>CM050207.1:18119782-18167282 GCA_027475355.1 Coilia nasus
GCTCAATAGCCCTTGAGGGAGTCACAGAGCCTCCCTTTTATGTCTGATGGCTGATATTGCTGCAGTTCCAACTAGCCCTGATGAGCACTGACACGGCATCAAACGGCTCTCCCTCACTGAATCACATCGCTGCCTTTTTTTGTCCTTGGGGATCCTACCAATAGCTGGTTCACTGGAGAATTTTTTTTTAATTTCTTTCAATCACTCATTTTGTAACTAATTTACAGGCCAGGATAAGGAATTTATGCACTGGACATTCTGTCACATAATAACACTTTTGTTGATGAAACTGAACATCGGAGAAAGAGGGTACACAATAGCTTCAAAAGGCACATTAACAGAGATTTCCTGTTGTTTTACTTTTTCACTTTGACAATCACTATGGGAGCCTTAGGACTCGTACTGATGCATATGCAAAACGTCTCCTGCAATCATACACAGCTTTGCTCGCTGAGGCAACATAATGCAACGACACAAACAGACACCAGGACAGAAAACAAAAACACAGGCTTTTTTTCTTTGTTTTGCAATAACAAGCCTAGATGAAAACGCCTGCCTTCCCCTTCCTGGGTGTAATTAAATGGCCGCCTGCCTCCTCACAGCCACTGCAGCCAGCATGATGTCCACCGGCAAAAGATGGATGGGAAACAGATCACTCAAAATGAAAAAAGGAGGAAGGAAGAGAGAGGGAGAAGGAAACGTTTGAGAAAATAAGAGTTTGGTCCACGAGCCTGTAGAAGGTCATTGCTGAAAGGTGCCGCTCAGGAATGCTTCTCCTTTCTCGGGCGTAGCCCACGCTCGGCATTCATCACACTGATCGCTGCGAAAGACGGGGCTCGGACTGACGTCGGGGAAAAGCACGAGGAGTGCCTGCGGTCTGCCCCCACCGCATGTGCTGCCCTCCTTTCTCTCTGTCCTTCTTTCTTCCTTTTTTTCTTTCTTTCTCTCTCTCTCTTTTTTCTCCCTCCTGTTGTTGTTGGTAGAAACGGTGTAATCTGGATCCATAACACTGCCCGATGACTCGGGGCCAAAGTGATTTATCCCACAGATGTCATAGTGATTTATCCCAGGGCCTTTTCCTCTGCAGTGCCCAGCCTACACTCTACAGGTCACAGCTCAGTTCCAGAGGTCAAGCCCCTCGTCGCCCAAAGGTCAAGTTTAGCTGGACTTTACCATATGGCCATAGAGTCCAGGCTGTCATTCAGAAAGATAGACTGGCACAAGCAAATGCAACACTTAGTCTGGTTAAATGCAGCATGTTATCAGCTGCTGTCCAAGCCAGAGCACCAACACACGAAATAACCCATTAACAATGCTGCAGGAAGATTCAATGGGCTGAAGCGATAAGAAAGGAAAAGAAAAGAAAAAGACAAATGTGTTTTCTGTGAATAACGAAATGCAGATCTCTGTGAAATGCAGGTTCAGAATGAAATATATATCTGGGTTTGTCTTTTCTTTTTTCGGATATTCATGCAAGATTTTCCTACCCATTAAAAATCCTAACCAGAAAACACATGTCGCTATTATCTAAATGGTCATCCACATTCCACATACTTCATTGACAGCCCCTATTATTTTGTGCTTGCCTGTTTACTGTTGAACATGCAATAATAGTGTATCAGGAGAGTGGGGTTTCGAATGTCTCACCTTTTTTGTCAATCTTCTTAGTCGGGGGTATACACGCTGCATTTCTCAACAGAGACAGCAAATGCTTATCAAATTAAAGACACACACACACACACACACACACACACACATTCATACCTGTGCTGTGAAGAGTGAAACCAAGTTACATTGGAACAGCAAGATGGGAAGCACACAGCACCTTGTTGAACAACAATTTTGTTTGTTCACTTTCATGTTTGCTTGGTGGCTTTTTTCAGCCCCAAGTTCATTTCAATGTTAATTAGGCCACTGAACTAGTTAGCATTTTAAATTTCACACACTAGAGCAGCACAACAGTATGTAACAAAAACAAAAAATGAACAAACGAAAAAAACAAAAAACAAAAAATAATCATTTGTGTGACTTGAAGGGAGGATATGTCTAATGCCTACCGGCGCTGTGGAGGTCACAGTGGTGAGGAAGACCTGACGCCTGGCTGAAATGTCAACCTCTCTACCAGCATCACCCAGCCCCAGGAAGAGGCTGTAATGCTTTCAGAAAACATCCCTGTCATAGAGAGCACAACAGTGGAAACAGAGCAAACCCACTATCCAGCATCTCACCAGTGTGTTTGGTCAGGTTACTGTCCCACCACCATCTGGCCCCAGTGACTCCAGCGAGTAAACCACAGGGCTCCGCCCTTGACAGGAGGGATGCTATCGCATCTGTCAGTCCGTCCGTCTGTCAGTCCGTCCGTCCGTCCGTCCGTCCGTCCGTCCGTCCGTCCGTCCGTCTCGGGGAAGGACGCCCCAGACAACTTGATGCCACACCGCCACCCCGTAATTGCTGCAGTTGTGCTTTGCTGAAATCCCAGGCCCCAACAATCGAGGCCGATGCATTATTGATGGCAGAGAGACACGGATATCACTTAGAAGCAACAGCAACACACAACTTGGCAAGGGGGTGTGTGTGTGTGCTGTGGTGTGGTGTGCTGTGGTGTGGTGTGTGAGTTGGGGTGAGGTGGGGGGTTGAGTGTGTGTATATGTCTGTGTGTGTGTTTGTGTGTGTGTGTGTCTGGGGGGGGGGGTTGTGGTGGATGTCACAAAGGTCGGCACCATCCAGGCGTCAGTGCCCCAACTGACTGCACATTCTGTAGGGGTGGGGTGCTGTGGGGAGCAGGGAGGTGGGGTGGTGGATGGGAAAGGTGTCTGCTGCATTTGGGGGCAGAGCTGGGTGGGATGGGGGTAGTGGTGACGGGATTGTGGGGTGGGGTGGGTTGTGGATGAGAAAGGTGTCTGCTGCACTGGGGTGCGGGTGGTGGAGGTGGTGATGGGATGGGGGGGGGGGGCATTGTGATGAGCGTCTCATCCATCAAGGCCACTTACACGCCATAGGATCCTCCGCTGCACCCTGAGCAAATCGTGTTAGCGCCCCGCTCCCATGCATACCTGCTGCCTCATTAACTTACGCTTAGCGCTAACCGTCGACACGGCGCTCTTCGACAATTAGGGATGTTATTTTTAAACTGAACGGCCGACTTTCACAGCGTGACGCTGTTGCCTTCACCCTGAAACGGAGAAGATTCATTATCAGTCTTGATGGACAAAACTTGCTGACATCAGCACAGGCTTTAGCGAACTCTCAGAAGTCATTGATATCCTTGTAAAAAAAAAAAAAAACAAGACAGTGTTAACATTTGCCAGTTGAGGACAATAATAGAAAACAGTGCACAGATGAATCATGCTGGTTAGTTATACTTTTTTCTACCTCTGCCCTTCTTATGGTAGTCATCCCCCCCAAATGCATTCTACACACTTTACTCCCCACTCCCCATGCACAGTCTAGACTCACAATCAACAGTTTCACTGCACGTCCTACAACCCAGTATGTCTATGTATGTGACAAATAAAACTCCTTGTATCCTTGTATCCTTGTTATTTGAAAAGGGACTCTGTCCTCATGGAAAGCTCTTAAACCTCAGTTGTCCAGTGCCAGATACTGCAAGAGAAATGGACAACACTAAATAACAGCTGATACACTACTCCTTACTGTGACTTAATTTAAAAAAAAAAACAAAGTCTGGACCATCAACATTGACGTGATGAAAGGTGCATGCTCAAAACTTTATGTTGATTAAAACTTTTTTGGGAGCATTGTGGACTGGGTGTTGTGGCCCTTGCTGTAATCTTTTATTGATTCTTCTGGTATTGTCCAGTATCCATTAACTATTAAAGAGATAGGGACTATTAAAATGGATGTGTGTGCTTTAGGCCACTACATTTACATTATTATACTGTGGGTCTGACATGCTGATACCAGTGCTGAGTTAGTTAGATGGGCCATGTGACACTTAGCAAAGGTTCATGCTTGGTATGAATAACATCACAATGATCTATCTATCTGTGATGGGCAGGTTTCAATGAAGAGAAGAGAAGAGAAGAGAAGAGAAGAGAAGAGAAGAGAAGAGAAGAGAAGAGAAGAGAAGAGAAGAGAAGAGAAGAGAAGAGAAGAGAAGAGAAGAGAAGAGAAGAGAATTAATGATGGAATCAAAAATCATATTGTGGGGGAAAAACTTGTTATAACAAAAATGCCATTTTAAGTATGCAATTATTTTTTTTCTTTTCTAAAGTTGAGTGGTGAATGACTTCAGGTATGTTTTGGAAGCAGGGTGTGGGTGTTCGTTTGTTTATGTTTGCAGTGTGTACATGAACATGTGGGTTAAGGGATTGTGTGTGTGAGCATGTGTGTGTGTGTGTGTGTGTGTGTGTGTGTGTGTGTGCTGACACATTTTTGTAGGTCGCAGCTGCAGTGGGAGTCAGGTTTCAACCAATTCAGTGTAAATCTTCTTTCAATAACTGTAGCACTGGATCAATGTCATTATTACTCCATTTAGCTGTTTGGAGGAGCTCTGAACCCACCCTATCTATAATGCGAGAGCTTCTAAAATGCTGGCATCATTTCAGTTCTATGCAGGCCAGTTAATCTCAGCTAAAGGCAGCACTATCATTAACATTAACCAAAGAAATGCTTTAGCAGGCCTGACACTATACCTCACCCACTCACTTATTGATTGCCAGTCATGAGATACAGGGACAGTGGCCGACTCTTAGGGTACCAAATCGGCCCATATGGTCCTGTGGCTTTCTGTGTTGTGTGTGAGCTAAAAACAACCAAACACAGACAGAAGCAAATACAAACATGGATGTTCAGAGGGTCTTAGCTGTGTAGATGGAAAACATTCAATGTCCCTCAGATTGAACTTACAGTAATCAGCCATTGTTGTTTATTGTTTCCTCAGCTCAACGATTTTTAAAATTGAATTTTGAATGTTTTTGTTCAACTCTAATACTTTACCAATGACCATTATCATGGACTGTGCCTTTAAGAGACAGACAATTTTGAATGGAACAACTGTCCACCTTTCTATTTTTCCAGTATTCCTCAATGCCAGGTCACCACACAGCCCTAGGATTTTGTTGGCTGTTGAAGTCTAATCATTTAGCAAGGACTGTTTCCCCACAGTCACAGACTGTGTCTTTAACAGATACAGCAACAGCCGTCCATCTCTTTGTGTTTTTGTCTGTAAGCTTTGAGAACAGGTCACACATCCCTGGGGAGCTCCACCCTCTGATGGAGTTGTGACGGACGATCAAAATGGTTCACAAAACAAGACACCTCATGCTTTTGCCTGCAAAGTCAACATCTTTAATGTGATCAAAGGACGCCATGGTAATACAACTCAACCTTGACCAACAGCTGAAGACGGCCCTCAGCTCTCTCAGCTAAATGAATGGGGAGGCAGCGAGCGGCAGGCGCGGGTATGGTGAACCCGACCCATGGTGGTACTATTTACATTACACCAAACACCCTCAGCTTTGTGCCCCGCACTGCGTAAAAAGGAAAGCGCCCCATTTATCAGCTCAGCCATCATGGTGGCTATAGGCCTTGCACATCCTGTGCCTTAATCTTCAGATGTGTATCGACTCTTGTTCTCCCAAGTAACAAACTGAGCAGGAGGTACAGAGACACTCGGAGCCACGGCACCGTCACGCATCGGTCACGGCTCAGCGTGTCTGGTGAAATATTTGTGCATTTATCTGCTCCTGATTACAGACCTGTTGTCCATAATTTGAGCTTTTTGCCACTGATGTTTACAAGGGAGCTGAAAATGATACAATCAAGTATGCAGCACTGTGCAATCCTTTGAGCCTAAAGCAGATTAATTTACACTTTTAAATCGTTTTTTTTCCCTTATCTCTTTGTGTCCTCTATATTTAAAAGTTAAAAAATAACTAACTTGAGGTTCATAGCAGGGGACTTTGTTACCCAAAGCAACAGGGATTAGCAAAACTCAGGAGCCACACTGAGACATATTATTAATTAGACAGCAATGCTTCTGCTGCTCTGGCCTGTCCCCAGCCCCCCAGACTTTAATGAAGGAAAGGATAGGCACAAGAAAATGAGGTGACTCTTTTATCACTACTGTTCTTACTCTCTCCGAAACTCACACATAACACCAATACTAAAGCAGAACTTTAAACATTCCCAGCAGCTTATCCCAGCTTATGTCATATTAATGGGTTGAGGACAGGGGAGCTGAATGTTTGGACACTTGATTGTGGATGATTGGATTCAACACTGAAAAATCTTGAAATCATACTCTCTATAGAGAACAAATTACTTTTTGTATAGCATGTGAATGTACAAAACCACATCAGAACATTTTCTTTTGAAATTATTCGTTATATTTTATTTGAAAGGACTGCATCAACAAAATATTTCAACAGTAAATACGACATTAAACCTGACACCTCTTTGTTTTAAAAGTTGAAAATAAAATCTTCAATTTGAGATGTGTATCTTGCAGACTTGTAAGTGTAATGTTCCTTAAAAATATATATATGAAGTCAACACAAAACAGTGATTTGTTTCAACATTATGACCTCTCTTCTAACTATATCTAACTCATAAAAACCCATTGGATGTCATAAGTCTTTAGTGCAGGCCGCCGCCATGTTTGGAGAGGCTGTTCACGTCTCCGAGCTGTCATCGGCAGGCCTGGAGGGCTCTGTTGGATGACAGGTGGAGAAGAGAGGCTGTAAGAATGGAATGAAAATGGCCCGGCCTGGACAGCACGGCGCGGTGATGAGACATTTCAAGTGGCAAGATGACTCAGAGGCCCCGACAAGAGAACCTGACCAGGCTCTGCGTCCTAAGTGTTCTTCGGAAGACACGGCTGGTCTTTTTTAGCAGGGCCTGTTGTGCACCCACTTCCTCTGCTTTCCTTGCTTTCTTTAACCTTTTACTCTTTCTTTCTCTCTCTCTCTCTCTCTCTCTTCCCCCCCGCCCCCCCAACCTTCTCACTTATTAGGTGAAATGAAAGTGCATCAGACAGGGTAGAGGACTTGTGGTGACATGTTGTGGTCGTAGGCTAAAGTCTTTTACCTCTGAGTCATATATGCAGACAGCCATGCCATCATGGCCAGGTCAAGAACCTTAGAGATGTTCATGAAAACAGACAGCTGATTATTGCATCAGTCAGCTTTAAAAGAATCAGGTGTGTTTAGCTGCAAATTCCACCAGAGGGTTACCAATACCTTGTTTTAAAAAAAAGGACCTAACTTCAATTCTTTTTTTTATTAAACATACAGTTAAGTACTGACTGAACTTCATGTCACATCTTGTTTTCAGTCATTGCACAGGTGTTAGTCAGTCATACTCAACTTTTGACCTCAGGGTCAGAGGGCAGTCCACATTAACTAAGGGAGTAGAGTACTCAACCTGTTCCTGTGGATGTCTTATGGTTTGGTGTCATTGAGGAGATTTATTTAAAGTTAGTCAGAGTCAAAGCTATTTCCACAGCACCTGCTGCGATCAACAGAAGAAGAAAAAAACACATGAAAGCTGGAATAACCTTGAGGGAAGTCAATCAACTTGCCAGCTTTTAATCCCAACAATAAATCTGCTTTGCTATACACTCAAACACTCTCCTTTGTTGCAGATCCTGTTTCCGGGGGTATGCATTGGGTTGTTTCTTTTTGTCAACTAATGCATTTCCCTTATGGGAGAACACGGTTCTAGCAACCACAGACTCTCACACACAACACATTGGAAATAGATGCCCTCGCACTCGTGCTTGGGCTGGATATTTCTTTCCTGACACTTTTATGGAAAGGGCCTGGCAGAAGAACATTGAAGTTGCATTACAGTGGAACAAAAACAATCCGCTTGCTACAGTAGCCAGGAATCTGCGCATAGAAGGAAAGGGCAGATGTGAGAGATCAGATTTCACGTGAGCCAACACTTCACCAATAAACAGCAAGTCTGTACAACAGCTTGCTCAGGCAAAGTAGTCATCAGATTTTCCTCCAAACCAAACAGATACTCTGACACATACTCTATGGGGTATAGGCTACCTCTCTTACTTACTCTGGAAGCAGTGCAAGGAATATGCACATAAATTGGACATGAAGACTTATCACTCGGGGCCTGACTATGGTTACATGGCCTTTGGCTAGCGTTATTCAAAGGCTTTGTTTTGCCACTTGCATGTAGTCATTACAATTGGATTGACCCCTTTTGTAACGTGAGCTGTGTCTGGGCTGAGGAATTCACAAACTTTCATCTCTGTAGTCAAAACCTTTCATCGCAAACGGCTCAGAAGACTTCATCGTCTGTCAGTTATCTTCAGACTCAGGTAAACATGTTCAGAGTGCATATTCACCCCCAACAATGACACAGGAGTTGATTACACTTCACAAGGGCTCAGTGGAGTGCTGCCTCCTTCATGGTAAAACAAGCACGGACTACAAAACACTATTTCATTTCAGAAGGGGGTGGGGGGATGGGGGGGGGGGGGGGGGGGTCGCTACATATGGGCATTTTGTTGCATTAAGGTTGGTGAGTTTTTTTTATCAAACAACGACCAAAATGTCATCAGTCATTCCTGTCATGAAAATATTTATACCTCTTATCAGTGCATTTTTAAAAGCTTTGGTGTGATTAAAAGCTATAGCTAATGAGACTGTACTACAAGATGTAAGTAGGAGTAAATTGGAGTCCAAGATATAATTTAAAGGATATGAGATATAAGTTAAAGGAGCAGGTTGGCTCAACATAAATGTGTGTATTGTGTATAAGTTGGATGCCTTATTAAAAGTTTATTTAGGTTTACAAATGTAATATACTCTCTGGAAAAAACAATAAAAAGGCTATGTCCATTTCAACAGTGCTCTCAAATGCCATTAAGCTCAAGCACAGCATTGCCTTCAAGTTGGCACGAAGTTCCTGTTAGTCACAGGCAAGACAGCTAGAGGCCTTTAAACTATATACCTTCATTCAAATAAGCCACATTTTTCCATAGAACATAACTACACTGGATGTTGAAATGGTTACGCCAGCTCACTCATCGACATCAAGCAACAGATCTGTTTTTTTCAGGGTTCAGTGGCAGCAAGATATGCATGCTGACGTCCTTTGCCACGTAGCCTGCTAATGATGAACTGAACAGAGAGCCCAAGAAAAGATGTGAGATGTATGTATTTCTACTGCCAGCTAATCTCTTTTTTCCTCACTCTCTCTCTCTCTCTCTCTTCTTTCTCGTGCAATCATTTTCTCATTAGTGCTTTATTTGTTCCTTTCCCACCATTCCACTGCAGGCGTAAAACAGAGTTTATTTGGGTGCTCTTAATTATGGGGGAGACGGGGAGAGAAAGACCTTTCCCTCGCCCCCCTCAGAAAAGAATCTGGATCAGCTGGTTCCTGAAGGGCTGAGAGTAATGTGGAGGAATACAGACGCTTGATTGTGTCTCCCCTCTCTACACCTTTACTCAGACGGATGAACCCATCGAAACAGCGACCAGATCAATCCTGTCGCGTTGTGAGGCTCGTAATGAAGTCCTTAAATTGTGTGTCTTTACGGAGCGGCTTCAGCACACAGCGCCGGTGTACTTGTTACTTTTGGATTTATAAGGGCTGCCCCTGAGGTCTTAAAGGGAGCCGTAATAAATGGCATCAATGAGCCTGTTTCTGGGGATAACTAAATTTGCCAGCACTCTTCTCCTCAGGATCTTTTCATTTTTATACATTATTGATCTGCACTCCTGTTTTATTAAACTCTCCAGCACTGATTTATTTCGATAGTCTGTGCAATACATCAGAATAAAGCATTACATTTCGCTTCAGAAATGAATAAACATGTACAGAGGCAAACACACACACACACACACACACACACACACCATACATAAATAAATTAATTAATCTGACTCGAGGATAAATGAGTGTTTCTTCTGATGCTAGCCATGTGTGAGGGCATGAAAAGAATAATTACAGAGAAATGCTGCATGATAGCACACTCGCACATACTTCCACCTGAGACACCAAATAAAACCTGCACATGCAATCTCAAATCTGTAAAGTATTTGTTGATAAGGCTTACAGCTTCTAAAAAAACAGGCACATCAGTACAGTTCTCAGTCTACAATAATAGCCTATCTGCCACGACTGTGTCTCCTTACACTGACACTTGCACAAGCAACTGTAAACTAATTGGCAAATTAGAGGGGGCAGGGTATTAGTGTCTTCTCACCAATAATTGATCTTGGATGAAAACACTGAGTGCATTAATTTGCCAACAGACCATTATGCGGAATGCAAGACTTGCTTGTGCATGCAAGTCTTGCGTTGGTTCTGTCAAGGAAGTGATGTATGGCGGCCTTATTGTATTCCCTCATTATGATTAATAACAGGGGGAGGAACCCCCATCCTCTCCTCGGAATAAATGTAATTACCGTCTTCGGGTTGGCTTGGAAAGTCGGACCACGGCTCTGCAGTGGATACCGTCAAAGGAAATCCCGGGATAATGCCAACACCGGCACCGTGGGATTGGCCAGGAGTTCTGGTATACGTTGCATAAAAACGTAGAAAGAGTAATATGTTCTGTTAAGAGATGCAGAAAATATGTTTTTTGTGTTCCTGCTGTTCTGCTGTCTTTGAGATTCATTCAAAGCTCTGTATGCACCATCTATTGCCTATCATGCCATGACAATAGCCTGGTTGCAGGAGCTGATGTCAATGATGTGACGTGAGCAGAGAAAAATGAATGGGAAGGACAGACACAAAATGTGTTTTCATCCTCCTGCCACTGTAGCCTTGTCCACAGCCTCTGAGATTGATATTGGTAATCACATGTCGTTATAGTAACATCCTCTCTCGCTCTACCTCTCTCTGTGTCTCTGTCTCTGTCTCTCTCTCTCTTTCTGTCTTTTCTCTCTCTCTCTCTCTCTGCTCGGCCACTTGCCCTCCGCCTTCCCGCATGGTAAAAAAAGAAGCATTCAAATGAACAAATGAAATTCAGAGTAAGGGCTACAGAAATGGTTATTAAATTTCCCTGTTGGTAAATAGGTCGAGTAAATGTGCAGACCAGTAGGGGACCTGACAAAGCTACATGGCCATATTCACTTATTTAGATAATAGATATAGTATATACAGTAGCTCCTGCTTCACCAGTGTATCGACTGAATATTTTCCTCTGTGTAGGTCTATTGTAAAATAAGGCAATAACGCAGATGTAGTTTGCATAATTAAAATAATTACAATTATGACTAATTATGTCATAATTTATATACAGGCAATCACATAGCCCACATTTCTTTATAAATAATATTTAACTCAAGGTGAGCTACTTTATAACAGGTCAATTGAGACACACAACCGAAGGCATATAGAAATTGTCACTCTCAATGTTATTTTAAATATCTCAATAAAAACACAAGTACATCCTCCAGTCCAAACCTCATGCAAAGGGAGACAAACAAACAGACAAATAAACAAGTGAAAGGGGTTATTCTTCTTCCATGGTTATGAGTCCCAGATAATTGAACACAATCAGTCACGCAGTCCTATTAGAGTGGAATATAGGATAATGCTTTAGTTGAGGAGACATATGATTGAGTTAGTGGCTGCAGCATAGACTTAAAAAAAGGGAAAGAGGGAAACAAACGAGGAATCTAGATTACAAAGCCATCAATCTGCATGAGTGCTTTTTCTCACTCAGAGGGAGCAATCAGTTACAGGGCTGCTGGACCTCCTCTTTTGGCCGGGACCCCTGTACCCCCCCACATCCACTTGGCCCCGCGCTCCATGGGCTGTCTGCAGTGAGACTGTGCAGGCTGTGTGGGGAGAGGGGGATGGAGACAGCAGGGGAGAGAGGAGAGGAGAGGAGAGGAGAGGAGCAGAGATGAGCGGAGAAGAGGGGAGGGGAGAGGAGAGGAGAAGAGGCGAGCTGAGAGGAAAGGAGGGAGGCACGAGCTGGGCTTTTGTAATAATGATGTACCCTCAGGCTGTGAGGCTGTCTATCACGCAATGATGCCTTATACCCCCTACTCTCCTCCTCTCCCCAACCCCTCTGCTCTCTCTCTCTCTCTCTCTCTCTCTCTCTTACTCTCTCTCTCTCTTTCTCACACACACATATACACACGCAAGCTCTCCCTCTATCTTACCCATAGTGACATGCTCTTTCTCTCTCTTTTTGTTTCACTCTAGCTCTATCTGTTATTTCATTTTCCTCACTTCATGTTTTCAAAATGAATTAATCCACATATACAATGATACGACTGAATATTCACATGAGAATGCTCTGACAACCTTTATCCAGCAATGTCAAACACACACACACACACACTGTTCCATCATTATTGCCTGTGCTTAATGTGATGATTTGCTTGATTTGTTTACAAGTATATTGCAGGAATGATGCAACTGACTACAGTTTATCAACAGTTGAATGACCTGACAGTAATGCTTACAGATTGTCTGCATTACATTTAGGCTATATGATTACATCAGAAGGGTATAAATTGAATGTGTAATTGATATATGCAAGTATTCACTACATGTGTTTGGTTCTTGTATTTTGATTTATATCTACAATTTATTTTATTCACCAATGCTACACAATAAAAAGTAGAAGGGCATATACCAACATTGCGAAGCAGCGATCATAGTCCTGACAACTGATAATCATTATCTGTACACATCATTTTCTCTGCGGATCCCTCTGTGTATGCAGGACTTTGTGGTAATCTCAGTGATGAATGGTCTTTACCAGCCCTCAGTTAGGTACTCAGTGAAGCCATTAGTCATGTTTGGGCGTGTTTGTATTGCTACCTGCATTTAAAACACTGAATAGGAACTAAATGGGCCTGCAACATTGAAGAGGTCAAATGTGTACGTTTTAGTTCTGTCTGCATGTAGATCACTTCAGCATAGAGCTTCGGAGTAGCGTCTTGAGCAAAAGCGCCATATGTGATTTAGCTTTGTTCATTTTTAAGTCCATTCGGGAGGCCATTAGCAGTCATTTGAGGGACCGTCCTCTAGTTGCCTGGCAAAAGGTCTTCTATACGAAAAGTGCCCGCGGGCCACTTTTCTGCCACCAGAGCGCCTGTGGTAGGGGGTGACAGCCGGCTGGTGGCAGGCGGCTCAAGGCGGCGGAGGAAATTAAATTACTGCTCGCGCTGTTCAGGTTTGTAAACAACACAAAGCCAATGATACGCTTAATTACACATTAGAGCTTGAGTGAGTGGCGCGTGCAGGCTATACCAGCACCGACGTGTTGAAGACAAGCCGGCAGCATTGTTGAAATTATTATTTTAAGCAAAAATGATTGAACATGCTTACCAACGTTATAGTCATGTTGCGACGTATTATTATTAGTAGCCTATTATTTAATCACCTACTTCTGAAGGCAAGTGAAAAAAATAGGCCTAGGCTATTATTGGCTAAAAGGCCTGTACGAAGGCTTATTTTGTACCCTTGTCTACAGGTTATTCAGCTAGTGGCTAACGTCCATGTATCGAAATATGTAGGCTACTACAACAAAATTGCAGCTATCAGAGCTGCTATAACAGTTTCATGGGGATGCCATAGACAGATTAAGACGTGGAAAGGCTGATACTACTGATGTCAACAGACTCCGCACAAGGCTCTCAACCGCTCACTGACTCATAACTGCTCTCGATGTATCTTCTCCCTCTATCTTTTTGTTGTTTTTGTTGTTGTCGTTGACAATATTTTAAAGGGCAAATTGGCTAATTTTATGTTTTTTTTTTTCCCTAATGTAACACCCAGGATTCTACGAAAGCACACTCTATCGCCCCCAAATGTGATTATAATTAGGCCTATATTTTATTATTATTATTATTATTATTATTATTATTATTATTGTTGTTGTTGTTGTTGTTGTTGTTGTATTTGTTTGTAGTAGTATTAGTAGTAGTTGTTGTTATTATAGTAATAGTAGTATTGCTCGTAGTAGGCTATTTTTACTTGTATTGATGCTGATGTTGTATTACAGTGTTATTATTCGTCGGATTTTCACAATGAATCAAATATTGTAAATGGACTAAATAGTCTACATCTCGGCCTAGGCCTAATATTGTTCTTATTATTGTTGTTGTTGTTATTATTAGCTATTCCTACTTGTATTCTTATGCTATTATTAGTGAAGATGCGTTTTTAACACTGAAAAAAATATCGATTGTGTTGACATAATAAGAAAATAAGTAACCATTACATTTGCTTTTGCTTGCAATTAATTGCCTATACCTTTCCGCTAGTAGGTTAGTGTGGTGCTCATATTATGCTACAAGATGACGTTCTGGAGTTCCCGAGTGAGCAGCCCTGCGGCTCCGTGTTTTTTTTTTCTTTTTCTAAGCATCTTTTTTCCCCTCCCTCGCAGCGCAGCGTCCAGTTCAAGCCGTCTGATCGGGCCGAGAGGCGCCAGGTTATCCCGGGGGAGCAGGAAAGTCAAGGACTGTAGCTCGAAATGCAGAATAATGTAATTCAATCTGGTCAGAATTCAACCTAATTACAGCAGAAAGCACAACAGGCAGAGGGGGGCTGTGGATGCAAATGGACAGGGATGACAGGCTCATCAGGGTTATCCACGACATCCTCGAGTGGGCCACTGAGTTCTCTCTCTCTCTCTCTCTCTCTCTCTCTCTCTCTCTCTCTCTCTCTCTCTCACACACACACACACACACACACACACACACACACACACACACACACACACACACACACACACACACACACACACACACACACACACACACACACACACACACAGGGCAACTCACTCTCAATACTTTTTAAAATTAATATTAACAACTGGTGTCTTCGAATACACCGCCGATATTGGTTTGAGCAATTGTTTCATTTCAATGCAAAAATATAAACAGGGTAGCATAAAATATATTTCAGATTCTGCTTAACATGACAAGTGCGCTCTAAAATGACTGGATATATCATTATTTCAGTCAGTCATTCTTAAATATATTTCTAACAGAAATTAAAGATGTCAACCCTTGAATACAAACATGAATCTACAGTATTAAGAGCTTAATGTTGAGTTGTAAGCTACATGTGCAATGTGGTACACTACTCCTTATTTTGCATTGCGCAAACAATAGCGCACTTGTTTGCAAATCTATCCACGTCTTCTAAAGCATCTTGCACCCATGAGAGGCGCAGGTCAGCGAACATGTCGAGGACCAAACTGTGACAAATTCCTATTGTCTCCGCGTTCGGTCCGTACTTTATTACACAGACGACCCGCACACCGCCCGAAGATAACGATTCATCATCGGCTTCCATACACGGAGGACCCGGCTGCAGACACAGCCTCCGGGCAACCAGCTACGGGCTTTTGTATCAGCCTCCAAGAGTCCAGCGCGTGCAAGCCAGTTGTCTCGCGCATGTGAAATGCGGAGTTTGACACTTTAAATAATAATAATGTTAAAAACGTTTGTATGACAATGTTATAAATACTATATTATAATACTATAAATAATTATTTGTTTAAATATTTCCAAATGAAATTATTCAGTGTTTATTACTGCTAATACCACCGCCACTACAGCTACCACAATTATTATTATTATTATTATTATTATTATTATTATTATTATTATTATTATTATTATTGGTGTTTTAATGGTATAACAAGATAATAGACCTGCCAATGAAAGTAATGAAAAGAAGCAAGCAAGGCAGGCGCCAATTGTCATGTTCAATAAAGCGAATGCTTCTTAGTGTCCAAAATAATGAGAGTATAAGCTAATTAGTACACACGATTCGCCTCTTCGTTAAATTGAGTTGTTTTTAATTGTTGACAAAAGTAACTCTTTTAAGAGAAAAATGTCGATTCCATACATTGCCTTCCACTGATAGTCTTGCCAATTATAATACAATTATACAATTCATATAATAGAATTTCATACTAGTCAATGAGGTAGCTTGAAAAAAATGTAATTAGGCTAAAATGATTCAGCACAGCTACACATCTCATCTGACTCAAGTAAGCAACCTACAACTTGTTTCCCTGACGCTTTTGCGTATTTAGGCTACATTTACAATTTGGAGACTTCACTTTGGCATGGTTGAAAAAAAAAACAGTATGATTTTAGGCCCACGTTAAACCTAGGTTATGACTGTATAAAATAAAAATGAACTTTTTACCCAATGGCACATAGGGTTAAAGTGCGACAGTGCCAAAGTTAATCAAATGACGTCGCTGGCAGCGGTGATTAAACTCTTACTCCCCTCTCATATCTGCATGTCAATCTGAGAGGAAGTCGACGGAGTCGGTAAGGACCACTGAGGAAAAGTAGGTTATAGGTTCTAATAAGGTATCATCCATCCACCTGCAAATGTGGCCAGTCTCATTATATTCCTCAAATGACTCACAACTTTTCAAATGTACAGTATTTGCCCATGCAATGGACACCATATAACCGCTCCATTTAAAAAAAAAACTTTTTGGAGCTTTTATGTTGAGCTTTGTTTAATTTTAGCATGGGTTAACACTCTTGGTGCCATTGTATACAGTTCTCTCTGCTAGAAAGAGAGAGAGAGAGAGCCATGAATATAGCAGCCGTCCATTCGATCACATTAAGGAACCAGCTTGTACTCTTGCAAAGAAATAGGTGAAGGCGTCCATTATTGATACAGCTGTGAATTCACACAATTGATTTTTATGCTTCCCCCTAGCCACTTTGTGCTGCCTAGAAATATTTGTATTCGCCTGAAAGTTGAAATAAGAGCGTAATAAAACGATGATATATTAAATTCGTTTTCACCGTGTTGAGCTTTTATTATGCGCCATTCTTCATTTTTATTGAATTGAAAGCAGACAATCCGCGGAGTTGCTTCGGGCGCAGAAAGGTTAAATTATTTGCGCCAATCAACGCCGCCTTTGCATCACTGAGGGCTACTCAGGCATTTCAGTTTTACGCCGCAATTGTGTGGACCTCGAGGCCAAATAAATCAGTAGAATTTAATATCGTGTCACCCCGCGTGTCCATGAAGACTCTGGCATGCATAAGTGATCTTGTTGAAGGTGTATTCCACTTCCAATAATATTGGTGAAGCAAGGTAATCGCGCTGACAAAAGCAAACATGTTGATCAAAAATACAAAAAGAGCTATAATTTGTATAATCTGTAGTCTGTGTGTGCCCAGGTGATTAGACAACTGAAAGATGATCAGGCAATGCAAGTATGTAAATCTCGAAGATATAGTCCACATTCTGCACATCTCTGGTAATTCTTATTTTTCACAGGTTTAGTTTTGAACCTGCACCTTAAGACAAGACGTCATTTAGTTCCCAGACAGAGGGGTACAAACATTTTACTTAAGTAGCCTTATGCTAAATAAAAAATACAGTAAGCATATACTGACCACACTTGAACAACTTCCTCTCTCCACCTATCCCGCGTGTTTTGGGCGTAAATTACTATCCGGCAGGTAGCCTAATGTCCAACGCACTCACTGGTTGAAATTACAGAAATAGTTCACACTACTATATCCATACAATAAAACGGTGAAATCGTCCCGTGTCTGTATTCATATTTACTTCATGCACACGTGTTTATGTGCCCTATTGATAGCCATAGCATTCGACTCGACACCAGTGAAAAAATAGCTGCGGGTTCTTTAAGGGAGGCGAGCCGGTAGTAAAGCATTGCATCTGCTGAGCCAATGACAGCATGTCAGACTTTGGGTAGAAGGAGTGTCTCACCTGCAGAAAAAATCACTTTACTAAGCGCTTCAGTGGGAGATTTTGTGCGTCTGCCAATTAATATGCACGTTAAGCCCTTTAAACGATTCATTTTAGATCACAACAGAAAGTGCTAAAGCCTCCGTGTACGTCCACCGTTGGCCTTTCCTCGGTGACAACAATAGACACTGAGCTCCATCCTCGCTACAACTTGGCAACTCTTCGCTGAATGGATTTGCTGCAAGACGGAGAGGTTTTGGTCCCGTGTTTCCTGAATTCATTATGAACAAGACCCAAAACTAAGGAGATGTGAAAGAGGCTGGATAATTTTGGATCTTATAGCCTAAGGTAAATCGCTCTCCGCCAAGATGGATTAATTTCAGTGATTTTATTTGCTTCTTTTGTAGACATCAATTTTCAGTACAAGCGAAAATGTGGATCTTGACAACATCAAGTCATACGTTTTCCTAACAAGGAGGAAAAACTATTCTCTGTGAAAGAGGATTACGCGCCGTTTCATTTCAGATAATTTATAGAAGAGACACAAGACACTTTTCCATTTAAATTTGAGTAGTGCAACAATTCATAGTGCAGAGTTCAGCTATGGAGCACACTGGCATTGAAGAAGTGAACCAAACGCACCAGCAACATGAGCCTATCAGTTTTGGAATAGACCAAATTCTGAACAGCTCGGATCAGCCCAGTAGCTGCATGCTTCCGAATCGAACCAGCGACCCGGATTACCAGCTAGCCCCAAACGTCTACGCAAATGGCTACAACAGTGTTTACAATCCGGCCTGCTCCATGGCAGCCGGGTTGGCGGGCTCATACAACGTGAACATGAACATGAATGTCAGCATGAATATGAACGTTAACGTAAATTCTGGGAATGCTGGTGGTGTCATCCGCGTCCCTGCCCACAGACCTATGCCGCCAGCTCCTCACCCTCCTCCCCCTACTCATCCACCCGGCATTGGTGCCGGGATACCGTCGGTACCGACAGTACCAAACATGGGAAACCCGGCAAACTTTACCTTCCCCTGGATGGAAAGCAGTAGGAGGTTTGCGAAAGACAGATTGACGGGTAAGTCAGTACTCGAGTTGCATTGTTTTGGTCAAAAATAAAAACTTGCAACCACACGAGGGCTACATGGTTAAGGCATTTACAATGGACCATGGATCTGTCATACTTAAATAAAAAGCTCCCCTCATGATATTCCTACTTATTTTAGTGGCCTATTTCTGACATCGATGTCTGTCAGGTGTTATAATGCAATTCAAGTAGTTGTGAGATATAAGATAATAATTCTTCAGTTTGAATATGCAGTTTGTTTTGAATCGGTCTAAATTTGTTAAAAGTTATTATTATTATTATTATTATTATTATTATTATTATTATTATTATTATTATTATTATTATTATTATTATTATTTTCCAATATAGTGGTGATATTATCTTAATTTGCACCTGCATTTTAATAGCCCAAGATTATCATTATAGTAGCCTATATTTTGTTATTACATTAGGCCTTTTATGTTGTAACAACAGTAATAGCAGTAACAATACCAATAATAAAAGTTATTATAATAATGATAACAATAACAACAGTAATGGGGCATTAATACTACTACTACTACTACAGTAGGCCTAGTAATAATAATAATAATAATAATAATAATAATAATAATAATAATAATAATAATATAATATCGACAGCAACAATAGGCCTGTAATAATGAAAGGAAAGGAAGACTTTATGCTACTGTTTTATCACAGTTGTTTTTTTTTAAATCCATGTATTGGCCATAGTTTAGCCTACTTGAAATTTTAAATTATATATGTAATCACATACAAATGATCATCATTCATTGCCTTTGTGTCAATGACACTGTCACTCCCAATAGAAATGAATATCAAATCTCTTGATTAAATATCGGACGATGAATAACAAATGAATCAGGCTTCTCTTTCGCATCAAATTTAAGTCTGTGATTAGGTATCCTGCCAATGAATGTCAATTTATCCTATACACGTAGGCTGCCTATTATTTCTTAATACCGTTAATGGGCCTACATTATAGCCTGATGTTATTACATATTTTAGGAAGTTTGACAGTATGTTGATAAACCTTTGTGTAAATAATACAATTCTACAATGTGGCTAAAGTGCACAAGGGCATGGTGATAGCCGGTATAAGGAAGAATTCTTTGCATAAACCAACAGCGAGGTGCTGAAACAGCACTGTAAAGGGCATGCTATTATTAATTTTCCATTAAGCGTTTTGTTCAACTTCCTGTTTACAGTTTGGCCTGCATTAGTCCCAAAGTTAGGTTCGCAGTTCTTTTTATCAAGAGTAACTAACAGATTCGTTTTCATTGACCTTTGTTTTTGGGTCAAACGCACTGTTTTTGTGCCCTTTATGGCCTTTTGCGCCCACTGAATACGTGTAGTAGGCCCTAGTACCTGGACATTGACTAACAGAAGGCCTAACGTCTTACACACGGGCTAAAGCACAGGTGTCTGGCAATGGCTAGTTTTTATTCGCGCAGTATCCGTTTGAACTCCACCTTCATTCTTCATTTGGTCAGTCTAAGTTGGGCGCTACAATGACGTCATTCATACCGAGATGAAGATGAAGAGCATTATGGATCTCTGCACATTAAATATTAACTATGCTGTTCTTGCCTCATCAATTATTCAAGCCCTGGAATGATATGTCAACTGCACAAGCTCTTTTGTAAATATGCTTATCAATTTTACTCATGGTCACTATGGGCCACTCATTTAATATGTTTTATCTTTAGCAAGTTACAGTAGCCTATATGCAAGATTGCATTAAGTAATAAGAAAACTGTTGTGCTTGATTTACTTCGACAACTTTTATGCTATCCTTGATATTATAATACAGAGCAAAGTCACTGATAGCCTGTGAACTAAAAAGCTATTAATCTATAAATTCTATCCATCCTATTTTAAGAGAGAAATTACGCAGCTGTATTTCAAACACTAGGCCCCACAAGACCCTACACGGTTCTTTCTGTCTTTATTAGAAAATCCTTTTGGCTAGATGCTCGGAACAGCTTTCTTCTTTTCAAGCATTCCCCCATCCTTTTCAGATGGCACGTGTGTATTTCACCGCAAGTGTCACAGCGTGTTGAGGACGACGCACAGGCACGGCACGGCCTTGCGATCTGATATTCACCACAGGCCGGACATATCTGGACAGATTGTCGGCTTTGAAAGGCTATACCACATGTTTTTTGTGTTAATTGACTCCTTGGCAGTTTGCAAGTTCATCCAAGAGAAGAAATGGATAAACAGATCAGTCCCAAGATTAGTCAACAGTGGTGGTCTCTCGGGTTGGGCGAGGGTCTGCTTTGCTTTGTGCAAGTGCTTATGAATTAACCAGTAATCGGTTTCATGCAAATTAACATATTTATCGGCAATGGATAAACACGTGTGAATAGATTATTATGCTTAATTGTGAAGTGAACAAGCCGTGATTGTTTGCCAGTGAACATTAATCATCTCTTTAGACACTGAAGCCTATATATTAAGCAGTCCTGTATCCTGCGCAAACAGCTTTATTGCATTTATTTAGTGCATAACCATCTGAAGATTGTTGTTGCGCACTGAGAATAAAGGCGAAGAACTAAACGGGAGGTGTAGAGAATAACAATCCGTCCTGATGCCAGCAGAAAAAAGCAGAAGCTATAGTCTGCACATTCATTTGAGTTAACATTTTATTCTATCTCATTGCCATTACAATTTGATGGCGAATTTGAGCCCCCTTCTCCCTTGCTAACAAAACAATGCATAACCGTAAATGTGCATGTTATATTTCAATATCCTCAGTAGAATCCATTAAGTTTATATTTATTAGATTGCTTCAGAGGTAATATTCGCAAAGGGGAAGGAAAGAGCTGTCGTATGAAAGTGATATTACGTATAAATGATTTTATTACTGGGCGCATATTCTCTACGGTAGCATTTTATTTTTTGATGTGCTCATGCCAAATTTTATTACACCGACATATCATTTAGTACACTCTACGACTGTGTCCTCCGTGAATTGGAGTGATTGTTTCTGCTTCGAACTGACCCATACATCTGACAATGGGCTTGGAGGGATTCTAGTATTATTCCGCCTAGTCTCATGGGCCAGGTCTGGCGAGACGAGGGCAGGGAAAAGATGGGCAAAACTAGCAGCAAATGTAGTCAGTGGCCTACTTACGACGTAGGCCTTCCCAATAACTCGCCTTTTCAGAATTCATTTTTTGTTCTCAGCCCTAAAGAGAATGTCAAGCAAAGTGCAGAGGGAGGTTTCTATGCTGTGTTGCCCTGTACGTTGTTGTATTTCATGTTATTTGAAATGATGTTGACAGCACACAGTGTTTTGTTCGATGTGCTGCCAGTGCTGCTTGAAACGTTTATGATGACAGTGACCTCCTGTAATGTGTGGTGTCTCCTGTGATCTGTGAAGTGATTAAAAGCTATCACATCAAGTTACACTGACAAATGAAGAGACATGGGGCTAAATGCAATTAGCCGCCTCAGTCATCCTTGGCTGCCCAAAATGGTGGACAGGCTGTAATTGCTAATAATAGAACTCAGGTGTAGACTTAGAGTTGAGGGAGCAATCTTGCAGCTTTCTACAATAGTGAAAACACACCATTTTATCACTTTGTTAACTATTCTTAACACGCATCCTGTCAGGACCGTGTTTAAAAGTTCCAACCGTCTGCTCAGACTGTTCTTAGACTGACCTTTGTAAAGGGCATCATCACTGGGTTCAACCCAATGTGCCAGAGCTGATCCTTTGCCATCCACTCGTTCATGCTGAACTTGAGTTACATGTGAACGTGGTTCTATGCGCTTTCTCCATCACGTTTTACACATGTCCTAAAATAGCAATAGCACACTGTACTTATGTGCACACATCAAAGGAGCAGACTCAAGAGCAAGTAAGAGATTTTCCACTCCTGTTGGCCATTCAGATCCCAGTCTAAGAGACGCACAGTGTTTGTTGTTTCATCTGCTGATCGCTCTATCTGAATACAGAATTCCTGGAAACGGCATGGCATCCCAACCGAATGTTACTGATATCGTTCAGTATTCGCATCTGCCTTCAGAGGGTCGCTCCTGCTGCTGCTGTGGCATCAACAACACCTTTCAGCGAATGTTTTGGTGGTGGTGGGCCCCCCCACCCCCCCTTCCTTTCTGCTCCCTGTGCTGCTGACAGTGCTAGCTGGGGCTGTTGGGGGTCTCAGAGGACCCAGCTGCGAATGTTTTCATATGCATTTTGGCTCCTGGTGTGCCACCAGACACAGCGGTACAAGTGTACCTGCCGCAGTAAACAGCATGCCAGGGGACGACTGTTTGTTTGTTGTTTTGACGGAATTAAAACCCATGTGCTCAGAGGTTACCAGATGTAGGGGGGGAAGCCTGTGTGTGGATAAAGGATGGGAATAGCATATGTAATAGATGTAACATATATTATATAAAATGTGAAAATATTACAGAGCTTTAGTTTTTGTGAATCCAAAATACGTATGCATCAAAATAGATTCTTAAAAGCGTCGTTAAATGCGGCAAATGCAGGTATGAGCTTTATGGTATGCAGCTGTAACAGTTTGTGAGCTATTTTGACACATTTGTAAGTGTGAGCAGTGTAATACAGTCTTTGTGTTGAATGTGACTCCTAAAAGGCGTCTGCTTGAAAATTCCCCTGCCTACTGACACTCTTTGCCGAGGCACCACTACTTTAATCAGCCTGCCAAAGGCCATTAGCTCATCAGTCTTGTCTGTTCACCCAATACCTCAATCACACTCAAACCGTGAGACATCACATCCATTAACACAGAGTGGAGGGTGTGCATTTGTGGTAATAGAAATATGCAAGCAGTCATCATCATGATCATCTCTAACAACACCCCCCAGGCTCCCAGAGCGAGGCCCTGACTATCTCTCCCCTCTCCCCTGTCGTTCTTCAGCAGAGCAGGCAGTGGACAAACATGCAGGAGGCCCCACTGGGATGCCTGGGGCTCTCCTGCCGTCCCTGCTCAGCTTCGGGGCTCTACCTGAGGGGGACATGGGCAGGGCCTCCCCCTGGAGCTCTGCGGAGATGCTAGCCAAACACTATTGCGGTAGTCCACACATGGACTACTCCTTAGCAAAGGGTGCAGGCCAAGGTAAGTTACTTATTCGCCTCCGAGTGCCATTGTGGTCTCACAGCAGGTGAGACATAGACTGACTCTTACTGTTGCTTCTGTTTGCAAGCATAAGACGTAATCTCACATTCCCAATGCATATTCACACAGTCAAGTATGTTTTCTTCCTCTTAATTGCTGTACTGAGGAGCACAAATGTATTTATGGGTTAAGCCACGTAGAATAAGCTGCAGCAGAAGCTATAGTGAAACATCATGCACTATGTTTTTGGTCACCCAGTTTGCAAGTTGAACAATTACATTTAAGCGAAGGTATAGCAATATCTATGTATGTCAGCAATTAAATGTTAAAAAGACTATTAAATAAAAGAAGACTTTTATTAATACACAAATAAAGAACAATAATGAAAGTGTGGATGTTTTAATGAAATGGTTTGAAATAAATATATGATAAATGTTACACAGTCAGGTTGCTAGTATAGCTAGTACAGGTGTAAAATATTCCTCAGTTAATTTTTTATGCATTTTTAAACATAGGTGATATTCATAACATTTAGGCACATTACCCGCACTAATTTCACCCCATACATATTTGAAAGAAAAACAAGCCTGTCCCAGCAATGCTAGGCATACTCTATGCCAATTATATGTCCAAGTCATTAATCTAAAAGACTGAGTTGTGGCATGGCACTAAAGACATATTTGCTAGGGTGAATGAAAGTGAGAAATTGAAAGCTGTCATTGGTGTTGCTGTCATCTCCTTAAGATTTGGGGAAAGTCCCGGAGGTGCTAACCCACCCTTATGTGTCTGTCTGTCTGTCTGTCTGTCTGTCTATCTATCTATCTATCTATCTATCTATCTATCTATCTATCTATCTATCTATCTATCTATCTATCTATCTATCTATCTATCTCTCTCTCTCTCTCTCTCTCTCTCTCTCTCTCTCTCTCTCTCTCTCTCTCTCTCTCTCTCTCTCTCTCTCTCTCTCTCTCTCTTTCTCTCTGCAGCGGCCCTCTCTCCCTTCTCCGTCACCCGGCGCATCGGGCACCCTTACCAGAACCGCACGCCGCCCAAGAGGAAAAAGCCTCGCACGTCCTTCAGCCGCGTGCAGATCTGCGAGCTGGAGAAGCGCTTCCACCGCCAGAAGTACCTGGCGTCAGCGGAGCGCGCCACCCTGGCCAAGGCCCTCAAGATGACCGACGCACAGGTCAAGACCTGGTTCCAGAACAGGAGAACTAAGTGGAGGTACAGGAGCCGCATATAACACATTTGTTTCTGATGGTATTGTGTAATTGTTTTTGTTTTGTGTATTTGTGATGGAGTTTTGGAAAGTGGGTGCACACATACAAAGTAATTTGCAGGTACTAGACATTAGTGTCAGACAGTGGAAATAGATAGGTCTGCACACTGCACTTTTGCTCCAAAAAATAAACTTTATTTAATTGGAAACATGCAATGTTTCAATGCCTGATTAAGATCCGGGGGATCTAAATGTTGCATGTTTCTAATTACATAAAGTTTATTTTTTGGAACAAAAGTGCAGTGTGCAGACCTACCTTTTCCCACTATTTGTGATGGAGTGCCAATACTAAGGTTGTGGGTGTGCTCTGACTGCCATCCTAACAAACCTGGCTCTTTGGCGTTGCGTGTGGGGTGACTTCTTCTGCCCTTCACTACAGTATTTTTTTTAATGACCCTAAGTATGGATGCTTGTAAGGATGTGTGTATGTTAGTCTGTTTGACCTGACACATAAGCTATGCCTTCATTTGGTAACACTTTATTTTAACGGTTCTTTTACAGTGCATTGTTACAACATGTGCTATTATGCACTTACACTGTACATACCTAACACTAACCCCTTAACGCCACTAATCTTAAGCCTTACCATCATCCTACAGTGTAAGTACATAATATTACATATTGTTACAAATGTTGTTACACTGTACTTTGTGATGTCGATACACTGTAATAGGGACAGAAAATAAAGTGTAACCCCCAAGGTGATTTCTCTGTTCCATATGTATAGTGACAATAAAGTAATCTATCTATATAAATACATTATTTAATGTGTAGAACTCTTGAAAAATATTGAAAAGTATCTAAACTGTTTAATTTATTTATATCAAGTCAGACATGCTGTTCACAATTTTAAAATTGTGAAGCTCAATTTTCCCTCAGAACAAGGTTGTACATTTCAATAAACTATTTGTACATTTTTACTATATAGACCTTACAGTTGAACATTGTAAAAGGACCATATTGATTACATTTCAACTTTTTAGTAAGTATGCATGTAACTGAGGTAAATTAGACAAAGAAAAAAACAATTAAAAAGAAAACCTGACAAAATAAAACTTTTAAAATTGAAATAATGTCCTGCATGCTCTATGTAGAGCAATATTTTAATTTTATTTTACAACATTGCACAGACCATGAACAATAATTTGCTAACAGCCCTTCCACACTGAAAGAAATGGAAACATCTTTTAACAGTTTTATTTATTCATTACCTTTTCATGTAGCATCCATCAACTACAGTTGATGCCAATTTATTAATGAGAGAGTATATCTTACATCATAAAATAATCAGGTCTATCAATCTTACAGTCAGTTGCCATCAGTAACTTTACCTCTCTGCCGTTAAACCAAGCATCCATCATAAAACCCTGGTCATTCATTTTCCCATTAAGCCTAGATTGCGTATATGATACAGTCAAAATCTGCAGACGTTAAACAGACAGCCAGCATGTAAAAAACAGAATTATTATGAAGTAAGATGGAGACAGGGCTCCTGTCCTGTTGGTGTAATGTCCGAGTCTAGTTTTGATGTGATTTATGGTATTTTCCAAGAGCCTGAGGATGGATAGGCATAGAGGACGTATTTGTGTGTCAACCATACGGGTAACAAGCACATGATCGAATGAGTGAGGAACAATCGGATTATGGTGATGCAGTTAGCCGTAACGTGTAGCTAATGGACGGAGGACGCGGCCTATGAAACATGAATTTAGGGTTACATCGGTGACTGTCTCTGACATGAAAGCTGAATTCACAGCACCGACTAACAAGATGATGTTCAGGTCAATCACAATAATGCTCAATCATGTGGGCTCTTTAGTGTAACTTCAAATGCTGAGGCTTTTCATGACGCTATTCATATTATCCAGCGACACATATTCCAACATTTATGTCGATTATACATTGTAAGGGTTTTGGCAGCTGTAAGCCAGCTTCAGTCACAACACAACAGACCGCCTGACAGATAAATATAAGATTGTGGCATCCAGCTTTTTTTCCGTCTCTCAGTCATTTGGATTGAATGGAGGCAGACAGTCTCAATTTGCAATGCCATTAGGTTTCTTCGCAGGCTGCTAGTATTGATTTCTAAAAGCAGTGCCATTGTACTATACTGTAACGGAAACCCTGTTTTGAATAACAAAAAATGAAATGAAGGAGTTGTGTCAAGCTTGCTGAAATAGGATTTACCACCAAATAGTGCTGCATGGACCATTGCCATTGTCTTCAAGTGAATACTTAAGTGGAAACATTAAGAAGGCTATTGGGCAACATGCAACATCGGGCAACATGCAAACTCATTCCTAAGAACTAAACCAAATACGCGCACATGTGTTTGCGTGCGTGCCTGCGTGTGCATGCGTGTGTGCACGTACTTGTGCAGGTGTGTGTGTGGTCATATTTATTTATGATCGTGTCTTTCAGATTTAGCCTCTTAAATAATGAAACAACTCGTAGAGCGTGAGCATGAAGACTGAATTGTGACATGCGAATGCAACAGACTGCATTGGCTAGACTGAAGGAATAAAAAAAAAACTCCACACAGTCTAAAAGCAGCACCTGTGTGCTATGGTGTGTGTGCTGCAGGAGGCAGACGGCAGAGGAGAGAGAGGCGGAGAGGCAGCAGGCCAACCGTCTGATGATGCAGCTCCAGCAGGAGGCCTTTCAGAAGACCCTGAGTCAGCCCCTGCAGCCGGACCCCCTGTGCCTGCACAACTCCTCGCTCTACGCACTGCAGAACTTACAGCCCTGGGCTGAGGACAACAAGGTGACCTCCGTCACCTCAGTGGCATCCGTGGTCTGACCATGGCCATCTCGCACGCGCGCGCGTGTGTGTGTATTATATTTGCATGTGTTTGTGTGTGTGTGAGAGAGAGAGCGGGAGAGAGAAAGAGAGAGAGACAGAGGTTGTTTTATGGGGAAAGGAAGGAGTTTGTAAACAGGACATATTAGGGAGATTGGATGCCAACTGGAATAAAATAATTGAAGCTTCATTGGTTTAGGCGTAAGAAGTCATTTGATGAAACCAAGCCCCCAGCTATAGGTTAAGTGCTTATTATGAGAGACTCTGCTGGAGGCTTTTCTGTATAATCTAGTTGTTCTGTGTGTGTGTGTGTGCGTGATGCCCTGTTTTCCCCGAGCACGAGTGGACAGTACAGGATATTCACTTTTTGTCTGCACTTTCTTGTTGTAATGAACCAAACTTGGACTGCTTTGCAGACCCACAAGGGAAAATGTCCAACTGAAATTGACTGAATGATTTATTTTTATTTTATTTTAATTTTGACACTTCTCTGTTCAAACAGTTGATTGAACAATAACATTTCTCTGGATGTATGTGCACTTAACTGTAACATGGAATAATCAGTAGGTTTTTCACAGTGTGGATTAAACCCAAAGTAAACACTCTTAGCTAAAAAAAAGAATCAGTTACAGTAGTTGGCTTTACTGCTCCCACAGGAGTCTGTCAAGTTTTTTTTCATTCCTTACGCTACCTTTCCACTCTTCCCCAGCTAACCGTCTAGCCGAGGGTGGACCTACTACAGTATGCCTTCCCCACCTGACAAAACGGATGGATGGACTCTTCTCCATCCAGACCGCCGCGCTGTCTGTCTGCGTGCCGAGAGGCATCAACAAGACATTGACTCAGCCAATGACTCATTTGTTCTTGTCTATTTGACTTTGTGAAGAGAGAGAGAAAGAGAGAGGGAGAGAGAGAGAGAGGGGGAAAAAGGATCTGTACATGATGCATGCTCTTGATGGGTTCTTTTTTGTGAATGGGAATCCAAGTCAATGAAGGTGAAGTCCTTCAGGACTGAAGTTGTCAAAAAACAATTATGGTTTCTTCCCGCCACCCTCTCTAGGATCCCTCATTATATACATTTAAAGGTGTTTTATAATAATTAAACATGTGATTTTTTGAAAAGCCATTATGCAGACGTCTCTGTTTTGTCTCTGCCTTGTGCTTCAGTTTCTTTGTTGACTTTCCATCATCTCAGAACATTGTCTCACAAAACATCCCACAAAAGACCTGTAGTTGTTTAGCTCAATGTGTGGTTGCTTTTTCCTCAACCAACATTTCAGGTTGTTGTTTTGCTGCTGCTTGTGAAGCATATCCACCCAGACACTGTATGGGTGAATAAAACAAGATTTATCTAACCCCACAAGCTCCAACCCTGTAGACTCAAGTCAAAACAGAAATTTCCTTTTTGGAGGCTTCAGAGCAGAGCTATCAGTGGGATCTGTGACAAGGGAAGGGGAGGGGAGGGGAGGGGTTCAGGAGTCTTTTCAGGCTGCTTTCTTCGCACCAAATGAGGCCTCACACCCCGTACCGCTCAGCCACACACACACACACACACACACACACACAGTACACATGGCTGCCGCTCCCAGGAAGTGAAGGAAGGTAAGCTGATTATCTGTAGGCACAGGCTGCAGCAGAGCGCAGAGCGCAGAGCACAGCGATTGCTGCTCACCAAAGACTCATCATCACACAGGGCAGTAATAATGGGCTGAGGCTCACCTACGGCTGGAAACACAAGCTGACTCCGCGCTCCAGGATTCACTCGCCATCGAGTAAAATGACACAGCTCTAATAAAGATTTTTTTGTATGTTTTATATTTACACTGTTTGAATTGGGCTGTCCCAGTTTGTTTTGAATGCATTAATGGAACGGCAAAATTGTATTGCATGAATTGAATCATGTTTAAGTGTTTGAGTGTGTGTGTGTGTGGGGGGGGGGTGAGTGAATGTCTGAGAGAAAGAGCGCACAGTATGCACATGTCTATTTGATAGTTTAGCTGTTAAATTCTGTTAGATATCGTAATGCTATGAGCAGCAGGCTGTTGAAATGGATTCATTCCACCACTATAGTTCATAAATATGATTTCACGAAAGTATGCACATGCCAGTGTTGCCAAACACTGCCACATGATTGACATGACTAACACACAGTAGTGCGTCTTACTCACAACCTTGTTTGTAAAGATATAAGCCTTGGATACTAATACTAATAATAATATTACAATAGTGTTAACTTTAAGTTAGAATGATCTATCTTAAAGATTATCTTAAAGAGATATGGTTCTGTTTACAGTTTTATAGACTTGTTTTGAGGTGTATCTCATTGTTCATTTAACAACATTTAACTTGAATTTATAATTTTGTAGCCTGTCAGTGGGGGATAAAAACAAAGAGTGAGAGTGAGAAACTCTTGGTGAAATATCAGAAACCATTGTGTATGTTTTTTTTTGAAAACCGTCATCAGTGATATCAAGCTGAGTTCTTCTCTCAGTACTTCCTAGGTTTTCCGATGTTGTGAATCGAGGTCAAGTTTAAACGAGCTGTCTGGTGCTCCCCCCTCATTCACAGATAGGGTTTGTTTTGTCAGTTTCGATGGCGTCCCGCCTGGTTGAGATCCTGTCAGTGACAGGCTGTTGTCCAGGTGACACCCTCCCCACCCCCATTTCCTCTGCCAGTTCGCCGCCCTCTTTCATCGGTCCTGTCCCCCACGCCATGGCGACGTGACTAGGCTCATTCCGTCGAAATTCCTCTCTTACTTTGTTTTCGAAGCCAGGCTTTGTGGTTTGTCGCAGGTGTTTAAGATTTTTTTTTAACTTTGCCTGAAAGAGGCACTTTTTCAGCACCGGGCTCCAGCACCTCTCCTCCAATAACAATTTCACTGCACAAGATGAACAACACACTCTGCTTCAAAGTCTATCAGACTTAACATCTCGTCATGTTTGCAGACAGGATATCATGCCAGTGACCCAACATACACCATTTCCTTCAGAGTCTTGTTTTTTTTTTTTGACAAATGGAGTACCACCGCATTCATTATATATAAAAAGCAGTGCCTATTGTTAGACTGGCTATAGACGACAACTAATATTTAACTTACTGTTGAAATACGCGCACACGGGCCTGTGAGCGCGTACACACACACACACACACACAGGCACATACAGGATGTAACCACACGCACGCGCACACACACACACACACACACACACACACACACACACACATGCAAAAAATGCTGTGATTCTGTGCTGTTGTGATATAGGCAAGGAGAATCTCTTTTCACGAAACTCATAGGCTACTCAAGCCCTTGCATTATATTCTTAAATGTATACTTATATTGCTATGCTTTACACTTTACAAAACAGTGAGTTGCATTTTTTTCATATTTTCTTGAGTACACACACAGACAGACACAGACACACACACACGCGCGCGCGCATACACAAACACACACACACACACACGCACACACACGTGCACACACACAAAATTGCATGTTTGCTGTAGCATATAGCGTAACAAGTATCATTAAATAAAAATAAGTAGCATGCCATTTGTCCTGTGTTATTAATTAGTGGGCTTGCTTATTAGGACTATGTCCAAGCTATGTGAGTGTTTGTACATGACAAACAACATGAAACATTAAAGAAACTGAAAGCTTCCTACTGTCTTAATCCTCTCCTGAAAATTACTGAGAGAAATATTCCTTTAAGTGAATTAAAATACCAGGGATGGCAGTGACAAGGCCTAGGCCTACCTGATGTGCAACAGACAATGACTGCTTGCCTGGCAGGCATGCCATCAATTCAGATCAGCATAGCAAATAACCTATGCAAGAAATGGTGTTTAGGTGATTATTTAGGCAATAAGGTGATAGAAGCCCCACCTGCTGAGAGGAGTGATGAACATGACTGCTAATTATTTATTTATTTATTTTCTATCTTATTTATTTCACCTATTGAGACCTATTTGGTAGCAGGTTGAGAATGGCTTGATTCTTGATGACTATGATTTCTGATGACTCAATTCTTGATGACTACTTTTGTTAAGTATTTAATATCGCTGCATTTCAACAATTCAAATAGGCTAATGCTGAAATATTCAGTAACTAATGATCAATTCCTTATTATAGCCTATCTATAGACTATGCCTTTAATGTATGAAGCTATTTTCTTGTTGTTGTTGTTGTTGTTGTTGTTGTTGTTGTTGTTGTTGTTGTTGCTGTTGTTGTTTTCAAAGTTATCCCCTACACGTTTTTTTGAGATTGGTGCGCCGGCGTTTAGAGGGTCTTTCAAGGCAATAACATATTTGATTGCATATGACAGTACATTACTTCAGCAACAGCGACACTTGGTGTTGAAAAAAGGTAACGTTTTACTATCAAAGCCCAACCTCCGGGGCGGGGAAACTAGTCTGGGCTGAACCCTATTCGCCACTACAGCTATCAGTCAGACCCCGGATATACAATTCAAGAGCAATAGTGGCGCAAAAATGGCTGAAGATAGTATTCCTAACCTTAGCCGACCCCAGATGTATTTATTTGGTGAGGTTGATAAACACCCTCTCTCTTTCCCAGTATAGAGTAATGCACAAACATTCTTTTATCTTAGTGAAGTAGTTACTGGAATGTATATTTGGCTGTAGATAGCGGGGTTAGAAAACATAGTTGTAAGATTTGGTACTGGGCTAGGCTAGCGAAGTTAGGTATGCCTGGCTAAATAACCTATTATTCTCTAGCTTCCTAGCTAGCTTCAGCTAAAATGTACATTAAGACAATTGCATATTTTCACTAGACACTTGCTCTGCCTTGCATTGTCTGACATATCATAAAAGGACTTAAATAGCTTGATGGTAAAATTGCATCTCAAATTACTAGTTTATTGCGCAGCTATACACAGTAACGTATTGCATACAGCAGACTGTTAAATTGTACCAGCTTGCTTTGCTTGTTTCTGCGGGCATGCTGAAAGATTTTGTTAATTTATAAGATAACTCGGTAAACCACAACCATGTTGTAGGGATAAATAATTGTCAAACTTTTAAATGGCATTAAAATTGTGTAGTTAGGTATGAATTTGCATTTACGAAAACATATATGTATATATATATATACATACATTTTTCTTATAAGGATGTTCACTCAAGGCGGACAAAAAAGAATACAAAGTGGAAGTGGATGATGATGAGTCTGAACACCAGCTGTCACTCAAAGCCGTAAGTCATTGCGGATTTGTTTTTATGAACAAAGATGTCTGTCATGCATTTCTTAAAGCAAGGAGAGGTTAAAGAGCAGTTTAAGCAAACAATAACATTGAAAGTATGGGAAGTATTTTAGGAACTGTAGTGACGTAAGGTGTCGTTTTGTATTCTCACATGCGTCACATATTATTTTAGAGATAGTCTGCAAATCAAAGGTTTAGGAAGTAGTTCCAGTTTTCAGTTTCCCCAAAATTAGTACACTGTGCTGCTGTACTTTGTGTGTGACAGACGTTTGTGTGTGACATGTTCTTACAACAAAATCAGCCATCGAAGAATGATGCAGGAGCAAGTAATATCTTTTGGACATTTTCTTGCAGTAGGTCCACTGCAGCTAAAAGGTATCACTTGCTCCTGCATCTTTGATGTCTGATTTTGTTGTAAGAACATATGTCACACACAAACGTCTGTTAAAGTATAGCAACACGGTGTACTAATTTGGGGGGGAAATGGAACTATCTCCTAAATCTTTGAAGTAGAGGTAGAGTAAAAGTCTTTATTATCACTATACAAAGTATAGTGAGATGTTGTTTGGAGCAGCCAACAACAGATGCATAGAAGACATAGTATGTAAGAATAGAATTGAAATAGATAAAAATGGCTGGGTAGATTTAAAATATAGGTTCAATTTACAGCAATATATGCAAGTAAGACAATAAAATAATATGTACATTTTACACTATCAAGCTATGGATAAATAAATAAGGTGCAGGGTATGCTAGCAGCAAAAACTCTTTGGTTCCTTTTGATCTTCTTGATTTCCTGATCTCTAAAATAATGTGAAGCACATATGCGATTACAAAAGTTCCTTATGTTACTATAGTTCCTAAAAAACTAACAATATTCAATGTTATTGTTTGCTTAAACTGCTCCTTAACCTCCCCTTGCTTTGACAAATCCAATGCATGACAGACATCTTTCATGTTCAGACAAAACAACCTTTCATGGCCCCGTCAGTCATCCTATACATGTAGGCATGTAGAAGTGTCCATACATACAGTAGCCCATGTGGACTGAAGCGTAGCGTCCAGTAGCGTTATCCCCCTTCACCAGTGCTTTGCGGATGCCTGTTTGCAGGTGTGTCTGGGTGCAGAGGCGGAGGATAAGTTCCACACTGTGGAGATTGAGGGCATGACGTATGAGGGGAAGTCCACTAAGTTTCCCCTTGTGGTACTCAAACCCTCTGTGCTGCCATCGGTGAGTTGCATCACATCTATTCACTACTCCATGTCCTATGTCACAAAGCACAGCAACTTGGCCTATTCTGGTCACTTTTATTTGAGGTCTCAATCAGGCTATTTATGTGTTATTCATGTTTTTTCTGTAAGAAGCTTATTACACATTTTCAGCACTTTTCATCACTTTTTTTGTTCTTGTTTAGAAATAAGCAAAACCGTGGTGAGAAAAATTTGGATGTAAACGTTCACTTACGCAACTTCTTTGGCTGATAATAGGCATGGAGCAAAGGGGGGGAGAAGTCACCCCACCCGTCTTCAAACCTGGGTCTCCTGGGTACCAAACATGCACTTTTGACTGCAACGCCAAAGAGCCAGGCTCGTTGGTATGGCAGTCAGAGCATACCCACAACCCTAGTCCATCACAAGGCACTGTGCCGATAATAGGATCACTTGCGCTAAGTTTACTATAAGTCGCTCTGAACAGACGCATCTGATAAATATCAATGTTAAGTAAAAGCTGATACAAATGTAGAATTCGCTGTGCTATGTGTGCTTGATACTCACATATGAACACCTACAGAGGTCTTGTTTGTGTATATGTGTCCGTTTTTGTACTGTTGAGATTAGATCGATGCTCAGTTTCTTAATGACATCAAGTTTGTGGGCAGTATGAGGGACCATGAGAACAAACAAACACACCACTGGGGCGAGGATACAGGAACATGGATTAGTGACCTTGGTAGGTTTACTGAGAGTAAATGTCCAAATGGAGTAAAATAAAGCCATAGGAAACCTCTGTTCACCTCTCACTCTGAGATAAGACACACAAGTTTGTTACTAAATCATGTGCTGAAGCAGGACCCAGATGTGTGAAGCTAATGATACAGGGAGTAAGGGGGAGAAATTGTTCATTGTTTTTTCACATGCAAACCACCTGCCCATTATCACCAGATCGCCATTCTATTCTAAGTCTGGGTCTGGAGTATTTTTACCCAGCTGTGAAAAAAAGGAACTGGGTGTCTCACACTTGTCTTAACCTGACAGATGATGCCTAATGTGTGCAATGAACAGAAAACGCTGTGGGGCTCGTCAGGCGATAAACAACCACATGCAGATTGACACCTGCATGTGATCAGTCGCAGTTTACAACGTTCAGCAAGTTCACATTGTTCGGCATAATTGTGACAGGTGTACAGCTGTCAGTTAACAGTATTCTGAGGTTGAGCTGCGTGCCACTGGCCTGCAGCTGTTGTTGTTTGGTTGCCATTGCGACGTCACGGCAGCAACACCTTGCCATGTGGAATGTTCATTGAGAATCCGGGCTGTGCCTTCGAGCGCATGGGAGTTGCACAATCAGCTGCGTACGTGAGAAAAGATGTTTTGATTAAGCGCCCAGGCCCTTGAGTCAGGGAACTGAAAAGAAAAAAAACTAGATGGATTCCCATTTACTAAATGATATTAATAGATTTTGTTGTTTTGCTGAGTAGGTGGAGGCCCTGCAAATGCCTTACAGTAAGTCATGCACCGACTGGTTATCTTTGCCCAGGACGTGTTGAGGGACAGAAATGTTTAGAGATGTGTGATGCAGGACTGGCATCCGTGAAACGTCTATTGTTCTCCTGAGCTAATGCAGATGGGGTGTAGGACGAGAGAGGGATCATCACCACCGGTCTTATTTTTGGCACAGAACAGAGGTTTTGAAAGATGCTTATACCTGCTCAACACTTCTGTCCTGATCGTTCTCTACCCTGTTCCTCTTCTCTCTCTCTCTCTCTCTCTCTCTCTATCTCTCTCTCTGTCTCTTTCACTCTTTCTCTCTTATGTTGTCTCTCTGTCTGCAGGTGAGCTTGGGGGGATTTGAGGTCACGCCTCCTGTGTGCTTCCGGCTCCAGTCAGGAAGTGGACCAGTCTACATCAGTGGGCAGCATTTTGTCAGTGAGTCACATTACGACTGTTGTCACCATTACGACCGTGTCTATAACACAAGGCCGCACTCGGTCATGACCATGTCTATGACAAAAGGTCGTACACGTGTCACAGCCGTGCCCGTGGGCAGCACAGAAATAGCAATGTATAACTCTTCTCTTTTACCGCCACATGCAAGCTCTATATTTAACAATTCAAACTTAGAGTTCTCTGTTTACTTTTTTAAATAGCATGCATATGAACCTAGAGGAAGGGCAAAACCAAAAACAATACATGAGACAAACCCACGCAGGGGGGCACAAAGTGACATAAACCAAATTGAACACCCACTGATCTTGGGGCATAACAGTGCCAATCCCCTTCCTCAACCACCTGCAACCTTGAAAAGCTGTAAACGTATTGACTATTCTTTTCCATGAAGGCTTTATATAGAACAACAATAGGTGTTTTCTGTCTCGTTCTGCTAAGATGTTGTCTGTTAGTCTTCTGCAACCCTGTGGTCTGACAATAGACTAAAAGTCAGCCTTTGCGCAGTCAACACTGCACTTCCTGCTCTGGACAAGTCTGTCTATGCATGTGACAATAAATATCCTCGTCTCCTTGTCTTATCTCCTTGTCCAATGTGACTCTTAGGTGTGAAGGACTCTGATGATGAAGAGGAGGAAAACAACACATCACCGGTGAAGAGACCCTCTCACTTGATGTCGGGAAAAGCGCCTCCTAAGGTAATCTGCATCTGGGCTGGCCAGCCTATAAGAAACTGGCTATACGCCATGGTTATGTTTTCATACATGACAAGTAAAGCATGTGTTCAAATTTGTGGAAATGTACACCCCTCGCTTTCAGTTCTGCATCCTCCAAAGCTGTCATGTTCGAGCGATGACGTGCATATGAGAGTAAGCGTCAGAACTAGACCTTTACAGTGGTGCTACTTGCTAGTCAACAAAGCAAATTACTGTTATTAACCTACTATTAATCTATTATTCAACTTAATTCGGTTGTGTTCTGTCCATAATTTTGTTGACTAAATTGTCACATTTCAATGTGTGCTGTTAAGTACAGTACATGCAGACACTGCACAGTATATATGCAGGCTGCTGTACTTTTTTGTATATGCACTACACTCACAGTTAATATGTAGTTGAGGTTGGACTTTTTTTAACAGTCCCTATTACAGTGTATGACAAAGTGTTACACGTAAGTGTATATGTAATGTAAGTACATAATGTTTATTGTAGATACATTGTAACTGGGACGTTAAAATAAAGTCTTAACCTTCTTGAAAATGTTCCTAATTTTGGCTGTGACGCGTAAGGAGAATGTAATGGTGCGCCATCTTGTGGGCTTGAGTAGTAATGTTAGTAGAGAACACTAACCATGTTAGGCCATGTATGTGTAACTTCTGTCTCACCGCAAAAATGTGATTGTTTTCTTTACATCCCAAGATACTGACACAGGCCTATAGAAAGTTATAAGTATCATTTGTAAATCTACACGGCTTATGCTATTAGCTCTTAGTGCATCCTTTGGGATTTAGGGATGATTGAAAGACTAGAGGTTCTTCTTTTAGACATGAAGATCACTTGTTACCATGAGATGTAGAACCTAGCGACAGTGAAGATAACAGGGTGAAGGCCAGATGAGTTTTGCTGTCTGAGATTGTATTGTTACAGTGCTTCTGTTCACTCCTCTGCCCACAACAGAAGAAGCTGAAAGTGGATTCTGATGAAGACGACAGTGAGGATGACGAGGATGACAGTGAGGATGAGGAAGAGTAAGATTGCATGTTGATTTTATTTTTTCCCCCAAAAGATCAGGTTCTTTTTTCTTCAGGTTGTACTTTGTGTAATGTGCTGCTGTCCATATTGTCATTATTATCTAGTGTATTGTGGTGTATTTAGTGTGCTTATACTGTATATCTTAGAATTGGTTGTTTCATTTTCATCTCTTTTCCTTGTAACATCCCCCTGCCAGGGACTACAGAAGAAAATGAGCTCGTATTACTAAATCTGGCCCATTTACATGTCGACTGTAAATAACTTATTGATTAATGTGCATTGTCCCTTTTTAAAACAAGTAAACATACCTCTCTCCATGGGAGCCCAGGAGGTGGTTGATGAGAGGTTAGAATGATGGTCTGGCTTAGGTGTCCTTCAAGCGATTAAAGCGTCTCTGTCGTCCTCAGGTCTTAAAGGAGAACTTCGGTGTAAAATGAAAATTGGCATGTTAAAACATCATACCAATACCATACCAATGGAATGTGGAGTTTCTTCGAGCTGTTTTAATGGTTTAAAAATAGCGTAGTCGTCATGCTTCGTCTAAGGGCACCTACCACTTCCATTGTTAGCCTTCTGGGTCAAACTATAAAAAATAGTTAAACTCTGAATGCAACAGGCTAAATCAATTTTGCTCCTCAGTACACATACCAACTCGGTATGATGTTTTAACATGCCAATTTTCATTTCACACCAAAGTTCTCCTTTAAAGTATCTGTGCTTTCGGCCGCATATCTGAATAAGGACTGGCCGTAGAGCTTATCTGGGTTGTAACAAACTTGGTGTTGTTTTCTCTTTACAGCGATGATGATGATGATGAGGAGGAAGATGAAAAGCCAGCCATTAAGACGAGTTCGATAAAATCACCCAAAAAGGTATGTAAATTCTGTGCTTCATTTACTTTAATGTAGTTACAAAAGGTTTCCATACAGTGACATTACAAAGAATGCAATAATCTGCAAAGATGTAAAGATGTCTGCTCTTCAGATACCTTCATGTCTGTGCGTCAGACATACATCTGGATGCTAGTTTTCAGCCCGCAATCTTGGCTGTAAACTCAATCGAAAGACTTCTGATACATAACTGACAACACCTGCTTTTGTTCTCACCACTTAGCCTTTAGTAGACATTTACAACGTTTACCTTTTCAAAACAGAAATAAAACCATTGGCTTTTTATCGACAATAAGCAGAGCAGTACCCTTTTTTTCAAGGGTGTAGGTTTGGTCTCAATATTGGTCTGAACACAAGAATTTGCCAAAATCTCAAACTTGGCCATATGTGAAAACTATCTTCGCAATGTGTAAAAAAAATCGGTAAGGACAATTAAGCATATTTAAATATTGGTATGGACATGTCCCTACCATCCATGCCACAGGTTTCGCCCATGCCTGTAGGGGTCAGTGTGTGTCTGAGAGGGAAGTCTGGAGCTATGCGGATGAAATAGGAGAGGTTTTGGGTAGTCTGGCAGCTGGAGGGGAAAATTCAAGGTGAAGGGTTGTATATATGTGTGGGGCGTGAAGGAACCAGCAAGCAATCAGTTTGTTGTTAGGCATCATTAATTCTTTGGTTTGGACTATAGCAGTGCCATTCTGCTTCAGGAGTCTCAAAGTCTGATGTCATCTGCCATTTGTCTCCTCTGTGTCACAGCTGTAATGTAATGTAATACTCAGGACTCGACAAATATATTGTTAAAATGCTTTATGTTTAACACATGATAAGATGTATGATAACTGGTTAGCTTTTTTGCAATTCACTCACAGTTTATGCATGTGCATCTTGACACACCGACCGGTAAACAGTGCGCCTTGTGTCCATTTGGTGGCGCCATTGACTGCACGCACGTCACTGCCTGCTGGTCCATCTTTTTCATTTTGAACACGTTGCCAGTCATCAGTCTGGACAGTGAAGGCAGTAATTGGCACTTAACGGATGGGTTCACATTGAGACGCATGCTATGCCATGCCATCAGGGGGATGAGGACTGCATGTTCCCAACCACGAGAGAACTCTCTGCATTTTTGACCCCTTTCCTCAGTTCTCTGAGGAAGCCAGCCACTCCACCTCCACCCCTCTCCACTGCTCATCACAGTCCCCTCCTGCACCTGGCCTCTGCACTTTAAGAGCATGTTTATACATCTAAGGTGTGTGTGTGTGTGTGTGTGTGTGTGTGTGTGTGTGTGTGTGTGTGTGTGTGTGTGTGTGTGTGTGTGTGTGTGTGTGTGTGGAGCTATGTGTGCATCTGTGTCCGTGCACATTTATTTGTGTGCTTATGCATGCACACAGGCACGGTAAATGCTGGTGTGTATGTGACTGTGTGTGTGTATGTGTGAGAGAGAGAGAGAGAGAGTGTGTGTGTGTGTGTGTGTGTGTGTGTGTGTGTGTGTGTGTGTGTGTGTGTGTGTGTGTGTGTGTGTGTGTGTGTGTTTGTCTGCGAGTGTGTGTCATAGCTGTGCCAGGCAAAGATCAAAGCCGGCTAGACATGCATACCTGCTTTGTGAGCAGTCATTCTTAGCCTGAGGGGGAGATGACAGCTGAGGTTTTTCTGTCACACACTGATTTACTCTGTTCATTCTCTCTCTCTCTCTGTCTCTCTCTCTCTCTCTCTCTCTCTCTCTCTCTTCCTCCGTCTCTCTCTCTACTTCCCAGCTCTGTCCTCTATCTCTCTCATTTTGCCCTCCACAACCTCTGCAGGTCTACTGAGTTCTCCATATGTGTGTTATTTTTTTGGTCTCGGCTCAGAAGCCTTTCCTTCCCCCTATAGCACTCACCCTCTTTTGACCTCCATGCACTCCTCATGTGCTCTCTCTCTCTCTCTCTCTCTCTCTTTCTTTCCCCTTTTCTATCCCTCTATCATTCTATTCTTTTCTCTCTCTCCTCTCTCTACCCTTTCTTTCTCTCTTACTCACTTCCCTCTTCTCTCTCTACCACTTCTCTGTCTTTCTCTCTCTCTCTCTCTCTCTCGCTCTCTGCCTTTCTCTCTATCCTTTTTCTCCCACTCCCACTCCATCTCCCCCTACCCCTCTCTCTCCTGATAATCCCTTTACTATGCTTTTGAGATGAACAGGTTAACATTGACAGCCCACACTGATAGCTCCAGGCCACATCTAGACAGACTACAGCACGTACAAATTACTGCACACTTTTATCAGCCGTTTCTGACAGTTTGAGCAAAAAGATAATAAAAAACGTATTGCATTTCAAAGGCGAGCCATTGTCCAATGTTAAAGCCCTTTGTTTGACAGCAGCGTTCCTGTTTGGAGGCCCCAAACATTTTTGATATTGTGACATGAGCGCTTCTCGAGACAGTTGAAGGAGTCTTTTGTTTTGTGGAAACATCCTAATGTTTTCAGGGTCACACACACTACCTATATCTCTAATGTCTCTCTCTCCTTTTTTTTTCTCTCCCCTCTGCTCGTTCTCTCCCTCCTTTTCCTGGCTGCCCCCTCGCTTTTCTCTCTTTGTCTCTATTCCTGCTTTTTCTTAACCTCTTTATTTTTCTCTGATCTATGTTTCTGTCTTTGACGTCTCTCCATCTCTTTTCTCACCCTGCTTCATTTGTATCTCTCTCTTTCTCTCTCTCTCTCTCTCTCTCTCTCTTTCTCTCTCTCTCTCTCTGTCTTTGTCTCTGTCTCTCTCTCTCTTTCTCTGTCTCTCTCCCTCTGTCTCTGTCTTTGTCTCTGTCTCTCTCTTTCTCCATCCCCATTTCTTCTGTCTTTTTCTCTCTATCTCTTTCTCTCTATCTCTTCATCTCTCTCTCTCGCCCTTCCTCTCCCTCTTTTTCCCCCTCTCTCTTGCCGCACCCTCAACCTCTCTCTTTTCCCCCTGGTCCCCCCCCCCCCCCCTCCACCGGCTGCTCCCCTCCGCTCTGCTCTCAGAGTAAGGTCGCTGCAGAGAAGAGGCCAAAGAGCTCGCTCAAACTGAACGGGCCTGCAGGGAAATCCCATGCGTCAAAGGTAGGCTAGCGCAGACAGGAAGTGTCCCAATCTGTGGCTAAGCCGCCGCACTAATGACGCTCATCACAACCACAACAAAAGCCACCGGCAGCCCCCAGCACAGCAACACGCACTCTGCTCCCAGCTGCGTGGTGAGAGCTGACAAGGGTCCCAGTGAAGATTTACTGCCCTCACTGATGTGTGCTTGCAGCACTAGGCAGAAATACTACATGTTCATGCAAATGCATGTTGTACTATCTGTGCAGTAAAGCTTCATTATCCTACTGCACGTCACATTATAGTAGGAAGCTGATGATAATTTAGCACATGTTGCTAGGTCTAATTCTACCTGTGATCTCTTGTTTGCATCTACTCCAGCAGATGATATAGTTCATTGGTGATATGAAATAAGATTTGTTATTACATAGTTGACCAGAGTCCTGCAGAAAGGTCCATTAGACTGAATAAGCTGTCTCAAGGTTCAGAGGTCTGATATTTTAAAATAACATACCACTGTTATATATGACTAACCATTGCTATGGGGGGCAACAGTAGATCGGAGGAAACTGCATTGTGAACCATAGGATCTAAGAGAGTTGAGCAGGGGAGAACAAAACAGTACTTCTTGAAGTGAAAAAACCTTTTAAAAGTAATATTTTGTTAAAAAAGTAGATAGTAGCCGATAGCCATCTAATCAGCAGGATGTTGTGCAACGATGCAGTTGAGGTCTTGTATCACTCTAACTGGGTTTCTTCTGTGATATTGGCCTTCTTGCTAATTAGAGTTGTTTAATATAGTGAGACTAGTAGATGAACACCGGTGGACACTCAAGTATGTGAGAAATGGGCAACAGACAGTAAGCCAAGACCTGACCCCCACTAAAGACGTCTGAGGTGAAGACCCTGGGTTGATCGTCCACCTCTTGAGTTGTTTAGTCGGGCCATGGAAAGCATTCAAGCCTGCCGATGGAAACCCTGCCAGCTGTCTGAGATGGCAGAACTGCTTCTCTGAAACGGTTGTCTATGGCACCGGGCCCACACATTTAATTTACTGGGTCGTTTATGATGTGGTTCTCCAAACAAGCGTCTTTGCAGACCTTGCTCTGAGCCAGCGAGCGAAAAAATTGCTTCTCTGTGATTGTTTTTGCTTCAGGGAAGCACAGATTTGGGCAAATGATGCTTTTAATAGCATCGCCCTCTCGTTTTTCCACATAGGACATGATTCAGCACAGGGAATTGGGGTACCTTTTTTCTTCATTATGTTGAAATGATCTCAGTTGTTCTATCATCAGATTATGTGGTTTTATTCAATATGATTTTTTTCTCCCTTTTTTCCTTTTCGTAGGCCCAATAAAGAGGAAAGTTAGTTTTTCGGATAACTGCTGTGTTAAGGGTAGTCTTTAGGGTTAGTAGGCTAATGTTTAGAGCTAGTGCTGTATTAAGGGTAGTCTACAGGGTTATTGCTGTGTTAAAGCTAGTCTTTAGGGCATAGAAGAGGGACAATATCACTTAATCTGCTTTTAGACTTAGACTCCAGTGTGGGTTTTGAATTTTGTTTTGAACATTCACATTTTTCTGTCAGCCATGGTCCAGTAAAACTTTTAACCTGCCTGAGTACTCCCAACATGGCTTTGCTAAAGAACAAATTAGCAAGAGTGAGTAGTGAGTGGAGATTTTAAAGCCATCTCCAAGACAACAGCAGGAGTGGCAGGCAGGAGGTACTGTAGACATGTGCCTGATCTGTGTGTCAAGAAGCTCCTAGGACCCCTGGCCTGACATGGCCCCCTCAGGTTAGGTTTAGGCTTAAGACCTATCTTACCCACCCCCATACTCAACCTAGTCCCCCCCCCCCCCCCCCCCCCCCCCCCCCCACAAGGGGGGAGCTGTTGTGTCCTCTGTGCTGTTGTCATGTAGGCACATACAACGCAACGTTGCACACACATTTTAGGCGTTGGTTTGAATTTAATCTCTCCCTGCACCTGTGTGCACTTTGTTGTTGTTGTTGGTTTTTTTTTTTTAATTGAAGACTAAAAACACTCTATGTCACTTTTAAAGCATCCGCACATTCTCACAACATGGTTGTAAGAGTGATTGAATCATTTATACAGCATTCTGTCTCTCTTTCTCATTTTCTTTTCTCTCTCTCTCTTTCTCTGTCTATATCTGTCTATCTACTTCTATTTCTGTTTCCATCTTTGCACGCGCACACACACACACACACACACACACATAAAATGAGAGAACGCACCTGCACATCTGCCTGCTGCTTTTCCTTCAGGTGGAATGTGTAAACAACAAACACACCCCTCCCCCTCCTCCCCCTCAGCCCCCTCTTGTTGCCCTGGCGACAGTTCACTTGACCCAGTGATGCAGGGCCATGTCAGTGTGTTATTAGACATGGGAGCACTTGCTGTGAGGAGCACTAATTACTTAATGTGTGTAAAGACGCCTGGGGCAGTGTGTGTGTGTGTGTGTGTGTGTGTGTGTGTGTGTGTGTGTGTGTGTGTGTGTGTGTGTGTGTGTGTGTGTGTGTGTGTGTGTGTGTGTGTGTGAGAAACAGAGAGAGAGAGAGAGAATGGGTGTGTGCACACGAGCAGGAATAATTCCCTAATTACCGCATTTAGACTTAAAACCGTAGTGGTTTGAAAAAAAGTGAGAGGTGTGGGAAATGGGATTATGTTTCTTCCAGACACACACGCACACGCACACACACACACACACACACACACACACACACACACACACACACACACAGACACACACAGAAGCTCCCTGTCCTCTCTGGCCTACGACCATGAAAGACTCTTCCCAAAAAGTTCTGAACCCCACCACCACCACCTGACTCCCACCACTCCCCCCTGCTCTGCCCAGACAGTCCTAAAAGCATCACCTCCTCGCCCCGCTCCCACCCCTGTGCTCATGTAGCCCTCCTGAGCTTCCTGCTCGCGCCTCCGCTGATGACCCTCATTTGTGTTTGATGTGCTCGCAAGCCCTCGGGACTGAGGAAGCGCCGCTCGTGTTCAGGTGGCGAGTGATTATGGGATGTCAGATGCAGTCCTCCTCTTTCTCTTTTGCTCTCTCTCTCTCTCTCTCTCTCTCTCTCTCTTTCTTTCTTTCTTTCTCTCTCTCGCTCTCTCTTTTGCTCTCTCTCTCTTTCTGTGTCTTTCTCTCTCTTTCTCTCTGCCTTTGCCCTGACACACACACACACACACACACACACTGGCTACTCCCACCCACCCCACCCAAAACAAATGCACATTCAAAATGTTGTTGGATTGCCTTTGGCTTTTATGACTGACGGCATGCGTAAGCTTGTGCAGAATCACAGTTATGTCTGTCTGTACTTGCATGTATTCATTGTAACTAATAAGTAAACTACAATTAAATGTAAGATATTACATTGAGAAAGTTAAACCACTGCATAGTCCCTTCCAGCGTATCCTAAAGACTCTTGGTTACTTTGATGTTAGGACTGTGGTGGTGAAAATTATTTTTTTTATGCTGACTAGACCACTTTTTCTACTCCATGTATCCTGGCATTGCCATCTTGGAACATGCCTTTACATTAGCGAGGAAGAAGTCCATTGCTCATTGACAACAATCAGCTGACTTAATTTTTTGCTACCTATTATATATATCTTTATTGCTACTGTAGTGCCCTACCAAAAGCTTATGTATGATTCAAAACATAATTTTATATTAACTGCTGTTTATACATTAAATTAGCAAAAATTACATAAAATGCAGTTTATATACAATGTCTTCTATATGTAAGACATTGCAATGTGTATATATACTCTACACTCTCTTCCTCTGTCCACTTTGTCTGCTCTGGCAAACACTGGTTCTTTACAGCTGATAAGTGCTGGAAGACTGAAGGCTGATAACCTCACAACATCGTACATTTTTATCGCCCAGCTGTGTCTACAAATTAGAGGCCTAAATGTCTGTCAGAAGTGGACCGTAAGGCAGACTGCATAACATAACCAAGTTTTGCTTTTTTTTGAATGGTGAAAAGGAAGAGTGGCTGAGATGACTAATGGTTTCTTCGTCTCAGAGCAGGTGAGCTGCTCGTAAACCTGTTAGCCTCCCAATCCTGGGAGTCGCTTTCCACAGACGTAAATTTAGGCTTGTGACACCAGGACTTCCACAGGTTTAATGCCCTGAGAGGAGAGAGATATTTGACTGATGGCATATGCAGTGGTGAGATGAACACCCTAATAGGGGGAAACTAGAATTACAGCTTTGTAGTGGTATGCCTTGAGTTTTTGGTTGACGTTTGCATGGCAAGGCATGCGATACATAGATTATAGCATTGAAAAGAATGTAATGTAAAGCTTCAAGTGTGTTGTAGGCGCATAGTGAGGTGTCAGCTTTGACACATATGGTTTTATAGAATATTTTGCAGTCAGAAAGATGCTGTATGCGATATATCATGCAGTGCAGAAATTCCTCAGCTGTCACTAAAACATGTTTTGTAAGGTCACAGTAACCTTGTAAGATAAAGGCATAAACATTATAAGTGCTTATTAATAAGCCTTTAAATCGGTTTTGAGATATTTCACTCATGATGCCAAAAATGTGGTTTGTGATATTATGTTCTAGGATATTAACACTGAAGACATTCAAATTATGAAGCAACACATTCTGGAGTTGCTCCTCTCCCACCTACAGTCCAATCAGCACACAGTTGGAGGTTGTCAATATTCAATTACAAATTAGAAAAAGTATAGAAAAAACTATTGAATGAGAAAGCATATCCAGTGTTTTGGCTAGTACTGTATATGTGAACTTTCAGCTTTGACCTCTAAGTCAAATGACTACATCTTTTAATCCAAGTGAGCATTTGTATTAAATTTAAAACACATTCTTCAAGGCATTGTTGAGATGTCACTATTTTAAAACAGTGGTGTTTTTATGTTTACTGTGACCTTGAGTTTGACCTTTGATCACATTCATACCCAAAATGGGAACAGTTATACAAAATGTGAATCATGGGATTATCACGTTCACAAGATTGGGACAAGGAGATGTATGTGCATGTGGAGGAACACCTAAAAGCTTGAAACCTCCAGCCATAGGTTTTGCCGGCGCAGGAGATGCTGGAGAAAAGTGACAGATCTCTGGACACAAAAAAAACCCACAAGTGTTCATTGTATCAGATAGGACAATTAAAAGTATCTTTTTGTTTAGAGAGAACAAATAAAAAATGTCCCCCATGCTGGACAGAACAAGAATTGTTCTCTTGTCTTGCAAAACACAAGTTGAAATATCCCTTACACAACAAGTAGATATGTCCCTCATGGTCGACGACAGCACAAGTAGAAATGTCCTTAGTATTGGACAGGACAAGCAGATGTCCCTTGCGTTGGACAAGTTATAGAATACATACAATAGCAATGCCCTTGATGTTGAACAGAACAGATACAAATGTCCCTCATGTTAAAGAGGACATATAGACATGTCCATACTTCTGTGTAGAAATGTCCATAACAAGC
>CM050207.1:18177282-18207282 GCA_027475355.1 Coilia nasus
TTATTTTTTTATGCTTGGAATATGATATCTTTGTGTTTGCTTTTCCAGTATTGTAGAAAGAGTTTTTGTTGTTGTTAACAATTATTGTAGATGTGTGCACTTATCATTTCCTGTAAACAAGAATTTGTTATGGTAAAGGGACATTGCTCTTGCTCTCATTATTCCTTTTTTGTTATGTCTTGTTTTAAACCTGTCTTTAATGGTTTTGACTTTCTAAAGAAGTTGGTTAAAGCGACATTAAGTAGTTTTTTCAGCCTGAAAAGTTTAAGTGGTTCATCAACTCATAACAGGGTGAGCGGCACTGTTGAATTTGCTTTCGCGGTCCTCCATGGGCTATAACTGCACTATGCAAGTTTGCAGAAGGGGGTCGCCGACCTGTAGTTCGAATGAGACATAAGAAAGACTATTCCGTTTTCAACCTGTAGGGCGACCGAAAAGGGAAAAGTGCTTAAGTGTTGATTTAAGTCAGAATCAGTCCAGAAGAGTTTGACTTCAGATTAATGATTGACCGTCCCAGTTCAATACTGTTTGTTGTAGATGTTGGATACCTAACAGTAGATATATACTGTAGAATATAATAATGCCAGAGTAGTCTTTATGTCTTCTGTCCTGCTAGAACCAGATGAGACTTAGATAGACCTGAGCCATGCTTATTCCAATCAGGATAAGCTGAAGACACCAGCCTTTCTGCAAATGTCAAAGTAATCTCTGTCAGTTCTCCTTGTTCATCCAGTGGTTATATGAGGTGAGGGGTTAATGATGGTGTGTTGTCAATGCTTGGCTTGTCCTGCATTCTGCAAAAAAGTGTTTTTTTTTTTTCCTTTTTAAAATGTAATTTCCATTTCGCCATAAATAAATGGTAATGATTGTAATTAATTGGTATTTTTTGCTGGAAGTGTGTGGATTTGCAAATTGGTCACAAAGCCTCTTTTCATTTGGGAGGCAAGACATTCTGCAGCACACGCCTCCTTTAGAGATCAGTCATATGCTGGAAGCATCACTCAGGCCTCCCAACAGTAACCCCATTCACCATTTTGATGGATCCTTATAGCGTCCTAGATTGCTTCCTTAATGTGCTTTGATTGCTATAACAGGTAGATGGCTAAACAAATACTCTGTTTTCTCGACTTCAGCATTTCTTACCGTGTGCTTCACTTTAAAACATATTGCATAACTGACGGCTGTGTGACTGGTGTCTGGCCACTGCAAAAACATTATTTTTCATTCTCAATGCTGTTTGCATTAATGTGGGTGGAAGACATTTCTTGATTCAGGTCTGGAGAACAAATTGATCTGTGATTGACCCAAAATCATAGGTTAAAGGTAAACATGAGGGAGATATTTCTTTATTTGTCAAAGAGGGCAACCCAATCAAAAGGATGAGGCCTTGTTGACTATAAATTTGTTTTTTAGTCCAAAGTTGACCGATTTCTCAGAGGTTGGCACTACATCACTCACCACTTGGTGGCGATAATGAATAAGACTATAATTTAAGAAGCACCGGTTTCTCAGCTGTATTAGAGAGAACCCATTAATTAGGCGCTACCTGGAATCACACATCCACCCCACCCAACCCAGTCCGTCTCCCAGGCAACGTTGTGCATCACTGTCTGCTCTCCGTCTGGTAACGAGGAAGTGCAGGCCGGCCGCCAAAAGCCAGAGTGACACAGTTTGTGCGAGTTTCGTGGCTGGGGCTGGGAGGCTGTGTGGAAATCCCCCGCGCTCCGCTGGTGAGGAGAATTCCAGGCCGGGGTTAGACTCCCATCGCTCCAGGGGTAAACTACAGAGAGAGAGAGAGAGAGAGAGGGAGGGAAGGAAAGGGAGGGGGAGGAAGGGGACCTGTCAAGTATTACACTTGAATACCAGCCCAGACAATAGTGGTTAATGGCAGATGTCTTCTGTGTGCAAGCTCTGTTGTCCAAATGACCAAAGCTTAGTTTATTGTGTACTGTTTATCACTTGCAGCCCTTGTGCTGGCAGGCTGTGTTTGAGTGTGTGTTTGTTTGTGTGTGTGTGTGTGTGTGTTTGTTTGTTTGTGTGTGTGTCTGGATGAGTGGTAGGAAATGTTCCAGGACGTGTTCTTGCCTCAGCATTGTTCCCATGTCATCGCAGGTCTGGGGCATGTGGACAGGCGGTCACCTGTGCGCGGAGGTGCGGACGGCTGCCGCAGACTTCGGGGCACAGCTGATCTCCCTGCCTGGGCCTGGCTGAGGTCTGTGGAGGGTGCACAACCAGCTGTCTGTGTGGGGGGGGTGTAGGAGGGCGCTGGAGCTGGAGGACAGAGCACCCTCCCCTCTGCCTGGGCACTGTGTGATGCGCAAGCGGGCACCGTCTCCCGAAGCACGGAAGTGACAGCAGCCTGGAGAGGTCTTTCGCAGCGTTCGACACAGTGCCTGTCTCACAAACGCCCTCCGTCTCCTCTCGTGTGCAGGGAGAGCCTTCGACTTCTTCCCCTCTCTCCCTCTCCTCCTTCTCCCTCTCAAGCAGCTGCAGCAGCCACAGTTAAAGGGCAAGGGGGGAGGAGCGATTGGGGTGGAGGGCTGTGGAAGCAGGTTGCGGTTTCAGTCAGCAAAAGGTGCGTCAGGGTTCCTTTGACCACACTAGAGAGAGCGTGGACCGCAATCACCTGTTGGGAGGTATGGGGGCAGGTGTGTTATGTGGTGTAAACCTGCTGCTCATGTCTCCAGGGGAGACCTCAAAGCAGGCCTCATATTTCATGCACTAACCAACATGGGTTAGAGACGCATTTGAATGGGGGACATAGCGGCTGGTAGGGGGAAGCCATCAACCCACTTTGGATTCGTAGGGCACCAGAGAAGTTTTTCCTCTTCTTCCAGACAGCCCTTTGTCCCTATGTGGACTCAGAAGCAATAGTTTCACAATGATTAGCATGTTAGTCTCATACCTCAGGCATCCTTTTTTCCATTCCCAGAAAAAGAGGGATTATGCAACCGATTTTCTCTTAGGCTCTCACTACCTGGAGGACAGGAGTGAGAGGCAAACAGAGGAAAAAAGAGAGAGGCAGAGAGAGGGTGAGCAACCTGACACTCGGTGAAGAAGGAACAAATAAATACCCTGCAGTGGCCAAACTATCCGCCCAGTTTTCCAGCTCCTCGTCTCTGGCTCTCCCTGCCCATGTCCATTAGAGCGAATGGAACATGCCAGCCACACAGACAATGCCGGTCTGCCCGGGCAGCATGCATAATGATGACACATGAAGTGATCTCACAAACAGGGTTCAAGCTCCAAGTCCAGATGCGCCACAAGAATGCCTTTTGTCGGTTTAATATCTCATGCAAGCAGCTAAATTAGTTCTCTTAATTGTTTTTTTTTTTTTTTTTTTTTTTGCTGTCATATCGAACCTGGATGGTCTTGTAAAAAAGACAAAGCCATGAGTCAATGCTTCCATGTTCCCTGCAAGACCGCTCCATAGAATGCCAGGCCCGTAAAAAAAACCTATATCACACTGTCATTGTGATTATGCTTTTGCTCTGTCAGACTCACGCCCAGCAAGCGTTATGAGGGGTGTGAGTATAACTGGCCGTCTGTTATGTTATGGGGGCAGCTGTTGGCTTAGTGGTTAGGGAGTTGGTCTTGCAATCGGAAGGTTACCGGTTCGAATCCCACCCCTACCCATGGTTGAGATGTCCTTGAGCAAGGCATCTAACCCCACACTGCTCCAGGGACTGTAACTGAAACCCTGTAAATATCTGTAAGTCGCTCTGGATAAGAGCGTCAGCTAAGTGTAATGTAACGTTATAGGTGAGTTTTTTCACTGCGTGACAGCTCAATGTCTCCTTTCTTGTGGGCCTGAGAGGGTACCCAATATCGGCTGACAGCAATGTTTTAAGTGTGGTCTTGGCCTGTCTTCGAACTCACAGATATTTGTTGTGAAACGTTTGAGAGAAGAGTCTTCAAAAGTGACATGTTACCACATCACCTAAATACAGCTAAATAAAAAAGAGGGGGGAAAAAATGAAGGAAACATTTCAAGCATTTGTGGAAAGCTTTCAAAATGGAACTGCAACAATACTATCGCTCCAGGGCAGAAGAAGTGATCATACTGGTATGTTTATATTAGATGAGGAGGAAGCCATCATTGTCATTGTCAGGCCTTTCCCCTCCTTCAAAGCAGCATGTTGACATCCAGGCAACTCAATTCTTTTCTATTTCTTTTCACGGTCCACAACGTTATTTAAGACACAGTAATACATTTAAATGATCCTCAGAGAGCACTCTCATCCTGGCACGGACGTGTGGAAGACCACATACAGCAGGTTTTGAGCTGGAGAAGTTTGACAGGCATGGAACATGCAGCCAGGTGAGAGAACAACCTGGCACGGTTTCCTCGTGGCACTGCGGTCGGATAAACAGGGCGCGTTGATGCAGCAGTAGACCCGAGGTGATTAAAATGAGAGGAGGCGCGCTGTCCTCGACATGCGCCAACACGCGAGCACATTACATCCGCGGCTGGCTATGGCAGAGACGTGTGCTGCATTCCTCTACCCACTAAACCAAAGGGCTTTTTCACGAGAGCTGTTACACAGACACACACACACACACACACACACACATACACACACACACTCAGGGAAGCGTACCTCTCTGCAATACCAGCAGTGTTGTCTTTGGCCATCCCTTGTGATTTTGTTATCTCTCCTGTAGTCTGAAAGGCCTTATCTACAGTTAGGACAATACATGTATACTTTGGGTGACGTATTTCATATGCGCAACGAAGTACGCACAATGTAAGACATTAAGGGTAGTAACTTAAGTAGGTCTCCTAGGTCTCCAGGTCTCTTTCTCCTCCCAAGGTTCGCCCCCAGTGACATGACTCACAGGGTGTTAAATGCCATTTCCACCAGGCTGTGTACAACACCGTTTAGGCCGTCTTAGTCTGCTCTCATTTAATGCTTTTACTGAATAACATTAGACTGTTTACATGAAAATACAAGCCGCCTGATCATGGTGAGATTTTGTAGGAACACTAACAACATGACATGTTCGCCTCTACTGATGGCTTGTAATTGTGAGCGAAACAAAAGTGAGAGATCCTTCATTTGCTTCGCAAAGAGCCCCCCCCCCCCGTTGCTGCCCCCCCACCCCCCCCCCGTTGCTGCCCCCCCACCCCCACCCCCACCCCCACCCCCACCCCACTCCATCTCTCCAACTATGCCAGCATTACCCCAGGCCTGTGGTTTAAACACGCACTTTACTAAACAGCCTTTCATGATGCAGTGAGTTAAACCAGGAGCAATTTGTCACTCCTTACATCTCTTTGCGCACCAGAGAAAGAGAGAGAGAGAGAGAGAGAGAGAGAGAGACAGGGGAAAAAAGTTTGTGTTAGCCTGTGATTGCAGCCCTTGAGGTTTGGAGCAGTGCACTTGAAGTGCTGTCTAGGAGTGGGCTCGCGGTGAGGCACCTGTAGAGAGATGGGAATTCTGCTTCGATTTCTCTTCTCGGCGAAGAAGTCGGCACTGGAGGCTCTTATCAAGATGAATGTAGCCCATTTGCAGCTAAATGGTCTGTGACAGGCCATATGATTTGTGGCGTTTCGGTGCCCATGCGATTACCTCTGTCTATCGTCTCAACAGCGTTCAGCTGTTTGGGCCCAGGACCACAAGCACGTTCACAGGCATTCATTACAAAAACCCTATGAAATTGTAGACTTTACAATAACAAAGTGGATGTAGTGCATGCCAGGTAAATACATTTAAAAGGACTACGCACTCTTTAAAAGAGATAGCTGCACACCCCCCTGACCTGCCTGGCAGGGTTCTCTTTTTTCCACCCAGTTTAATAGCACGCTGTTGCTGTTAAGAACACTTTGGATTGGAGATAAGGAAAACAAATGGGTTCTACAAATATCCCCCTTTTGTGATATTTTAAAGCCTCAAAAAGACTGTCGTTTGTCTCTCATAGCTGAGATGTCATGGAGAACTTTGACAATGGTTATTACATTGCATTACACTTAGCAGACGCTTTTATCCAAAGCGACTTACAAACGGAGGACATAATAAGCTAACAGAGGTGTAGAGGAACACAGAGTAAACAGACTACACACATACACACAAGGAGGTACATGCACCTTAGGTGCGTATCCTGGTTGTGCTGTAGTTGTGCTGTTATTGCGTTGTTTTTGACTGGTTTGTTTAGATGACTGCTGCACACAGGATCCCATGTGCATGCTGCGCCCTGCAGATTTGACAAATAGACTCAACAATGCAACTTTGAAGTCGGGTTCCAGGCCCTTTACAGAAACCACATGCATCTTTTGTCATTTACTTTAAGTGATGGTACCAATCACTCTTTGTAGAACCTAAATCCTACATCTGGAGCCAGATCTTTTTTTCCTGCCTTCCAGAATAACATCTGCAGCATAAAGGCCAGACAGGTAGTTAGAGAGTTGATTGGTCATGGATGGATTTTTTTTTTCCCTTTCCTCGTTCTGCCCCTGCACCCCCCCCCCCCCTCCACCCCCCCAAATCCCCACCCCCACCCAACCCATCTGAAAAAGCCCAGGGGCTAGTATTTCACTGATTAGAGAGTCCACATTTGAATGGCTGCTTGTGTATTGTCAGAAGAAAGGGGGCGAGCCGCCTCTAAAGAGGTGTTAGACAGGAGGGATGGATTGGACTCGGCCATTAGGCTCAAGTGGCACTACAGGTTGGGGCTAGCTGGCTGAAGGGCCACACAGGACACGCCACGCTGCATACTACACTGGCTGCATACTACACTGGCTGCATACTACACTGGCTGCATACTACACTGGCTGCACAGTGCCGTGCTTTGCTTTGCTTTGCTCTGCTCTGCTCTAGTCTAGCCTGCTCTGCTCTGCTCGGCACTGTGTCTATACGTACACACATATACTCAAACGCACATGCATATAGCCTACACATGAACACCCCACACAAAGACACAGAAACACAGACACACGCCCACAAACACACAAGCACATTATTGTATGCACACACACACACACACACACACACATGCAGACCAGCCACCATCTGTGAGGGAGGGGTCCAGAGAAGAGCGGCAAGGGACATGAAGAACTTTTTGGACAGAACACAACAGAACACCGTGTGTGTGTGTGTGTGTGTGTGTGTGTGTGTGTGTGTTTCGGAGAGAATTAGAGAGAAAGAAAAAAACTGTGTGCATGTACATGTGAATGTGTGTTTGCGTTGTTCGCAGGGGAACAAAGAAAGCACAGTTCAGTCTTGTAACATCATGCAATTAATACAAAATCCAGAAACAGTGTCATTACTAGATGGTCTTTAAGTTTGGCATGTTTGGACCACTAGGCTCATCATGCAGATGCCGAGGCTTTTTGGCATTACAGTTGAATGCTGATGTCTGCATGAACTCGTTAACTATAGGGGAATGCTGATGTCTGCATGAACTCGTTAACTATAGGGGAATGCTGATGTCTGCATGAACTCGTTAACTATAGGGGAATGCTGATGTCTGCATGAACTCGTTAACTATAGGGGAATGCTGATTGTGACATAGTACAACCATGCCGTCCAAGTATATCATACAGTCCCAAGGTTTTTTTTTCCTCCCACTCAGCGCGATGCTTTTGCAATGACTTGTTAAATGATTCTGGATGTGTTTTGCACTTGTTTCGCACTTGCTGAGAAGGAAAAACAAAAGAGTGACATCATTGGCTGCGTGACCCCTCTGTGGCGCATCCACCCATGTTTGAGTCAGCGGCGCTGCGGTCCCTGTGCATCTGAGCGCTGACGCAGGGGGAAACTCAAGACAGGTGATTAGCCGCTACAACAGCCCCTGATACTACTCTATAGAGCCCCGGCTCTTTATGGCCCAATTACATTCATTTTTTCCCCCTCAAACAGGGGCGTTTTTACTTACACACACACGCACACTTTTTGTTCTGTGTGTGTGTGTGTGGTGTGTGTGTGTGTGTGTGCGTGTGCACACGCGCGGCACATGTTTTTTGTGTGTGTGTCGTTCGTTGTCTAACAGTGTGACATTTTGGCAGCTGGACATTTAACATCTATTAACCTCATGTCCTTAGACAATTATATGAATGAATAATAATTAAGAAAAGAGGAGCCGGGCGAGCTGAGCCATGGAAATAGATGTCCAGTCCTGAGAATTAAGACACATGTTCGCAACTAGTCGCCAGGGAGCCCTAAAGAAAGAGAGCCCCTGCCTTGCCTTTCCTTGCCTTCAGAGGACCTCTGGATGCCGGTGAAACCGTTTGGGGAAATATCATCATTAGCGTCAGGCCATGGGGCAGGGTAAGGGGGGGGGGTCTTGGAAATGCTTTCTGCATGTAAGCAGCCATTTCTGCTGGAATGACAGCTTAATTAGCCTACTCACCACCGCCCCTTCACACACACACACACATATACACACACACACCTATGTTACCCAATATGTTGTGTGTGTGTGTGTGTGTGTGTGTGTGTGTGTGTGTGTGTGTGTGTGTGTGTGTGTGTGTGTGTGTGTGTGTGTGCGTATGTGATTATATAAATGTATGTGTGTCTGTTTTTCTCCCTCTTCCTTATTCTCTACACTAAAACACACACACAGACACACAGACACACAGTGAATTACTTCACTTGTGGTGCTTTTAGGTGAGATTTTGGAGTGAGGTGGTATTACTGGTTAATGCTTCAGATGGGGTGGTGTAATTGGTTTATGCTTCAGATGGGGTGGTGTAATTGGTTCATGCTTCAGATGGGGTGGTGTGATTGGTTCATGCTTCAGAAGGGGTGGGTCCGATTGTCTCTTTCTCCGACACATTAGCCCTGGCTGGGGCCCAGGCTGTGGGACATGCAGTCCGATGGGAACCCCCCCTCTGGTCCACACTACTCACCCCAAGGATACAATGAAATACAGATGCCCCCCCCCCACCCCCACCCCCTGGCCCCCATTCCAAATCTCCATCTTTCTCTCTCTCTTTTTGTCACACACACGCACCCACTTTTCTCACATCTCAACTCCCACCATTCCGTCGATGTCAAAGATGAGAGTGGCCTTTGGTGGGGGTGGTGGGGTTAAGTTTGACACAGGATGCAGAGAGTGGAGTCTGTGTGTGTGTGTGTGCTGGGGGGGTGGGATTCTGACACTAATGTAGTATGCTGGGCTTTAGTTATAGAAGCGCTAAGTTCCTTTGTCAGGTTTAAAAGGTCTCGTAAGCCTTTGAACAACTGTGTGTGTGACTGCCCCTGGAAGAGGGGCTTCCTTCCCTCCTGCCCCTCCCCTCCCCTCCCCTCCCCTCACTGAACTTCAGAGATGGGATTCTCTCCACATTCCTGATAATCAATAACCCACAAACCCTTGGCACTAGCAAAGTAAACTTTAACCCTGAGAAAAAGAGCTTGTTGTCTTACAGCGTAATCCTAACAGTTGATTTAACTTTTTCCTCGTCTGAGGCTGTCACAAATAGCTGTTTTTAACACCTCTTGCCTTAACCATGGCATTCTGTTTGTCCATTCATGAGGTGAACGTAAGACACAGAAAGCTAACTAATTTGCAAGTTTGTGTTATTTTTGTTGGTTCATTTAAATGTTTAATTTAGAACAAGGTGCAATTTTCAGTGTTTTATAGTAGGCCTAGTATATAACCTAGAGCAAATTGGATTTCTTCAATTAGTAAGCAATTATTCTCATCCCCAGATCCTATGAAATGCAAGGGTGCAAAATAAGATATTTATTTACATTTACTTAAACTATTATTTATGCAATTACATATCTGTTGCAAACCATCATTTGGGTCTCAGTGTGTTTACAGTCAACTATTTATTTATTCATGTATTTATTTATAACAACTAGACACACTGAGTACCATTTTTTGCTGTGTGCAGTTTTACTTTCCCACTGCTTTTTACTTACATTCACGGCTTTTTCCTGAGGACGTTTGCTTTTTTACACTTTTCCCCCGACTATTCCTGCTGTTTGTATTGGACGATTTTGAGATATTTATTTCAGAATTGGAACGGACGCCTTACACATATGTATAATCGCACACTGTTGTATTTTTCATGCTGAAGGCAGGTCGCAGGCCCTGGCGCTAGACATGCTGAAGGATTTCACAATGCTGGCATTAAGGTGCTGCGCCATAATTGTTGTTTATAATTCCCGTCGGTTTAATCACTTTCCCATCTCTGTCATTCAGATATTCCAGGCAACGCTTCAACATTCATTCCATCTGTCTGCTGATAAGCGTTTTGGAGTGTCACCAAGCGGGTAAACTAATGAAAGCACACAAGCAATGCATGTAACAATGCCTGTTTATAGCAACTGATTGCCTATTTTTATCTGTCCGGTATTAATATATTTTAGTAATTTCGAAGCGGCGCGCTTATGTTAATATGGATTTCCTTTTTAATTACTCTGGGCTGTTGGCAAAGTCCTCTTCTTGAGTGGGACTGGCATATTTAGGGTGAAATGAAGCTTTTAAATCCAACATGAGGATAAACGTAAATCACCAGGTGGTTGAAATCGACGGGAGGTAGCCTAAACCCAGTCGATCTCCCCAGAGAGAGGCTGGTGGCTTAAGAGGCATTCACACCTCCAGGGTATTTAAATGCGTAAGTTATAGCACGATATTGACAAAAAAATCGAGTTTGACAACAGCTTGCATCTCAATGGTGTCTGGCAAAGCAGCACAGAATCAACAAACTCCGGGGCGTCTAATAAAGAGCCCGAGGAGAAGGGAAGTCGACAAACAAGCTCACTTCGGATTACCTCAAGAACAAGCTGCAAAGCCTGTATTCAGTCTAAATGATGCGTCTCGACTATATAAACAATTCTGCAGGACATAATGGAAAATACATTAGCTTACTGGAAAACAACACAATAATAATAACAATAACAACAACAACAACAACAACAACAACAACAATAATCATAATAATAATAATAATAATAATAATAATAATAATAATTCTTATCCAGGGGAAGGGGGGGGTTACATAGAAAGACTTTGAACATCTGTGAATTTATCGTGGCCAAGCCCACTAACCATTTGCAAATGCTACTGAAATCAAAATAGGCTAAATCACAGAAGGAATGTTCGAGAGGGACAGAAAAACAACAATTTGTGTTTCTTTTAAGAAATTTGTACTCATTTGAGAGCACCCTGCCCTAATCCACTTGAGTTAGGGGGGAAACTTTCCCAAAACTGATGGTCTCTCAAAGATTACCCTATCAGGTGCAAACCTCTGACAAGTTTCCACCCACAACCAACAAAAAACCTCACGGTGCCCAAATCCTTAGCGGCAGATACTTCGCTGACAGGCGTTACACCATCATCCGTGCTACATGGATACGTCGCAGCTTTGAATAAGGTTTTATACGAACACCGTTTGGATACGAGTCAAAATTCAACCCAAGACGACGTAGTAATCGCAGCGTGTCTTTTTGACAGGCTTGGTCGGTCTATAGAATTGTTCTTCGAGCCTATTTACTGTGAATTCGGATGATTTAAGATGATATATGCAAGGTGTACATTTAGATGTCCCCTGCAGCAACGGGCGGATTTGAGGTTCCTCTGATCTTTGGAGCAGCACCCTTCGGAGGACAGAGGTGCGCTCAGTGGAACAAGGGGCAAATTGAATCTTTCCGCGCGGCACAAGTCAACGCCGCATACACACTACGGAGGACCGTGGATCGAGGAGGCTTTGGGAGGCGGAAACTAATTTGTAGGCTACACTTATTAAGCTGGATCGATCTTTTTGAACAAGGAAGCACCTAATGTTGCTTACAGAGGCACAGCTGTACTTCATCTTTTTCTCATCACACTGGGATTCCAAAGCTCCTCCAGGATTCTTTGTATAAGAACACTGGCGGGGCTTCCTTCAGCGTTTCTAGGGCCTTCAAACTGTGGAAACAGGTGTATTCGACCAAGTCAAGATGTCCTTGCTACCTTCAAGTTTCATCTACGTGTAAGGATTCCATTTTAATTCCTTCCGATTCATAAGGCTCGTACATTCTTGCCAATAGAAGTCGCTAAAAGCCAGCTTTCTGATGCCGACAAGGTACATATTTATTTAGTGTAATTACTCGTGATTTACCCCTCATGTTGTCTCTCTTCCCTGTCCCTTCAGGTGTTTACATTTTCTGGTCCTCTACTTCCAGCTGCAGGTAAGCCTATCACTTTCCATTTCTTGAGCTATGAGTAACGCCTGAGCATCGTTTTCCTGAATGCATCTTACATTAGCGACCCTTAAAGCTTATTGTAAAAATTGTTGGCGGCAAATGATAGGATAACATGGCTAACACGAATTGCCTCGCAGATATTCAACGGGCAGGGCACTGGGATTTAGGGCACATATTTACCATGTTTGCTTTTCTACTCATTCAACGTTGAAAATAACATTTTCGATAGTTCTTTTTTTCTGAAGAGGTCTGCCAGTTTGACGACACTAGACAACTTGACATAATGCTGACGTTTTAAAACATGTTTACAATATGTTAATGTTCTCTAATGATGTTGGAGGCCTAGGTTTTCGCGCAGGTTTTGTCTGTGTTTTAGAACATTTAAAGTATGACGCACGAGCGTACATGACATAGTAATAAGGGTTTAAGTTATTATAGGTTACATTTATTTTAGTGATTTAGGATAAAATTCAGTAGGGCTGTTTCATTGCAATGGTTTATATAGAATATGACATGAGATCTTACATAGGATTCTGAAATTATTGTAACTTTATCCGCGAACATGAAGACTTTTTGTTCTGACAGGTTAGGTTTGGTTCACCAATAACAAGCATCTTCAAAACTTACGTAATCTCTTAGAAATCATATTTCATGAATATTAAGATGACAGTATAAATTCCTGGTAAAAGTTTTTTTTCTTTATTTGTCCATTGTTTTTTCAGCAAAAATATTTGTATTAATTAATACCTTCCTAGTCATAGTAGTTGTAACAGATATAGTAGGGGAATTACGTGGCATTTTTCATTTAATTTTATTTGATTGCATTCTAAATTGATTAAAAGGCAGCCTTTTAACTGAATAATGCAAATCTTAAAACCAAAACATGACTCCACTGATAAAACACTCATGTATATACATGTGCAAGCCAACACCTCAGTGATGGACTTTTTTTTCATAGCAAATGGGTCAAGGCCATCTGATTATAAAACATTGCATTGGTCCATCTACAAAGACGCCCCTCAAATAATGAACAAAAGACTTGATTTGAGGAAAATGAGACACAAGTGGGTTATGTAACGCTATGTGCTCTGTTTGTTCCAAAGGAGTTGGCACAAACAACAGCATAGTGTAGCCTGTCTGATTCCTCTCCCTTGTATGCCACTCATTACAACAATACTAGTGCTTTAATTACAGCTTTCTGCGTGGTCAGATAGGCCATATAGTGCTGCCTCCCCTCTGTGCCTAATTGCTTTCATTGTGGTTTGGTATGGATGCTTTTGTTTACATTCTCATTAAATGAATAATACAAAAAAGATATCTGTTGTTGGCTTATAAGATGAATGGCAAAATATATTCAGGAAAATCTGAGTTTGCCTCTTTGACTTTCTAGGCCGCTATGCTGGCTTAGGCCTATCTGAGGCGGAGAGAGTGTTGAGCTTCTTAGCAGGGATAGTGCCAATCGTTTGAAGTTTCAGTGATATCCATTTCGCTGTGTTGTCTTTGAAGAACGACAGCTTGATAAAAAAGGGGGGGAAAATGTTTCGCATGGCTTTAACATCAGCTCTCTGCATAGGCTTGCCTTTTCCTTTTTGTGTGGAGATGCAACTGTCTATGATACACACCTCAGTGTTTGTTTAGAGATGGGGAGATTTCAGTACAAATCCCTCAGAAGTAAAGTTTTTTTTCCTTTCTCCAACTTCTATCAGTCACTCCTGTGTGGGCTGAAGATGAGCCGGGGGAAATGCTGGTGATCTTGATGTGACGTCGCAGAGAGGAGCAGAGAGTTTGTGGCTGGGTTTTTTGTGGATGTTTTGACTTTTGCCACCATCTGTGCAGTTTCTTACACTGACGAGAGCGGTTTTGTGCACTCCACATTGTGCTTAATTTAATTTGTGTGGGAAAAGACTTGAATCAAATGCATCTGTGCTTGAAGAGTAACCCACATTGAGGGAAAACAGTCACTTGTCTGTGGTTCACACATTGTCCCGCTTGCAAGTGTATCCATTAGTCAGTGTAATTTTTGAATAAATAGCAATTGCTGGCTAAGAAAGTATTTGTAACTTGCATTTCAAAACAGCTCCAAAGCCTTAACACTTTTTTGTGCAAAGTAATCCTGTATTTAACAGCTAGGTTTTGGAAAATGTGTAAGTATGTTGTTTTCACCCTCATGTGAGTGTTTTTTTTGCTTTGCCCATGAGCACATTTCCCCTCTCACTCACTAAATGTCATTAATTTGCTGAGGTTACCATAACAAGGAGCTGGAGTATGTAATGGGAGTATAATTAGCCACGTGAGGGAAGCCACATAAAAGGCCATTACTATGTAATTACTGCTCGATACAGCGGGAGAGCTGGAGATTGTCTCGCATGGAGATTCCTGGGGCTTGAAAGTATATGTTCTCTTCCCCATTCCTTCATGCATGGTATGGATGGCAGAATTTAGTCACCCCCCTCTCCTTTTTTGCCTTTTTTTCTTTTCTTTTTTTTCTTTTGTTTTTGGGTCTCAGGTAGCTGGTAGCAGAGGGCCAATAGAGACATAAAGTGAAACATTTCTGAATGGGAATATGTTGACTTAAAGAATATGCTGCCACTAGCTTTAGTGTGTGTGTGTGTGTGTGTGTGTGTGTGTGTGTTTGTGTGTGTGTGTGATTTATGGGCCAGATTCATGCCCTGAGGCAGATATTTGTTTGATGATAGTGTGACAGGTCTGGATGCTTCAGGTGTATAATTGCTAGTGGCTTGCTGTTGGAAATGGAGTAGTGGTTTCACAACATGTCTCCTCGCTCTCAGAGCTTACCTGCCTGGGCTCGGAAAAGCACATGGGGAGAGACATGTCCACATCATGCTTTACCCTCCTCCAGTGCAAAAAGAGTCCTCTCACGAGCGTACCAGGGCTCCATCTTCATGCACACAGCTCACTGTTTTAGCCTAAATAGTTATGTAACCATTGACTGCAGAGGACATGTGGAGAAACAGAGGGGAAATAAGTGGATTTTTTGAAGGGTTAGGTGTGTTAAGCACCCAGCCTTTGATTCAGAAGTGTTCATGGAGGACTTATCTTCTTCCGGTAGGAGTCCCAGCAGATCACACCTAACTTCACGTTCATAATCGAAAACCAAACGAGACACCCGGACGTGCTGAGTCGCAAGCAGACGCGCAGCTACCAGCTCTACAGTCGCACCACTGGCAAACACGTGCAGATCCTCGGCAACAAGATCAACGCCAACGGAGACGACGGGAGCAAGTACGGTACGGAAGCATTGCACCATGCAATACTCCACATACCTCCTCTTTTCCATCAGCAGTGCTACCATTATTACAGACACGGAAGGGACTCTCCCTACCCACCCATTTAAGCCATGCACGCAGCACTTCACATACCTTCTATTTTTTACCAGGAATGATTTTTAACAAAACAGAAATGGAAGGGACCCCCGCCCCCGCCCCCTCTACCCTCCCCCACCTCCTGCCCACCACCCAAATAAACAAACAAATAAACAAACAAAAAAACAAACAAGGACAAATAATACCTCTGCCATTTGGCCTTTCCTCAAATGGCAGAGGTACTATTCCAATTTCCAGTTCCTTTCCAATTGAATGTAGCTGCAGGCATACATTACCAGGGTGCATATAAACTCAAGCAGCGGTGTTGGATGTGTCCATATGGAGATGGCATACTGGGACACAGTGTGTATGAATTAGTTATTCCACTAGCAGAAGGCAACTGCTCTCCCTGTTTTACCATTAAAGGCTACTACTTGAATAGAGAAAATGAATACACGTTTTTTTTATTCTTTGTAGAAGTAGTTCATTTCATGCTACACTAGGCCGTGATTAGGGCTTATCATGTTCGTACTTCCAGCCAGTCTGTTGGTCAAGGGTTAGCGTGTTCATATTTCCTGCTAGTCTGTTGATCAAGGCTTAGCGTGTTCGTACTTCCAGCCAGTCTGTTGATCAAGGCTTAGCGTGTTCATATTTCCTGCTAGTCTGTTGATCAAGGGTTAGCGTGCTCATACTTCCAGCCACTGTAGCGATCTGTTACTCACCATAGCTGTGTTACTGTGATCAGGGTGTAGCCCTGGTGTTGGATGAGTGACTTCTGGTATGTGAGGGGCATTGTTGCCAAGCTCAGTGTAGTTAGCAGTTTAAAGCATTAGCTTGGCAGGTTGCTGCAGCACTGGTTAAGCAGTAGCTTCATTCATTCATTCATTCATTCATTCATTCATTCATTCATTCATTCATTCATTCATTCATTCATTCATTCATTCGTTGTTTATTCTGTGGTAGACAACACTAGGAGGGTTAAGTTGTGCTTATTTGTGTTATTTATAATGTACTTCTTAGATGCCTTCAATAGTTTGAGTGGTTGGACAAATACTGCTTGTGAACAAATCATGCTTGTGAACTGCATGATATGATACCATATCAGGTTAAGAGTAGATGCTGCATGGGAAGATGTAATCACCTTCAGTGCTTTCTTAAAGTCATAAGGAGAGATTCAATTCATATTTCATGGCTGTAATGATGACAAATAGAAAGGTCTCCATGTGTAAAATATTTTATTTGGAGATACAATAAATGGGAGGACATCTGTTTAGGATAGAGGTCCTTTTTGATGCAAGGACATACAATTAGATGCAAAGATGGGTCTTATAAATGTATCTGAAATGCTCTGATAAACACACACCAATGTAAGTGATGGAGAGGCTTTTGGTCGATAATTGGTCTGCTTTACTTGCCACTCCACTGGCAAAGGTTAGACCCTGACAACCTGTTTCCTAAAAGTCAATTCAGGCCTCACAGTCAGGTAGGTGACGGTGTTGAGATGGCCTCTCACGTATGTGCTTTAGGAGTTTCTGGATGCGATGCAGTTGTGAAAAAAAGTTCTCCACAGTGTGCCATGCAGTGCAAGCACAAGCCTGGTGTATCACAGCCCCTCTCCAGCCACCCTCACGCCCCCCCATCACCTCTCCTATTTGTATTCCCTTCAACATGAGTGCAGCGCACAGCCTTTTGCATATGTTTCAGCCTTCATCTCTCCATGCGGCTTGCCAGAAAAAAAGGGAAGGCTTCTCACTTCCATTGATGGAGGCACTCTGCTGAAACTGGTTCTCCCACTCATTGCTCCCTGCCTGGTGTTTTTGAGGGGGGCGATTTCAGTGCCCCCCCCATCCCCCACTTCCCACCCTATCCCACCCCACCCTACCCCACACACACCCCACACTCTGCCCTCCCCTTCTCCTTTGAACAGCGCTGAATAGCCCAGTGTGTTAAACAAATGGATCATCTTAACTTTTTGATTGAGTGAGCACAGACTGAAGGCAACTTGAAACCCAATCCCAAGGGATCTTAACCGCTCTGAGAAGCTTGGCAGATCCCTTCTGCAGAGCGGAGCGCGGAGACAAAGGTGACTACCAGGAGGAAAAAAAGAGGAGAGAGAGTCCATGAGAGAGAGAGAGAGAGAGAGAAAAAGAGAGAGACAGAAAGTGAGAAAAAAGAGAGAGAGATGGAAGGAGAAAGGAAGGTCACCTTCAACCATGTGTCCTGACTGAGTAGCAGCTGAGTTTAGAGCAGATCGGGGCAGATCCATGTGAGGCCAGGTCCGTGATGCATCTGGGACCGGTGAAATCCCCCCCCCCCCCCCACCCCCATCCCTCAAAACATTAGCTTCATACACCCCGCTGCTCAGCAAGCAGGCAGGCATTCTCGGTGTGCTCTGGTCTCATTCATCTGCAGCTGTCCTGATATTACCAGCTATGTTTTAACCCAGCTGGTTCTAAACGCTCTCTCTGTATAAATAATTACACTGAGCGCCACTCTAATGGCTTTGAACACATTAACCGCGCCTCGTTTTCCCCCTCACACTGGTGTGATGTTAGTCGGGCGAGGTGAGGAGATCATTACCATCCTCCGAGTGAGTGCATAACAGGAATGTCAATGGAGCCACCACTAACTGTGTTCGTGTTCTGTGCCTTCTTACAGCACTTCTCGTGGTGGAGACCGAGACGTTTGGGAGTCACGTTCGAATAAAGGGAAAGGAAAGTGGATTCTACATCTGTATGAACAAGCAAGGAAAAATTATCGGAAAGGTACAAAGCCTCCGTTAAATATATATATTGTGTGTGTGTGTGTGTGTGTGTGTATCTTTGTGTGTGTGTTCAACATGTATAGCTACTGTACACATGTTGGGCCCAAAGATGACCCCCTAAGATGAAAAAAAACCAGACATAATTGTGTTTTTCACAAATCTAACAGTGTTTTTCTTGGTTATATTGTTGTTACTGATGAAATGAAAAGTGCCAAAACATTGCTTCACCGACAAGTTAGGGTTAGGCATGGGTTAGGTCCGGGCACAGTTAGTATTTTACGGTAATACTATAATGGAAGTCAGTGAGGGTTCCCTATTAGGATACATATGCTTACTTGTGTGTGTGTGTGTGTGTGTGTGTGTGTCTGTGTGTGTGTGTGTGTGTGTGTGTGGGGGGGGGGGTCCTTGTGTAGTCACAACAGAAGGAAAAACACCCCTTATCAACCACTTAGCCAATGGCTGTCTCCCTAATTGAAGGAGGAGGGGAAATGCTGTTACGTAATTGTTTCTATGTGCTTGACCTCCAATGCTCCAGTAACAAACATACGTTTACTGCAGTTATGAGGTGTCATCAGGACAGGCAGTACTGACCACACACAATTAATTGATTTTTAAATTGAAATTACATTTTGAACAAATTGAATTGGTTATTCACAAAAACTGCAATTATTTCACAGTTCACAACTGTGTCCTCATGGTTAATGTCATCACATCTATTATTTCCGTATGCACCATATCCTTCTTTGGTGATAGACAGTCAAGGTTACCAATCAGAAGTGTCGTACTTTATATGCACTCCACAGCGAACGAATCAGAGATGACCTAACAGTATTTTACATTCCACTTTGACTTTCAGAAATGATCAAATGTCAATTGCAGTGTTTGTCAGAAAAATAGATATCATATTAAGATATCCTCACCAATTATGCAGCCCTAACATGTTAGGTGTAACTACTGTGATAGTGTCACAGACAGGACACAGACATATTTGTCCATGAAAACCAAAGCTGACAGTAATAGTAGGGTTGGGTACATCACAGATGTCCAGACAACCACAAAAAAGCACAAGGAAAGATTTTTTTTAAATGTTGACGTCTCAATGAGAGATGTATTTCGTCAGCATCAGACGGTAAAGTCAAAACATTATTTTCTTTAATTTGGACCAACAGTCCAAATTATAATGTAAACAGAAATGTCCATAGTGTGCAGTCTCTAGTGTGTGTTTGAGTGTTTGTGTGTGTGTGTGTGTGTGTGTGTGTGTGTGTGTGTGTGTGTGTGTGTGTGTGTGTGTCTGTGAGAGAGAGAGCACCCTCTTTAATAGCCATAGGGCTGTGTTTGGAAATAAAACTATGTTAGAAAATTGAACATTTTCAGCTGGCTGGCCCCTGCTGAAAATGTCTTGTTTTGTTTCCATACAGTCGTAGTCACCACACCACAAACACTTTTGATATGGAAAGAAAAACAGTCACTTTTTGTATTTTACCATAGCTAGTACATTCCATCTCACACTGGCTTGTTTGATACAGACTAAAAATACTAGCAGGGTCGCAATTTCAAGGCCGTTTTGGCACGAGAGACTGTGTGCGGCGGCCTTCGCTGATGTACACTGTAGACATAAGGCGGTGTGAGCTCCAGCCATAAGGATCTGTGTTAACAGCACACACTGGCTGTTGCACAACATATTGAAATCCCCCTGCTAAAAGCTCTGCTCTGCGGACACACAACCAGAGCAGAGGCACCTTGGGGTCAGCTGTCAGAACCAAATGTCGGTAAATGTGCAGATGACGTCACTCTGATACACTTGCTTTAGCAGCCACATTCTAAATTCTAGGGGGATTCTAGAACTATTAGTGTCTTAGGTGGGCTTTATTCAGGCATCTGATGTTTACCTCTCTGTGGGTTTTAAATCAAACGGAGTCTCATTGCCTCATCCCCTATTACTTATTTTAAATGAGACGGGAGAACTTGGGTGATTGTGTTAATCAAGGATGAGAAGTCAGAAGAGCATTACCAGGTGGTAGCCGTCTAACATGCTGTTCCCCCTCCCCACCCCACCCCACCACACCCCCACCCTTTTCTCTGCAGCGTAATGGAACGAACCAGGAGTGCGTCTTCGTGGAGGAGTTTTTGGAAAATAACTACACAGCTCTGGTCTCGGCCAAGTACAAAGGCTGGTACCTGGGCTTCAACCGGAAGGGGCGGCCCAAAAAAGGCTCTCGGACCGCGCAGACACAACAGGAAGTGCATTTCATGAAACGCTCCCGCCAGGGCAAAATGGAACCTTTGGGTGGGGAGTTTCGTTTCACCACGGTAACCAAACGGACGCGAAGGGCGAGGCGCTTAAAACCGAACCCCAAGAAAAACTGACACCAGTGATAGTTCAGTACGCACTGTTTCCAAGGAAATTTCTCTTGCCTTAAACGACTTAAAGACTATTGTCATAAGAAAAGATGGATATGGGGGAAAAAAAACAATTAAAAAATCAAAGATGTTTTATTTTTATATTTCAGGAGCATTGGATATCTCCCAGCTGTTGAATGTTTCTGGGTTGTTGTGTAATTGTTATAATGTGACTGCGTTGTTATTTATACTGGGCAAACTAAGGAGGACAACAAGATTCAATATCTCCTGCTTTAACAAGTTTACAGCAGAAGGCATCTTTCTGGGACGAGAAGAGTGTCGAGCATTAGTGTGTCGACATGCTTCAGAGATCACAAAAAAACCTGTTTAATTTGTGCTTTCCGTGTCAACAAGGATAATATTTTCCACTGGAAACTGAACACCACAGAGATGGAATCCAAGCCAGATTGGAGTATCATGTGACTCATTGTCCTTTGGTAAAGGCATAACTTTGAGTGCAATATTTTGAAGGCCCCTCCACCCCCACCCCCCACCCCTTCATAACATCCACCTTCAAGTCCACCCCTCCCACTCCCAGTCTTCCCCACGGACAGCCTCCTGGTCTCTTTCCCTCTCTGTGGATGTGTTCTTCTCGGCAGGCGCTACTTCGTGCAGACTCACGGTACATTCGAGATGGAATGTGCTGAATGCTCTGGGGACTCTGATTTATCTCTCTGTTGTGTACAAGTATGTGCGCGCAACACGCACTGACCAGCATGTTGCCAGCGGTGACTGTCACCTTGCTTAGACACACAAACTGAAGGCTTGAGGTTAAAAAAAGAAGAAAAAAAAAACGACTGAAGAACTTTACATGTAGTTTTCATTTACTGACCCTTTGACCTGACAGGTCTGGATATAGTAGTCAGACACAGAAAGGTCTTACTCACTTCTGGGTCACCTAGAGAGTCTGCTTATACCACCTTCACAACATTATGGATGAATGTCGGTGCACTATGCAACCAGCCTGTCTGTCCTCCCCTACCAAATTATCAACATTATAACATTTTACCTTAATTTCTTACCTTTGGATAAACCCTTCGACAAGTACCCATTTGAAGGTGGTGGTTGACATCCTTACAAATGTCTATCCTGGTGTCCTAAGTAAGTGAGACCTTTTCTGGCTAGTCAGGTCATTTGTCTGGTCACCTATGCCCTTTAACTCAGTCGCTCTGAAAGATGGTCGAGACATTCCCTAGCCCTCAAAGCCAGTAAGACTGACACCCTAATCTACTGAGTTTTCATTCAGTGGTTTAAAGAGAACCAGAGCTGTACAGGCTCAAGACTTCCATCACTTAGACCGAGGGGTTTATCCCTTTGACAAGAGGAGTTGTAGTCTGTATATTTGTCTGCTGTCCTTTGGGCAGGATTTGTACAAGATACTACTAACACATGACACATTTATGAACTTAAAAATGTATGCAAAAATAATTTTATGACTATTATAAAATATTTATTGCCTTTCTTTGTAAATACAACTTGATGAATTTATTTGACCCCTGTTAATAAAAAAGGAACTATATTTAAAACATTCGATGTGTTGGCCAAAGGTTCTGCTACAGTGGTTGTCAGTGCAATGAACAAAACATCTTGTCAGGAATCTTTTTCCCCATTTCAAGGTTTATGTCCAGCATTTTTTGTTGGATTCCTTTGGTCTGTGTAGAATATTTTATGGACAGGTCATGAACAGACTCTTTGAATTTATATCTTAGTAGTACAGTGTCTGGAACACATATTTTTCAAGCAGCCAAGTTATGCGCCTTTCATATACAAATCCAAGAGTGCTAACCTATTCGCTCACAGTGCAGTGCCAGAGTTGCTTCTTGAAAACTATGCAGAATTGCAGCATCACCCCAGAAGCAGTCTTCCCATGAAATGAAAATGCACTGATAGCTGTGAAGTGTTTATTATATCGTGACGAATCGCTGCAAACCTGGAAAACATGAAGAAGACAAGACATTACCTTTAAAAACATCCTGTGCTCACAACTTAACAGAAGCACTAGCTATATAATTTAACATAGCTTGTCATCAAACAAATAAGACACTCTGGTAAAACCTTCTTTAATAGCCCCTTGTTCCGTCGATCTACATGTAACAACATGTAACACTGTGTGCTTACGCTGTACATATCTAACACTAACACTAACACAAAACCTAACCCTAAGGTACGGTGTAAGTACATCATGTTACATGTCGTTACACTTTATTGCACTGTGCTTCATGATGTAGATACACTGTACAAGGGACAGTTCAAATAAAGTGTAACTGATACTCTTAAGCAGAAGGAGCCTTTTGTAATTACAGATGAATAGTCTGTGTTTAATTGTGTGTCACTGTGAGTGTGTGCAGAGAAAGTTTGCCTTTTCTGATATCTTGCGTATGTTTAACACACATGGGGAAACCTAAGTACACATTTTGAGATATGAACAATGGCACAGATACGACCCCAAACTTGGCACCCAGGAATGCAGCATACATATTTCACATTATAATGCATGATTTTAACAGCTGAAACATATTTCAGTTGTCAGCAAATATACATAAATGGACAAGACAGCATAACTAATCCTGAATCAAGCCACCTGCTTGGGTTCGGCTGATTTCTCTCCCACTATAGTGTCCAGGAGGGTGGTCCCCACTCCTCACCACAGTCCGGAGGGGCTCCCAACCAAATGAAGGAGCGGATAAAATGCCTGTAGCAAGCTACCACCTGTGAGTCTTTGGCCGCTCCAGCACAGCCTCGCGGGGCTAAATGTACATTTGTGAACCTTAGCTGAGGGACCATTATGAAATATTCTGTTACAAAGTTTTCTTTTCTTTCTTTTTATCCCTCCTTTCTTTTGTTTTTTTTTTAAAGGAACTCTTAAGAGCCTTGTTTTTGCCCGGCCTGTTTCCCTGGCTGGGAAGAAACAAGAGGAGGGGATAGGAATGCAGGGTAGCATGTCTCATAATGTTGTGTGCTGGAATGGTGTTTACAGGAGCCGTCAGGCTGAAAGATGGCAGTTTTGAGGAAAAAATGCCTTTTGTTTAAGTTCCCACTGATGTTATCAGCCCCCTTCCTACCCCGCCACCTACGGCGAGATGAGGGGATGGCATCGGATTTAGTTGTCTCTCTGCCACTGACAGATTTCTCTATCTCTCTCTCTCTCTCTCTTTCTCTCTCTCTCTCTCTCTCTCGCTGCAAAGTTTAAAAGTACCGTGTGATATGTGGACTGAAGTTCTCTGCTAACACAGCGCCGGTGTCCAAGTTCTCATTACTCAGAATAGACAGTGCTGAGAAAAACGCTGGTTTTACACACAGCAGCAGCCTGCTTCGAAACCTCCCAGCACAGACAGAGAGAGCAAAAAACATTTGTCAAGAGACAAGCTTATTTCTCTTTAAATGTTGTTTTTATTTTTAGCTATTCTAGTAAGGTGGTCATTGAAGAGGCCAAAGGGGCCAAACTCTTAAATTATCACTATTTACCAGGTAGTAAATAATTGTGTTATTAACCAGTCTTGGGATATCTAGGTAATCATTCTAGGGTTAGGGGATGTTACATTTGTTTTGGAGCTGAAATAATTAAAAATATATTTAAAAAAATACACATGTTGGACTCATAAACAAATCCCTGAGCATGAGACCCCATGACATGCACTGGGTTTGTAATAACAGTGGCCAAACATCTTCTAAAGTCTTCAAACAAATGCCGTGTAGTCCAGACATGCTAAAATTAAAGAACAGAGCAAATTTAGCGTAGGCCTCCTGCCAGTCTTTTTTTTCCCCATTGACTTAACCTTTGATCAGTGGAGGATGTCCCTGGACCAAGCCCAGGAGTTCCAAACACATCAAATCCCTCTCCAGTGTGTGTCTGTGTGTCTTTTGAGGACAGCCCCTATGAACTCACCGCCTGAGACCTCTAGCCTTTCAGAGGCCAAGGAGTTGCTTTGTGACTCCTAAAAGGCCACCGATACAAAAAAGAAAGAAAGAAAACTTCTCTACGTCCTCTCTTGTCTTTTTTGTTGTCTGAGGGTTTTCGTGAAGATTGCCTTTTGTACTTCAGATGGTAAGGAGTGTGGATGTTTCTGTCATGCCAGGCCCTGCACAGCACAGCACAGCACAGTGATCCTGTACCTGCTGGGAATTTTGGTGGTCGGGTTTATTTTTAGAAGTAAACACAAAAATAGAGTTAGACTCTGAGGAGCTCGGTGGTCGCTGTCATTGTCGGGCAAACATCATGGCGGGGAGGCGCTGAGGCACAAGGCAGACACATGTCGGAGGAGACAACCCGGAATGTTCCCTGCCAGTGCAACCCTCAGCAACCACATACTTAATAAAAAAGCCATGTCAACAGAATTTTTCGGTGGCCCACCATTCGAAACATAGAACAACCTTTGTCTCTTTAAATATAACTTAACTTTTCTTCTGGTCCGCGGGGGAAAACATGCGCAAACCAAAATAATGGCTGACCTCTAATATAATCATGACTGTCACAGTTATGTTGTTTTTGCAGTGTCCCACCAGACACCACAAGTTTTCGTCTCCCTGTTAAAAACAAGACCGTGCTTGGTTCTGCCCCTCTCGTTTCAAAACCTACAGTGAGCGTTTTTTGAATCTCACCACTTTTTACAACTGTCTTTGTCCATACAGCTGAGTAGTGTTTTCTCAGGCTTATAAATATGCCTACATGCCATTCACTGAAGGCCTGGGCTTCACACAAAGATGTTTGGATTATTTTGATGGAGGAACATGCCGTATACAGGCAAGTTACGGTAGCTTTACATTATTCCCGTTAAAACCAGGGTCCCTTAAGGTGACCACAGTCACCGCTCACCTCTGTGTGGGAAAAACCAAAGAGGATTGGCACAGCGTGACATTTGCCAGAGCTCTTCATCTGTTATAGTCGCAGTGACAGTAAAAAAAAGGAAAACCTGTTAAGTGGCAGGTTGTCTGTGTTGATGAATGAATGTAAAGCAAACATTTCTCTTTTCTTTAAACTGACCCAGCTCATCCAGACTTTCAAAGCAGCTAATGGGGATAATAGATTTAATCATTTTCTTCTTGTGACTTTTGAGTGCAGTCAAAGGCACAGTCACTTATCAGTTTTGTTCTGACACGCATGGACTCCAGATCAACGCCTCCCCTGCCAAAGTGCAGAAAGTGGCGGCCTTTTACGGGTTGAAGACCTAGATCAAAGCCAAGTGCTGCCAGGGTTCAAATGATATAAACTGCTGTTGGAGTTGAGATGCATGTCTGCGGAGAAGACAAGATGCTCACTAGAGCAGTAAAGCCTTTCCTTGCCTCTACTGACCAGCAGTGCAAGGGTTAACTCATGCAGAGCATAACCATGTTCAGAATATCAATGGAGTTATTGGACCCACAACCTCACTTGTGCAAGGAGTTCTTCATAGATTGAAGCTCGGCATAATATGTTGCAAAAACAGCTTTGAATAAGAATTGTATCTGAATGTCAAATGCTAAATAAGCGTGCACACTTATAAACACACCTTAATTTGCAAGCATCCAAACATCCCAGATGATGAAATACATTCTGCAAGAATTTTTTTGTAAGGATTTGAATATTTTTCTAGCATTTTTCTATCCAGGCTGCTGAAAATAACAGTTGAACATGTTTAGTGTTTACTTGTATATTTCACCACACTATTTTTCTGTATAATTTGACCTTCTCTATAGTGTGTGTATGTATGTTTTTTGTTTGTTTGTGTGGTCATGAAGAAGAGGTGGATGGCTGAAGGGGTGGAGGTCAGTGTGTGTGTGTGTGTGTGTGTGTTGGCAAAGCGGGGGGTGCAGACGGTGGGGATAGCTGCTGGGAGTGAAGAGTGGTGGTGGTGGTGGTTCAGGGAGTGGGTGGGTCGGTTGGGGGGGGGGGGGGGGGGTGGTACGCTCTGCCAATCCTGCTTTGAGCCTTCATGCGTATCTCTTAACAGCCTTGGCAGAACCTGCTGCCCCCACACCCCAGCCACTACCACCCCCTACTCCCAGTCCCCCCCCCCCCCCCGCCCCCACCCCTCCTTGTCACAGAGGGCCTGTCGGGGGCCAACCAGAGCCCAAAAGCCCCCACCCCCACAGAGGCAGCTGCCAGGTGACTCACCTCATTAGTTTGGCCCCTTTCTCTCATTCTCTCCACTCCTCATTGTCTTGAGATATGAGATGAGCCTTTGTTGGGCTGCGTTTTGCCCTCTTTTCCTCCCCTGGGCAGGACCCGTAATTAGTGCTTTGCGCTAGGCGTATTTTCTCACAGAGCACCGACACAATTAATCAGCACTTTCCCACCAATGGCAAAAAACCTCTTGACTCTTTCGAGGCCAATCTGGATTTCTTTGCCCCCTCAAAAGAAAGATACTTTCTGTGATTTTTTCCCTTTCTTTATCAAGTCAATTGAGAATATTTCATAGCCAGCAACACAGAAAACCAATAAAATATTAACACAGTAATGATTGATTTCAAATCTGTAAATATAAACAAAGGGGCAATAAAAAAACTAGCAACTCCTCTTTCCTCAATATTTGGCTAATTGTAATGTATTATTATTGATTAATATATGACTCAAATTAGCAGATTTACAAGTAAATAATTTCTTACATTTTTAAGTGTGACTTTGACACAACACAAGAGGGACCCTGATCATTCGCTTTTGTGACTTTTCAAATTGTGTCAGCTACTGTTGTTGTCTGGTGTCGTTTATATCCATGAAGCAAACGTGTAGCTGTCCAGGACAGCAGAGCTTCTGCCCTTGTCTGTCCCCCTCACACCCTCAATAGCATTGCAGCGTAGTCCTCTGTGAGAGCCAGTCAGACAGCAGGGAGCGCAGACAACAAGGAGGGAAGGTGCCTCATTTTCGCGTTTTTTTTTTTCCTCAGCCTTAGTGAAGGAAATAACTGTCTCTAGCTAGGTTTAAGATGTTGTCTTCTTATAGTGCAGTGGTCTTGGAGTGTATGTTGTCATTTTTCTTTGTCCTCTCTTAATTTTATTATTTTATCAGTATTGGCTTTTAGGAACCAACTGTTCAATTATGGTTATCAAACATCTTGCCAAAGGACTACAGTTGAAAACTAGCCTGCTGGGTGACACTATCACATTTACATTTATGTTTATTGATGTGCACTGTCCTTATAAATAAGATAAATAAACTGAAATGAAATGAGAGAGCACAAGATTAAACAGAACCAAAAAAAATGCAAAAAAACACAACCAGACCTTTCACCTGAGGTCGCAACACTGCTTCACGACTCCTGATCCGACATATGTTTTCGTTAGCCAAGACAAGCATTCTGTCATCGTGGCTGCTCTCCAAATCTAATGATGTCAAGTGATTTCCTAACAAAATGCTCTTTTAAACAGAATGAAGGTGGGAGGGCACTGGGACAGGCGGGGTGGGAATGAGGGTGGGTGGGCATGGGACGACACTCTGGGTGGGCATTCGGCGAAGACGAAGCACAAACACTGCCATCCTGAGCCAAACGAACAACAAACTTGACGTGCTACTTCACCGAAGACCCTGCTAGAAGTTTCCTGTCTGCCAAGTCCTACCCCTTGCCGCTATCATATCAGTGGACACAGAGAAAAGGGCTCACTTTTTATTTACATAGCTGGTTATTGCCAAAATATTGCTTTTAATTGCTGTCCCGGATTTCCAGTGTCTGTGAGGGAGGGGGTCAGAGAGGACTAATCAAAGTAATGGAGCATAATGGTGTCTCAGAGTGACCCCCTCCCCATACACACACCCCACGCCCCCGCCCCCCATCCACCCCCATCCACCCCCCCCCATCCACGTCCTGGGTCAGGGGTGGGACAATGTGAACGTTCAGCTACTTAGCTTCTTTGGCAACTTTGTGACAAAATCTGTTTGCCCAACACCAATTAGGATGGCTCTCGGTGTGCTCGGGTGAATAGGGTTGATGGAGGAGGTCGACCAGTGATTTGACAGGTCCTCTGAGCAGGAACAAGCCGCCCTGTGTCCTCGCCCCCGTAATTGGTGTCCCTTGCAAAGTGCCGCTTCCCAGGGGCTGGGCTTTGTGTGCCCATGGCAGGCCTAAACGAGAGGAATCAGGGCTTTAATGGGATTCCTGGGGCTTTTAAACAAACAGAGGGCTACCCCCTACTGCTGTGCGCGGTGCACGGACCAGCAGGGTGCCTAGAGCTGGGCTCTCTCTTGCTCCACAGCCACTGCACTGGCAGCAGCAGAAAGGCCAGTCCTGAAGGGATAAAGCAATCCTGATGTTATTATTTGAATTATAATAGTATTCATCATCATCATCATCATCATCATCGTCGTCATCATCATCATCATCTTTACTTGTATAGCACAATTCATACAAGATGCAGCTCAAAGTGCTTTACAGTTTGGTAAGAAAAACACAAGACAACATTTCTTGCAGTCCAGTGGCACCGGAGTGGAAGAACACAATAACGCAGTGACGCAATGGCGCAGTGATGCAATGACGCAGTGACGCAATGACACAGTGACGCAATGGCATAGTGACACAATAATAATGCTAGTAATGCTATGTTCTGTAATGCTATGTCATAATTCTATGTTCTCCCCAAATCCCTACAAAAAAAAAAAACTTAACTCCCTCTTACAATACAGCCGCCATGGCTTTGACCAAAGAAGCGCACTTTCGTTTCTTAAGGTATCAGCATTGCTACGTGTACACCTGGCAGCCTCACGGCTCTGAAGCTGTTAGGCCACTGAGACAGAGCGCTGCTCTTCATGCTTGGGTACTATCTCCATGACGATAAGCAAAAACAAACAGACATTAGAAAAACATGATGCAGACACCCAAGTGAGTAGTTCGTATTGATTACAGCTAGTCTGATTTGCTACATTACTACGTACATTTACTATGTATGTTTATTACCTCCGCCAGCTGAGGTTATGTAATCATCTGTCTTTGTTTATTTGTTTGTCAGTTAGCAACATAACTCAAAGTTATGGATGGCTTTTGATGAAATTTTCAAGGTAGGTAAAAAATGGGCTAACTTAAAAGTGATTAGACTTAGGTGGTGGTCTGAGCTGTCCTGGCGGAGGTCTGCGCGCTCTGAGTGCTCTTCTAGTTACATTATGTCTTTTAGGTATTTAGTACAGATGGACGTCATTTCCATTTCAGGTACAATGTGAAAGCATACATACACAGACTGCATACATAGACTATGCTCTTATTGTAAACTGATTGGATACAATTATGGTGTAGCTATCGTTTTTATTGGGGAGGTCTGTGGACCCAATAGCATTATTAACAAGAAACATTATTTCAAAATCATCTTAAATGATAACACCACTCCACTCCAAGTTGTGTTTAACTTTTGCATGTTCTTATCAACTTAAGTGAAGTAATGAGACTATCATGGGAAGAGCCTAGCTAGAGTGGTTCATTGA
>CM050207.1:18212282-18282282 GCA_027475355.1 Coilia nasus
TTGACAATAAAGGGCCCTATGTCACGGGAGAGTGTCTCCTTGTTGTTTTAAAGGCATATAAGGTTACAGCCTGGCTGTTCACTGGGAGCAGGCTCACCGCTGTTGACAGAGAGAGAGAGAGGGAGAGAGAGAGAGAGGGGAAGAAAGAGAGACAGAGTGAGAGGGAGAGAGAGGGAGAGAAGAAATCAGCGTGGAAGGGAGTGAATGACAGAGTTTAAGGCTGCAATCAGAGCAAAGCTGAAAGCATGTGTTGATGCAGGTCATGTTGGACACTGTCCCCTCGTTATAGAAGTTCAGATACGTAGGACAGGGCCTCTGTAGACTGCTTCAATCAGAACGATAAAGAGATTGAGGTTGAGGGAAAAAAAACAAGGAACAATGCCTGTGATTGCTGAAGATCTGGGGGGAAAAGGAATTACTCTGAACCACTGTGGATTTTTGTTCCTCATCTCTCTTCTTCTCTGTCTTTTTCTCTCTTTCTTATGGAGTGGAGCTGGACCCTTCAGCCTCTGGAGAGATGCAGACAAAGTAACATTCAGACACTTTACAAAGATCAGGGTTTAATCTCAGTCATCAGGCCCAAATGTTGCCACTCTGCCAATCACAGTACTTCTCTGCCAAACAGACAGGTCAGCGCTGATCACAACAGAGTGTGACTTCTGAATCCAGATATTTTACAAAAAAAAAATCAAAGGCGACAGGGTGTATGTGTTGTGTGTATGTGTCTGTGTGTGTGTGTGTGTGTGTGTGTGTGTGTGTGTGTGTGTGTGTGTGTGTGTTGTGTGTTGTGTGTGCGTGTGTCTATGGGGAAACCCCTTTTGATGCCCTTGTGTTCTTGCACACATCATACCAGGGCATGACAGAGCATGGGGCTTGGAGACAGAACAGTCAGGTTCCTTGAGAATTCAGCTGTTCCAACAATAAACAATTTAGTTCCAATCTTTATCAGTCCATCGCCGCTGCAAAACAGCATACGTCGAAAGTCATCAAGGTGGTTTTGCTCTAAAGAGTAGCATGTGCTGCTATTGACAAACAGATTATTGCTGTTTTTTGAGGGGGTTGCAATTTTGTTACATGCCTCATTTAATTTCACGACATGATGTTTTACCTAAAATGGTGCTGTAATTGTCTTTATCATGAAAGGTAGACCACAAAACATTTACATGTGGTTTAAACCTTCCAAGCTTAGTTTGCACTTGCAAATGCAAAGATAACCCACCATTGATCACAATCATGAGAATGTCAACAGTTAAACAAAATTTAATTTCCTCCACATTGTAAATCAAGGAAATGGACTGACAAGGGGTTTTGCATGAACCGAGAGAGAACAAATAGTGTGAAACCTCTGTTATAGATGGTGGCATAGATGTCCATCAGACATTTTTTGTTGCCCTAACCCATTCCCAGAAGTGACCTGTGCTTTCACAAGCTGGTTCTTAATGAGAACCTCAGAGACATTTCAGGCGGCAGCATAGCTTCGGGAGCCAATGCTAATCAGCTAAGCTGTCTCAGGTGTGGGACCGCAAAACAGGTGCATGAAGGCATTGCTATCCTCAGCCAACGTCACCGCTTGACACATCGGTGTCAACAGAACATAACATCCCGACACAGATTAGAGCTGGATCCCGCCCTAATGCACCACCTGGTCATCATATTGATAGGACGTGACAGAAAACACCATCAAGATAGAGACATGTTTACTTACATGTAGCATTTCTGCATACCAAGCGACCTTGTTGATGTGCATAGTATTACTGCATACCAGGAGATCAGGTGAGAGTCTGAATTTCACGAGGCGTTTCGTTTTAACATTTAGAACATGTCGTTTCTATTTGGTCGGTATTTTTGAGGACGGTTACCATGGACACAATCAGCTATGGCATATTGATCAAGTCAGGATGAGTCTTGAATCAGCTGAGTGTAAATGTATGCACTCTTGTTTCTGCTTTATGTATGTGTGTGTGTGTGTGTGTGTGTGTGTGTGTGTGTGTGTGTGTGTGTACCCTCTTTTTATTCATTTAGCTTAACAGCTAAACCAGTCATGAAAAAATGATTCTCCATTATAAATGTCGGCTATCCAATCAGGAACAGTAGAACAGTAGAACATGTCACAGATTTGTACATTTAAGATTTTTAAATGGCCAAAACATGTAGGTTGCTCAAATGGTACAAAACTGCATAGGTATGCTGTGATGTCATTTGACCACTGAAATGTGGGCCTCTCTTCAAGACTTAAACATTAATGATGCATTTCAATTTCTATAGTGCTTTTCTGGACACTCAAATATGCTCTATAGTTACCAGTATGTACACTCCTACAGTAAGTACACTCATAAGCACTCTCAAAATATACTTACATCACTATACCAAAGGAGGTTACACTTTATTTTACTGTCCCCGTTACATCAATTAGATACAGTGTAATAAAATGTGTAACAGTATGTAACGTTATGTACCTACACTGTACCATAGGGTTAGGGTTAGTGGTAGGTATGTACAGTGTAAGTACATAATATTACATGCTGTTACATGTTGTTACATTAATAAGGAACAGTAAAATAAAATGTTAGCCAAAAGGTAAACCAACAGGATAGATGGACAAGAATAATATGAACATACACTCAGGGCACTAAACACAGTCACACAAGAGGAAATCACAGCATAGTGACAGAAGAACAACACACAGGCACTCAGCTGTCCTGCAACCTCAAGCACACCTCCAGCAGAACACCAGACTTTTACCTGGACATCTTCCAACAGAGACACTGGACTTCTTCATATTTGGTAGTGACACCTTACACCCTGTATTAGACTGGTGAAAGGGTGAGTTAAAAAGACACTGTGACTGCAGTACAAAAATGCAAAAAACATACACACGTAAACGATCTGTCAGATGGCAGTAGATTATTTTGCTGTTTGCTTTTTCACTCGGTATGGTGTTATGGTATTTGTAACAATTGCAATGTCACAGATAACTTTTTTTTTAGTATATATGAGCACTGTATTTTTAAAAACGGATCTATTTTAGAGTGGCCTTTTCACAATGCCCTGTGACTAATTCCTAATCAAAGCTGCAGATTTGAGATAAAAGCAAGTTGGTTGGGGGAGGGGAGGGGAGGGGAGGGGAGGGGAGGGGTGGATAAGAGAAAAGGCAGGAACACACGTGTGAGGGGACCAGGAATCCTGCTCCAATCTGCCATTCAAAACAGCACCTGGTAGGGGCTTTCCACTGCAGGAGCCTCAGTCATCAATCAGGGAGAAAAAGAACGTCCAAAACCTGCCTGTCATATTTTAGTGGTTTGCTCTCTCAGCGCACAAAAAAAAAGGAGAGAAAAAAGTTTCCCCCTCACTCCGCCGAGCTGGGATTTCACAATGCACCCACCCCAGCGCCGCGTGTAGGTGTTGCTTTATGGCGTATTATCATGGAAAACACGTCTAATGATAAATGATCACAGCTCTGAGGCTTTCACTGCACACACAATACAGAGTGGCCTCCCCGTGGTTTGAAGGTATACCAGGCATTCGGTGTTGCACAGTACCCTGGAGATGAGCACTATCCCCACGCACACTAACTTGACAAGGCTTACAAATAAATACATTACAGGGGAAAAAAAGCACTGTCTGTTAAGGTGAGACAGATATGGGAGGAGATTTTTTCCCCCCTGTGTGAAGACAGGATGATTAAATGACTTTGTGATAGCCAGTTGCACTATGACTGATGTGCTTTTAATAACATTAACATGGATGCCGGTGGAACAGAACATGTTAAAGGGGAAACCTGGCAGAGACATATCTTTACTTGTCAGAATACTGCATAAAAGAAGAGACGAAGAGGCAAAATCAATTTTGTGTGATTTCTTGGCACTGTGTTCGGAGTCTAACCATAGCAGTATTAAACCATATCATGTAACTGGGTTAAAAAAAGGCACTGTAGATGTATCGACCTTACGTAAATGTGCAAGACAAGCTATCTTACTACAAATGTATGCATTTGGTATGCACTTACACCGTAGGATAAGCTTTTTCATTTGTAATGTAGACACAATGTGACACATTTACTACCTTCTTTCTTTTCCCACTATTGGCTTAGTTTAATAAAGACTTGATCACATTCATATGCACAGCGAAAGAAAAGAAGAAAGAAAAAAGACATTCTAACCACATCCCTACATCTCTCTCAGCTGCAGTTGGTGTGGGCTAGCTGAGGGCTTTGACGAGAGTATGGCCCAGCCCTGGGCCTTACATGGCCTGTCTGCGTGGTTGGTTGAGACTCATATTAAAAAAGGCATGTGGCACGACCCAGCGGACGTCTCCGTTTCTGTTTGGAGGTTCTGTCGGCTTTTTTATTAGCCAGCAGACAAAACAAAGGAATTGTTCAAAGTGGGAGAAGAGATACAGAGTCATAAAAGTGTGAAAAGCTTTTCATCAGAGTTTTTCGCGCGAATCCTCGGTAACTAACTTTCTCTGTCATATCGGCCGCATTTGAGGTCGTGCTATTTCCGAATTAATTCCATCCACATAGCCTGGCTGTCGACAGAATTTACGACCTTGTAGAGTATGTGTAAACATTCTTGAGATTATGATCCAGCAAAGCTTTGTTCTAGGATTTTGATGACCTTATGAGACCCTTAGAAAGATCAAAGTAGCATCTGCTGTTACTCTGCTGCAAGAAATTGTTTGGAATTAGGACCTAATGCCAGTCGCTTGTCTACATTTGTTCTCTTGTGCTGCATGTCATCTGCATGCTGCTTAACACATTTCATGCTCTTACTATCAAATCCAACTAGCCCAGTATGAGAAAGGTAACCTTCCGAGTAAGACTTTACCTAAATCCCATGTCATTTAGGCTAATATAATCAGACGTTACCGCACTTTGTCATGGCCTAAGATGGTATGATTGTCACACTTGTCACTGTCAAAACAGTGTCACAACTGTCTTGGTAGCAGTTTTAAAAAATGCAATTCAAGCTGCGGCAAGTGTTTGATGCCTTCCCACAGATGCAGACTAATGCCAGAGTGTGTTTTCAAGCATGGATAATGTGGTAACGGTTGCATAGTTACATGGTACTGGCTCAGATAAAGGGTTATCCAGAGCTTTGAAGCTTTCAAGACCTTTTATTGTCAGTGAACAGTTGCTTGTACAATGAAATTAGACAGCAGTGTCAACAGCAGGAGTGAGGTGACAAAGCGAGTATTGAACATTAGTCAACAACAATGTGGTGACAAAGCCAGTACTGAACATTAGTCTACAGCAGCAGTGAGGTGACAAGCATGATGGTCCGAAGAGCAGTATCACTCCTCCAGGGTAATATAATGTTCTGACATTCAGTTCTGACATTCAGCAATTCAGCAGGAGATGTTGCTTTGTCCAAGCCTGTTGATTCCAAGCCTCTCTAGAGCCCCCTCCCTCCTCGCAGTACAAATTGTCCTCCAGAGGTCTCCCTCCAAAGTCATGCAAGGCAGCAATTTCATGTGAACTTGTCTTAGATTTCCAAAACATATATTTCGATAGGTCCTAAAATAATGTGCACTTGCTGGCAATTACCTGTGAATTAGAGGGAGCACCGCACTGAGCGTGCTCAGTGTGCGACTGAGGCGGTGGCCCCTCTTCCCCGGCACTCCAGAGGAACTAATAACCTATGGACAATTGCCAGTTACGGCTTATAGGGGGAGTGATGTAATGTTTATACAATATAGGAATATTTCACTTTGCTGTCAGACTCCTAACTCACCTGTGTTTATTCAATCCCGAAAGAATCCCTCGCAGGCCGAAGCAAGGTGGAGACAATGATCTGCCTGTGACGCCGGGAGATCTAGAGTGTGCGAGGGCCCAGGCAGAACATGCCTGGTCTCCAGCCACCACGGCTGCGCTTGGCTCGCATTCAAGTGTCGTGGGGAGAAACCTCATCGGCCAGATTCGAAGCTCAAAATCAGCCTGGATGAGTTTTGCTTTTATTTCATTTATTTCTTTTTCTTTCTTTCTTTCTCTTTCTGTCTTTTTTCTGTATGTTTCCTTTTTCTATTTTTTTTTTTAATTTTTGCTCACTGTGTGGGCATCTTAAATCGAATCGAGGTTTCCTCCGAGGAGCTGGGCCATAATAAAATTCCTGTCGGCCTTTAAGAAGGAGCAGCTGTGTTGGGTCAGCTTATATATTCTCCCAAGAATCTCTGATGCAGCGGGTGAGAGCAAACACAGGGCCTGTGAAAGTATGTCAGAAGAGCCGTGTACCTGGTCTATTTCAGGAGCCTGGCTGAACTCGCGCTCCCTCGCCAGAGCACAGTGTGGGACCACAGCACTCTGTAATGACACGGCTGTGGTCCTAACGCAGTGACAAAAGCTGTGGTGTCAACACTGGCAGTGTTTCACTCCGGGAACTTAAGCCATGTGTGACAACAGCACAGATGTAACACTTTTAATGAGAAGAAGGCCACACAAATTGACTGAATGTATGCCTCCCTATTTGCTGAAAAGTCACTTGGGTGAAAAAAAACATCTGCAAAATAAATAAGTACACAAGGGGGTATCCTGAATGCAGAGTGTTTCCAAATGTCCCGAGCAAGTGTCTTGCAAGACTGCTGTACACTGTATGTGGTGGTGGTTTCCAGGCTAATGGCCAGTTTACCGCCCAGATGAAGTTAATGTGATCTGTGCTAAATCATTACCAGATTGTGACCAGATTTGACTCAGGCTGTGTTTACAGCTAATGCATCCTGAGCGACTGGATCACATGTTCATAGGCGAGACACACTGGCATTTACACCTGTGTCCAAGGTGTACAGCTGAAGACTCCACTGACCACAGTGCTTGGGTGACATATTAGAGCTCTCCTTATCAAGGACACACGAGGGCATATTAGCATTCACACTTCAAAAGAAGTTTCAATGGATACCAGACCAACTTTGGCAAGTGGTTTGACAGGCTGGATCAGGGGGAGTCTTGGTTGTCGTTTAGACTTGGAAATAGCTGTGTCCACTTTGTGATCTGATTACCCAAGATGCATTTTTACACTGTGTGTAAACAGGGGTCCTAGAGGCCACTGCTCTCGGGGAGGGTTTTGAGTTGCGCGGTCATGTTCACAGGCCTCCATGCACTGACAGGCCGGAGCCTCATGCTTTATGCAACGCCGTGAGTTGACGCGGCTCAGTGCACTCGTGAGCCTTTGCTCTGAATCAAACCCGCCTTTGTCTAAACCAAACGCCCTCAGACCTGTGACGTCGCAACACCCTTAGACAGCTATTTCAGATGGAGTCAGGCCTGCCATCAGGTACACGCAGAAATACCCAAATGTTTTGACAGATTCCAAGGTTACTGAAATATTTTGATGAAAGTTGCAGGGAAATATTTTGATAAGGCATGCTGGAAGATGAAATTAATGGCACATTGTCGGAGCTGATCCACACACAGCCCTTGTGAAGTGCAATCTGGGAAAGTGAAAAAAGATAGGGCTTAGTGCTGGCAACCCCAGTGGGCTTTTACAAACCAAACGCCGCACTCTGAAAGCATGCTGACTGAAAGGGCAGCTCCCGCAGTGACAGTCAAGATGAAATGTGATTAATACGTCTCAAAATAAGGGGCTGGTTGTACCTGACAGTTCAACTGGAGCCGTCCTGATGGCACTAAATAAGCATATTGACAGAAATAATCCCGTCGCTAAATACATGTACAAGATGCTGGCTTGTAAAGTCATGTAGCAGTATTTTTTTACCTTTCAGATATGGCAGATTCACACAAACAGGTTTCAAGACATTAAAGGAATGTGGAAGTGATCGCAATTTTTACCCAGACACACTGTAAACACTTGTATCTCAACCCTACTAGGGGAAAGAGGAAGGGAAAAAAGCTGCTAAAGGGTGCTGGAGGAGCCAGGGGTGAATGAGGATGAGGTGACAGGGTTCAACCTGCTGTCAGCACCATGACAAGAGAAGACCGACCTTCCTAATTTAACCCAGCTAGACCCATGTCATGGTCTTAGTATTTCCAGCAATGTAGCACAGTTTATTTGTTTTTATTTTATTTTATTTATTTAGGGTTATTTTAGTGGCTTTTTGCATTTTATTCTGATATGACTATACAGAGATATAGGGACCTCGTTACACATCGTCAGAATGCTGCCTTTTATGCCAAGGCTCCCTTTTGATCAGTATTAGATACCTGCATTTCATCTGTTTTTAACAACTTAGTACATCTTAGTCAGCTTTAAAGGTGTCATTCCCTGAGAAACCATTAAGTGCTCGCTCTTTTTGAAATATGATAGGTCACTCCGAGTTGCATATGCATGCTGCATGTGAAAATGTTCTTCTACCCCGATTGCCTCCATTAGTCAATGAAAGAAAACACACAGAAAAACGAGTGAATAAGAAAAGGGCAAACAAAGTGACGTAAGTTTATTAATTAGAAAAAAATATGTCTCTTTGCAGCACACATTCACCTACCAAAATATAGGTATGTAGGTGTGTTTGTTCAGAACTCTTAAATCATCTATTTGGTGTGCTATGACCGAATGGGTTTTGAATGATTGTAGCCTGTGACTAGCATAGCTGAGAACCTGTCATTTTCTCCACCAAACTAGAACAGCCTGAAACAGGAGCACTAAAGCTTTTTTTTTCCCCACAAAAAACGGCTCACAGGGCATTCATTAATAATAGAGACCACTGCAAAATTAATGAAAAAATGATTCACCTTTAAATTTGTCAGCATATTACCAAGGTAGCCTAGCAAAACAGCAAGCAAGATATTCCTTATAGCTGGGTAATCTCTCAAAATAATATCTTTTAGCTTTTTAGCTTTTTTTATGACAGCCACCCGCAAGACATTTAGGAGTTTGTTGTTGGACAACACACATTTATATATTACATATATTACAGGAACCTCCAACGGTGAGACAAACTTCCCACTGACATTCCTACTCATATGTCCAGTTCTCCTCATATGTTACCCGCTAGCTATTTTGAATTCAGATTTTGTCTGTCGAAAGTGACAGAGTGTTGGTCCTAAAAATGTTTTACTCTTTGTGTTGTAGTGCTATGAAGTCTTTGTTCTGTACCATAGTTACCTAAGTCCATTTGACAAAAAAACAAGGAAATATGACTATTGAAACATCACCAGTAAAGTATGTTTGTGATTTTTTTTTCCTGTGGACACCTCACCCACCCCAACCACCACCACCACCACCATCAAATTTTGTTGTTGATGTTTTGAAGGGGTGTCTGGTGTCAATCAAGTGCTCTCAGATACCCCCCACCCACACCCTGAATTTTTCATTGAAATGTTCTCTTTGTGAGTGGGATGGTATAAATACATGGCCATTAGGGTTATATTTGATATGTGCCCTAGCAGAGGTTTTGGGGTTTGGGTGGGTTGCAGGTTTATGTGAATGAAAGTGTATGTGTCAGAGAGAAAGAGAGGGGGAGGAAGGAGGAAAGAAAGAGAGAACGAGAGAGAGAGAGAGAGAGAGAGAGAGAGAGAGTCACAATAAAATAGGTTTTGTCTATTAGCATAAATTTGAAAGTGCCCCTTTGATCACCAGCCATTCAGACAAAAGAATGACAAGAATGCAAAGAAAAGAAAAACAGAACAAAGCAAAAAAGGATGATGTCAAAGCCTACCTCGTCTGGATTCTTGAAGCACTATTATTACTATTTCTGCTCATAACTACCTGTGCGTGTGTTATGTTTACACATTCCTACATTCTATCAGAGTGGGGGCAGTGGTGTGCACAGGGAGTTTGAGAGGGACTCCGCAGCATAGTTCCTCTCTCTCTCTCTCTCTCTCTCTCTCTCTCTTTCTCTCTCTCTCTCTCTCTCTCTGTCTCTGCACCGGCACACAGTAGCTTTTGTGTTCACTGGACTGGATCACTGAGCAAGCAATGAGAGAAGAGAGAAAGAAAGTTTTTTCTCCTTCCTCCCCCCGTCTTTCAGTTTTGCCTCTCAGTTTGTGTGCCATTTTCTCATCCCCCTCTTTTCTCACTCTCTTTTCATCCCCGTTTCTCCCTTTTCCCATTCTTGACCTTACACACATCAGCCCCTTTCAGGATTACCTAAATTTACAATGGCACACATATTTGTATGTTTGTGCCACTACTTTTTAAAGGACAAATACGTTGTATAATTTTGGGAATTCTCTGATCTTTTGAAATGGGACTAGCTGCTCTGTCATGACATCAAATGTTTTAAAGTATGACATAGATGTTTACAGTCTTCCCATGTGGTATTGTAATAACCAATTAGCCTTTGTCGGTGCTTTGGCGCGTCTTGTGTTACCGTTGAGCTGTGGTGCAGGTTTATTGGCCTGCCAGGGCCTGTGGTGGGCTTTAGAGTGACTGCATGTGTTGGATTCCCAGAGTCATTCCCCGGGTGCGTTATCTTGTGCAGGGTGGAAGTGCTGTAATCCTGTTTGTCATGGATTAGCAGATGTTTTCAGGGTGTTTTTTTTGTTGGTCTTTTCCTCCGTTCGTTGTCGCTTTTGTGGCGACTCAAACTTGTCTTCACGAGTTGTGGAAAACGTACCGCGGGGTGTTTAGGTTTCGCCGGTCGGTCAGCTGTGGCGGTGGCGGGCAGGCGGGACAGGCAGGCAGGCACTCCCGCCCAGTATCTTCTGATTAGAAGTGAATGTGAAGCCATGCTGCGCTGCGCGCGGAGCTGCACGGTGCGGCACTGCGGGGAACGCCCGTTTTGTTTTCGCCTGACGCCATTCGGGGGCCTCCCTGCAGACCAGGAGCATCAGCTGGCCTCACTCAGCCTGATGGCACGACTCGACTGCGCCCTGTACACCACCGCTGCGGACACATACTTACAGACACACTAACGCACGCGTGCACACACACACACACACACACACACGTTTGCATGAAGATAGGCACACATAAACACACACAAGCAAACACACACCTACACACATGCGCACATATTCACACATGCACACACACAAACTCACACACACACTAACGCACGTGTGCACACACACACACACACACACACACACACACGTTTGCATGAAGATATGCATACATACACACACACAAGCAAACACACACATACACACACACGCACATATTCACACATGCACACACACAAACGCACATGCACACAAACACACAAGTGCACAAACACTCACACACAGATTCAAACACACACACACACACACACACACACACACACACACTGTGTCCAGCGAGCTGTGAGCTGCAAAAGTGTGTGTAATATCACTGTCAAAGCGGGAGCTCGAGCTCACACACCTCTCTCACGCTATCCCGGCCCCCCTGGGACCACTTCACGTCTCGCCTCTGTGCGATCCGATCCCTCTCACAACACCACACACCCCTCCTCCCCTGTGATGTCACACATGAAAAGGCAGGGGTGAGCCAGCCAGGCCTTTTCTATTTTTCGGGGGGTGATTCCACACAACACACAACACACACACACACACACATATCCACACACACACACACACACACACACACACACACCCACACCCACACAATAAACACAGGCAAACACACACAACACACAACGCACACACACACACACTCACACACACACACACACACACACACACACACAAAGCACAATTTGTGGACTGACACACACAACATGTACACACACACATACAACACAGACAAACACACACACACACACACACACACACACACACAATAAACACAGGCAAACACACACAACACACAACGCACACACACACACAAAGCACAATTTGTGGACTGACACACACAACATGTACACACACACATACAACACACACACACATACAACACAGACAAACACACACAACACACACACACACACACACACAAAGCACAATTTGTGGACTGACACACACAACATGTACAGACACACATACAACACACACACATACAACACAGACAAACACACACAACACACACACACACACAAAGCACAATTTGTGGGCTGACACACACAACATGTAGCAGGGGCGGAGACAGAAAGGGGGCCTTTCTTTTGTTTAGTGTTGCTTCAACAAAACGTGACGGCATCATTGTTAGACAGCAGAGGGCTGATCGCCCTCACGCCTCTTGGATGACCCTTTGGTAACGCTGTGCTCAAAGAAAGCCTTGCTTCTAATCAAATGACTGCTGCACCCATGTCCCAATCACTTTCATGTTCTCATGTTGACACTTAAGAACGAGGCAGCCAGAGAGAGAGAGATTAAGAGAGAGAGAGAGAAAGAGAGCAAAAGACAGAGAGACAGAAAGAGAGCAAAAGACAGAGAGGGAGGGAGGGAGAGAGGGAGGGAGGAGGGAGAGACAGGCTTTGGCTACTGCAGGCCAACGAGACCTCTTTGGAAGGACACAGATGCCGACCTTTCTAATCTTGACCGGTCAGGCCTTTCGCCGACTCCAAATGAAAGTGTTAGCCAGGAGAGTTGGTACTATCAAGGGCCAGGCCCTAATATCTGCAGCTATCTACTAAACACTCCTTTCTCTCCTCTCCTCCCCTCGGCCCGTATACTTGTTCTCTCCATCTCCCCGCCTCTCTCTCTTTCTCTTTCTATATCTCTCTTTTCCTCTCTAACCCCGCAATGTGCTGCTACGAGTCATGATTGATTGTTGGGAAATAGTGGTAATGTTGGCAGGCTGGAATGCTATTACCATGGGTTTCACACACCCCTACGAGATTCCAGCGCGCTGGTGAGATGGAGCGTCAGAGACCCAAAAACGCCTGGAATTTACATTAATTCATGTTTAAAAGCAAAGGGAGGGAAGTATTGCTCACTGTTTACAGAAAGGCGTCCCACGAATCAATCGCCTCTCTCTCTCTCTCTCTCTCTCTCTCTCACTGCCTTCTCTGTCTCCTCTTTCTTCTCTCTTTCTCTCTTGCAGCCCCTCTCTCTATCGCTTCACTTTGCTACTCTTCTTTTTGAGGTCCATTTAGAAGCACAAGGCAAACACTGGCTCTTCATAAACTGCCTTTTAGGGCCCACTGGTCTGTCCTCCCCTTCTCATAAACTTGATGAGGCTTCACGACCCACTGGCTGCCATTAGAGACAAGAGGTTAAGTGCAGGGCTGCACCGTAGTCACCTGTGATAAGTCCCTTTGACGGACACATCTTTGATAGGCTTTGTTTACAACTCCTCCATTTCGCTGGTTCGACCTCCACTGTGATTTCATCCCCCCCACGTCCACCTCAACCCCCCAACCCTTCCACTTGTCCATATTGATCTAGTTTGACATTATATTCTTTAGTAACCAACCAAAGCCATTTATGTCATCATTACGAAAGCAACCTGCAGCTTTTATTTACTGATGTTGCTAGGCAATGGCGCAGAGTGACCGAGAAAAAACTCAAAAGCCACACACTGTGTTGTTTTCCTGCATCTTTCTGTTAGTCTGGTGTTAATTCAACAGTGCAAGATGTATTTGCTGTTTAGTCTGCAAAGCATGTACACACATCCACTGTTTTCTGCTGAACTTAGGTATACCTGTAGTCCCATAGTGTGCCTCTGAGTTTAAAAACATTATATCAAACAAGCAAAACCAGTGGTTCAGGTAGACCTCAATGTGTAGTTTGGTACCTGGCATGATAATCTTTGTTGTTGTTGTTGTTATAGAGGTTGTGTGTGTGTATGTGTGTGTATATGTGTGTGTGTGTGTGCGTGTATGTGTGTGAGTGAGTGAATAGTTAAAGCGTAAAACTTCGAGTGCTCTTAAGACTAGAAAAGCCCTGTATAAATACAACATCCTTTACCAAAGAATGAAAACAAACTGCGATGCACACTTGAATTTTCCTTAAACAGTCTTTTTTCGGCAATCTCCTTGGGCCCAGACCCATGTCTTTGGGTCTCCAGCTTCAAATTCTTTTCCTGGATCTTTCCACAGCTCTGGACAGCACCTGCTGTGGAGCGCGGCGCAATGTGTTTTCCCGCTGGCGTGCTGCCCACGGGCTGTAGGCGTCAGGGCGAGAGCGAGAGCGGTGGCGTAACTGTCTTCGCTCATCTCGACCTCGGCAAGCTGGAGCTCATTATCAGCGAGGGCCGCGCCACGGCAACGCCATGACGACGACTGCTGTGATGTCACGCTGGAGCATGGAGCAGGGACAAGCAGGTGTGACGGTCGGTCACATTTGAGGGCGAGCCGAGTACGTGTACGTGTGTTTGTGTGTGTGTGTGCGTGCGTGTGTGTGTGTGTGTTCGCTGACTCATCGGGTGACCTCCACGTGTGGCATGGACGACACCTTCTTTCCATCTCTCATCACGAAAAACAAAAACCCGGTGGAAAGAGAAAACGAGTGTTTTCCGTTGTCTGCCCTCACACAGACAGCCACCTCCCACCCCTGTTAGTAAGGAGCGTCATCTTGGGCCGTGACTGGATTAAACATGTAACAAAACTCTCCTCCACCCTACCACACACACACACACACACACACACACGCATTAATACAAAAAGACACACTCTATCACACTCATAAAATTACACTCACAAATATGCACTAATAACATGCGCGCACACACACACACACACACACACACACACACACACACACACACACTTGTTTGCCCTCCACTCCCCACTTGCCCCTGGGCACATTTACAGAGGGGAGTGTAGTGGTTGTGGTGATGGTGGGTGGGTGCTGGCGGGGTTGCTGGGGCAATTGCTTAGGGGGGTTGGGGGGGGGCCTTGGCTGTTGGTCACTCCCGGGTCAAGGACTCTCAGGAGCCCTCCGCCGCCCCTCTCCTACGCAAACTCCTTAACAGGGTCTCACTTTTCATGTACCGGGGCTTTTCCTGCACTACAGGAGGGCCACCCAGGAGCCCCCTCAAAACAGAACAACCTACCTCCCTCCCTACCTCCCTCCCTCATTTTCTAAAGCTGTGCTGAAGGTCGAAGAAGTGTGTAGCTGTGTGATTGTGTAACCCCAAGCTCCATGTTTGATTGTCTAACTGAAATAGTTGTCTTTATTTGCTTGTTAACTGAGAATAGTGTATGTAGTGCTTGTGTGTGTGTGTGTGTAGAGTAGAGTAGAGAGTAGAGTAACTTTATTGATCCCAAAGGAAATTAAGGAGTAGTGTATGTGCACGCGTGTGTGTGTGTGCACGCGTGTGTGTGTGTGCACGCGTGTGTGCATGTGTGTATGTGTGTGTTAGAGATAGAGAGAGAGAGAGCGAAGGAGAGAATGATGATAGAGAAGTACAAGGATACAGAGACTGAGTGAAGGAGAGTTGTCTGTCTCCGTAGTTCATACAGTGAGTGGACACAGCTGCCTTCCCAATCTCCTATGCACACTATCACTATCTCCATTCACACTAACACTATCAACATCACGACCTGCGCCCATCTCCCATGCTCACATCTATGTCACGTCCCCATATGAACCTATGGTGAGAGATGCCCATTAGAGAGCTCACTCTGCACTGACTTGGGAGCAGAGTGGGAATTCAGCTTACAGAGTATTCATGATGGCTGTCTTTTTTTTAACACACACACACTTAAACACAAACACACTCAAACACACATACAACCCATGCCACCCCCCGAGACACATACATGCACACACACACACACGCGCACACACACACACACACACGCGCACACACACACACACACACACACACACAACCCTCTAACCCCAACAAGAAGCTCCCCCACCCCCACAAATAGCAATAGGCAATAGTATGTGTATCAGTTGTACAATGCTTCCACAGAGCAAACTGATCCACATACAAGTCAATGAAATTCTTTAAAATGACCGGAAGCCAAAAGCAGCCCAACCTGACGAGGGATGTGAGGTGAGGTAGGCACTGGAGTGTGGAGGGCTAATTTAACAGTCCTAGTTGTTTGTTTTGCCGCCTACTCCTATCTGTCAAGGAGAAATGTGGACATGCCCGCTTCCATTGTGCTCCCTTGAATCCCTGCCAAGCCCTCGGCACGCTGAAGACACACACGAGGGCTGAAAGATTTTGTCGAGGCAAAGTGGTTATGAAAGCTCAGGGGTTGCGAGGCTTTGGTACCAGAGGGGGCAGGAGCGTAACTATATACGGTGTGGAGCCGTGAGACCGTTGCGGCCCACGGAACCTGGCTAAGCCATGCAGGATGGAGGGTTGGAGGGATGGAGGGATGGAGGGATGGATGCACAAAAGCACAACCTGTTTGAGGAAAAAAAACAGGGAGGCAGTTTAAATCAGCTTTTTTTTCCGTCAGCGATTGTTTATATCTGACCTGATACGAAGGTAAATGTTAAAAAGTGCACCTCAGCTCCCCCAGAACACACACATACACACACACACATACACACACAGAGGTCTGTATCTTGTTACAGCTTTGCATTAAATGAGCAGACATAATCCATAATGAGAATCCAGTCTGTCATATGTACAGCGCTGGGCCATATCGCAGCTGTGGTAGCACTTAACAATACATCTGCTGAATTTACAGGCCTTGTCATTAGGGTTGGCTCCTCCAACAAAGATTTACGTTGCATAATTAGCATGCCTTATAAAATGCGACTTGCTCCTGTCCAGGGCTATCTACTTCAAAATGATATAGCATTTCCCATTAAACATCTTCTACTATCTTTTCCCCTATAAATCTATTACGTGGACTGCTCCTAGCTCTCCAATAGTCTTCATTAAGCTTGTTTGTGTGTGTGTGTGTATGTGTGTGTGTGTCTAGAAACCATGATAACATTATTCTGTTAAACTGGGAGCAATCCTCAAGTTAGGCAGTCAGTCGCACTAACACGCACACTGCAGTCGATGAAACAAGGCATTTCCAGGAGAGCAGTACAAACACCTTTCTGTTTTCCCTGCCATCACAGAAATCTGGGCCCAGTGGCAAAGATACAGAGGAGGCCGGTAACCATGGCGGCGCTCGTCAGGCGACAACACGTTAATTGCCGCCTGGACGGAGCGGTTCCCCCTAACAACGGTGTGCAATTCTCTGTCCAGATGTACTTTCACAGGAAGCAGTGCAGATGCTGCCTCCTCACTGCTGAAATGATGGGGGTGGGGTGCTGGGTGAAGGTGTGTGTGTGTGTGTGTATGTGTGTGTGTGTGTGTGTGTGTGTGTGTGTGTGTTTGAGGGTGGGGGGGTTGCTGTGAGGTGGACCCTATGTTTAAACGGTACAAGGTGGGGGGAGGACGGCATCTCGGAGATACAACAGCTGTTTGCACCTGTAAAAAGCCGCGGCTATTCGTGAGTCACTAGCCGTGGAATGTGTGAAAGAATGCAGAGTATATTCGGCGTTGGCCATGTTTGCCATAATTACAGCGTCAGAGGTAATGGCCTTATCAACAAGAACATCTGTCTCCCTTCAAAGATGGCTGTGCTAACATGTTTATGTACTCTCAATTAAGCTAGACAGTTTTTGGGTATTGCAGTGTGCAGTGCCACGCTGAGCACTGTAAAAGTTTAATACTTTATACACAGGCTTAATAACTACTATATTAAATAATATGATTACACATATCAGGTATATTATATGATATATACAACTCATTTGTCTAGTGTGGTCTACCAATAACAGTGACAGTTGCTAATAAGAGATGTTAGCATGTCAAGGGCAGCCATTATCCTAATGTAACGATGTGTCATTCATGTTTCATGTAGGAGTAGTTTGGGCTTGTTCTGGCGAATCACAGGTAAGTTGTGTACACACTAAGGGTCGCTGAGTCAGGGGCACCTCAAGAAATGTTGGGTCCTCATGAAAAAATACAATTTTGGGGTCCCCCTACCATCAATAACAATATTGATAGTGTCGTCAAAAGTGCTTTTAGACCGTAGACTCTGCAGGGAAGAGTGTTGTCACTGCTGATTTGAATCTGTCACAACTCAAGTACAGTACATCACACAAAAACACTCACACAAGTTCCCAAAGACACACACACACACACACACACACACACACACACACACACACACACACACACACACACACACACACACACACACACACAGATGTAGAGACAGACAGAAAATGTCAGAGATATAAAAAAGATAAAAATGTCTGGATTGTTTTTCTGTGCCTCTGCAATGGAATTACAATGGGGAAGGAACTACTGAGGAACAATACTACGAGAGACTCACAAGGAACATAAACAGTGTTTGTGATATTTAAATAGACCAGTACCAAACTTACCTTAGTATTTGGCGCATTTCCACTGCCTCTATAGCAATTGCCAGGCACAGAAATTAAGTGTACTTGCAGTTAAGTAAACACATTAATTCCCTTGCTTTCCACCTCAAGCTGGTGTGTGATGAGTGTTCTGGTGCACCATGCTTCACCCAGGTGGGTGCTACACATTGGCAGTGCAGGTCTCCTTTTAACAAATATGGCAATGCAGGTATTGTAAATAAAAGTGTTTATAAAAAAAATAATTAGTTTTCCCATATATTAGCTCCTATCCATGCATTCTTCATGCAAGATAAAGTATGTCATGAAAAAAAGATTCCAGCGCTACGACACACGCTATATACATGTTTAAGGTCTATGTGGAGTTATGACTCGTCTTTTTTCCATTTATTTAGGCAGACGCCTGATCTGTTTGCCTTGAATGACTGCCTGGAGGCATTGCAAAGCTGGTTGCAGAGTGGAGAGACATGCCCATGAGGACTAGGGCTTTACCTGCCAGAATGAGGTCATCAGACAAATATGTTGGTATTATCTTTTTAAAAAGGTCGAACTTATTTGATTCCCACCCACTCATTTGAGACTTTGGTCCAAAAGGGCCAGTGTGCAGGTAACGTGAAACGTGAAGAGGAGTTGAGCTGTTACAGATGTCTTGAATCTGACCTTAGTGCAGGAATTTATGCCGAGTCCAGGGCAATTATGCGTGTCAACAACACATATCTTCACTTGATTGTCCTAATCAGCTGAGAGGTTGCATTTAATTTAAACATCAACTGAAGTGTAGCAAGATTTATATTCCCCAAGTTAAGTCTCCGCACTAAAAATAATAAAGACTCTATTATCATGTCTTTTTAAAATTTATGTCTGCCAGAGGGTACCTCACTCGATGTTACAAATCATAACCTCGCTTATCTTCATCTTAAAAGGTAACTTCAGGACTAGATACAGGCAAACAAGGGGAGTACCTGCCAGACATCCACACAACTGTGTGCATAGAGTTTGACCGATTGGTGCTTTGTGGATTTACAACATAGTGCATTTGCAGCTTCAGCAGTACTGAAACAAACCGAAAACTCTGTCGATGGTTCTTATGGGAGAGAGGATTTTAACACTATTGCATCCAACTACGTTTGGATCAGCCGACCGGTCCTGGATGACCATTTTGGACAACATTCACCTGAAAGAGCTGTTGAGCAACCACTGAGGATGAGAGAGAGTGTTCAAAAGAATGGTCTCTCTATCATTTACCCAATAGTAGATGTTGTCAGCACTGCTTTTTTGTTATGAAATACACCCCTGGTTCTGCTGCAGAGTGTTCGCTGGAACCTGACTGCTTGGCTGCGCTTCAGTACCACGCGGCCTGGCCTTGCTCCTTGCCCCCTCCCTGGGTGTGTGTCGAGGGCTTAATGCCACAAACATATGGCCAGGGCTTCCCTGAAGCGCACCGCACGACCCCATACCTGTGTCAGGCTCAATTACACCTGAGCAGTGCTAGCACTCGACACTCAGCCCAGCAAGCCCAGCAAGCCCAGCACCCACTCACCCCCCACCTCCACCGTCAGGGGGTTCCTACTGACCCCTTCACACACACACATACACACGCACGCACGCACGGGTGCTTGCAGACATAAAGACACACTCACACACACACACTCACACGCACGGGTGCTTGCACAGACATATAGACATTCAGCGCGCACACACTCACACATACACACACTTGCGCGCACACACACACCCACACGTACATACATACAGTACATACACTCAGCATGCACACACACAGGCAAACTACTGTCCTGGAAAGGCCTATGTTCTCTGTATCTTCTGTAATTATGTGCACATGCCTGTGTGTGTGTATGTGTGTGTGTTTATGTGCATGCATGTGTGTGTGTGCGCTTGCTTCTGTGTGTGTGTGTGTGTGTGTGTGTGTGTGTGTGTGTGTGTGTGTGTGTGTGTGTGTGTGTGTGTGTGTGTGTGTGTGTGTGTGTGTGTCTGTGTTCATTGTTGACATCCCTGAAATGAGTTTCTGTAGGTTGGGATGTCTGCTTTTACTGAACCTAGGATATCCGCCTCTGGTAAGGGGTATGTTAGCGCTCCTCTAAGGTGGCAACTGCAGCCATCTGAGTGCCCCCCTGATTGCTCCTTAGCCCTGCTAATGCTGTGCAGAGGATAAGTGAGGCAGCGAGGCCGGGGCCAGCAGGGTTGCATATGCATGTGCAGGGGCTCTGAGTGAGGGCGGGAAATGCGGAGACACGATGAAAATGTCACTTAGCATTTTTCTTCAATACATCTAATGTCTGTGTGTGTGTGTGTGTGTGTGTGTGTGTGTGTGTGTGTGTGTGTGTGTGTGTGTGTGTGTGTGGGTGTGGGTGTGTGTGTGCACGTGCACATATGTGTATCTCTGTGTGATGTTGCATATAGAGATCTACATATACAGATGTGTGGGTGTGTGTGTGTGTGTGTGTGTGTGTAAATATGCCCATCAATGTCTGCATATGTGTTTTCACCATACATTTACCAGGCAAATGTGTTTGTACATCTGTCAAAGCTAGAGGTGCACATGCACAACTGTGTATTTGTGTAAGTGCAAGTGTGAACATCATATAAGGTTAAAATCTTTACAGATGTACCAGAGAGTGGCACAAATTTGTTCATAAATATTCTGCACGTTATGCCACAGGTTATTGTGCGTGTGACTTATCACTCCTAATCTAACCTCGGGAAACCTGCAGGGGAGGAATATGAGCCCTTTGCAGAGCAGGAATGTCCATACAGTCAGGCCAAGGGCCCAACCCGAGACCACTTTAGCCTTTCTGCATTCATTACCTGATTGGACCGACTGCACTGTAATTACCACTTGCTTCACACCTCATCAGGTTTCATGTCATTTGGGGAAAACCGTTTTAGTTTTGGGATTCAAATAAACACTTCATGCCGAGGTTCTTCGGCATGTTCAGGCCCCTAACATTAATGATCATTTAAAATTCAGTTGATATGTAGTTGCCATTTTTTGTTACTTAATTTTGAACTGTGATGATTAAGCTGAAGATACATACTTAAACAAATTCTCTTAGAATATACACATGTAGCCCTTGCTATATTTTTGTTTAATTTTCTGTGATATTAACAATGTTAGAAAATGTATTAAAATGCTTTGGAGATGTACTATGCCAAAATGTATTTATTTTGTATAAGGCCTGTATTTTATTTGAATTTTGAATATTTTTTTCTGTACATTTTCACTGGCTGTGAAGTAAGACCTGTGACCCTGGAATCTGTTGCTGTGGTAGGAAGGAAGGAGGACGTGTTTAAAGAGAGAAGAAGGTCAATTTGTTTTCTTCTGTTTGTTTCCTCCCTAGGCTATTGGGGAAGATTGTTTCTAAAAGTGGTCGTGTGAGAGTCAGGGGATTTACCACCATTTACCAACCAGAGAGGTGGTCAGTGTTGGCATTGATTTGCCCTGGGCCTAACACACCAGATCAGGTCCCAGTGATTCTAGGCAGTAATGCTAATTTGTTCCATAGGCTTGCTAATGTATGTGGTCATTCAGAGAGTAAGGCTTTTGCTCGGGCCTCAGCAATGTTGGGCCTAATACAGACTTGGTTTCACATAGCATTGGTGAAGTGGGCCCTGATGAAATGGTTATTTTAGTGAGATGGATGGGCCCTGAGCGGTTGACCCTCCCACCTCAGGAGAGTCGTTGTGTGCCATGTCTACTGGACTTTTGCCAGCCAGCACATAAAGTCATCATTGTGATGGAAACGAGCAACACTGTGCCATTGCCTCAAGATGTGATGTTTCAGCCCGTAGTAGCCCCAGCTTGTGCCATTGATCCCAATTGCGTCTCCCTGTTGATTCGGAATGAGACAAGGAAGGAGGTTACTATATGGTCCTGGATATGGTCCAGGCAGCTGACTTGGCAAGTTCGGTAGTAAAAAATCACAAAGCTCAAGAGGTAGATCCAAGTTTGATTGATGTTGGTGATTCCCCATTCCTAGAGTATGGAAAGAGAGGAGGTTGTGTCACCGCCACAATGGGTTTTCACTCCATGAATAGGAAGTTGGCTTAGCTAAGAGAATGAAACACAACATTCGTCTGTGTGACCCCCGACCGGTTCATTGCGTTTTGGCACCTGCTGACATAGAGGGCATGCAAAAACACCTTCAGGACCTGCTAGCTGCAGGAGTGATAAAAGTCTCGGAGTTCGTACGCGTCACCTATAGTGGTTGCGAGAAAGAAAAATGGTAGCGTGCGTATGTGCATGGACTACCAGAGTCTGAATAGTAAGACGATACCCGACCACACTACGCCGCGTATCAATGATGCATTGGATTATTTAGCTGGAAGTCGTTGGTTCTCTGTGTTAGAACTTCGTAGTGGCTATTACCAAGTAGCCATGGCACAGGAAGAGAAGGAGAACATGGCGTTTATTTGTCCTCTTGGCTTCTACCAATTTGAACGAATGCTACAGGGAGTAATGGGAGCCCCTGCGATGTCTGCAATGTCTAATGGAGAAGGCTGTAGGGGACATGAACTTACTACAAGTCCTTGTTTATTTGGATGATGCAATTGTTTGGTGCAACTTTGGAAGTACATGAGGAGAGCCTCATGAAGATTGTAGACCACCGGAGGTAGGTCTAAAAGTGTCGCTGGACAAATGCCAGTTCTGCCAGCCTAGCTCTGAGCTCTGGAAGAACCTTTCGCAGGCTGATGTGAAAACGAATTGTGGTCGTGTGTATGCACAAGAGTCACATGACTGTGATGTGCCTATGGCAGAAATACTAAGAGTTCCTGCAAAAGGTGTTCCTGAGCTGTACAGTTTTGCAACTCATCTTAACTTGGGTCAGGTAGAACGTTTCACCCATGAAGATCTGTGAAGAGCCCAGCTAAAGGATACTGTTCTCAGAGTAGTGAGAGAGGCTTTTAATACAGGTCAATGGTCGTCTACCGCTAGTCAAACTAATACTGATGTATCTTTGTTGATGCATTGCGAGAGTGAGAAATTGAGTCAAAGATGGATTGTTGTACAGTGTTACATATAAAGCTTCTGGAGAAGAGGCTCATTACTACCCAAAAACTTCAAAATGCAGATGTGTCATGCTTTGCATGATGATATGGCACATCTGGAGGTAGAGAGGACAGTAGATCTGATAAGGGACAGGTTTTATTGGCCAAAGATGAGTTAGACTGTGGAGACATATATAGGCAACTGTTGGAGGTGTGTGGCGTGGAAGAGTATATGTCCATGAGCTGCTCCGTTAAACCCGATCACCTCCAGTGTCCCTATGGAACTGGTATGTATAGACTTCTTCTCTTTACAGCCAGACTCTTGTGGAGTTTCAAACATACTAGTTGTTACGGATCATTTCAGTCGCTATACACAAGCATACTCTACCAAAGAACAGAGAGCTGTAACTGTTACTAAGGTATTGGTGAAGAGATTTTTTGTTCATTATTTTTCATGTTATGTGGAGGAACTGAAGAGAGACCTACAGAATGCATATGAGTTAGCTACAAAGTCTGCAACTCGGGTTCATTTGAAAAACAAAAAGAACTATGAGAGAATCTTGTGTAGTTCCAAGTGTTGACCAAGTGTGATCAGGTGGTCTTGAAGAACTTGGGGTTGAAAGGGAAACACGAGTTGCAGAGTAGGTGGAACCATTTACCTTATGTGCTAGTGGAAAAGCTCCATGATTTGCCTGTTTATATGGGGTGAGACCTGAGAGTGGAATGGGGAAGCTTAGAACTATTCACAGAGATAATATTTTGTCAATTGGTGGTTTTGTGAGGCTATCAGTGAGGAGTCAGATGTTTAAAGACATGCCACAAGACCTTTGACTAGGAGTCAGAGAAAGTCAGTGTCACGTCAGCCACATAGTGTGGAGTCTCGAGAAAATACAGGTGATCTACTGGGTGAGTCTAGTGAATCTGAATCTGAAGTAAAGCCCATTTATAGATTGCGGTCAGAACCTGATGATCTTAGAGATCAAGCCTCTGAGAGGAACCTTGAGCATGTGTTACCAATTGTACACTGCTGATTAGCATGAGGTGATGTCTGATAATATTGAGAATAATGATGAGCATGAGGTGATGTTGTATGATGTCATTGCAAAAACAAGTGATGGTGAGATGAATGCTGCTAATAATACAGAAACACATTTTGAACAAAGAGGTGGTATTGAGTCTGAAAAAAATTCTCCTGTATTTATGGATGAGGAAGTCCAACCCCAGAGAAGTTCGCCTAGACGTGAGAAGACCAGCCATTGACTAAAGTTCATAGGGGTGTACTCATAAAAATAATTCATAAAGGTTAACGGGTCATTGTTTTTTCATGTCATGTTCTTTTTATTCATGTTTCATGGAAGTTTGGAAACATTGTGGACATGTAGACCATTTGGGGGGGGGGGTTATTAACAATGTTGCTCCGGCAAATTCACTGTGCTGCACGCATTCAATTCATTTTCAATGGAGCCCGGCGAGTCGTTATGGTCCTGCTCCTGCAAAGCTTGTCGGGAAAGCAGCACGGCCGTTTGGATAGCTCCAGCATGTCAAGAAGGTGGGCTCTGCTCAACTTTATGCAAATGTACCCGGCCAATGCGTCGACGCTATCCAATGAAAGTAGAGCACACGGGGATGTCCCATGAAAGCCCCGGTTCTCGTGAACGTGTATTTCTCTCGTTACAAGTGGTGTCTGGTGGGTTTTATGTGTGTGTGTGTATGTCGAAAACACGTGCAAAGTTTGGTAAGGGCACAGTCGTCTGTTATTATGGTTTGCTAGTTTGCTAGATTGTTAGATACAGGTAGACAGATAGATAGACACCCTCCTCATAGCTTTCAAAGACATGACCATGCCTAAACATTTTGAAAATGTACATGCAGTACCTATCCGGCAACACAAGGGGAGGCGGTATGTTTTCATAACGGACCAGCCGAAGCAAGTGGATCTGTACCGTTAGACGGTTGTTAGCCGTGTAACTAAGTGCTTCTTGAACTGCGCAACACAAATTTCTTGGATTCTGGAGAGTTTACCGTTCGTCTGGCCAAGACCAACAAGGCAAACACTTCAACGGAGATGGGTCCTGCTGCCCTGCTGTCCACGTGTCTCCACAAGCAGCGATACACGCCTGCCTGCTGCTACTGCGTGACTGCTACCTACCAGCACTGCTGCATCCAGGTCCAAGTATGAGGCTGGTTTACCAGGTCAACAGGCCTCGGCTACAGTTTTCTTTCTTTCTTCTATGCTCTTCGGAGTGAAGTGGCCATTTAGTTTTATGTCACAACGGACCCAAGCCCCGACCAGGCCTGCATCTGGGTGTACTTTTTTCAGTTATTAGCCAGCATAGGACATTTTGACTGTTCATTGTGAATGTGCTATTGAAGTGAACAATTTCTATTAATGCACCTAAGGGACTAAGAGTGTTATGGATATTGAGTACAATTGATTATTATGTTTATGTGCAAAAGTGTGCATTTGGATTTAAAAGTGTAAATAGCAGTGTGCTTTGACACAGTGTGTTGAGTTAACACATTGTGTTGAGTTTATATACACATTGAGTACAATGTATTGTGTTTATACGGTGTATTGGAATCAATAGGGAAGAATCATAACAGAAATTGGTTTAAAATCGTTTATTTCATGTAATTTCATTAACTTCATTTATAGTGAAATAGTTATATTATCGTGATACTCCTGGTATTCATTTTTCATGGGTATATTCTTATTTGAGTAAAAACAATTAAAAAGTAACAACTCAAAACCATCTAGATAAATACTAATACTGTGTTATCGACTAATGTATTAGAACTCAGGGATCCCCTTAGAGTTTTGGTTCATTTCAGATGTTATGCTCATTATATAGGCATGGGGGTGCTACTCGCACATCTACATTAAATTTAATAAAATCATGCTTTGTGAAGATGGACAGGCAGACAGGTAGGCAGGTAGTTAGACAGACAAAAACACACTGTAAACAAACAAAAAACCTCACCCACAGATGCATCTTCTGCTGATGTGCTCATTGGAAGCAGCCCAGACATGAAACAGTGGCTGATAAGTGTCATTACTCTCTACTGCCATCTGCTGGTTAGAGAGAAGCCTGCCAGAGAGCACACTTCTTGGCAGTGATTAAGTGCTAAGCACAAGGCCACCCTTAACCTGGTCTACTGACAGGAGTGGTTGGCTATGTGCTCCCCCAGCATTTAACCAAGGCAGGGGTGAGGACAGACATTGCCATACCATCTCTGACAAGCAAACACTCAAACAAACAAACAAACAAATGTGTGAAACACAAACTGAACAAAAAAGTAAGCCATACTCTTTTTTTCCCTGTTTCCCTGTTCCCTGTTCCGTCTGAAGACCTAACACATCACAAGAGCATTCATCTAAGCTGTCACTAATCAAGAAAGCAGCACGAAACATGAGAGTACCTCATTATCTTAAATGTTAAATTACTAAATTTAGTAAGAGTTATTAAAAGTTATTTAGTAAGTTACTATTAAAAAAAATTAAACAGACATAAAGGGCTTCTTTACTGATTTGGTTGCACAAACACACTTTGTGTCTTCTCACACACACTTTTCCACACTAATCAGTCTGACCTTGACCATGCCATGTGTGAACTGTGTCTGGCAGCACATTTTTCATGTCTGAATTTTGAGGTGGGAGTGCTTCTTTAGAGCCAACATCACTTCTTGGGTTCAGAGGTCGCACTATGCCCCTGCACTGAACGAGATACGCTGGTCACTGCGGCGTGTCAACACAGACCTGAATGGTGTTTTATCTCATCAGAGCTTACTTTTGTATCTTGCAGCCATAATGGGTTGAACATGAGTTAACGCCCCCAACAAGGGCCTCCGCTCTTGTCTGCATTTCCCAGGCGCTTGAAATGATCGAGCAGGTCATCTTGTGAGGCTGCAGCCAAGCCAAATGGGAAAATCAATACCATGTTAAACACACTGCACCTTGGCAACAAGTCCTTGCCTCATCATCTGCTGTCAGTCTTAGCAAGTGTAGATTCTTGTTGGCAACAGAGGAACGTCTTTTTGAAATACGATGGGCTTTTGAGTTGCATATGCGTGCTGCATGTAAAAATGTTCTTCTACCCCGATAGCCTCCATTAGTCAATGAAAGAAAATAGGTGGAAAAACGAGCGAATAAGAAAAGTGCAAACGAAATGACATAAGTTTATAAATTAGAAAAAGCCATGCCATAGTTGTGATTACTGGAGGAGTCTTGTTGCAGCACACATCACCAAAACCAGGTGCACACAGGGCATTCATTAATACTAGAGACCACCGCAAAATTAATTAAAAAAAACGATACAGTAACACCTTTTAGGAGGCCTTTTCAACACCTCTTTGTTTTTTGTCACTGCAGCCCCCCACCTTTGGTGTCGATTGCACCCTGCACCTTTGCAGTCAACTGCACCCTCAAATTCTGAGTCAACTGCTTCCTGCACGTTTGGAGTAGACTGTTCTCTCCACCTTTACAGTCGACTGCAGCTCCCAAATTCAGAGTCAACTGCACCCTGCACTTTTGGAGTCAACTGCACCCCCTAAATTTGGAATCGATTGCACCCTGCGCCTTTGCAGTTGACTGCCCCCCCAAATTCGGAGTCAACTGCTTCCTGCACGTTTGGAGTCGATTGTTCTTTTCACCTTTGCAGTCGACTGCACCCCCTAAATTTGGAATCGATTGCACCCTGTGCCTTTGCAGTCGACTGCACCCCCCAAATTCGGAGTCAACTGCACCCTGCACCTTTGGAGTCAACTGCACCCCACAAATTCGAAGTCAACTGCACCCTGCCCCTTTTGAGTAGACTGTTCTCGCCACCTTTGGAGTAGACTGCACCCTCCACCTTTACAGTCTGCTCCAGTCTGTATGCTCCATCGTTGGAGTCGACAGCGTCCCCCCAAATTTGCTTTTGACTGCACCCTTCACCTGTGCTATAGACTGTCCCCTCCACCTCTGGAGTGGACTGTCTGCCCCCTCCACCTCTGGAGCCCACTGCATCCTCCACCTCTGCTGCCTGACTCCCAGATGTGCTCTAGAGGCAGCCCATCTGTCCTTCCATCACGTGGACCTGCGCCACCAGTGCTGTATCCTCCGCTGCAATCAGAGCTCCGCCTGACGTCACACGAGCCCCCTTGACCTGATGCGAGATAGCCGAGAGCGATTGAACCCTCCCAAGCTGCTCTGCAACTATGCAGCTCTTTGCTTTTATTTATTTATTTTTTTTTTTACAAAACTCTGCAACTCTTTGTTTTTCATCCCCCTGACCCCCCCCCCCCCCCCCCCCCCCCCCCAATGCTTTTGCATCCCCCACCCCTTGCCCTCTACTTCTGGCCCTGATGAGCAGTCGTACTTAGGCTAATTGGTGCAGGAAAAAGTACTGTGATCAGCAGGGTAATTTGAAGGAAAATGAGGTTCCGCTAAAGGTTACCTCATCCGAAGTGGTCAGAAGCAGGCGAGAGAGAGAGAGAGAGAGAAAGAGGGAGAGACAGAGACAGACAGAGAGAGAGAGAGAGAAGACGGAGACAGAGATAGGTAGAGGTCTAACTTCTCCAACCCCGACCCAACCGTACAGCCCCCCCATGGGCTTCGATGCGTCTTTTCTGGCCAAGTCCCCCATGTGTGTCCTGACTTGCAGGGCAAGAAGCATACACTGAAGTTTAGCCTAGCTGATGAGGTGAGGTGGAGTAGTATGTGTATGTGTGTGTGTGTTTGTGTGTGTGTGTGTGTGTGTGTGTGTGTGTATGTGCATGCATGTGTGTGTGTGCTGAAGTTTAGCGCAGCTGCTGAGGTGAAGAAGAGGGTCACTGACCATCGAGGCTGGAGGATCACTGTCCTCTCTGTGTCTTCTTGCTCCAGTCAGTTAATGGACTGCAACACCTAATCAGCTACACTAATCACTGTGAACACGTTTTTTTCCCCTTGTCTGTCACAGGGGGCGATATGAATGGACAGGTTTAGAACAGGTGGTTTCGAACCTCATCTGCATGACTGTAAGCTTGAGAGGACACAAGGCAGGCTTGCACAGTTGTTGACAAAACCACATCATTCAAAAACTTGCCTTTGTTCCCATTTGAGATCTGCGTACAGGTCTTTGAATGACACTTTCTGCCTTGTCTAATCAGAACTGAGTGTTCCCCCGATGCATTCTGTTCAAGGAGTGCCCAAGATGTGTTTTTTGTGTTCCAAATGAGTGGTTGTCTCCAGATGTTATTCACAAATCAGTTCCAGGCTCTTGCTGAGGACTATATCTAAGTGGATAAGAGTTATCTGATCCTTCATCAGACAGGCCATACTTTCAGTGTTCTCTCTCTGAGCCAGCATCATCATGCAAGGAGTCTTTCTCTCCCCTACTTCTCTGTGTCTCACTCTCTCTCTTTCTCTCTCTGTCTGTCTGTCTCTTCTTCTCTCTCTCCTTGCCCTCCTCTTCCTGTCTCTCTCCTTCTCTATCCTCTCCCTCCTCTCTCTCCTCTCTCTATCTATATATGGCCACATCTCTCTCTCTCTCTCTCTCTCTCTCTCTCTCTCTCTCTCTCTCTCTCTCTCTCTCTTGCTGTCTCCCTCTGTCTCTGAACGGGATCCCTCTGCAGTTATTTACCGTGAACCGGTCCCACAGCTACTTGTCCTTTAATCACTTAACTGTGTCACATAACTTTGATCCACCCACTTATCAGGAGATAAAGAGAAAATTAGAGGGGTCCTAAGTCACCTCGGCTCTTACCAGGTCATGGACAGCCACAGCGTTTGTTCACCTTGCCAAAAGCTGTCTTGCTGAGACACAGTAAGCTCAAAGCCAAGGTTCACATTTTGAGAACAACAAAACCCCTGAAAAAAGCCTGATGCCTGTCTACAATACAGAAAACGATTTAAGAAGCAAAGGAGTTAAAATATGTCAGTGTTACACAGGGTACTACAGAGATGGCCATACCGTACATAATACATGTATGCATGCACATACACAACCATGCGTGTAGGCTTGCAGGCGCAGGCACACACACACACACACACACACACACACACATGCACGCACACACACATACACGCATGCACACACATGCACCCATCTAACCTGTGGATGTTGATACAGAGGTGGGAGCAGTTTGCCACTACTATCTTCTGCACCAAGGTGAGTTTTTTTGCCTTACTAGTGAGTCACAATAAAGACACCATAAAAGAGATAACAAAAGTGAAAGAAAAATCAAAATAGCTAAACAGCAAAAATTTAAAGAAGCCATATTGTATCCCAAATGATTTGTATTGGTCTTTTGCAATAGCTATTCCTTTGACCAGCTAGAAACTTACACCTCACCTGAAGCATGGTTTATGGAGCATGATGTACTGAGGTACCTAGTAAATCTCTGTTATTTATTTCTCTCTGCTTGCATTGCTGCTGATTATCTATTGTTCTATTTTTGCTGATTATTGTACATTTTCTGCCGTTTAGTAATCTAGTCCAGTGATATCAGGGCTGTAGTGGAGGGAAAATGCAAGTAAACAGCATTTATCCACTGCTCAAATTTCAGGAATAGAGTTTATCCACCACTCAGTAGAGTTTATTAACCTCATAATAGATTTTATTCACCAAATACAACTTCTTAATATTCCAAAGTTAAACTATACATCTATAAATATATTGTGTGCACTAGGGACCAATAGGTACCATTGCTTAATGGCTTTTTAAAATGTTTGATGCCACACAGCACATGTGCCTTACCATGATCACCAAATTAATAGTTTACTCACCTCCTATTTTACCACTACAGTCATAAATAATCAACATAACTACATACAGGCCTACACATTTCAAGTTTTTGTCCTTAGCATCTCTGTGGACCATATTTTGAGATTCCATAGTGTTAGTCCGGTGTTTACTGTACCTGACACCTTTTTACAGCACGCTACAGTGCTACTGCAGGATATCACCGATTGTTTTCTGCTGCACTTCAACGCAACAATAACATAGATCTTATTCAGAAAATCTGCAGTTCTATTCTATTGTATTGCTCTAGTATTGTTTTGCACATGGTAAAAAAATCTATGGTGCTATTCAGCTGCTATTGCATTGCTTTGTATGGCTACCTTAAACACTTCATCTGTGGTGTATATATCCTCACCTATCATTTTTAACACCCCCTAACACAGGGCAAACGGACCTCTTTCGTCCCTCCACTAATCTGCCTGGCTCCCCTGGGTACCTCTCTACCCACCTACCTTACCCTACCCACACACACACACACACACATGCACACACACAGACATAGAGGCAGGGACACACTTCATGTAACACACAGACACAGACACACACGCACACATGCACAGAAACACACAGACACAGACACACCTGCCCTACACACACACACACACACACACACAACACACCGTCTCATCCCATTCCCCAAGGAGCAGGGGGGCAGCGCAGAAGAGCAGGGGCACACCTTTCGTCTGCACAGAGCAAACACACGGGGATCTATATTTCACAAAGCGGGGCTTGCACTCAGACCTGCGCTAAGTAAACACTGACACCACGGAGCCGTAATGGATGGAGCCATTCCCTTTCATACAGTACACGCATGTCAAACAGTTGGGCAGCGGCCAGCCAGATTACCAAAGATTTGCAACAGTGGGGGGATTAGCGAAGAATGCCAGGCTTTGATCTCTCAGCACTTAGCCTTTGATTTGCGTGTAATTATTTAAAGGAGCTGTGTGGCTTTTTTCACCAACACACTGATAAATGACCCTAATGATTTCTTAATTTTATGCCAGGAGACAGCCTTATCTCTCTCTTGTCCACTCTGAGTGTGCATGACTGTGTGTTTGTGTGTGTGTGTGTGTGTGTGTGTGTGTGTGTGTGTGTGTGTGTGTGTGTGTGTGTGTGTGTGTGTGTGTGTGTGTGTGTGTGTGTGTGTTTGTGTAGTTGTAGTTTGTGCTGGTAGAAATGTTTTCCAGTTGCCTGTGTTCTGCTTGACGACATGACCGCAGAAGTGTAAATATATTTAGGTACGGCTGCCTCAGTGCCTTTATAGATTAGTCACACCAAAGCCAGGCGTTCCTTATGCAGATGGCACACCAGTGGGCAAAAAAAGCTGGGGGCATTTCTGATGGCATCTAAATGGAGAGAAAGGTTCATTAAGTACAGACAGAGCATTTTTTCAGGTGATGGTATTGTATTTTTATTCACTGCATCAAACATTTGCAGTATCATAGATGAGGAATAGACAGCAGGTCAGTTTGATGTTTTTCTACAATACTATCTGGTTCTGCCATTTTGACTTGAGCTCACATGTTTTTAGACTGAACGGCAGTGCAGAATTTTCCAAGACGACTGGAGGACTATGAGAGTAACACAGAAACAAACACATTTGCAGATGTGTGAACAGACCTGGCCACTTCTTCAAAGGGGGAAGAGATACTCCCGGAAGAAGGAAAAGGAAGGAATCTCTCACTGAGATCACCTTCTCCCATGACCACTGTAACTGTGAGAGTGGTAACAATTATACCGCTGCTAAGAGTATGTACTTCCTGTTGTTGGTCTTTATAATGGTTTTACAACACTGACGAGGGTCAGGCTTTTAAATTATTTATCCTTTATTTTATTAGGAATGTCCCACTCAGATACATTATCTCTTCCTCCAGGGAGTCCTGGCCAAGGTGGCAACAAATATGTTAAAGAAAGAAAAACATAAACAGACATTTTGTGGAGTTCTCAACAGGTCTCGAAACTAGGGTGCGATTTTAAACATTTAAAAAAAAAAAAAAGAATGCATCTTACAGCAGTGTAAGTTTCTAAAACTGTATCTACAGACCGCATCATTCTTTAGAACATTCGTCCTCCAAAAATTCACCAGTGTGACTGTGCACCCTTAAAAGCTATTTGTCGTTATTTAATTATGTGACTAAATAGATTGTTTTCAGAGACGTAGCTTGTCAAAAGGCAACACAGGCAACAGCTTTGGGGGGCCACTACAGGGCTTCCGAGGGCTGGCATTAGAGCCAATACAGTTTTCAATCCAAATTGAAGTTTATTTTTTGCTTTGGGCACCAACAGATTCCAGTATCCCCTCTGATTGTTTGTTATATAGTGGATATTTAAGGACCCTTTGCGGCATCTTACCGTAACAGAGCCAACCACTTCTCCGAAGAAGAGCACCAAACAAGCAACATGAGTGCTGTGGTTTTTACAGTAAGAACACTGGCAGAGAGAGAGCGAGAGAGAGAGAGAGAGAGAGAGAGAGAGAGAGAGAGAGAGAGAGAGAGAGAGAGAGAGAGAGGGAGAGTTGCATGCAACTGCGGGTAGATGCTGCTAGGAGATGAAAGCAGACCTGCATGAAGCCCTGGGGAAGGAGATGAGACTCGTCTGCAGGTCACACAGACTTCAAAACAATCCAGCCACTGACATACAGTGGCGGGCAATAAGGGCACTTTTTTTCCTTCCCTCATTTCTTTTTTTTTTTCTTTTTTTTTTTCTAACTAACTCCATCAAAGTTCTTCACAGGAGGTAAATGACAGAAAAAAGACAACAATGTGCCAATGTTGTTCAGGCATCAAAGACTGTGTTTATCAGCACATATGAGCTTGCAGCCTGCTGAAGGAGTGGGGGGGTGGTGGCGGTGGTGTGTGTGTATGTGTGTGTGTGTGTGGGGGGGGGGGGGGGGGGGGGTATGTCGGGGTGAGCGTGCCACTTTGATGTGTGTTTATCAGGCTGAGCTGGTGGCACCAGGGGTGGTGGGTACCCCCCAGTCTGGCGCAAGATGGGCGAGAACCTCAGCCTCTGCGATGCCACTTCTGTGGATAGGGGTGTGAGGAGTGTGTGTGTGTGTTTGTTAGTCTGTGTGTATCTTTATGTCTGTGTGTGTGTTTATGTATGTGTATGTGAAAGAGTCTGTGCATGTGTGTGTTTGTCTGTGTGTGTCTTTATGTGCGTGTGTGTGCATGGTTGTGTGTGTGTGTGCGCGTGTGTGTGTGTGTTTGTTTGGCTATGTGTTTTTATGTATGTGCATATGCATGTGAATGTGTATGTATGTGATTGTGTGTAAGTGTGTGTGTCTGTCTGTCTGCTTGTGTGTGAGTGTGTGTGTGTGTGTGTGTATGAGTGTGTGTGTGTCTCTATGTAGGGGTGGCGAAGAAGGCTGTCCTTGTCTAGCTCTTCAGGAGCCGCTGTTTTAGTTCTGCCTACATGCTTCCAAGCGGCCGTGAAGATAACACAGCCATGGGGTAATTGAGAAGGGCACCTCCGCGAGACCAGATCGCTCCGCACTGATGGCCACATGCGCTAGACGGAGGTTACTCCCAGCCAGGAAACGGAAGCTTTCAACCCGCTACAACAAGGATTACCTCTGAGTGCCTGTTTTAATACACCGATGACCTGCATCACAGTGGGATATTAACATGACCTTATTTGTTTCACACAGGTCTCCTTACAGATGTGCTACAGTCTTTATTGTGAACTCTTAGTGATTTAAATACATTTGATCATACACTAGATAAAAAGTAGATAAGATAACATTACAAAAGTTACAAAAATTATTACATTGCATTACATTACTACACTGGTGGTATCTGTTTTCAATTATTTTTGTTTTACTTTAATATCATTCTTTCTTTCTTTCTTTCTTTCTTTCTTTCTTTCTTTCTTTCTTTCTTTCTTTCTTTCTTTCTTTCTTTCTTTCTTTCTTTCTTTCTTTCTTTCTTTCTTTCTTTCTCCACCATGATTGTGGAAATAGCACATGCCACAGAGATGATTCCTTGGGGTGGCACATGGCTGGTAGACTGCTGATCTTCTGGCCAGGGTGCCAGGCAGATTACTTATTTCATGTGTTCCTTGACGACTTGCTTTACATTGGTGAGATGCCAGCATGACATAGCCCTACAGGAATGCTGTAGAGATACCAGACTTGCACTATTACAGCTCCTCTGTGTAAATACAACTTTAAAGCCTTTTAAACTGTCAGCCTACCAGGTACAATACTGTTCAGCAAAGACCATGCTATCGACAGAACCACAAACCAAATCTCTCTCTCTCCCTAAGTCTATCTCTCTGTCTGTCTGTCTGTTTGTCTGTCTGTCTGTCTCTGTTTGTCCGTCCGTCCTTTCATCCACCGTCTGTCTGTCTGTCTGTCTGTCTGTCTGTCTGTCTGTCTGTCTGTCTGTCTGTCTGTCTGTCTGTCTGTCTGTCTGTCTGTCTGTCTGTCTGTCTGTCTGTCTCTTTGCAGTACAAAAAAGATGCTGTCTTAATGTAAATAAACAGCTCTAATACAGCCCTCCATACACACAGAACGGACAAAAAATATATATAATTTCTAACTCAGGTGGTATACCTTGCCAAATACCATATGAGACATACTGCCCTTGAATGGTCCCGATGGGCCAAGTTTGGGGGTCTGGCTCAAGGACTAATAGTTCCAGCTTGATCTGACAGGTTTGTCTTCATAGCTGACTGATCCACAAGTTTTGTTTGTGCAGATAAAAGTTAGCAGGGACAGCGGGTCCTAAGGGACAACAAGTAGCCCCTCTTATGGCAACGATAACACAACATAGATGACTGACCACACTATTTGAAGGTCAGAGCATAGCAGCAGACATGGGTTGTATGATGGGTTGAGATGTTTTCATGCTTTTATAACATGGAATGTTTTTGTTTTTTTTTCTTATATATATTTTAGCAAAACAATTTAGAATCAATGAAGTTCCATTAACCGAAACGTTGCCAATAAAAAAAAATGCTTGTGGAACATGCAGTGTGCGGGAAGTTGTAGACTGTGGTCACCTCCACCGCACCTGTGATTTAGAGGTGTACAAAGTTCATCAATTTGCTTTTTTTTAAATGTTGTTAAAAAAATCATACACAAATCCTAAAGATGAAGAAAGTGTGTTAAAAAATAAAAGCTGTCTGCTATTCATAAGAGGACCAAAACAATAGACTTGCAAACGTATTACATTTTCACAATTCTAAGCTTCCACTTTTGTTCCTACTAAATCAAATTCTGTGATGTCTCACAACAACAACAAGAACAAAATGACTGATACTCAGAGCAACCACCCAGATGGAGCAGGAGTCTAGGTGATTTGGGTTGACTCAGGTAGAGGACACCTTTTCTGAAGCTAGTCTCTGATAGCCTCCATTCCAGACTCTACTGTCTTTCTTCTTTTTCCACACAGGTGCCTGGGCTTGACGGAGGAGCAGGTAGAGTGACACACCCAAATTACAGGAAGTGGCCTTTGATGTCAGTGAGGAGAAGTGAACAGGCTAAGATGCACTCATTATGAAGGACCTGGATGCTGTGACTACCCTCTTCTCCTCTACTGCCCCCTGCTGGCTACTAATAGAAGGGTCATAAGTGAGAAAAATATCACATGCATATGCACATGCACACGCTCTGCTTCCTCTTCTCTGGTGATTTGTTCTTTGCTCTTTTTGTTTTTTTTGTCTCTCTCTCTCCCTCTTCACCTCTCACTGACAGGTGGTTTGTCATTCTGGATAAGTAGAAATGGTTGGATTGAGTTAAATGTTTGTTTAATCATTTCTATTTCTTTAGGCTATGTTTTGTTTTGAAACCATAAACAGTCTGAAACAACAACTAAAATGTGTCTTCCCCTTCTTCCATGTCTAATCATACCATTGTTGGCTCTCACAGAAAGGTACGCAGCTGAACCAGCTAGTCGAGCAGTATCAGTAATTGCATATTCCCAGCAGGCTGAGCTTGACAAACCACGATTGTCCCTCTGTGTGTTCAAATAACAGAGTATAGTGTTAACTAATGACAACAGTGGCTCATGAAATATGTAAGTCAGTGAGTAAGTATGTAACATAAGCAAGTGACCAAAACAAATAAACAAACAAGTCAATAATTACATCCAAATCTGCCAACAATGCGTTTCACTGCACTTGCAAGGCATCAGCCTCCCTTCAGTGACCCAACCAAACCAACAGCACACATCTCCCTGTCTTTCTGTATTATTCTCATCCCCAGTACTGATTGGTACAGGGGCAGGCAAGAAGAGTGTTGGGTGGGGCGGCGTTAGTGGGGGGGTGGTGTTGGTGGGTATGATGGTGGGTGTAAGAGGGGTGGGGGATCTGTTAGCATCAACTTGCCACTTGGCAGCTAATTGGCAACAAAGCCCCCACGTCCACCACTGCATGCTCTAGTTGCGGCGGGGGCGAGGGAGGCAAAAGTCTGCGTGCCCAGAACATGGGCCTCCTGTTGGCACGGCGGAGCGCACTGTCCTGGCTGAATGTCCAGTTTGATTGTGCTCCAGAGCCTCAGGGGAACAGGGCTAGCAGAAGCCCCACTGCTCATGTGAATGTCAATTAACCTAACATCCATTAAATGTGCAAATACAATGAGGTAACACGTTATTTTACAGGTCCTTTTACAGTGTATCCAAATGTAACAACGCGTAATATTATGCGCTTATCCTAACACTAACCCTAATCCTAACCCTTTCTCTAACCCTATGGTACAGTGTAAGTAGATAATGTTACATATCGTTACACTGTACCATATGATGTAGTCACACTGTAATATGGACTGTAAAGTAAAGTGTAGCTAACCATAAAGGCATAAAATAGTTCTTAAATGAAACACATTCCATACATCTAATCATTTTTCCGCATTCATGAATTGAATATGGTTAATACAGTGATAAATGATAATTGACTCTTAATAATACTTCTAATAATAATAATCCTAATAATAATTCTGCCACATGTAATGCAGTAAATCAATAGAGTTAATAGAATCATTTGACTGGTTTTCTATTGTATTGTTTATTAGCATCTTCCTTTTGTCTGCTATACAGTGATTCTCTGACTGCAGAGAATCACAAAACAACTGAGGGAATATGTTACTTATAGTTGGCAGGTGTTAAGATTATGTACTGTGTGTTACTTTAATTGACAGAGAAATGTAGACTGCTCAAAGCCAATGAAAAGGCCTCCATTGTCCACATCCTGTCTAAAGTATTTAAGGGGAAAGGTGTAATGAAAGGTATAGTGTCTAAGTTGACATTCTCTCTCTCTCTCTCTCTCTCTCTCTCTCTCTCTCTCTCTCTCTCTCTCTCTCTCTCTCTCTCTCTCTCTCTCTCTCCCTCTCTCTCTCGCACACACACACACACAGATGCAGAAATACACACACGCACAAATATACACAGACAGACAGACTTACACACACGCACATTCACACTGCCTCTCTCTCTCTCTCTTTTAGTGCTGCTCTCTTTGACGTGTTGTGCTGTCGTCAGAGAGGACGAGTGTCTCTCGGCCCCCCCAGGATATTTGGTATAGATATAGAGTCAAAGCGCTGTCAGTCAGATAAGCAGTGACCTCGCAGGTCTGCCCGATAAGCCCCTGGAGCAAAGAGGGTGGGAGAAGGCGTGCAGTGGGGACACAGGCCCGACTATGAGGGCTCAGTCAGGCGAGAGTGATCCGCACAGTCCCCCTGCTCATGCAGCCGCATCTACCAGGAATGACGTGCCTGTCCTTCGCCCCTCTTTCTACACTGTATGTATGACGGATGCACTCTCAGGTCACAGTCCCATATAGTTTGTTTTCTTTCTACGCTTGTGTTTTGCACTCAACAGGAAAAAGGTTACTTGAAAGGTTACTTTTTTATTAAGAATAAGCAAAAAAAGGGAGCAGTGGTGGCCTAGCGGTTCAGGTGTCAGTCCTGTGATCGCAGGATTGAAGGTTCGAATCCCGGGTTGCCAGTAGCGCCACTGAGGTACACTGAGCATGGTACTGTCCCCACACACTGTTTCCCTGGGCGCCCCCTGCCCGTGTGTGTGATGGGTTAAATGCAGAGAGTGAATGTCGTTGTGTGCACTGTGTGCTGTGCCATGCTGTGTGATCACAATGACAAAAATGGGGCTTCCACATTGTGAAATAATGGTGGAAACCCATTGCCTGAAATGAGTTAAGTGAATGTAACTGTTCTATTTCAAGTTATGTTTACTTACATCTGTACATTACCTAACATTACTATTACATTGACTTAACTCATTTGAGGCAAAAAAGTTTCCACTAATTTTTCAAGTAAGCTTAACTTGTACTTTTTTAAGATAGGGTTTAATAGGTGTAAAAACTGGTACTTTGATTATAGGGAACAGTTAGTCATTAGGAATGCACTAGAAAACACTAAAATATGAAAATATGTCTCTTTAATAAAAATCGAAGATTACAAACGTGCAATAAAAAAGTAGTGGGCATAGAAAAAAGAGATAAACTGCAAGCTCACGTGTGTGTGGTCCAGTCTAGTTCTCCATTTCACAGAAAAAGCACATTTGTGACCAAGTTCTGTGCATGGGCATTCTACCCCAAATATTGCCTATTCTTGAAGTTTTTCAGGGGTAGGCCTACTGACATATTCTGGTCCATTTATTAGGCTGTAAATTGTACAGGTAGCTTAGGACAATGTTCTGTTTAAAAAACAGACTCAGTCCAAAGGGTGAATAACATCCAAGACTATCAGAAAATCAAAGAAAACCATATAGTATATAAAATAAAATATCTATTAACCAGTTTACCAGGGCTGCTGTCACTGTTATGGGGCTGTGTGGTATGATGCAATGGCCAAGCAATGTAATTCTGTCTTCTGCAATATTGTGATGCTCCTTAAAGCAAGCCTTTGTACAGAACAAGTGGCGCCATCTACTGGTAGAATGTAAGAACCACATCTTCTCACAGGAGAGAGAGAGAGAGAGAGAGAGAGAGAGAGAGAGAGAGAGAGAGAGAGAGAGAGAGAGAGAGAGAGAGAGAGAGAGAGAGAGAGAGAGAGAGAGAGAGAGCATGTAACCTTTAGTTGTCTCAAAATGCTCCATTAACTGAATAGGCTAAATCGAGTGTTTGAGGCCTCTTTCTGTGTGCCTATAAAATAAGCTAGTTACAGTCACTTGGTCAATACTTGTGCTGTTTGAATGGCAACTTAAACCTGGTGTTTATGTTTGGATTTGTTTAAATGCATTGACCATGGTAGGCCTGCATGTGCAATGTGATCATCATTCAACCAATAAGGCTTGCAGAGATCAAACTGAAGTGTGATTTTAAAAGAAACATTCTGTAGGTTTAATCATTACATATGTAGGTTATAGATGTTTCGTATATTGTCCAAATATGTCACTGATGTTGTCATACAAATGTGTGACTGTTTTAATGTCAATCTATTCAAGATTTGAGTTTATGTATTTATTATCTCATTGCAATAATAATGTTGATTCAGACGTGTTGTTTTGTTTTGTTTTGTTTAACATTTTAAACATTTTGTTTAACGTGTTGTATTGTTTAGGTATCATGAAGCAGCCTCATGGTGTGCCGGTAGGATTATTCATTACACCCCCATCTAGCCTACTCCCGTTGTTTTCAGCTGGAGTGAACATGCTCACAACAGTCACCCGGAAGCATGTACAATTCCCAAAGATGGCGGAGCAATGTCCAATGGCGATAGCTATGCGACTAAGAAATCAACTACAGTCTGTTTATAAGCTTGATCCTTTACGAAACGAGGTATGAAATTACTGCTTTCACATGGGAATTTTCTTATCTTTTGGACGGAATAAATCGACGCGTTCGCGGTCTTGTATAAATATGGGTCGAATCCGGAGCGCTTGCGTGCTTGGACGAACAGGGGAGACGGGATGGATAGCGGACTCACAGCCCTTGTCTGCGCAGGCGTGAGTGCGGGGAGAATACAACTGCGTTGTTGTTTCTCAGTTGACTCATTAGAAAGGCTTTCATAAAATTAACCCTTGAGCTGAGAATATAAAGGATAAAATAGTTTAGTTCAACAAATTAGAACACACATTGCGAGTTCTTCACTTCGCAACCCTTTTTTGTGGCCAGTCGCGGTCCAAACAATGCACAAAGATGGTTTGTGCGCGTGTTGTAGCCGCTGACTTGTTCTAACGACACCGTTAATCCGCCAACATTCGTCTGCAAACGCCTGCATTAAAATTCAGACAGTTAACAAACGATAAACAGGCCGTGCAGACGCACTGTGTAGCAACATATACTGTAAAGTTGAACTGTGAATGTAGGGGTCTAAACTGACTGGAGTTGGCAAGGCAACTGACGAGACAGCCTCCGTGAATGCACCTGTCTTAGTCCACGAGATGCTTCACAGTTTCAGCAGCTTTTGCTGCGTATATTACCGTTTTTATTTTGTAGAGGAATAAGTGTTGCGGACCACGTACAATATGTCACATTGCAGTGAAAGAAGATTGTTTAGAGACAACTTTACCATTGTCAATAGCGTGGGGACGGCAACGTTATCTCTTGTTCTTAACTTAAACACTCGGTGAAATGTGCATGATGGTCATTTATAATGTAAATTCGTTTTGTTACAGGAGGAGGTGAAATTGAAAATCAAAGACCTCAACGAACACATTGTCTGCTACCTGTGTGCTGGCTACTATATAGACGCCACAACAATAACAGAGTGCTTGCATACCTGTAAGTTTTCGGGAAAATGACACCTGCATGCCATCAACCTTTGTTAGGTGTTTTTATGACCCACTTTGTCTTAGGGATGTGTAGAAATTTGTTTATAGGTTAGTGAAATGTACTTAGTCGCTTAGTCCAATGGTCATGCAGTCAGCAATGAAGATACACTATGGGTTTTGTTATGGAATGTGGCTGTATGACAAATTATTTTGGTAAGTTATTTACCATTGTAGCTTGGGTCTACTCGTAGATTACAAGCATGCAATGATATGCAGGTAGGTCTTGTATATATCACATGAGTAATCGTAGGAGGGGTAGGAATATTACCACCCACCTCACCACAGAATCACGTTTGTGTGTGTGACAGACAGACAGACAGACAGACAGACAGACAGAGATGTGAATTATCAGTGTGTGTGGTGTAACAACATGAATTTGGAATTTTGCCTCCCACTGAGTGCATCATAGTCATACCTATTTGTATAGTACAGTGGTTTGAGGACCATTTCACCCACCAACACTAGGAAGATTCACCTTATCTTTTGTATGCAGTGTGTGAACTCTTCAACCTTTGACTGCTGTTTTTTACGCACCACATTTATCTGAGCGCAAGAGTTTTTTCCTACTGAAACATTAACCTAAACATTAGCTGTATATATTTTGTGTGTGTGTGTGTGTGAGAGAGAGAGAGAGAGAGAGAGAATGGTTACTGTATGGGAGGAGGAGTATCAATATCATGAATGAAATGTTGTGGATTTGTTGAGAATGAGAATGTGTTAAAATACTGATTTGTAGAATGGGGTGAAAAGAAAATAATGATCATTGTGTGCTGTAGTTGTTCAACAGCATCAGTGAGTCCTCCTATTGTTCCTAAACACTTCAGGACAAACTTGTGGTGTGGTTGTCAGCTTTTGCTCTCAGATGCTTGTTGGATTGTTCATGTGTACAGTGTGCATTGTGCTTTATTGCAGTTTGTAAAAGCTGTATCGTGAAATACCTCCAAACCAGCAAGTATTGTCCAATGTGCAACGTCAAAATTCATGAAACACAGCCTCTGCTGAACCTAAAGTTGGACAGAGTGATGCAAGACATTGTGTACAAATTAGTTCCGGGACTGCAAGAAAGTGAGTACACCATTTTCAGTTTTTCAATTGATTGCGGTCCTTCACTGTGTAATGATAACACATTTTTTTTATTCACTAACACCACACATTATTTTCTTCAGACACAACTGTTGCATATTTTCTTTTGTTTGTGTGTTTTAAAATATAATCTTGGAGTTGTTATTAATTGTTTGTTTGAACAGGTGAAGACCGACGAATAAAGGAGTTTTATCAGTCACGTGGCCTTGAAAGAGTCATACAACCATGTGGAGATGGTAAGTTAGGCGAATTGTTGTCATCCGATGTCCTCTGTATAGAAGCCATTCTGGAGTCTGTTGGGACACTAGGCAAAAAATTACAACTGTTGTAACAACGGTATTGCCACCGCTGTAGTTAAAAGGTTGTCAGCTCTCTAAAACCCTGAAGAATCCAGTTCCAATGAATGAGCCTTTAAGCAAACACATTTGAACTGATATATTGGCTGTTGTCATGGCCAGAGAACTTGAGCGAAGTCCTGATATAAAAAAGCTTATGTAATGGTTCCAAGCAGTTGGCTGTGTTTACCTATTGGCAAGGTACACCTCTGCCTCTGTAGTATCTAACCGTTTTGTTCTTTTGTAGACATAACTCCTGACCATGGTAGATTACCTTACACCAGCTTTGATCACTCCAAGGCCCATTTCTACAGATATGATGAACAGGTGTCTCTGTGTCTAGAGAGACAAAGGTAAGGAGTCCATTACAACAGATGGTTTTCCTACCATCTGTACATCTGTTTTCCAAATTTCATTCTGTCATTTTACCCGGTATGTGAAGCTACTCTGGGCACTTGTTGCAAAGAAAACGTGAATACAACATCGGCATCCGCTTACCAATGACCAGGGCCCATAGTCCATCACAGTTCAACAAGTTTATACTCCCCCTCCTTAAAGGGGCTATAGAATTCGAAACCGCATTTACCTTCTTGTTGAATGTAGGCAGCTTGGCGTGTTGAATGGACCATCCTAAAATCTCAACTCCATCTCCGACCTACTCTGCATGCAGATTTTTAAACTAGTAATGGCTGCGGTAAAGCAGGCCATTCTGAGCAAAGCTGCGATATGTTGTCATAGGAGCTCTAGCCCTTTAGATACACCATGTTAATCAACTGCAGTTCAACTCTGGTTGCCAAAAGAGGGCGCCATTTAGTCTAAATGCACCATTTTAATCCTCGTTGTAAATTTAAGATGTTATTGGGCTTGTGAAATTGCGTTTGATCATATTTTTGATAAGTCAAAGTCATGTGCATTTTATCTGAAGATCAGAGAATAAGATGCAATACTCCATTTCACTATTCAATGCCCACTTTAACAGTTTCTTTAATAGTTTCCTCAGCAGCAAGCAATGAAATACATCTTTGCTCACTGTCAAAATACACATTTGATTAAAATCCATTGTTGCTGCTGTTGGGAACCAAAGTCCTCAGAAGAATCCATTTTTACAGAGCGAGTGTGTCTGTCAGGAAATATGGCCATATGGTGACTTCAGATCTAGCATTTTTTCCCTCTTATGCAGTGTAGTGTATAGCTGTAAGAGACATGTTGACCTCATGTTCTGTATAGCTGACCACCCACCCTTCCTACAACACTGACCACTCCTTGCCCATCATGTTTGTCCCTCTAAGGTGGGGCAGTTTTGTAGGGGGATCTACGGGGCTCTGAAAGATTTACTTTCAGAAACAAACATTTACACATCTGTTGAGCTATGTGGACAGAACATGGATGGACACCAGTATAGTTTTGTGCCTTGTTGAGTAATGCATATCAAATAGTACACAACTCTATCAGTTTTCTTGACCGCTCTTGTAATAATTTGTAACCCACTTTACACATTAAAGAACACTCTCTGTATTTTAAGGCATGTTGTTGATATGGCAAATTGGTAATGCAATGGTGTGTCTCTGTCCACAGACCACCTTTTATGTTTTAGTCTCCAGTGACCACGTGTGCCTTGTCAGGTGGTGATCTTGGTGCACAGTGTTTCAGTTCACAATCATCTCATGTCTTTGCTTCTACAGCTCATCGTACCCAGCGAAGGATAAAAACAAAGTAACCTTACAGGTATGGTAAATGCTTAGTACAGACCTGTAAAATCTGGACTGGCAGGCTGAGGTGGTGTTAAATCAATGACTTGCCCACGTATGTGAATGGGAATGTGTGAGTTTAGGCTATTACTGCATATTGGTTGTGCATTTACACCATACAGCATTTTATGCACATTTTTTTAATAGTGACTATCTAATTCTTACAAGGTGAACTCATGGGCCTTTATCTTTAAAAAGCGTGAGAATTTCTCAGGTGTTCTGATTTGAAACAAAACACAAAACATCTCTTACTATGATCATTTATTTACTAAGCCACATGAACAGAACCAATTATATGTCCATAAGATGCAACCATTATGGAAAAAGAACACTTTAATAACTACCCTGGTCCCAGGGTAATGAGAGTACTTCCTGGTCTTCCAAACAGCTCTAAGATAATTATGACATCACCAACTCCAGTCCAATCATTTCAGGTCTATGCAACTCTTGTTGTACAGCACTGGAAATGGATGTGCAACAAACAAATTTACCAACAAACTTTGAACTGATCCTTTTTTTAAATTGTTTGTTTGTGTGTTATTTGTTGTTTGTGCTGTGCATATGGTTGCACTGTTTTGCAGCAGAAGTTTGTCCGTTGCTCCGTGAGGGCAGAGGTCAGACACCTGCGAAAGGTGCTGTGTCGGCGGCTCAATGTGGAGAAGCACCAGGTTTGTGCGATAGCCACTCCCACTCTTACTGAAGTTTTAAAGCGCTGTGTCTTGACGTGACTCTATTTAGAAACAGAGCTACTCCATTACTTAAGACATCAACTTATAAAGGTGTATACTGCCCTACAAAGGCAAAGTGCAGCAACTATGCTAACATTAAAACTGAGAAAAATGTCTTTAAATTTTGTCATACTATCCAGTCAAACATGATGTAGGTATAATAGTAATGATGTTTTTTATGTATTCTCTTAGTAGAAAGAAGCAAGAGATGTAGTCACAAGACAAAGGAGGCAAAATATGTAGTTAATGTGTTTTGGCTTTGCCCATGATTTAGTAAAATCTGAATGGCCCTGTACAGCCCCCTACCTCTAAGGCATGAAATACTTAGATGTTGAAACTGAGCAATCCATTTTTCTAGCCAATTCCTGGCTTTTTCAACAGGATGAGGTGCAATTTGATAGACTGTTTAGTTCTAAGGTCAAAACACTTTCAGGACGATCACAGACAGCACCTTAGGACATTGGCAAACACAACATTGGGTTATATAAGGATATCACTCACTCGTAATACTTACATTTGGTTTAGACTCTTAGTTAAAACATCACCTATACAATTTAAGTTTTTAGTTTATGCTATTTTTCTTACTCAACATATCTCTGTGGACTTGGAGTATTCAGACTTAGATTCAGATTCAGAGTTTGTCACTGTACAAGTACAACAAAATGAAAAGCTCTGGTCTGAAAGTATTCGATTGGACATTCACTTCAGTAAAAGACAACATGCAATCAGGCGGGCAGACCTGAACTCATCCACTCATATTTGACACCATTTCAGTTGTCTTCTTTCAAATGCTGGAAATGTGTTCCACTGTTGGCCCCCTTTTTAAAGCTAGGAGTGATGTTGTGTGTTGTGTGAGGCTGTGCTGAGCTGTGCTGAGCTGTGCTGTTGCCCTGCCATTGCTTCATCGTGTGCTATGTATCGGCCTCCAGGTCCAGATGTTGCTCAACAATGAGTCCCTTCCTGATCACATGACTATGAAGAGGCTGTGGCTGTCCCACTGGTTCGGCAAGGTACCACAAACTCATGTCACACCAGTCATTTCATACCAGACTCCTTCACACTACTCACATTGACTTCTCTCTTTGGGAAACCAATTAGCAAAAGAGCAGCACTGCTGTTCTGGGCCTAATTTAGAGCTGGGGTAGATAATGAGTAGGTCCATGATTGCATGTCCACACATAACGACAGCCTGCCTGTTGGCATATGTGTTTGTGTGATGCTTTTGTGTGATTCTTCTTGATTTCTGAATGTGACTCTTTGAAACCGCTGAACTCATAAGTAAACGTGCTGCATGGATCTTGTCATATATCTTTGACGTAAGAATGTTAAGTTAAATCACAGTTTATAAAAAATATTTCACAGGATGTCTATTTTTAATAACAGTTGGTTCTAAGCAGCACCTTTAACACTTGCAAATCAAAGTCAATGTTAACTGTTGATGAAGACGGTATTAAAATATTCTTCTCTTTATATTTGTTTAAGGCTCAACCCTTGGTTCTTCACTACAGCATCAAGGACAGACGCACAAGATAGGACTTTTGTAATGCTTTCCACAAATGAAAACCTTATTTGTATTTGGTATATTCTATTTTGGTATTTTTGTGTGTGCTCACGTTTTTTAAATTTGTTTTGTACTTCAGAAAAATAAATCGAAGTGTTTAAACTAAGTTGTAAGTACAGTTTCTTAAGATCCATGTCCAGCAGGTTTAGTTAAAATCCATGTGCACTGACACTCTCCAACACTAGATGGCCATGTCACCTTCCTCTAGAAATAACTAACTTGTCTGGCTGTGTGTGTCTTATATTTACAATCTACGAGTTGTAAGTATACGTGGTTTTTTAAACAACGACATTAAGAAAATTAGTACATACTATGGTACATTGGTAGTAGAAATTTAGTATAATAATTTGACATTGCTCTTACATCAGACTCGCTAAGATGTAAAAAACGAATTAGCCGGTGCAACACGTTCTCGCAGAGTCCATAGCCCTATTTATGGTCAGCTCTGACAGATTGCTCCAGATTTGCCTACTTGAAAGCGGCGTCGCAAAACTTTAATATATATCAAATACACATAGGCCATACAATTTAATATATATCAAATACACATAGGCCATACAATTGAACGCCTTGGCCAGTTTTGCACTTGATTTTTTTATCGGTTGCAAATAAAAAGCTAAATATCAGTGAAGACTAGTTAACCTTGGGAAATTATCAGATATGTGACGTGGGCCAATGGGTAACTAAGGAAGATAAAGTCATGTTGCTGTAGCTAATTTCCTGAAATGTATGTTATTAGGTCTATTGTGCCAGTAATATATTTTGTAAAACGTAAAAATAATTCTAAATTATGCCTGCAGTCGGTATCAGTCGAAGAAACAGAACAACAGATTTACTGAATTAAATTTGGTTAAATATAGCTAAATGTAGGTTATAATTTTGCTGCGCAGAATTTCATAGGCGCTCATGACTGCTCACACGGTTCATTTTTTGTCTGCCAGAGTAATAATCTTGCTAGACGATTATACTTTGCACACTGTCATAAGCCATATTTCTATGTTCTGTGTTTATTTGCTTGTGTGCATATTCCTAAAGCTAGCGAAATGAGCGTCACGAATATTGCGCTGTACTGGAAATACCAATCTCTATAATAGTAAGTCATGATGGGCTTTAAGTTATTGGTGAGCCGCTCGACTTTAAGTTATAAAAATAATTAGCCTACACCACCACATGTTTGGTCTGTAAGCCATAAATGAATTTCTGTTCTTATAGCCTGCAATGCCTAATGTGGACATTCCTCAGTCTGTTTACCATATGCTAAGTCTGTATGACTTGTGATATGAGTAACCTACCAGTGAAGAGGGAAAATTAGGTTCTCGAATCAGGTTTGTGCGAATTATTACAAAATAATATCCACAACTGTCAGTGGCATCACGTGTCCTATGGGCTATTTAAAAAGCATGATAAATTGTCAGCTGAAATAATAATAATAATAATAATAATAATATTAATAATAATAATAATAATATTAACAATAATCACAATAATAATAATATCATCATTATCATTCTTTGCGTCACATAATTATAGCAAAAATAACAATAATAATATTCGGTCCATGTTGTTTCAAAATGATGAACTAAACTACGTCTTTTAGTCATGCATAGTCATGCATTTTAGTCATGCTTATGAGCCACTGTTGCTGATTTGTGTAAAGTAACACATGGTCATCGGGCCTGCATGCTTCCTCACTGCAGTGCACCTCACACACAACAGTAGGCTAAACCAGGACCTACACACAGTCCTGACATCAAGCAGTTTTATACCTATGATTACCACCATCTGAGTTCACTATTTATGTCCAGACAAGACCTGTATGTCAGAAACATGTAGCTGGTTAGTCTATTTGTCGTGCCAGTTTTCTTATGGAAAATCTGAAGCTTAGAGCCTTGGACCATAACTTCATTAACGCGAAATGGTGCGCGATTTCACATATAGTAAAGCGCACAAATGCATTCAACTGTGATTGAACAAATAAAAAAATACGAGAATGTTTAAACAGTTTTGTATTTGTGACATCGAGGTGTTCGACTAAAACAAGAAGTAGGGGGCACCTCGTCCAGATTGAACAGTGAGAAAAGTGTTTCAAGTGTTTTTTTTAACCCTCTCCACAATGTGCTCGTAAAAATCTACTTGACATTTCAACCCCGACTATTCCAGACGATTAGGCCAATTGTGTGCGCTGGCGGTCTGTCCTCTTCTTGGCCATACAGGCGCTTCCTTGATCTCGTTACACGTATTACAAATGGGCTGAAAAGATATTCAGCAGACGGCGGTGGCATGGATAAGGGTGCGGGAGAGAAAGACAACAACCCTCCCATTTCTCCTGCCCCCTATTGAGGTTTATTCATTAGGAACCCAATGCTAATCAATTGCTATTCATGGGCGTTTTTTAACACATGCGTTTAAAGGGGGCACAGATGCGTGCCATTCTCTCACCAGGCCCAGTGAAGCTGTTTTTGTACGGCAAGGCGGGTTAACCTAATCAATCACGTTGACTAGTTTATGTTAAGGAAATTCATAAACCATATGGTACTAGGGTGCTGGCAATCTTTTTGTTGCCAGCCCTAGGCTCTAACCTTCTTGTGACAATTGTTTTTTTTTTCTACGAGGGGGAGTGACCAAAGGGGGAGTTGGAGAGGACCATTTGCCCCAATTGTCCCTAATTGGACCTGGGCCACTTAACGCAGAGAATGTGTTAACAAGTCTGGAAGAGAAAACGAGTTAAATTGTATTCATGGGAACTGTTTTTTTTCAGTGGGCACGTTTTACTGTCACAGGCCGCAGTCACTCGTGTGGTAGTCACTTGTGCTGGGACATGGTGCCCGCAGGTCATGGCCAACGCAATCGTGGCCAAATAATTAAACAAACACAAATAAAAACGGGCAAAATATTTCATTCTGTATGACTGCACAAAAAAATAAAAACTATCGTGTCCAAACTACTAAGGTGGTGCATTGGAGTCAGTCATGTATATCACGCCAGGAAACGTCATGAAATATCATATACCCTTTATTTACATAAATGATGATTAAATAGAACGTTACAATAACCTTAGCGCAGAAGATGCATTGTAATTGAATTTATACACAATCTCACCCATGAGTTAACTTGACACCTTTTACATGTTTTATTTGATTTACCTGCTATTAGTGACTACCCTGAATTTGGGGTAATATAATTTAATTCTGCAATTTCAAGTTTGGAATTTTAATTTATATATCCCCGTTGGATCCAAGTGTGTTCTTTTTGGGGATCTTTTATGTCTTGGTCAACCGTATAAATATATAAATTTGTCAGTGACATTTTGGGTTGAAAATTACATTTGGCAGATATGTTTCTTTAGCAGCTATAACATAAATGTTTGAATGATATAAGGAAAGAATTGCACAACTTTCCCCCCCGAAAACATATAGTGAAATAAACTTAAAATGTACATACACATGTCGTAGTCTTGATCCTGTACCATAACCTCTAAGTATCTTTCACATCCTATTGAAAGAAATGTATTCCTCAAATAATGTCTTCAAGGTGAAAGTTCGGCATCCTTTTAGCTTTTGCCATCCTTTTAATAAATTAAGCACAGAGAGAAAATCCCTTTCGTTTTTCAAGTTCTCCGGGGGAGCAAACGTCCGTGCAAAAAGTTGTGGGGAAAGGGGGGGGCCTGTCTGAAAATGCGGGCCAAACTCAATCGTCCACTTCGATTTCTTCATCTTCCTCCGAGAATTCGTCCGTGGTTTGGCCTCTAGACGAAGACGGGGACTGAGGAAAGACTCGGTGTCCTTGTGAAGATGGGGAAATGCTGGGGGAGATGGCTCCAGAGCTACTCTGGGGATCGTCAATGTCCTCCATGTTCACCAGTTTCTGCAGGGCGTGCGGGGGGATTTTCTTTAGGGACTCCACGTCCGCCTTCATCTCCTCCAAGTCTCGTTTGAGCTTCGCTCGTCTGTTTTGGAACCAGGTGATGACCTGTGCGTTGGTCAGGCCAAGTTGCTGTGCTATCTGGTCTCTGTCAGCTGGCGATAGGTATTTCTGATACAAAAAGCGCTTCTCAAGTTCATAAATTTGGTGGTTGGTAAAAGCAGTGCGAGACTTCCGTCTCTTTTTAGAAGCCTGCCGTTGTCCAAAGGCGTTCATATGCTCTCGGCCTAAAAAGAAGATAAACACAAACACATGAATTCACGTGGAAAATTAAAGACAACTTAAGCTAGCTGGCCCCAAACAAGCATTCACTAATGTAGGCTGTGAGGAAACATACAGGCCCTAGAGTTTGCATACAGCTGCAAAACAGCTGTTAGACTTTCACGAGGACAGAAAAACATCATTCCAACACGGTTATATTGGGATAGATGGTAGGTCAGAGATCTTTGTTCAAACAACCATTTACAGAAGTTTCTTATAATGATTGTAATGGACCGTATCGGGCCACGAGCTACCTACAAGCATGGGGGCAATGATGACATCTCTCTGAACCATATGGTCGCAGAATTGCATATAGTTGAAATACATTTCAAATAGGCTAATTGATGATTATTACTACCATGCAGTGCAAAGAGTGCCAAAAATAAATTATTTAATAGCTAATTCCAGTTTTCGTCGATGTTGATGTTTGTTTATGCTATATCATAATTACACATATAAATCAACTTATCCAAACTAATTCAAGATATTTACACAATACCGCTTTTACAGCACTGCTTTCAGAAAAGCCTTACAGGTTGCATCGGTAACCATAACATAATTAACTATAACATTACTTTGGCATACTTTATACATCTTCACAAGATGCCTGATGCTCATGCAGGAATCGAGGCTACTTCAGCTGCACACAACAAAATAGTTGCACCACCCTAAATGCACCAGGAAGGCATTAAACATGAAAGAGTGCGAAAGGCAGTGTAATATAAAGGAGGAAATCAAAATGATGTGATTCGAGCAGATATTATGGTTTACCTTCTGCCGTTTGTATAAGGCTGACTTCCAGACCTTTAAATGTTTTGCTGGCTAGTTCCTCCAGGGCGCATAACGGCGAAGAGGGAGTGGTAATACCGTTCCTTGCTGCAGTCGAGCCGGTCACTTTCTCCAGGACTCGGGGTGGACATAGACTTGCCACGGATTTCTTCACAGACGGTTTGTTCAAAATATCCTCAATGCTGAAGGGGGTGAGCGGTTTGTTGGAGTTTGCTGGGGGTGGGAGCTGGTCCAGAGGACCCCGTCTCCGCTCCTCGCCGCTGGACTGCAACACGGATCCTGCCTTCATGTCTTTACTAGAGGTCATCGCAGTCCCAGAAAACTAGTTCAGCAACCGTTACTTATAGCATTCAACTGCTCGAATAAACTGCCTCGGCTGTTTTCTTTCTTCATAAAAACTTCTTTGCTGGCCACTTCAGCTGACCTTAGACAAAATTTTCGATCTTCTTATGCTTCAAATGTTTGTCTAAAACCACCATGCTTCAGGCGTGGGCTGCAGTCTCATAGGCACACGAATTGTATTCCCCTACGAAAGTCCAAGTTCTTCTGAGGAACTCCATGAAGATCTTAGGAACGTATATCGGTACTGGCCACGGGTCGATTCGCTGCAAGGAATAAGCTGTCTCAAGGAAACAAGAAAGAGCAAGCAACTGCTAACGAGTTATTGTTGATTGGGCGAAGTTCAATTAGAGAAACACTACACTACTTACTGACCCGCTGCTCAGTCTTAAAGGGCCAGCTATAATAATTAATTGGTCGCGGGAATAGGAGGAGTTTCCTCGCTGTGTTGCCGAAGTTTTAAGGGGGTGAGGTAGCTCAAAATGTTTTTGCATCCTCCGTCTCACTCCCACTTATGGAGACCACGTGGTCCCACGTATAGCCCTCACTGATAAGGAAGAGTTACTGCTCTAGCGCGAATATCAGTGGCATTGCCGTGGCTTAATAAGTACACATTACAAACGCCCATTAAGTGCCTCCACTCAGTGGATGGGGAGGCGATATGAGTGACATGAGGCCATAAGCAACAGTAGACTGAAAAGACTGAATAAGGATGACAGAAAATGCAAACAGCATCAACGTTTAAATGACTGCGTAATAGCCTATTGGACATCGCCAAAGTCTCACAGTGCCTGGCTGATGACAGAACATTTGACAGAAGTGTAGAATATTTTATTATTATTATTATTATTATTATTATTATTATTATTATTATTATTATTATTATTACTACATGCTATTCCTACTGCTGTTACCAGCGGGTTACTTATCACGAAAATGCTAGCCTATGATATATTATTAGGCCACTCAACCTTAAATTTCTTTTGCCTTGGTTTGTTTAGTTTTATTAAGCAAAGGCAGCACACGTTAATCGTGTTTTGATTTGGAAAATTAGGCTGTGTGAGCTTGGTACGTCTGAGCATTTGGTCGATAGTGGATGAGAATAAAGAGGGCAACCTTGAACTGCCTAAACCGGACCAACTTATGTGCATTGATTGCAGTCCTCTCCTCTCATAACGTTACATTAAAGAGGCAGAGGGAAAGGCTGGGTGTGATTAGCAGAGAATCGAGAGATTACGGACAAGTTTGTTAGATAGGCACAGCACTGCAAGCCATCCAAATGCCATCCAAATAACACGCCGATAAATATGAAGCCGTGACAATGCTGTGCGCTGCTGACATCTGATGCGCACGGCGCTTGCAGGCAGGTAGGGGACCGAATGTGAGGGAGCGTTGCGCAGTTAACATGCTGCTGATTTCAGCACCAATTCTCAAATGGATCACACAAAATATGATGATGGTGGTCGGAGAGACAGCATAACGATCGTGAAAACTAAATTAATAAACGGCAAAAAAGAAAGAAAAAAACAGTGGGAGTCAAGAGACAAAGGTAAGAAAATACATTTCAGCGTTTCCTATTTGTTTTGCTATTACAAACAATCGATCTGTCACATCAGACGCCCACGGATACTCCAGAGATGTGTCAGATGCCATAAATAGGCTGCATGCAGAGCGGGCTGTATTCATGTACTACCTAAATATTCGGAAATTGTTGAAGCCAAAGTCGCAGCACCACCATAGAACAGTTTTAGGCATTATCTCAACATAGAGCATTATTATGGCATTATCTCACAAGGATGCTTGTGTAATTAATTTTTAATTGATATTCTCAGTGTAGATAAAAGTCTGCTGAATAAATCATATAAGTATTTTTATAAGCAGGGTTTTATTTTTTCAGGATGTGCTTTTGTGTGTTGCAAAACGCACAAAAAGTAAGAACACACTCTATTCATTGCTACAGCTAGTTTCTGTGTAGTGTTGTTATATAGTTATATATGAAATGGTATTGCAAGTCATGATCCAAATAATTTCACGAGGGTTTTTATAGCTAGCAGTGACTAATCATGCTCGTGGCTTTATTCGATAGCATGACATTGTTTATGTAGGCTACCATTTGAAAGCCTACATCTTGTCCACATAACACAGTCCATTTGATGAATTAATTGGCATTACTACTGTTTTTACAGGCTGAATTTGGTGACATGTAGTAGATGAAGTGGTCTTTGATAATCCTTTGAGTTTCTATAATTGATTCAACTGATAGATGTTCCTCCAAAGTGAAGCCTTACTGATGGAGTGAGACCTCTGAGGAGCAGTGCATTGTCTATGCCAATAGCACCATATGGTGACATTCGTGTAGGGATAAAAGCGAGTTAAACAGCGAAGGCATTGGACGAGGAAAGGATGGCAGCACGTGTAGTGGAGGCTGCAGGCTCTTTGGAAAACGCATTTTATTGAACAAAGATGAAAAACAGGTAATGGCGCAATCAACATGAGAATATGAAGTTTATAACAAAAAACTGTAATTTAATGCACTTTCACATGCAACCTGGTAGTGTTAGTGCTAATAATTTATCCGCCTTATATACAAAATAAAAATACATAGGCTATTCGTCTTTTAAAGAATTGAAATAAATTGGTAAAAAATGTTGATTATAAAAAAAGTCTGGGACTTGTGGTAATATAGACTGCTCTTGTGATTTATTAGTCACTGCTCTTTTTATGTGGGCTATGTCATTTCTGTTTTAACTTGAAACCCCACACATTTTGTGCATCATTGAACCCGGGCAGTGTAAACGACCACAGTAGGCTACTATAAATAGTGGCATAGCCGTGACCCACATGCACATTCTGTTTTGATCGTTCGCCTCATTTAGCTCAATTGTCAAGGCAATGAGCAACAAGATATTATCAAACAGGTTTATATGCGCAGTTAATTATAACCACTTAAACAAACAGTGCAATTATTATTTCCTAATATGTAACACACCTTTTGAAACAGTGTACAACAGAACAAATGTACAATCGATATTTAACAAGACCGTTTGTTACCGTAGTGCATAACTACGCTATCACACTGTAAGTACATACAACATCGAGTCATGCGAAGGATGTCCCTTAAGCGCCAACAAAAGCACTTTTCACAGCTCCCTCGAGGGAGCGGGGCTGGGTAACCGAAGCACGCCTCCGTGGAATAGGCACGGGCTTAGATTTCGCTCAAATGCGGCAAGCATTATTAGTTGCATAGACAAATCCGCAGATATCCACTGTCCAAACATATTGGAAATGATCTTTACGGATTTAAGTGAAGCAGTGATAATTCCGAAGATTTTCGCAGGCCTAATTTAAACGTTAATTAGAAACAGAGCACCTGACATCATCAATCATCAAGTCTAGGGGGAGCTGCGTGTATGTTCACATGGTCCTATCTCCTGTTCGTCCACTATTCCACTGTAGCGTGTGTGTGTGTGTGTGTGTGTGTGTGTGTGTGTGTGTGTGTGTGTGTGTGTGTGTGTGTGTGTGTGTGTGTGTGTGTGTCTGTCTGTCTGTCTGTTTGTGTGTGTGAGGAGAGAGAAAGAGAGAGAGAGAGAGAGAGAGAGTTGCATTTACTGTTTTGATCTTCGGTAGCAGACTGTCACAACTGACTTGTGAATGCTAGTCACTAAGGGCCTACACAGAATTATGTAAAACGTTTCCATATTTATAACGATGTAAGCCAGTCAATTAAATAAAATGTATTTTGCAAAATGGTGTCTGGTTATGAAATTTAACTGTATGAATAAACAATAATTCAACAACTCGTCAATAACATATCGACCATCTTATATGCAGATGATGAGCGACGTATCAGATGGCACTATGGCTGCATGCATTCAGCATGACTTAGATAGAAAATAAAAACCTGCGAACTTGACACTGACGTGACATTTTAACCAAGACATTCTAAGATATGAATTTAATGTTCAGCTCTAAAATAGCTCATGATGAAGCTCTGGGTATGATTGCATAGCCTGTATTCAGTGTAGTCTTTCAGCATCACCATGCTATGCTCCGCCTAAGTTCTGCTGGCAGGTTACATCTCACATTTGTGTTTTTGCTAAAATCAGCCAAACGTTGCAGCAGAAATGCACATTTCTGATGATTATTCAACAACATGAACTTGTTTGAACCCCTAGTAGGCCTGCGTCATATACATAAAGAAATCTATTGTAGTGTAGCCACATTACAGCCGACTCACATAACAATCCAACATTGGCGCCCAATTGTGGCACGCGAAGACGATGGCCAAAACGAATAGGGTGTGATGATGGAGAGGGCCCGGCAGTAGCCTATTCCCGTTGTGTTTATTTCCACCATGTGCTGCTGTGGTCTGTAATATCCCGGGAATCAGTGTAATTGACACCGTGCGAAAGCCGGGCGTGAAAGGCCATGCATGACACCTGTAATAATCTCTGTACTATGCAAATCGCGGGCTCATCGAAAACATTTTATTGCTTGTGAGATGTGTAGAGGTGCGGGCGCTTGGAAGTGAAACTGTCACGGTAGGACCAGATGTACACTGTATTGGGTTACATATTTTGCAACTGTGTGAAAGAGGGTCACACCTCTATCAATAGTCATCGACCTTGTGAAGAGTTCATGATATGAATCAATTTCAATAGAAAAGCCATTAGCACGACTGGCTTTTTTTTTCTTTTGTAAATCTTAATCATATGTGTGCCTGCGTACATTCATGCATGCTTCCGTGTATGTGTGTCAGTGTGAAAGACAGACAGACAGATGGATAGCGAGAGAGAGAGGGAGAGAGAGAGAGAGAGAGAGGCGTGGCTCATTATTGGGATGCTTTGTTTGCATAGACCTTCCTGGCAATCTCAGCGTTCGAAATTTCTAGACACTGTGGAATCTGACTTGCTTGCATCGAAATTCTCTTTATTTCTTCTTAATGTAATGTTACAATGATTACACTTCACAGAAAATACCAGTTACATACAATTCGAGGCCAGCTGTGGGTTAAACCTTTGAGAAAATAGTTCATCGCTGTCCTTCATTTGATGCTCTAAATGTTTATTAAATAGTGTCCAAATTAGAAGAGTTACATAATTTTAACCCTAACGACGGAAAGAAATATGGTTAATTGCAATACATTCTTCTGGGGAAAGAAATCGAGTTCACCAAAATGTACTATAATCTTTTTCTGGATATTTTGCTGCATTTTAATGGTACTGTGACTGTTAATACACCAATAAATATTTGAATTAGTTGAACGTTGTCTTTTGATGTTTCTTTCTTTCTTTCTTTTTTTTTTTTTTTTTTACAAAATATACCAGATTACATGAACGGTCAATTATTCATTCAGCGAAATGTTTAAATGTTCATAATCGTTACAATGCGATTACAAAACAATACCAATCAGCTTTTTATTGACAGTTTGAAGTCTTCGGTCAGTTTACTGCTTGTCCAATCGAAAGTTCATTATTTGTCATCGCAGCATGCATCGGAAATTCATTAAGGGTGATTATGTGAGCACGCACGTGGCTCAGTGAGGAGGGACGTTCACATCAGTGGTCATCTCCTTTGATTAGGGCCACCGCCGGAGAGTCTTTGAAGACACTCGTCAACCAAGCACAGAAACGCGCAGGTCCCCTGCCAGGACACAAGTGCAAATTTCCGAGGGTTATTCAACGAATGATAAATGGCCATTAACGTCACCCAAAAACACTTGAAATAATAACAATCGAAGTGTTGACTTCACACGTTATTTGACACCACAAGTTCATCTGGCCTAGTGTCATGTCCCAAGGTATTTAGTACCTGTTGAATTCTTCTCGTTTGGATGACAAATGTTCAGGTGCCCTGCAGGGCCCCCGTGTAGTGTCACAAATAAAGCGCGCCAAACGGCGCCTCTGTCTGCTTACTTGGAATTCGTTCGCTCCTGCAGACCACGGGGATCCGGGCCCCACGGGAGTGGTGTTTCCCGGTGGTAATCCTCGGCTAGGGTCCACTTAAGACCATGAAAGAGAGGCGCGAGAGGTTCTACTCCCCTTTGGTGCTGTGCAAGATTGGGGATAAGTAAACGAACGTGTTTGCTGAAGAGACACCACAGGAACAGACATGGGGAGGCTTGATGTAGCCTTTTTTTTACCGGCACTTGTTAACAAACAGCCCGGAATGGCGTTAAATACTAACGGTAGCAAACAGTCAAAAGTAAATATTTGTGGTATAGCCTTGGCAACACACTCTCACACACAGACAGACACGCGCAAACGCACGCACATACACACACAAACGCACAGACATTTCCTTCCTTTTCAGCATATATGAAATCACATAACCATTTCTTGTCTTTTACTTTATTGGTAAATGTATCTGGTTTTAGTCTACATGTAGCCTGCAATTATACAGCAGTATAAGACCAGCATAATTAACAAAAACACAATGTAATAATAAGTCATAATAATAATAATAATAATAATAATAATAATAATAATAATAGTAATAGTAATAATACATAGTTAACAATGATTAACGTACACTTATGCTCGAAGTGTCTCAGGATTCAGGTGAGATGCATTTTACAAATATGTTGGTTAAAATTATTTTTGTCAATTATTGTCTGAGCGAGAGAATAAGAGAGAGGCAGTTATGTTGGATTTACAGTCCCAAATTATGATAAAAAAATCTGGATTTACCCTTAATTTCCCAGTGTTCAGCTGCAGACTGGTACTCTCATGATTAATGTAATACTGTAATACAAGTATAACATAATGTAAAGATCACAAATGTCTTTAAAAACAAATTCTCTCTCTTTCTCTCTCCATCCCTCTCTCTCCTATTGTCACATTTTTAAGCACACACACAGACACACACACACACACACACACACACACACACACACACACACACACACACACACACACACGCACACACACACACACACACACACACACACACACACACACACACACACACACATACACACACACACACACACACACACACACACTCATACATACACACACATACACACACCGCAAGAGAGAGACATAGAGAGACAGAGAAGGAATAGGCAGTTACAATGTTAGGTTGTATTTCCAGTCCCAATTTATGGTATTTTTGAAAGCATTAACCATTACTCTCCTCAAATTCAGCTACTGAAACACAGGCCTCATGCCACTGTAAAGAGTTAATGTGGTGTCATGAGGACATAACATCAGGTAAAAATCACATATGCCTAATTTAAATATACCCAATACACCGCACAAATATTCTCTCTCTTTTTTTCTCTCTCTCTCTCTCTCTCTCTCTCTCCCTGTCTCAGACACAGACACAGACACAGACACAGACACACACACACACACACACACACACACACACACACACACACACACACACACACGCTCACATGCACACACACTCACAAACTGATAGCACTGGATGGAGTAGAGGAGTTGCTTTCCAGAGGGGATTGGTGATGGATGTTTGCCTTTGAACATGGCGTCATCAGAGCCGTGCTGGAGGAGCGCGGGCGGCTGCGCTGATCAAAGTGAGGAGGCACTACGGGCCACCAGCACACACTCAGCTGGGGAGAGCGCGGCTCGGGCTCCCCTTACGCTTCTCCGTAAGGGGAAATAAAGACACAAATGGACGGCGAGAGCTGTTTTTGGAGCCCGTTGGGGATGGTTTGTTTGGGAATGCTATATGGTAAATGCTACGACTGATAGCCCTTACTTATGTTAGTACTGTTGATGCTTATCTGGCTGACAGTGATGGATCAGAGCAAGTGTGGTCCCTGCCTCAGTAAACATGAGCAACACACACACAAAGGGAAATGTGCAAAATAATATTTAAAATAAATACAAAAAAATATATATTCCTTTTGTGTCTGATTTATTCTTTTTAGGTAGACTATACGGATAAGCACTTTGTAAAATACTGACGAGACTGGCAATGAGTGCTGAGTGTTTATTCCTTAAATTTGTAATGCATATATTTATTGGAAAAAAAAGTCACAATATGCATGGCCTAGGATTTTACAGCACTGCAGATGCGATATATCTTACAAACCATCTGAATTCAGTCAAGCCTAGAAGACTTTGGAATAGCCGCAGAAGAAGTTTTTAAATGTGTGCAATGCAGTGTGAGCAGCTTGTAGCAGGGGCTTATGAGGATAAATCTCTATGCAAGTTCACTGTGTTCCTTGGGAATCTCAACTGTATTAATCATGGCAATTTTAGCCCCTTCCACTAGGGCGCCTGGTTGGGGGGAACCAAATGGGGAAAAAAAACCCAAAAACATCAATTTGTGTCCACCTTAGCGAGAGGTAATGAAGGCACATATAGCTGTAACAGTTTCTGAGAAGAAGAAGAAGAAGAAGAGTAGCCATTTTTCCTCCAGGAAAATAAATAAAAAAACAGGCGTACAGGCGGCCACGGAAGGCACCTCAGTGGAAAGGTGTAGTTAGTTGCAGCAGTGACCTGGCATGTAGCTCTCTCCTCTCCTCTCCTCTCCTCTCCTCTCCTCTCCTCTCCTCTCCTCTCCTCTCCTCTCCTCTCCTCTCCTCTCCTCTCCTCTCTCCTCCTCTCCTCTCCTCTCTGTTCCCCTCCTCTCCTCTCCTCTCCTCTCCTCTCCTCTCCTCTCCTCTCCGCTCCTCTCCTCTCATTTATTTTCCTCTCCTCTTCTCTCCTCTCCTCTCCTTTCCCCTCCTCTCCTCTCCTCTCCTCTCCTCTCCTCTCCTCTCCTCTCCTCTCCTCTCCTCTCCTCTCCTCTCCTCTCCTCTCCTCTCCTCTCCGTCCCCCTGCATGCGGATTTGATTAAGCCCTGATCAGTGCCTTGCCCTCGCTCTCCTGCGCCACTTCGTTCTCAAAGCCCAAATGAGGAAATAGCTTGTCTGGCTGATGACAGAGTCCTAGTTGCTTCGTAAAAGATAAATGACCCAAAGTATTAAAGTTTAACACTTTGACAAAACCCACCTGATTTGGGGGATTAATGCAATGAAAAATCCATCTGTGAAGGGACTCGGAGGAGAGTAATGACCCAGCTCTCCGAAGGTCAAATAATAGTTAGGATAAGTACATATCCAGCATGGAGTGGCGAACTTTCCCAAGACATATATTTAGTAAATACATACTACAACTCATGTAGACACACTCAGACACATATCCTCTGCCCCTTATGTTCACCCCCTGGATCTTTCTCTGTCTCTCCACCTCTCTGTCTCTGTCTGCCTGTCTGTCTCTCTTTCTCTTTCTCTCTCTCTCTCTCTGACACACACACACACAAACACACACACACACGCACACATACTTGCACACACGCATACACACAGTGTGTGTGTGTGTGTGTGTGTGTGTGTGTGTGTGTGTGTGTGTGTGTGTGTGTGTGTGTGTATATATATACACATTCAGAAAAATATAATTTTGTTACATAAAATTATGTTTATACATACATAAATATATACTACATTATATACATAATATATACGTTTTTTCAGCTACATTTTCATTATATAAAAAAGACTACATTTTATACTTGTTTGAGAAGGCTCTAAATTGGAGTATTTTTGGAGCAATGCTAAACTGATAGCCATAGATTTGTGTGCCATAGATTTGTGTGCCCCTCAAGCTGCTCATAAATAGAGACCAATTGGAGGAGGCAGATAAATGGTGTTTCCAAGCAAGACGACGAGGAGATTTTTCAAAACATCCCAGGATAATACAGTGTGCCAAGAGTCTATAAGCCCCTTTGCTTTTGGAGCCGAGTCAAACAGAAAGCATTCACTCCCTGGAAGTAAGTCATCTTCCGTAGGAAAGAGATAATCTCCCAGGTGAAAAATCCCTCATCCCTGACAAAGAGGATCCTCGGCGCTCCGCTCCTGCAGCACAAAGGGTTACTTTTTCACTCTGTCTTAGCCTACGTCCTTCTGCAGCGACTGTGTGTGTGTGTGTGTGTGTGTGTGTGTGTGTGTGTGTGTGTGTGTGTGTGTTTGCGTGTGTGTGTGTGCATATGTGTGTGTGTGTGCGTACGTGTGTGTATAGGAGCTGAAAGATCACACGGTGAAATACATCAGTGCAAGTGAAATACACACAGCTGGTGGCTAAAGCAAACACGCTTGTGAAGCGAAGCAAAGCAAAACAAAATAACCTTTAGACTTCCATAAATCAGGCAGGTTGAGAAAACACCTTGATGTGGGGATACACGAGCACACTCTGGGGTTAATTATCCCCCTGTTCTAAATGTTATTATTGCATTTGGTTGTTCAGTGTAAATCACAAGGAGCAAATATCTGAAATGTGAAAGCAAGATTAACAAGAAAAATAGGTGGAAATTAATATAATAATCTACTTTTCCACTGCAGTTGTGCTCATTACCCATGGTGTACAATAACTGGGGATTTTTCTTAATATTGGCTACATAAAACCCAAGTTCTTCTTGAGAGCACCACCATTTCAGGAGCTGTGAACTTACTAATTAACAATAAATTATGAAAGACATAGTCTTGCCTGACAACTTATGCAAAGCAGGGCTGAATGTGTACTCTAAAAAATAAACATTTGGATTGGAGTACTTGGAGTGTGGTGAGAGCTCACAGTGTGATTAAAACCTCTTTGGGCATTTTTATCTCTGAGTAAACCTCATCACAGTCATTTCCCTCCCTAATCACTGACATGACTAGCCAACGATGTGAAGTGTTTTATGCTAATTTGTGTCAAAGGTGCACACACAATTATCAGCCCATTTATTTAAGCGAAGAACAGCCCGTAATGCCATTACATCCATCTGGGGAAAGTGTGTGCAGAAGTGTGTGTTCTCAGGCATTCTTAAAGTTTATCTCATTCCCCCTCCACATTATTTATACCTTCCCCTGTAAATGCACACGTACAACGTAGAAAAATGCAGACTTAAAGAAGGTGAACAAACAATGACAGAAAGAAAGAAAGAACTGCATAAAGAAAGAAAGAAAGAAAGAAAGAAAGAAAGAAAGAAAGAAAGAAAGAAAGAAAGAAAGGTAGAATGGAAAAGACAGAGAGAAAGAAAGACAGAAAGAAAGGAAACTGGAGGAAATGAGTGGAAAGCACAAATGTGAAGGGAGGAGAAATACAGATGAGGCTAGTGCCCCAGCTCCACCATAACTTAGCTTGTCACCGCCGCACATAAATATCAGAAATAGGCTCACACTCAGCTCCACTCACAAGCTAGCATCCACACACACACACACACACACACACACACACACACACACACACACACACACACACACACACACACACACGTACATAAATATCAGAAAAAGGCTCACACTAAGGTCCAGTCACAAGCTAGCATCCACACACACACACACACACACACACACACACACACACACACACACACATGCACATAAATATCAGAAAAAAGGCTCACACTAAGGTCCAGTCACAAGCAAGCATCCCCCTGCTGGAGCAGCATGTGTGTGTGTGTGTGTGTGTGTGTGTGTGTGTGTGTGTGTGTGTGTGTGTGTGTGTGTGTGTGTGTGTGTGAATGCGTGTCCGTGTGTGCGTGTGTGTGTGTGTGTATGTATGTGTGTGGGTGTTTGTGTGAGTATGCATGTGTGTATCCGTGTGCGTGTCCATGTGTGTGTGTGTGTGTGCGTGTGTGTGTGTATGTGCGTGCATGTGTGTATGTGTCTGTGTGTGTGTGAGTGTACATGTGCGTATATGTGTGTGTGTATGTGCGTGTGTGTGTACGTGTGTATGTGTGTGTGTGTGTGTGCGTTTATCAGTATGTCAGGATGCCAAAGCTTAGCAAAGGCCAGCCAGAGACCTCAGATTTGGGAGAAGTAACAGCCAGGAGGTGAAGGAGTATTCTATGTTTATACTGTATAATATAATATAATATAATATAATATAATATAATATAATATAATATAATATAATATAATATAATATAATATAATATAATAGAATGTAATATAATATAATATAATATAATATAATATAATATAATATAATATAATATAATATAATATAATGTAATATAATATAATGTCTAATTATATAGTACATTTACAATATATAATGATACAATAACATTATCATAGTTGTCATTATTGTTGTGTTTATAACAACAATATAATAAAAAATAAAAATAAAAAGAATAATAATAACCACCATATTTATTAACATTATTATTATTATTATTATTATTATTATTATTATTATTATTATTATTATTATTATTATTATTATTATTATTATTATTATTTAAAAATGCTTAATAATAGAAAAATGCATTATTTGATTTTATCTTTGGCGATGATGGTTTTTAAAGGCAAATGCTGGTGTGGGAACATTGAGAGGGTGATGTCTTTGATGATGTCTGTCATTTGTTTTGGTGAGGGTGAAAATAAATAACAATGGGTGACAATGCTGGAGAACATGTAAAATCTGCACAATAAATCTGCAAGACAACAAGGCTCTTTTCAGAGTTTCCTGGCAGAGTGTGTGAGTAATACATACAGCGTTTGGGGGGGAGGCTTGTTAAAATGTGTCGTACGTTAAGATTAGTGTAGGGAATCGGTGGATTAAGCGGGAGTATATCACGGCGCCAGCAGCTTTACCCATTTAACTAGCGAGGACAACTTTGCAGTTGGAATACCTGTCACCTTAGAAACATCTTGGTCAATTTTAGTTTTTAAAATCGTACTGTCTCCTCAGCGGACCCTCCCAGCCTCCTCTCTGTGGCCCAGACTGCTCCATAAGTTACTGGTGCCGACATGATTGCCTTTACCGCATTGCAGAGACATGCAAACATCTGGGCGATTCAAGAGAGGTATAAAAAAAAGAGCAAGAATCGAGCATGACGCTTGCAAAGCGTGATGGCGTATTTCCTGTAATCACATATTATACCCACTCTTTGTCTCTCTGATTTGTGGGAACTAAAGATGTGCTGGCCGGCGTCCGCGCGTGCAACCTCAGATGGCCAGCTCTGATACGACCATATCTCACCAAACTCACTCTGTCTCAGCGTCCATTAGCGTTTATCAAACTTTTATCTTTTCACAAGTACTCTGTATGTCTTGTGAAGCAAAAAAAAAAAAAGAAGAATCAGTTTCAAAAGGCACCCAAATGAGGCCTCATGTTTCCTCTCATGGGCTCTAAGAATAAATGCAATCAACAAATATCTAGTCCACAGCAGTACTTTCTGTGGCGGGTAATAGACTTTGGGAAAAGGGTGAGACGTTGGTCGTCCCCTGCACAAACTCGGAGCAGCTTCACAGAAGCACTTCGGACACGGCGAGCTTGATTCGAGGAGGCCGGCCACGCTCATCACCAGGCCACAGGCAATAAGGAGGCGCAGATTAAACAGTATGGAAATGACGGGGACAAAAGCCCGTCGGCTTGTCATGGAGGCAGCCAGTATTGTATCCATATGTATTGAACAGCGAAGCCGTCAGGCAGGGTGACAGTCCCATTCATCACACACAAAGCCAGCCCTGTCAGCGGCACAATGGACCTTGTCCCCAGCACAGTGACAGGCGCAAAATGAGCAGTAGCAGTCCAGTGGAGGGACTATTTAAATCTACTGTTTGTTTTCTCTCTTCTTCTTCTTTCTTCCTCTCTCTTTTTTTCTCTCTCGTTTTTTTTTTCCCCCATCCTGTTTAGGTACTAGCTGGTTCCCTCCCAAGCCATTTGCTGAAAAGCCTCACTTGGGTGGGTTTATCACAGGGCTTTTTTGCATATAGACATATGAACCATTCCATACCATATCATACCATACCATATCGCCCCATTCCACACCACACCATATCGTATATGCCATACCATACCACACTATAGCATACCATACCATAATATGTCATACTATACCATACCATACCATACCATACCATAACATACCATACCATTCCACACCACACCACATAATATATACCATCCCATACAACACCACATCATACCATACCATGCCATGCCATACCATACCATATCATACCATACCATACAACACTACATCATATCATAACATACCATACCATACACTATATATTTGGTTAGCTTATGGTGGGCCAGGTTAGTCTGACATGTATTTGATACATTCTGTACATTATGTTGTATTGGATATTAGGAGGATGAAAACATAAGCCTGAAAATGCCCAGTGGTGATTTAGTGGCCCGTGCACTGACATGTTTAATTCGCATGATGCAGTGAGGCAGCGTGCGTAGATTGGCATCAATCTTATTCCGGTCGCTGGCGAGCGGTTCATCCGGGGGTCGGCGCCCGCGCCATCTCGCCCTCGTCCATGTATAGGCCACTGCTGTTCCCCTCTCCCACTCAGCGCAAAATGCCAGGCCAGCCTGCTCGTATATCAATACTGCAATACGCCATGTCAGTAGCAGCTTGCTTTATTTAGTACAACCATGTTATAAGCCCGTACATCCTCTCTGCATGTCAGTGCTTGGCCTGGTGCCAGTCTAGACGGCCGCTGTACTGTACGTTAGGGTGGCCATTCCGTGGTTTGTCAGGACTGTAGTGTGTGCCAACTGTGAGTGTCCTCCATGGGCCATTTTATCAGTGACCTATCTGCTACCAAGCTACAGTGGCAGCTGAATGTTACATTACTAACCGACATACGTGTATCTACATTACACGCATAGTTTACCAAATCAGTATATTGTCCGAAGGGCAAAAATGGTTTCAGATGCTTCCATAAGCATTTGTGGCCCTAGAAAGTACATATGTAAGTAATTTTGGTCCTAGAAAGTATGTATGTAAGTGTTTCTGGTCTTAGAAAGTACAAATGTGAGTATGTATGTGTGCTCCTGAAAGGTCCTGAAGTACATTTTGGTCCTAGAAAGTACGTATGCAAGTGTTTCTCGGTTTAGAAAGTAAATATGTAGCTGTTTTGGTACGTGTAAGTACAAATGTGAGTATTTGTGGTCCTAGAAGGTCCTAGAAAGTACATATGGAAGTATTTATACTCTTAGGAAGTACATATGTGAGTATTTATGATTGTAAACCCTTGAACTACGAAGTACTGTTGGTGCCCGGCAACCACTCCCAAAATTCACTGGAGACGGAGACTCCTTAGCGCCCCCCCCGAAATCTCCAGCTCCCACTGGAAAGCCCCTTCTAAGCCAGCCAAATCCAGCTTAACTACACAGCTGTGCAATGGTGCCAGCATGCACACATCGCATTCGCTGCACAGCGCAGCTTAGTGCTATCCTCTCTGTGCCATGGTTGAGCCACCCATCCAGACAGTAGCAGTAGCTGCCTGGCTGCTCCTGTGATTACCACTCCTAGCCCCTCATCTGGCCCAGTTGCGGCCCAGATCAGTCACAGTCTGTCGTCTGTCTGCTAGCTTGTGGGCACTGCATGCAAGGTGCAGAAGGAGCCCAGGCAGGCACCAGGGCTGAATCAGCAAGCAGCCTTTAATTAGAGTGGGGACTTTGGGTGGGGTGTGTGTGAGTGGAGGAGGGGGTGTGTGTGGTGGGGTTGTTATGGGAGTGGGAGGTACCCCTGCTACACAGGACTGTGCTGAGGTGACAGGCAAGGGAGAGATGGTGTGTGTGTGTGTGTGTCTGTGCCTGTGTCTGTGTGTGTGTGTGTGAGGGGGGCAGCCAGAAGAGGCTGGGTCGTCTAAGCAGCGAGGGACCAACCAGCAATAAAGCTGTTCAATACAGGACAATAAAGTTGAACGATGTCACATTTCCCAGCTCTGCAAAAAAGGAAGAGGAAGAGATGAAAAAAACATAAACATTGTAACCTGTTTAGGTGGCAGAAAACTGTAGCAGGTTTATATTGAGCGTGATTACGAAGTCTTGTAATAATACAATCTGCCCCTCCTAAATTACGTTTCAGCTGGCTGCATTATTGGGTGTTATTAGGATTTAAGCCAGTTTGTGATTTGTAAAATGTGCCATTTTTCACGCATAATCAGTGTTTTCAATAAGGGACTCATAAAAAATGGATATGCTTAAAACTCCGGCACCGGGAGTGATTTTGATTAAGTTTCAAAGATTATCTTGCGTTTGGAGCCTCATAAGTAAGATGTAGGCCCATCAGTGTCATACCATTCCATAATAATAACTCCTCAATGTAATACAAAGACTGAAGACTGTCACTAAATTCAGTTACGTTACCATTGCAATAGAAAAGAAAGTGCATTACGAATTGCAAGACTGTGTTGAATAAATGTTGACATCATAAGTTAAATTCATAATACAAGATATGCTTTGCAAGAAAATCATGGGTCCAAATGAGACTAAGATTAGATGTAAGAGGATTCACAAGTACATTGTCACAAATGATTTATGACAGTGAAACCACACTTTTACTTCTTTATTTCATATGTAATATTGATGAATGATCTAGGTTTGCTTTTCTTTTTTGATTTCCTGTGATCTTCTATAAAAGTAAGTGAAGACGGAATCCAAGTAAAACCTCAAAGACAAACGACAAACACAAAAAACAAATAATCTTAATCACAACTTATGTTGAAAAAAAAGAGGATCTGTTCTGTATTTGACTGTGTTAGCCTTTATAATGCAGTTGGCTGAGCTATCCCAAACTTCCACTTCAGCAACATTTTATCCTCTTATCATCTGTGATATAAATCACACAGTCTGCGCCAAAAAAGAAAGGGAGGAAAAAAACTAAGAAAACAAAACAATATAAAAAAGCCTATAGGCCTCTAGCTTTCTTTTGCCGTGTGGAGAGTTGACTCAAGCGGAGAGTCATTAATAATATTTTAACAAGTCCTACAGTGAGATAAGGGGCCGGGAAACTGGGACCACAGCGAAGGTCATATCCTTCTCTTGGAGAGCCACAGGGACACCCCCCCCCCCCAAAAAAAAGAAACTCACTCCACACACACACACACACACACACACACGTACACACACACACACACACACACACCCTCCATCTCCTTGGGCTCAGGATGACAGTGTCTCCCGTCTGACAGTGACACTGACGTATGCCCTCGGTGAACACACACACACACACACACACACACACACACACACACACACACACACACACACACACACACACACACACACACACACACACACACACACACACACACACACACACACACACACGCATACGAGTCATCACTGGGTCTTTATTCACATCCACTGAGGCTCATTTGGAAGTCTGGATGAGCGACTCATACCCTCAACCCTCTCAGCCCTACGCATGACCCAACCCCTCCTCCTGCCAGACACACACAAACACACACACACACACACACACACACACACACACACACACACACACACAGTCTCTCTTTCACACGCACACAAACACACACTGACTTTTAGTTTTAATTAACCTCGCAGAGATACTCTTGTGCCTCTCCTCTGTGCCTGTGTCAAAGGGGTTAATGATTTTATGTGCTCTGGAGACGCACAGCAGGGCAGATCAATGAGTGTCTATTTCCCAGCCCTCTCTTTGCCCCCCCCCCAACCTTAGCACACACACACACACACACATACACACACACACACACACACACACGCACACACACACACACACACACACACACACACACACACACACACACACACACACACACACACACACACACACACACACACACACACACACACACAGTCTACCAGTTCCCCAGATCCCCAGACCGAAGTAAGAACAAGCC
>CM050207.1:18292282-18362282 GCA_027475355.1 Coilia nasus
TTTACACGCCTTAATCACCTCGGTGGGTCAGTGGTTTACCCAGGGTGATATTGACTCGTCTTGCCTTTTCCCCGCCATCATTGGCAGGTTTGTGTAGTTATGGGTCCCTGGGCTCACTGCACCTTTGAACTGAAATATGATTTATGCATTCACTGACAGACCTTCTCTTTGTCCCTACAACCCTTCACTAACTCTCTCTTTCTCCCCCCCTCTTTTTCTTTCTTTCTTTCTTTCTTTCTTTCTTTCTTTCTTTCTTTCTTTCTTTCTTTCCATATTTTCTTTAGCTTTGGCCTCACCTTTTATGTCTCCCTCTTTTTATGTGTAAGGATGTGTGTGTGTGTGTGTGTAGGTGTGTGTGTGTGTGTGCGCGTGTTTCTCTGTGTGTGTGTGTGTGTGTGTGTGTGCGCGCGCGCGCATCTTTGCCATTGTACTCCCTGAATGCATGTAATCCAGATGCAGGGTTTCCATGGTTTATTGGATGGCCAACTGACTGCATCTGAGCGTGGCACAGGTTAATAAACTTTGGCTCCACTGTGAAAATTGCCAATTTGCAGCCTCTCCATGTGGTGAGCGGTGTGACAATGAAGAAAGACGCAGGTCCCAGTCCATTGACACGCTCTCCAGTTCAAAGGTTAATGAGCGATTATGTTCGCATCCCAGCAGGGCCTGCCTACTCTCCCGTGGCCAGAGGTGTGAGAGCAACTCAATTTAGCCCACAGGATCTGCATGGGATAATGTGTCTTGATTAAATCAGCCTCACAGTTACTCCAGAAGACAACTGAACCTCACAGAAGGGAATTGGCTTATTGATCAGACAGGACACATGTGCAATAATTGTTCAGTGTATTTTGGCTTTTTTGCTGCATGAAGCAAAATAATTGTTACTGCTAAGAATATTTTTTTTACAGAATGAAAACACACATGATTAATCATTAATTGTTTCTCAATTAGTTTTCCATTTGCATTAGACATTTAAATTCAAAGTTATTTAAATGTGTTAATATAAGAAGTTGAATTAGATTAACCCTTGCCTGCCAATATAGGGAAGGGAAACATCAGTCAGAATGTTTTCATTGTGATCCCTCCTCACGTTGCTCGGCAGTTCACTCAGTCAACGGAGATATAAAAATCCTGATTTTTTTTTTCAACCTGCACAGAGCGAACAGCTTTGAAATGCATTATTGTGTGAAACTGTCTACAAGTGTGACCTGGACTCGCAGAGCTTCCCAGCCCCCTGACCCAGAACCCCGCTCGCCCGACACAGGCAGAGCCGCGAGGGTTACGGACCGGGCTCGGCCGAGATTTGATTTCACTCCAGGCCAGGTGCGGCACTCTGGACTTGCGACGAACCATACCCTCGCTCCAGTTCTTCCCACAGAAAAACGGCCGTTATTTACACCTCTGTCGCCTCGCCGCTGTCTCAACGATTTTCTGTCAGCGGACGGCGGGGGTGAAAAGCCAGGCTAGTGACCTTCCACATGCGTCTCATCAAAAAAGAAAAAAAGAAAAAAACACAGCGGAGAAGAAGAAGACGTCAGACAACACGTTCTGTTACTGTACTCGACGTGCATCAAATAAGACAACAGACAGGATCAAGACCACTGTGGAAAAGAAGGTGCTCACAGTATATCCATGCTATAACTGAGGCATGTGATAAATGTGATATACAGTATATATATGGGCCTGTTCTGAAAAATCCATATTTTTTAATGTTGTTTATGAGTGCCTTCTTGGTGAACCTCTCTACGGCAATTTTATATAGAGTCGGCTAGATGGTAAATTACCTCTGTCCGCTGAACCCTTGCTGTGCTCTCGCCGTTGTTATTCCTAGTCAGGGAACTCTCGCCACTAGAAGGACCTCCATTAGTTCATTAGTGTTTTCATAACAAAACCCTTTCTACCTGGGCTCCAACCAACCAAGGGTTGCCCTTCTGGGGTAGTTTTTTCTTCCTTTTCTCTTTTTTTGTGTAATTTTTAACCCCCACCGCTCCTCTGTGTCCCCTATTTCCACTTTCCTTTCTGAGGCATAAACATTTGCCTGAACTCCGCACAGGGCCTTCATTTCTCAGCGAGGCGGAGGACAGTTGTCCTGCGGGGTTAATGGCCTCCCGAAGACCCCCAAATCAGCCCAGATGAAAGCAAGCCAAAGAGCCCCTCGCTTTTCCCCATTAATCTTCCTTGTTTTCTTTTTGCTGATCTCTTCACCCCGGTTTAAGTACCTGTCCGTTCGGCTTGGGGCTCGTCCAAGGCGCAAAGGGCTGACCAGGAATGGGGGTGGGTAGGAGGGGGAGATGGTAGAGCACCCTCCCTAGACACCCCCCTCACCCCAAACCATTCAACCCCCCCCCCCCCACCCCGGCTCGCCCAAACCCCCAAATAGTCCCTGGGGCGCCGAATCAGAGCCGGGCTTTAATGGCTTTTGTAATGGCGAATTATAAAGGTGCTACAAGGGGAAGATTAATCGGAGGTGGTCTGGGGCCTCGCTGGGCTCAGGCTTTGGGGTAACCTGAGACAGCCGGCGTCGCACTAAAAAATGTACACCGCTGCCCCCGCGACCACGGCCATGCAGACACATAAAACCCCTCGCAACGTGACGTTTTACGGCGGTCATGTTTTCTTCGCCCGGGGGCACCAGTGGAACCCCCCCACACCCCTTCCCAAAAAATCATTATCATTTGTAAAATTAACAAATTGTTTTGTCAGGATTTTCAGCGCCATCATCATTCGTGCGCTAATAGATTTGCTGTGACTTAGCCCCACCAGGGCCAGAGTCAGGCTAAACCGCATAGTAGTCATAGCCAGCATTACGCTCCTCATTTAAGCTCAATGCTGGCTCCAAATCAACTCTCACTTTATCAAGTCTAACTGTAGAACGGGGCGGACTGAGACATAAAATCCGCCCTGCCATTTTGGACCAGACCGGCCCACCACGTTTGATAACGCACACCTTTTCAGTCTTTTCAGTCTTTTGAATGTGTATACCAACTGTGCAACTCTTTAAAGCTGCGTACCTTAAGCCATGGAGGTTAACAGGAATCAGTGAGAGTGGAAACATTAAATACTTCCAAAAAGTGACATTTATTAACACCACAGAAATGTATATACTCCACCCCTCCATGACAGTAATGAGTCGTAAAGAAGCATTCAACCTATTAAAGTGTGATTTTGTTTCACTGTGGCATTTCTATATTGGCTCTAGCCACCTTGGCTACACAACAACTGCCCCAATTTTTTTTAGGCCTAAAAAGAAGCTTAGCCTTGGCTTAACAACTAATAGCCTTATAAAGAAACCAGACTGCTGCCCACTGACTCAGTTTTCATGTTGGTGAGTGGTGGCTTTACATTTACAAACATGCCTAGAATTATTGGATTCTCTTGTAAAGTTCTTGTGCACAGCTGCATTGGCATAACATAGGCACAAAGTGATAGCCGTAAGGACATTAGCTAATTTCTCCTTACAATACAAACTAACTTGGCCATAAAACATTAGCGAAAATTATTTTATTTATGTTTTTATCTTTTTTTCTGATTTACTAAGTGGTTGGGTTTCTTTAGCCTACTCATTACGTAGCCTAAGTGTTCTGAAAACAGCCCAGCTTACCGCAGGTTCTCTGCCAGAACCACCGTCTCCACCACCACCACTGTCATTAGCCACGGGAGCTGATGAAGGCCCTGCCGGGCAAACATGTCTGTAATTTTGCCATATTTAGCAGCATTTGCTTGAAGAGCAAGTTTATTTTCTCTCACAGTTTCTCTGTGCCTCCGCATTTTCTTTCCATCTCAAAAGATCCTAACAGATAACGTTACGCTCATCCTACATTGCACTGCACACCGGCACACCGAGCCAAAGGAAGGAGGCGTTTCATGATATGATTGGGCCAGCCCCGTGTCAGTGAAGAAAATAACCAATGGGCCGCAAAGCAGTGTGTGACAAGGGCCGGTGGTTAGGAAACAAACTGTTGGGCTGACTTTTTTTTGTCGAATGCGTTACACAGGCAGGACCAAAGCGAAAAGGGTTGGTGTTTAAAAATGTGATTGGGCCAACACTGTGTCTATCAGGCCACTGATCTATTGGTTGTATGGGCTGGTCGGACCAATATATATAAATAATAAAAAAAAAAGTTCAGGACTGTCGGCCCAAATAGATAAATAAAACAAAAAACAAGGACTGATTCAGTAAAGGTTTTGTTAAAGGGAACAAGGTCCACTAGGATATCAAATGGACATTTGTAACAGCTTGGTTAGATCAACTAACAGACCAATTAATACTCTTTACCAATAATATTCTTTATTTTGCAAAACTGAAAGAACTAACAATATTTTGTGCTGTGATGCTTTGTCAATAGTGCACATCATATGTCAGATTGAAATACTAACACAAAAGCATGGAAATACATATAGTAATATCATCAGAAATATAAAATAAGATATGCGCTAAAAGAATTGTTAAAACATGACATTTAACACCTACATAAACATAGAGTATTACCGCATCTACTGCCACAGTAGGATACTGCAGGCTGAAACTCCAGAGTAGGCTCTAATAATGTGTTGTGCTGGCTACATTTCACTGGATTCAGTCTTTTTTTCATTGTACATTTTTGACAGATCATCTGTACATCTGCAAAAGAGTGTATTCATCTAAAAATGCTACTGTTAAAAATAAGTGCCACAGACAAGCTTGCTTCAGTTTCACCACTGCATGTGAGTAGAGAAAGAAAGTGCAAGTTAAACATATGTTGACTGCTGTTTCAATAACTTGCTAATTCAGTTATTTTGTTTGACTTTGATAGATGACAACATCAAAAACTCCAGCTTTGCTTTATTACATCATTCTGAAAACCTATTTCTCAGATAGTCGCTCTTGTATCCCTCTGAGGATGGGAACCTGTCTACTCATGTTAAAGGCTAATGAATGAAATCCTAAAACGGACTTGAATGTGAAGAGGAAGAGGTATAATAAAGTCACCCCATGGTTTCCCCTAAAACAGTGTGAGGTTTACTGTGAGGAGACACCGTAGGGCTATCCTCTCGTTTCCTGTTGGGGCTACGGTGGCTGGGTTGTGCCAAATTACTTTCTTTTTCACCAACTACGTGTGTAATTAGGTAGGCCGTAATGACAGTGTCACAGCGTGGACGTTGTCTTCTGTTGGGTGTTACCATGTAAGGGAAACATAACATTGGCCTGTTAGCTTTGGAATCTGAGCATTTGACCCTTTCTGAGAAAGTGAAAAACGAATACCACCACCACCCCCACCCCTCCTGAAAAAAAGAAACAGAGAAAGAAACTAAACGCAAAACGAAATGGGAGGCCGAGGCACCCCCCTCGTATCTCATCTCTATTAACGGGTTTACTGCTGACCCTAGGGGTCCTCGTAAAAGTTTACACCCACGTTTCAGTTAGAGTCCCTCTCCGAAAGAATGAAAGAAATTGGTTAGTTTATGGTTACCCTTCAGGATTTTACAGCATGTTTTACTAAAGTTCCCATTTTTACAGACCCTGGTTCCAATTAGCCGGGCGGTGGCACAGGGGCTAAAGCAGGGCTTCTCTTTCTTCTCGGGCCGAGAGAGAGAAATCGTGAAGGAGAGCTTAATTGACTGTTGATCTCTCAGGACCCACACAGGTCAGATGGGGAGGCTAAGGGCTGGGGGTCTGGAGATCAGAATACACTGCCCGAGATATGCTGCCTCTTCAAGAACGTAATGAAGTACAACCGTCATAAAAAGGCACTGTGCTGTAGATCATATCTCTCCCAAACACGTCTGGGGGAAACAGAGAGAGTAAATCGGTGTTACCTACGCAGCAGGAACGTCACGGGGGAATTAAAGTGCGGAGGATAGTTGATGAAGTCGAAACAGTGATATGGTAGCGTTTTTTAAACAGGGTTTTCAACACTGGAAATGGATAGTGCTAACCTCGAGATTTAGCCAAGCGTAACAAGCACAATTTAAGTCATGGTTAGAGACTAAATAGATTTCTGTGTTTTTGGCCAACTTTGGCTTGACTAGTGTACTAAAGCATTTCTGTGTGTGTGTGTGTGTGTGTGTGTGTGTGTGTGTGTATGTGTGTGTATATACATTTGCACAATACTAAACTGTTATGTCTCACAAAACTAAAACGTATAATTCCATACAGCAAAAACGGATTTGTTTATTTATTTGTTTGTTTGTTATTTATTGCACTCCCCACTACTTTCGTTCCTCAAGCTCTGTCCAAATGTACAGTGCATAAGTCAACTTCTATAAGCAGCAGAGTAGCACAGTGATAATAGCTGGCACCCATAAAAGAGGAGTGCACTAGGTGAAGACAGCAGTTCGTTATTGAGTAGGAAAAAAGGCAGTTAATGGGAGTAATGGAGATCAAGTTGAGGTTTGGAATACCAAGAAGATTTTCTGTGGGGACCTTTGAATTTTTTTTTTTACAAAGGTATATCAAAATCCCACAGCAAAATGCCTTCAGGAAGATTTAGCGGACTCTGGCATGGCGGTGGACTGTTCTACTGTGCAGCTGCACCTGCACAAATACGACCTGGGAGAAACAGTCGTCAGACACACAAAAATTCAGAGACTCTAGAAAAAAGTATTTACAAGCAGTGAAACTTACTAAATGGGGTGTTAGCTTGCACTGGCTGTACTAAGTACTCACAGTTCTGCTTTGGGCCCTTTTCCTTTGTTTTCTTATTTCCAAATTCCACACCCTGACAGTAACAAGAAATGCAAATCCTTAAGATTTTCAACATTAAAGTTTTATCAATAACATCATGCCTTTTATAGGTCAGATGACCTTTCACTCAATTACTTATTCACGTCAACCAAGTGCATCAGATCTCTGCATGCTACTGGATAAATCATGTCCTATGATTGAACGTAATTACTAGGAAAATGCGGTGTTGAAATTCGGAATACAATTATTAACATACAGTAATGACATTATGTTGATGTCAGTAATGTATTTACCAGTAAGAGGAGTATTATAAAATATGCACATGAGGAAATAAATAGATTCCGATGTGATTGTCTAAAGTGAGGTTTTACAGGCCAGACTAATAACAAATAACAAGTGTACCTCGTAAATTACACAGGCAAAGGGGGAAAGACAGAGACCACAGCATGAAGAGTGAGAGAGTGTGGCAAAGAGAGGGAAAGAGGGGTGTGTGGGAGTCTTTGAGCGGCAGTCATGGAGATGAATTATGGAACATGACACACTACGATGTGACGCTTTCTGTCAGAGGGCCATGGAGGTAAACCGCTTCAGGCACTGGCGAGGGCTACCAACAGGTCCTCAAAAAAGTGAACCACCACACCACACCACAGCAGTACCACAACTCATGCCTGAGCCGGCAAACAGGCTGTCAATTGAAGGCCCGATCTGCCAAAAATGCCGGAGCTTTGAGAGGCTGCAGTGGTTCCCCAGTTGCCTGAGATGAGAACGCCAAGGCCACAGCCTCGGATTAACAGGCCCCAGAGGCTCGTTCACCACCCACACACGTTTTTTTTTCTCCCCCTACCTTTTCTTTTCTGTTTTTTTTTTTTCTGTTTTTCATTTTTTAACAATTTCCCCATGCTTCTATGTTGACCACATTGTCAAAAGACACTTTAAAAGCTCAGATCATGTGTAAGTGTGTGTGCGTGCATGTGTGTGTATGTGGCTGTGGCTGTGTGTGTGTGTAAGTGTGTGGCTGTGTGTGTAAGTGTGTGTGTGTGTGTGTGTGTGTAAGTGTGTGTGTTCATTTGTGTGTATGCTTGTCTGTGTCTGTGTGTGTAAGTGTGTGTGTGTGTGTCTTTGAGTGGCTTAATATTTAATGACACAGAAAACAACACATATGTCCCACATATACATCTACATTTTAAAGCTAGGTAAATAAAGCAAAAAAATCCTTATGTCTTGAAGGGTTCAGTTAAGGACGTGTTAAAGAATCTACTATTATTTCTGATGGATGGGATTTCCTTTTTTTGCTGAAATGTGCTAATTATTGCCAGTTTTACCTCAGGCGTTTTTATCAGTGTTTTATTGCAGCGATAAAATTATTTATGATCCGAACTAACACTGTTATCCTGACTTCAAAATCGAAACTTCAAATGCTGTGCCACAAAGATATACTTTTTTTTAACCGTGCGAATCCATGTGGTCCACAGCAAGTGACATTAACTCTTAAGCACTTGCTGACATAAAATACTTAGCTGTACCAAGCCCCAGCCTTCAACCCCACGGAGAGCTCCTGCACAGGGGCCTTGAAGTGTGGCCAACGTGCACTATATTAGCTAATTGACATAGCAGGTCCTTCAAAGCGAAAGCCGGACGGTTGTGGAGGTGCTGGGGGCACAGACAAAAGGGGGCTGTGGAACGAGGAGCCCGAAAAGCAGGCAGCTGACACTTCAAAGGGATGACGCGTGTAGACTCCCACACGCTGGCGCGGGCTACTAAACAGTGCTATTCTATTGACAATAACAGCCTGCTGTCCAGAGGAATTTCAACCTCGAGATCTGGACACACTCCAGAGCCCTCAAAGTCAGCGAGAGAGAGAGAGAAAGAAACAGAGAGAGTGAGATGGATCCTAAGGTACTTTGTGTAAAGTTGCCTGTCTGTGTGAGTGTGTGCTGAATCATTATTGATAATGCAATTAAATCATATATATGAAATGCAATGAAATTAAACAAATGCAAAGTAAAATTGGATTATTTTATTACAAATTCAGTTACACTTTATTTTACTGTCCCTGTTACATCAATAAGGTGCAGTGTGTACCAATGTAACATTATGTACTTACACTGTACCATAGGGTTAGGGTCAATGTTAGGTATATACAGTGTAAGTATATAATATTACGTGTTGCAGCATGTAGCTACACTAAAAAAAAAAAACTTTTAAAATAAAGTGTTACTGCAAATGTATTTATTGCCATATTATATAACTATATTACCAATAGACTGTTTTAAACCTGCTAATATAGTCACATTGATCAAATTTATAATGTAAAACTGCAGAAATGTACTTTTTTATATTTTAACAAATGACAGAATTAGGGTTCAGTCACAAAGGTTGTTGTCCGTAAAGTACTGTAGCTGTGATCTGTTGCATAGGAGCAGAAAAACAAACAGAGAGATGTAGTGAAGCTGTCATACAATCTCTTGAGTGCAGTACACCTTTTTCTTTTTCCTTTACAGTGTTTAAGGACACATCCATATATGGCGGTAAGCATGTGTGTGTGTGTGTGTGTGCGAGTGTGTGTGTGTGTGTGTGTGTGTGTGTGTGTATTTGTGGGTGTGTGATTGTTCACTTCTGCTGTCAGAACTGCATCATTGTATTTTTGTAAGTGTACTGGTGTACATGTCTACAGCACTCATACAAATGCTTTTACAGTGTGCCTGCTTTTTTCACGGTTTTCCTGTGTCTATTTGTCACTTGCTAGATTTGCCCGTAGATATGTACTCATATGTGTAGAAGGGTGACATGTATGTGTGTGTGTGTGTGTGTGTCTGCAAGTACATGTGTCTGTGTGCATTAGAGTGTGTGTGTGTGTGTGTTTCTGTATGTGTATGTGTATATGTGCCTGTGTGTGCACTTATATAGGCATTTCTGTGTCTTTCTGCCTGTCTGTGTGTGTGTGTATGTGTGTGTGTGTGTCTGCATGTGTGTATGTGTGTGAGTGTGTGTGCGTCCGCATGTGTGTGTGTCTGCATATATGTGTGTCTGCATATATTTGTGTGTGTGTGTGTGTGTGTCTGCATCTGCAGTTCCGTGCATATATCCCCACTGCTCGGGGCCTGTGAAGCTTGGCTGTCTCCCTCAGCCTTCTCCCCCAGCTGCAGGCGGGCTGACAGCCCTCCCTCTCGGCGGCCTGCCCAGAGCTCAGAGCCCAGAGCCCAGAGCCCAGAGCCCAGCTCCAAGGGCTGGAGGGCCCGTGCATTTATCACACGCTGCAAACAGGAGTCCAGGGAGAGCACATCCAACTCAATTTGGGCCGACTGAGATACCGTGAGGACTGCTGGCTTGAGTGGAACTCACAGCTTTCTTTTCTTCTTTTTCTTCCCCCTCTTCTTCTTCTTCTTCTTCTTCTCTTTTTTTCTTCAGGTCAGCTTTCCAATCTTCTCTCTGCCCTCAGCTCACCAGAACACACCCTGACTTTACCACATTATTGATCACATGTGATGTGATGAAGCAGAATCGCAAAAGCAGCTAAGGAGTGAACAGCTGCGGATGTGTCCCAGTGTGTTGGCCAGGCAGAGCCAGACAGGTCCCCATCACGTGGGGTGTGACAGTATCTGAGTGTCCAGTTGTGGGTGAATAGTGTTCCTCAGGCAACGTGGACCTCTGAGACTCATGAGACGCTAAATGGGGAGTTCGTCCTCATTCATAGCATGTGCTGAGCACAAAAATGCATCATTTTTCACCAGACAGAGAGACCGAGAAAGAGAGAGAGAGCTCGAGAGAGAGAGAGAAAGAGAGAGAGAAAGAGAGAGAGAGAGAGAGAAAAAGAGATGAGAGCAGACACTGAATCAGTGGTTCTGTTTGCCATTACACTCAGCGCAGCATCCACATTGTAAATTGTCCTCTTAGGGCTCGCCAGCATGAGTCTCAGTTTCCTTTTAATATCTCGCGCTCATTGCTCATGTGGGTCCTTGTGCTCTCTGAGATCATTAAGCTAGCTTTAGCTCTCGCCTCGCTAGTCACTCACATTCCAGCAGGACTGTTTCCCTTTCTCCCACTGGTGATTTTTTTTGGGAGCTCCATTTGAGAATGAAAATACTTCCGTTGAAAATCTAATGAGGCAAACTTTGCCAGAGGGGGTCTGTGCGGTATCGAGTAAATGGAAAGACTCTGACAACAAAGACCGAAACTTGTGATGTTTTTGTTTTCTTTCAACGAATTTGCCAATGGTTATGGAAATGGTTACCCTACAGTAGTTATTTATTTATTTCATTTTCACACCCATGTCTTCTTAGGTCTGTCAGAATAGTTGAAACAGAGGCAGCCCTTTAGTAGTTCTTCCCAGTTCTTCCCTGAACCACCACATTGTTTCATCCCCACAATACCCTCACAATTACGGCAATAGGCCTACCCCTTTGGTATGACATCCATTGTAATATTGCATACTCTCCATTTTTAAAGTGATTATACAAAATGAGGGCATTATGGGGGGAGAAAAAAAACAAAGGCTGGTGAATGGATATCAGGGGCGGGCGGAGGGGGGGGGCGGCACTGGGTTTATTACGTCTAATATGCCTCCATACACAGCTAGCGCGCCAAGGAGCACAGAGACATAATTGTATCCCCTCCCGGTGCCGTCCGGCTGTGTTAGCGTCTCCTCTAGTTCACTGGCTGCGACAGAGACAAATGGGGGAGTTTTTCTAGCGGACCCCTCTCATCCGTTACTGCCAGTTCCGTGTGATAGATCGTCGGCGCTAAACGCAGGCAATAGATCACGGCGTAAAGGAGACTCGCGAGCGTACCCCAGCGGAGCCCGTTTACAGATCAGCGCTCACCTAATGCACATGTGGGTAAGAGTCAGGTCCCGTTAGCTGTGTTCTCCTCACCTCCAGAGCCCCCAGTAAATGGCCACAGAAAAGAGCAAGGCTCAGGTACATTTGCTTCAGAATCAGCAAGCAGTTTTGTCTCAAGTACAAACACTAATGTTTGAGACAGAGGAAAAGAGAAGTTGAAGAAAAAGAAGCAGAAAGAAGAGGATAAAGAAGGTGGAGGAAGAGGAGAATGAAGAGGAAGAGGAGGAGGAGGAGGGTAAAAGAAACAGCTGAGTCTAGTACATTTTCACTCTGCGTTATGTGTGGTCACTTAAACATTGGTCTGGTCTGACTTAATCAAATTAGACTGTCATTATGGCATGTGGTGACTGCCGCAGTAAAACGAAGACATGTGCTTTCACTTAAGCGCTTTCCCCTGATTAACACCACCAACGAGATAAAGGCTTTGTAGCAGCATTGTCTTTGTGCTTTGTTTGTTTGTTAATTGGTGACAGGAAGGAGACATCTCTAAATAGAGTTTTTTTTCCCCCCCTCTCTCCCTCTCTCTCTTTACAGTGCTGTTAGTAACAGTGTGAATTAGCAGTGCTGCAAGCATTCAAGATTTCAATTAATTCTGATGAACACAGATGTTGCAGCCAGCTTCCCAGGCACAAGCTAATTTTTATGCAAATTCGAGCGAGGGGACAGACAAACAATAACGGATCAGTGTGAGAAAGACCCACGCAAAACAGCCAGCAGAACATATGCAAACGCTTTTCCCGTAAATCAGCACATTCTGCCGTGCTCACACACAGTTAAACCTCTGGGCAGATAGGAAGGCGGAAAAAAGCACAGACCCTTTTTCGGGGTCATGATCTTGTCACGGTAAAACTCAAGCCACTCAATTGGCGCCTCTCGCACTACAGGCGTAACAGGAGCTTGTGCCTCATCCTATCTTCGAGGGGCACCAGCCAACGACATCCTTTCCCGCCTGACCCCCCTCCACCTCACCAGTCCGCCGCCTCCCACTGCAGCCTTGGCCGTCCAAACAAACCAATAAATATCTGCCATAATCAAAGGCAAGGATGTGAAGAAGTGATAGATGGGAGGTGGGGGTGGGGTGAGGGGGGTGGAGGGGAGGGGGGGGGGGGGTTAAGACACGAGACACCAGCTGTGCCCATCACCCTCGCCCCATGACATCGCCCACCTCCCCCACACCCACACCCCCTCAGTCAGGAACCCACTGAGATTACAGAGGATAGAGTGCCCCCCCACCCCACTCCACCCCGCCCCTTCCCTGACACCACCTCCACCACCACCTCCTGCCTGCCCTCTCCCCCCAGACCCACTCAGACAGGAAATGGTTATCGTATTAGGATGAGAAGAAATAAACAGACTGCAGCCTTTAACTGAGAGGCCTGTCTCAGACACGCCATGACACAATTTTTTTTTCTGTTTCTGGTCCGTGGTGTGGGAACCAAGGTTACGAAAGGGTGGCGCTGGCATTATGATGTCACGCCATTGTTTACATAGCCGTATTGTTTTTATTGATGAGCTATTGTTTGGGCTGACCTTTTACGTAGCCCAGACGTGTCCATCCTTATCGATCTCAGGAGTATTTACAGCCTGACGTACGACTGACATGCTGCTGGCAGCGAGAGACATAACAGTTTACCTTTGGACAATGTCAACACAAACATGCCAAACATGTATGCTTGTTCAACATATCTCACAGCATATCAGGCCCTACAGGAGGTGTATGCATGTACGTACGACATATAAGAGTGCGCGCATGAATGTAAATATACTAATGCATGTCCAGTTGGGTAACACTTGATTGTAATAGTGCCTTTTAGAGTGCATCTACATATAACAACATGTAACATTATGTACATGTATTTACATTGTACATACCTAACCCAACCCTAACCCTAAACCTAACCCTAACCCTAAGGTACAGTGTAAGCACACAGTGTTACATGTTGTTACACACTTTGTTGCAATGTACATAATAATGTAGATACACTGTAACAGTAACCATTAAAGTGTAACCTCCAGTTGTATTTTATATGTACATAAATGCTATAGAATATATACTTCTGTGAAAAATGTATTGTTCACATCAACATCTATGTATGTCCAACTGCACTATATATGCACATAATTACAGCATAATAAGTATACACCACTGACCGTAGAAAAAAAGATGGACTACATTCTATTAAAGTAAGTAAGTAAAATGTATTTATAAAGCACACTTAAATGCAGTTTACACTGTCCAAAGGGCTGTACAAAAACAATTAAGAAAAAAAGAGAAAACAGACACAAATTGCAAAATATGGAGCCAGGATACAGAAATAGATAAATACATAAGCACATTTTTAAAATAATAATAGTAACAATAATAACAATAATAATAGTTATTATAATCATAAAAATAAAAAAGTAAAATGAAATAAAATCAATTAAAATAGTAATAAAATGGAACTCATACCAAAAACGTAAACATCAGAGGGAGTTAAGGTGAGTTTTGAGCCTTTGCTTGAAAGTATCAATGGAGGGGGCCTCTCTAATCTCTCTAATTCTGACGTGTTGTATAGAACTGAAGCAGTGGCAACAGCAAAATGTGGAGCCAGGACAACTTACTTTTCCCAGTGTACACAGTCAATGGTATATAACCATTAACAAACGCATTATTATGTATATCAATATACAGTATGAATACAGCATAACAGTATTTACATAACTCTGCATAGTCTCGAGCAATTTTTCATTCATAAGACATGCATACAAGAAAGGTTATGCCTCAGTGTGCTTCTAAAGTTTCCTTCTCCTCCTCCAGCAAGTCACTGGCCTAGGCACCACCTTGACTGTACTGTAGGCAGCGAGATTCAGCACAACAGGTGTCGGGGGCAATCCCCAGGTCACAGCTTTCACATTTGGCTTGCTAAAGACCGACATGAAGGAACCAAGGCCGGGGAAAGTGTACAGGATATTAGGTCCTGTGATTTATTGCCACTGTCAAAGATCTGAAAGTGGTTTATAAAATACTGGGCAAAACATGAAAAGGGGAGAAGAAGGCATGTTAATAAAGTCATCAGATGTTGATTTAGTTACAGCCGTGTACCCAGGCTTATCTAACTATCCTCGATATGTTATCACTATTGGAATACATTTAGCCTGTGCTTTTCTTTTTTGTGAAGTTTTGGAAAGTTTTTCTTTTAACACGCTCTCCAGACTACAGTAAGTAGTTTCTAAACTGACTGGTGCAATGGCCAAGAGTCATCTGCTCCTTAGCTCTGGTTGCCAAGCTGGTACTGTATATCTTAGTGTTCAGTTAAGCCTTTGTTTTGTCCTTTGTCCTTGGCACAGTTGCGACATCATGGTCCAAAAAATGATTTGAAATGTGCTTAATGTGTTGCAGCTCAATGACCTATCAGTGGTCCCCTATTTTGTAACTCTGTGACAGCATGACAGGTCATTGGAACTCCACAACTTTACTTGGTGTGATGATATACAAGTGTAACACAATGGGAGTATTCCCATCGGTGTGCAAATATCTAAAAGTCAATTGATATTTTTAGGCATAAGCCAAAATAGAAAACTTGTTTTTGCCTACCATGACATTGAGGAAGAGGAAGAAAATGATGACGATGATGATGATGACGGTGGTTTGAAAAAGGAGAATTGAAGGTGTCATTGTTAAGTGCTTGCTCTTTTTGAAATACGCTAGGTCACTCTGAGTTGCATATGCATGGTGCATGTGAAAATGTTCTTCTACCCCGATTGCCTCCATTAGTCAATGAAAGAAAATAGGTGGAAAACCAAGCGAATAAGAAAAAGGCAAACAAAGTGATGTAAGTTTGTTAATTAGAAAAAGCCATGCCATAGTTGTGATTACTGGAGGGGTCTCGTTGCAGCACACATTCACCTAGCAAAATATAGGTAAGTAGCTGTGTTTGTTTAGATCAGTTATATCTTGTATTTGGTGTGCTATGACCGAATGGGCTTTGAATGATTGTAGCCTGTGAGTAGCATAGCCAAGAACCTGTTATTCTCCCAGCCCCATCTCCTCCACCAAACTACAACAGCCTGTAACAGGAACACTAAAGCATTTTTTTCACCAAAACCGGCTCACAGGGCATTCAATAATACTAGACACCACCGCAAAATTACTGAAAAAACGATGCAGCAACACCTTTAGAAAGAAAACACCACAAATTAAATACTCTACATGGATTAACATTTGTAATTGTACATCAACATGATGGTCCACTCATGAAGAGACATCCCTCAGTGCCACTCAGTTGTGTGTGTGTGTGTGTGTGTTTGTGTGTGTTTTGTGCAGGTGAGCGAGTACCACAGTCTCACAGGACTCAGGCCGTCCCCAGCAGCCCAAGCAGATGATTGAATGGCACGGTGACGCCAGGTGCCATCCCACAATCCCTGGCTCACCGTGGTCCAGACGGCGTCCCAGAGAGTGTCCCAGGGACCCCGGGAAGCTCATCTTTCCTCCCGCTCAAATGATGGCATCTTAGCATCAGAGTGACACCAAGAGATTCATTTGTAATGAGATTTTCTTTTTTTTTGGCTGCTGATGCTTAGTAAAATCCCCCCACACAAACCCTCCCTGTTGCCAAAAAGAGACAAGAAAAAAAGACAAGAAAAAAAAGATGCAAATAAGCACACACACACACACACACAGATACATACACACAGACACAGACACACACATTCACACACAAAACCACACACACACACAGATACATACACACGGACACACACATTCACACACAAAACCACACACACACACACACTTACAGCCCCAGGTGTCGGTCCACATTGTGTGTCCTCCCGTCAGCCGAGGGGGTGTGAGCCAGGAAGAGCCAACTGGCCCCCTCCGAGCATCGCCGTCATCTCCGCACCCTTCGAAGCGCCGGCATACGGCTGTCAGCTCCCAAAACGAGATGTCATGTCAGTGCAGGAAAATTACACAATAACGAGGCCCACTTGAGATTAGGCTAATGAGAAAATCAAAACACAATTTAATTCTTGTCAGCAGCGAAGCGTCTTTAAATTACCTCTCTCCCGCATGCTGATCACCAGAGCCCTGCCTTTCAGACGCCGAATGCCTATAAATAGCCCCTGGGCTTTCTGGACGACAGGTCACTTTGTTCAACGAGAGGGAGAGAAAGATAGACAGAGAGAGAGAAATACAGACAGAGAGAAAGAAAAAGAGACAGAGCAAAAAGAGGGGGAATAGATTGACGGAAAGTGAAAGAGGAAGAGAGAGAAATAGATTGGGAAGAAGTGAATGAGGAAAAGAGAGAAATGGAGGAGTAGAGGAGAGAGAAAAATCTAATCAGGGGGGCGAGAATTAGAGATAGACTGAGAGCCATTGAATGAGAAAGGACAGTGAAAGTGAATGAAAAAAAGAGAAAGATAGATGAGAGAATCTAATCACTGCTTTTTCTATACGAGTTCATACGAGCCACACATACTTGTATGACGCTCTCTTACCTGAATCCTCAGTGAAACGCCAGGCAGTGAGAGAGAATGAACACATGTATTTGAGCAGGATACTGCTTCAGTAAGGCGTCAATCAGCAGATCCTCTGTTATTTTTTATGTCAATACTTAGGAAGCTATCAATAGTACCTTCTGAGAGAAAAGGTTGTGGCGCCGTTTCTTTGAGAAATGAAGTGATTTATTGCCTGGCCAGCACTGCAGGCTTTCCCCTTTCTCTCGGAGGGGTCTCTCTTCTCCGTAGCCCAGTGCCCTTGGCATCAGCAGTCGGCCCCCTGTTATTGATGTCACGGCGGTAATTAACTGGCAAAATGTAAGCTACAATGAGACCACACCGTGCCTGGGTCCCTGTCCCCACACAGCCGACAAGCATATGGCACCAAATGTTAAATTTTTTTGTAATAGCCCACGAGAGTTAGGGAGCTGCCATAAAGCACGGGGCTGAAGCTAGTCTGTGCATGTACCTGTTTGTAGGGAGTGCCAATTCAGTTTCCGTTCCAAGTGTCAAGCGTAAGTAGATTTCTAACACAGGGAAGCCTGTGCAAGTGCAGAGAGAGAGAGAGAGAGAGAGAGAGAGAGAGAGAGAGAAAGAGAGAGAGAGACAAAGACAGAGAGACAGAGAGACAGAGCAGAGAATCAGCATTGCCACATACACAGATTAAAGTAGTGACAGTGACATAAGCACAGAGATACAAACTTTATGACCCTTAAGCAATGGACAACCAGTGCAAGTGTATTTGCATAGGGCCCTATAGACTTTCTACAGATGCTTAGAGTATAAAACACAATACCTCATGAAACTCTGCAATCTACAATATCTGGGTGAGGTTAGGGTCGGGGTTCGGGTTTGGTTAAAGTGATGTTCAGTGAAGAACAAAGAAAATAATGTTGAATTTCATGAAAGTATCTGTAAAGTCTCTGTTGGCAGAACATTCAAGTATAAAGGTTACAGAAAGTCCTACAACACATGGGTGTATCATGGTCAACTAGTAACAGAGCAACAGTGCTACCATATATATCCACGAAGACTTTATGGCCAGGCCAGTGGCCTAAGTAGTTTAGGGTCACATGTTCCATTGTCCCAATGTCTTCCCCAGATGCATGGGCTATGTAATGCATTCCTGGAGACCCTGGATGTATGACGGGTGGGTGTGCAGAGATGAGCTACGATGACAAGTTCCTCCGCCACAGCACAAGCATCTGTGCCTCTCTCCTGTGAGCCAGCACACCTCAGCCTCTCCACTAACCTCCTCTCTCTCTCTCTCTCTCACACACACACACACACACACACACACACACACACATACACACATATGCACATAGACACACACCCTGCACACACACATGCATGCACACACACTCATACACACACACACAGAAAGACACGCAAAAAGACACACAGAAAGACATACAGTGACCCATACACAGACACAGACACACACAGACACACACTACAGCACTGCAGTCCTTCAGCTCATCCTTTTAGCACATACAAACACACACACACACTTACATGCTACACACCTCAGTCCCTCTTCTCATTTCTCACCCTCTGTGCACCCAAACAAACACACACACATTTCAGGCCTTCGGCTTAACCACTCCATACATGCACACAGACACACACACACATACATACACACACCCTAAACCCATCCTCCCCCAAACCTTCTTTGTTGTGTTTTTTTTTTTACGAGACTTTTCGTGGCGGAAGGAAGAGTCTGGTGGCCAGGAGCAGTCAAATGGTTTTCCCATCACTGTGGTGGCGTCCGCGTCCACATCCACGTCTGCATCGGCGTCCACCATTTCCCCAAGCCTTCCAAACCCGTGGCCTCAAGCAAGCGGTGGAGCGGGTAAGCGTCCGAACGACCGAACGACCGAGCGACCCTGGAGCCTTCAGCACTGCTCACGTCTCCGCGGCCCACGGCAGCACAGGGGCCAGCCAGCGCGACGCACTCGAGCGCGTAACGGCGTTTTTCCACCTCTTTTATTTTGCTCCGGTGCTCCGGCGTAGCCATATGGCTCCAGGACACCCCTCTCATTTTTCAGATAACTTCTCAAGCGCGAGGACAGCAGGGCAGCCTACCAAAAAAAAAAAAGAAATAAATAAAAGAAAAAAATAAACGAGAAGTAAATTAATAAATAATACAAAATTAATTTCACATTTGTAATTGCCTTGTGCTCAGTGGTATGTGAGTGGTTTGATATTAGCTTCTTATAATTTGTCTTGAAGGTTAAAGGCGGCTTTGGACAGTGGAGTGCATTTTGAGGACACAATTTGAATTTTTTTGCCTGTGCGGTACAGCCTGTGACTAATACATTGAGATACCGAGGCTTCTCATGGGATGCCTGATAAATATTTTCGTTTATCTTCTTCTAGGCACACTTCCAGACAATCTGGAGAGACATTTGTAAACACGTTTGTTGAGCGGAATTAACTGCGAAGAACATTTGTAATCTACTAAAGCTGCCGATATATCTCTCCAGAGTGCTTAAAGTCATATTTTCCTCATACCAGTTTCCCTCTGTGCTGCTCGCGAAAGACATGTCAGTTGGCAGCAGAGCCTTCCTCCTTGCCCGGCGCTGGAAAGAGTTAACGCCATTTTTACCTGATGTTGGTCACGCATGACAGCACCAGTTGACAGCATATGAACGTATGACAGATGACAGTGGAGGTGGCGGCAACTTGGGAAGGGAGATAATTATGAAGATATGGGGTGGTACACGACACCCCCCACCCCAACTCTTTCTCTCTTTCTCTCTTTCTCTCTCTCTCTCTTTCTCTCCGTTTCCCTCCTCCCAGGCATCTTCCCATCTCTTTGACACAGTAATTACAGCACACGCTGATTCCAATGATGGATGAAGTCCCTGGCTGGGATGAACAGTGTCCCCTCATCCTTTGCTTTATACACATACTACACTCACATGCACACACACACACACACACACACACACACACACACACACACACACACACACACACACACACACACTCAACATAACCTTTTCTTATCTGGATCTTTTACTTTTCTTGTCTCCTATCTCCCACAGTCGGTCGCCACTCACTTTACAAGTGTTGTGTTTAAATGGGGAAACTAATGATCTGACAAACCTAACAAAGCTACTTTTAAAAAGACTCATTTAGGGAAAGATGTTTGGAAATATCAGCCTTCCTTTTTATAAGCCAGGGCTGAGACAACGTGATGGAAAGCAAATTAAAGCAGAGTCCATCTTGTTTATTTAAGGTTACCTAAAAGTTGCCTTGGAAACTTATCAGTGTACCTGGACCAAAACAAGAGATACAAGCGCTCGGACAAAAAGGCAAGAATAAGGCGTAAAGACAGAGCGGGGACAGAGAGGGGGCGTAAAGACAAAAACAGACAGAGCGAGAAAGGTAAGCAGAAAGAGAGACAGAGAGAGAGAAGGAGAGAGGGAGCGGGAGGAAGAGAGAGAGATAGAGATGGAGAGAGAGAGAGAGAGAGATAGCTAGAGAGAGAGAGAGAGACACACACACACACACACAGAGGGAGGACGAGAGATGGAGAGAAGTAAACAGTGGAGAGCAGTGGAGGAGCAGATGCTCGCTTGCGTTTAATTGAGTTGTTAATGCTGCACAAAAGGAGCGAGCGATTCAATTTGGCTTCCCTTCTCCTCCTCTCCTCTCCTCTCCTCTCCTCTCCTCTCCTCTCCTCTCCTCTCCTCTCCTCTCCTCTCCTCTCCGCTCCTCTCCGCTCCTCCTCGTGCTCTGCCTCGTCTCGCTGGCCTTTATGTTTCATTAAGGGGAGCCAGAACACCTGGCGAGAGCTCGGGGACACGGGGAGAGGTGACGGAGCGCCGCACGCGTGACAGGGATGGCAGGCGAGGGGGAGGACCAGAGAGGAGGAAGAGGGGAGAGGGAAGAGAGGGGGGAGGGGTGCATAGCCTGTGGCAAAAAGAAAGGGAAAGAGAGGGAGAGTGAAAGAAAGAGAAGGAGGGAGAGAGAAGGAGAGGACAAAGAAGAAGAAGAAGGGAGACAGAGAAACCCAGGGGTAGCGACGAAGAGGCTGTGAATAGAAAACAAGACGGATGGTTGGATGAAGAGAGAATAGGAGAGAGAGATAAACAGTGAGATTTGGTGAGGGAAGGAGGGAGAGAGGGAGGGAGTGGATGGGAGTTAAAGAAAAGAAGAGATAAGGTAAAGCAGAAAAAAGGATTTTAGAAAGAGGAGAGAGGGAAGGAGAGAGAGAGAGGGTGAGATGAAGAGAAAGAGAGAAGGCGCTAAGATAAGGGGGGGTGGGGGTGGAGGTGGGGTGGTGACGGGGGTTATGGTTTGGCAGGGTGCGGGACCGGTTCACTTCTAGCCCCACTCACTCTCCTCCTGACGGCCCTCAGCTGTGGAGCTGGTGACCCCTGACGCATCAGAAACTGCCCCGGGGGGAGGGGCGCAAACAGTGGGCGGTCTGGGTGCTGGGGTGGGGTGGGGGGGTGGGGGGTGGCAACAACAGGACCCAAGAGGCAAAGTCAGCTGGGTGTGTGACCTTCTCAATGCCTGCCCTAGTCTTTTGCTTTGGGGTGTTGGTGTATGTGTGTGGGTGTCTACGTGTGTGTGAGTGTGTGTTTGTGGGGGAGTCTGTGTGTGTGTGTGTGTGTGTGTGGGGGGTGTGTGGGGGCGTAAAGTGGGATGTTGTGTGTGTTTGTTTATCTTTCTGTGCATGCGCATGCATGTGCCAGGTGAGTGTGTGTGTGTGTGTGTGTGTGTGTGTGTGTGTGTGTGTGTGTGTGTGTGTGTGTGTGTGTGTGTGTGTGTGTGTGTGTGTGTGTGTTAATGCTAATAGTGGTAGTGGTGGGGTACACACTTTGCCAGGCTGTTCCAGACACCTTTTTGTTTTAGATGCAAGCAACGAAGGCAGTGTGACTGAGGCAACTGTGGAGAGGTGACAGGCTCAGGCAAATAACTTTATTAATATGGAAGAGGCTATTTAAATGCATCGTGGATGTAACTAAGGAGACAATTAAGTCACTTTATAGTCAGGCTGTCAGTGGCAGTGTTTGGCTTCATCCCTCTTCACACAGGATGGTGAGTGGGGCTCTTGCGCAACACAAAATACTTCATCAAGAACACATGGAACCCCCTAACTTCACATTGACTTTGTGTCGCATACAAATGTAGTAGATTGCTTGGTTGGTCTTTATATGTATACACTCTCAGAAATATTGGGACAGTATGGCTACACATCTGTATCTTAAGGTACAATAAGTATTAGTATACCCCCGAAGGCTAATATTTGGACCTTAAGGTACTGATGTGTACCTATTCAGCTCTGGAGAAGGTACAAACTAGTTGTAAAACAGTGGTTAAAAGGTACAATTAGGTGCCTTTGAAGGTACTGCCGGTATGACAAGCATTTGTACCCCTAAAAGTACAATTCTGTAACTTCTTTTCTGAGACTGTAGCCACACATATTTTATTCGTAACCACAGACATCCGGGTGCTTAGAGTCTAGCTTGGTGAAAACAAAACCCAGTTGAAAGCCACTGAAATCAGGCACCTGCTGGTATTTAGTAAGCAGTTTCCCAATCGCACAGCCCTTAGTTTTATTTTATTCTTGGTTGTACTTCTTTTTTAGCTTTCGCAACGTTGCATACGGATCTCTTTTTTTTACCGTTGATATTTTAAACTCCGATGTCCATAAGTCATTCATGTTTTTTTTAGACAGTTTGCTGTTTTTTTTCTGCTTGTGGCTCACTCAAAAAACAGAGAGGAGTATCGCAATGGTAAAACCACTACTCAGCCTCATCGTTCCATAGAGCAACAATTACATTCGAGTGCCTGGCGGAGAAAAAAAAACATTGCAGCCCCGAAGTGCTTACAATTCCAATCCAGTGTTCTGAAGTGTGAGGAAATGTATGTGAATCAATATGGGAAACATTTTACAATAAATTCCCTAATCTGTCATGCACAGTTTAAAGTGTCCGATACTACTGCTGCTCAACAGTTTCTGCACCGCAGAGAACTTGGAGTGGAATAGAATGGGAAAGACACATTAATTGTGTTTGGAGAGGCTTGGTAGGCACATTGTTTTCCCATTAATTTTTTTCCCACCATTTTTCTTTTATTTGCCTGAAATAATACAACCATGCTACCAGTTTGAATACCAAATAATGCATCAAGTCCCCAAAGGATATGAAATCGACCAGAGAATTATGATACTCCTAAGGGGTGTTTAACAATTGCCGGCACAACACAATGGCGTGGCTGGAACTCCGTCGCAGGTACTCCGTACTCGGTGGTCTGTTCTCAAGGCATTGTGGGCAGCAGTCCAGCGGTCTCCTCCGAGGCTCTGCACAGTAGCCGTTAAGGCAACACGAGTGCTGCTAGCTCACACGAAGGTGCCCACCACAGCCCACACTTCAGTGAGCCCTGCTTTCCGCTGACAAACACACAGACATGTGCAGGGGGGAGAGGTGGGAGGAGAGGAGAGGAGAGGAGAGGAAGAGATGGGAAAGGTGCCACTTCCAGAGAGGATGTGGGTGCATGGATGCGGGCACTCGCTTGGCCTTGGCTGGTTTTAATAGAATGTTTGTCACAGGACTTTTGGGAGACTGTTGAGGGCTGGTTAGGAGTCTGAGCGTGTGTGTGTATGTGTGTGTGTGTGCATGTGTGTGTGTGTATTTGTGTTTGCGTAGGGGCCAGGGGCACCTACTCCACCCCGTGGCTTTCCTGTCCCCCTGGCATGGACGTGTGGAGTCCTCAGGGGAATGGAGGGGACACGGCGCTCGTGAAAAGCTCCGCGCCACAGAAACAGTTCAGTGTCCCAATGTGACGTCAGGCTCACCTCTGGCTTCCTGTGGTGTGTTGAGAGCTGCAGACGCTCTCTCTCTTTCTCTCTCTCTCTCTCTTTCTCTCTCTCTCTCTTTCTTTCTCTCTGTCTCCCCCATCTGTCTCTTTCCCCATCTCTCTCTTTTTTCCTGCTCTGTCCCTGCTCCTTTTTTTCAACAGTAGTTCTGTTTAACTTTGTTATTCTCTCTCTTTCTATCTCTTTCTCCTTCCTTCTCTCTCTCTCCCTCTCTCTCTCTCTCTCTCTCTCCCTCTCTCACTCTCTCCCTCTGTCTCGACCCTCTTCCTGTCCTGTGACTCAGCAGCAGGGCTGTTTATAGAGGCATGCATGTGAAACTCTTTAGCCTGTCACTGGCTTTCCGTCCAGATCTGAGGGAACCGGAGGAGTGCGCGGGCAGGAAGACGGCAGTTTACAGCCACAGCTCCCTGCCAAGTACATGCCAAGCAGCGTATGAAGATGTGCTGGACATTGCAGATCAAACACTTTTGGACACTATCACTGAGCGATCTGGCTGCTGTTACTAGAGTTTGACAATCTGACGGTTGTCAAATGTGATCTGCACACATTTCAAGGAGATTTGAAAAGCTTGACACTGCAAATCTAATACATTTGTTGGACAGAATGATTTCACCAAATCTTAAAACCATAGCTTCATCTGTTCTGATGTGTAACATCTAAGGATCATTCATCTGTTAATAGTTGTGAAGCAGTATAAAGGCAGATGGCAGTCTCTCATTACCTCACAGGAAAAAGCTGGAATGTGCAAGGCATTCCAGTAACATACTTATGTGATGAATAAAATGGGTTGCTGCTATCTGTCTCTCACAGCTACATATCTCAGGGTCACTAATCTACAAATGTGTCTCCCAGCACAGCTCCCACTCAGAACAGCCTCACACTTTTTTTAACCAATCTGTTTGTCTAGGTCTAGGTGTGTGTGTGTGTGTCTGTGTGTGTGCGTGTGTGGGTGTATGTGTGCATGCTCCATTCCAACTATTGCTTATTAATGACTACATATGCTTAATGTTTATTAATAATGATCACTTATCAATCTTATCCTAAGGCATTGTATCACTACTGTACACTGTACACACACACACACACACACACACACACACACACACACACACACACAGTCAGTGGCCTTAGGAGACCAGTGGTAGATCAGGAAATGAAGTTGCCTGACTGGAGCTGAGATTATTTGTAAAAGGACGGGATGTTGCCATCATCACATCTTTTGGCATGAGAAAGTGCCAGATGACACTCTTTACTAAATAAGGCTGAGAATTCAGACAGGGAGGAAGGAAATTTTAGCGTGAGAACATTCATTGCTATCATGTCAATAATCTGGATAATATGCAATTGGCCATTATTCATTAATAAATCAAGTTTTCGTGTTTTTCCTGATTTTAGTGACAAAACTCTATGTCTACCTGTGCTTCCTTTTACTTCATTAGATGTAAATGTATGCATTTAAAGAAGAAAGTGAATTTTTATTGAGATTTTTTACCCTGCTTTAAACATCTGAGACTTAAATCTACCCTGGTTTAGCCATCTACTACATGTCGCTGGAAAAAATGTAAAATATACAAACAGTTTTTTTTTAAAACAGTTTATGTAGAACTGCTATACTCTCCCTGTAAATGTCCAACTTTCTGACACAAACAGTAAACAGTAATATGCTATCTCTTTTTCTCTTTTCAAATAAAAACAAGTTATAAGACAACCTGTCCCTTAAAATGTCAACCCTGGATGTTTTTCTTTCTCTGTAACTGACTTTAGTGGGCGGCTGCTTCGTCCTTCACTTCTGAGGACTTCTACTGTTTTTCCTATCTCTTCCTGGGGCGCGTGGGAGTAGGTGGGTGAGCTCCACGCTCTGTCAATCAGCACAAAGGGCTTTCAGATGGTCCAGTTTTGCCTGCCACAGTTCTGCCTTGGCATGCTCAATCCAGGGGGTCACAGCCCCCCCCCCCCCCCATCACCAGCTTGGCTGCCAGAACACTGCTAGATGCTGCTCCTTAGATCTCTGTTTGTCTTCGGTGTATATGGGGGAGGAGGTGTCTTTAGGATACTGACCTAACAAAGTTCATGAAATACACATCTGAGCAAAACATACTTATTTTAGTGCGCACGATGCAAAATTCATTATTGAGATTTGCAAAGATGGAAATGTGTTATGTGGTTATATTAAAAGATAAATACACAGGACACATACTGTATGTACGTTATAACATCATTATTAGAAGTCAATAAATACAGTAAATACACTGTAATTTATTATTTTTCCTGTAATTCCAATGGCATTTTCTTCTACAATTTTACTAACTGTATGATTTAATATGTTAAGCAACATCCAACCTTTTATTTCGTTTTTTTCTCTGATTAAATGGAATGGTCTCAGTCACTATTCAGTATTTCATTTCTCTGTTTTATTCACATTTTGCATTACTTCACGTTTGCCAGACTTCATGAGCTTGGAGAGGAAGACATTTGCTGGCTGTCTGCATCCGTGTCATTCATCATGTAGGCTTGACCCTCATTGTTGTGTTGGACTCAGCGCAGCTCTTTGATGTGTTAAGTGATTTAGAGTAAAAGTTGACATAAACAAATTGCTCATACAGGAGTTAGACAGGAAGTCCCTCGGACTTCAAACACAGCCCTAGCAAAACAATAGTCTGCGACAGACGTCGGTGCGCCACAACTGTATTTTTTTTAGCGTTGGCCCACACGGTTTAGAAACCCATGATAAAAATGGCACCGCATAACCTAGGAAGCAATTCGTCATTTCAGCGTATGACAATATGCCCCCAAGACAATGTTAATGTGTTATTTCAGATGCAGAGTTTCTCAGAGACTTCTTGAGCGCACACTTCCTCTTCTTCTATGCTGAATACTGGACATTCAATTCCCCAGTGTGCACAATACGGCACCTCTGAGAGGCCACAAATAATATAATGACTGTTGACAACAAGAACAAATTGAGGTAGCATTTTTTTTCTCCAGCTCCAAGAGGGCCTAGTGTGCAATTATGTGGTATTTGTGTTGGTGCAATATGTATGTTTTGTGTGTATGTGTTTTTTTTGTGCAGTGTCTATTCAGTCATGCAGTGTGTGTGTGTGTGTGTGTGTGTGTGTGTGTGTGTGTGTGTGTGTGTGTGAATTCTATATTGTTTTGTTTGTTCTTTAAATGTGTATTAATTTATTTGTGCATGGGAGCTTCTTCGTATGGGGGTCTGTCTTAATGTGCATAGTAATAATTTCAGCTCCATGATGTGTGGGTGTGTGTTTGTGCATATGCAATCATGCATATACGTGCAAGTGTGTGTAAATGTCTGTTAATGTGCTGTTGGTGAGTATGTCGTTTTGGTGTGCATTGTCTAGACTATGAGTGAGCTTATTGGTTTGTTTGCATGAGATTGCTCTTGTGTGTGTGTGGGTGTGTGTGTATGTCTGTGCATGCATGTGTGTGTCTGTGCATGTGTGCATGGGCATACTGTGTATGTATGTCTGTGTGTGTGTGTGTGTGTGTGTGTGTGTGTGTGTGTGGGTGTGTGTGTATGTCTGTGCATGTATGTGTGTGTCTGTATGTCTGTGTGTGTGTGTGTGTGTGTGTGTGTGTGTGTGTGTGTGTACATGTATGTATGTGTATGTGTGTGTGTGTGTAAGTCCTCTCTGCACCATAGCATGCCTGTCCTGTCCCCTGGCTCGGCGCTGGCTGTCGTGCTCCTGCGGTCCAGTCCTGGAGGTCCACGCCTCGACCCTGCTGGCCCCTCTTCCTCAGGCATGGCCGCCCTCCCCTGCCCCATCCTGTCCTCGCCAGCTGCCCAGTTCCTCTTCCTCTCCACCAACTTTCCACACAGACACCACGCCGATCCCATGCTCGTCCACTGGGAAAACCATTGCAAGGACTCTCCGGCGATTGCATACTCTTGCTCCATATCGGGGGTTGGGAGAAGGGGGTGTAGTGTTTGGGGAATCCGGCATCCAGACTGTGGTCTGGATCTAAATAATTATAATAATAAACGCTATGTATTGAACTCGTAATGTTTGAAAATGTTTTTTTTTTTTTTTAAGTTGTTTCAGCGCAGACATACACACATACGCACACAATTACAATTCCCACGGTGTTCTGTTGGAGAAGAGGGTAAAAATAACACATATTCAGATACTTTCTAATTTAAATAATTAGGATATTTTCTTTCTTTTCTCCTCAGTTGACATAACCAGTTTCTTTCCTCACACTACTATGTAGACTGTACATCCAACCCACATTCAAATAGTCATTTAGATGATAAGATAATACATAAACAATAACATGATATATAATAGTATTGCTAAGCATTGAATGTACAATTCCATTTATCCTGTTTTGACATAACCAATGTAAGTCTGTTGCCCATACACAAATAAAAAAGAAAAAAAAAGAAAAAACATGGGCATTTAGCTATTACATGGTGTGGGAAAAACACACAATGTTATTGTTGATAGTGGGGATCTTTGGTGGAATTTCTGGTGGAGGAAAGCTATATGATTACCTCGAGCCCGGATTCATTAATCTGTATCAGTTTCCGCTGCTGGTCTTTTGCCCTCGTCTGTGTTTGTCACGGCCCCCCGGCGCATGCTCCGCACGGCGCGGGGGCCCCTTGGGGCTGAGACGAGGGGCGGCCCGGAGCTCCCACTGGGGCCCCTGCATCCAGCCATGTTACAAAGTGAGAAATAATCATTCATTAGCCTCTGACCTGGCTGCGATGTGGATCGACTGGCTCTGGAGGGAGATAGAGAGGGCTCCATTGTTCCCCGCTCCCCTCCACAGCTGGGTCAAGCCAATTGACGACTCCCATAATGATCTTAAATGGATTAAGTGGCCAAACGCGCCCGAGAGCTTCCTTTTCAATTACTCCCGCAGTCATTTACATGAGGCTACAACACTCACGCACCCGAGGGAATAGCACTGCAGAGCGGCTCTCTGCTTTCCACAATAAGGTTTTTATAAAGGGGTGTGTGTATGAGTGAGTGTGTGTGTGTGTGTGTGTGAGAGAGAGAGAGAGAGAGAGAGAGAGAGAGAGAGAAAGAGAGTGTGTGTGTCAATGACTTGTGCTTGTGTTAATATCCACTATGTGTTTGTATTAGTCTGTGTGTGTGTGCGTGTATATGTGTGTGTGTGTGTGTGTGTGTATGTGCATGCATAAAAGAGTATATGTGGTGTGTGTGTGTGAGTCTGAACATACATGTGCATATGTGTTTGTGCGTGTGTGTGTGTGTGTGTGAGAGAGAGAGAGAGAGAGAGCCTGAATGCATATGTGCATGTGCATATGTTTGAGTGTGTATCTGTGTGTGTGTGTGTGTGTGTGTGTGTGTGTGTGTGTGTGTGTGTGTGTGTATTCGTGTGTGTGTATCTGTGTGTGTGTGTGTGTGTGTGTGTGTGTGTGTGTGTGTGTGTGTGTGTGTGTGTGTGTGTTGTGTGTGTGTGTGTGTGTGTGTGGGTGCGCGTGTGTGTGTTTGTCTGACATGTCATCTCTCGGTCCATTCCCCGAGGTATGGAGTTTTATTGTCAGTGAGCTGAGGCTGACACACAAGTTAATCAATCTGGCAATTTGCTGCAGCTGTTACATGAGGTCTTTTTGGGGGCTTTCCCTCGCTCCAGCACGGCTCAGGGTGCCGGCACGTCTGTTTTACACGCTTATGCAGCTGATCACATTTTCAGCACACACACACACACACACACACACACACACACACACACACACACACACACACACACACACACACACACACACACACACACATGTTCTTAAAAAACATATAGAGCAGAATCATTTAACCAAACAGCCCTTCAGTATAGCATACAGTGAAAACAATACTATAATTTTTATTTATTCAACACCTTGAGTAATTGTCATTGGGCTGACTAAAAGGACAGGATAAAAATTACTGTTTGACATGTGTAATGTTGAAATGATTACTTTTCATTAGCCCTTGGCTAACTTTGATGTTCTCTGGATCACTTTATCGGTGATTTAATCAGGCAGTGACATGATTATTTTATGTGGCAAATGCAATGAATCAATAGGGGCTATTTACTGTCCAATGCTTGTCAAGAATGAAATATTGCTTTAGAACATGCCATAATACAAGTGCACCCACCAAGTGCTGTTTTAAAATATCAAAATACCTTATCTGTCAATTATTTTCTGCTTAATAATTTTACATTCGTATCATTTTCAGGATCAGTATTTATTGAGCATTTGTACATAAATAAAAATGTATCTCATTCAAATTATTTCCACGTCCAGTCTTATTTTCTATCTTTTTTTGCTGCAAGATTGTGTGTATGGTGCTTGCACTCTGGGACTTCGGCGTCCTATAAGCCCAATGTGTATCATGCCCAGCAACAGAGCGATTGCACAGTGTGGAGCCGAACGGACACTCCACAGAGGGGGAAAAATATCCCCCTGCGAGACACTGACCACAGCGTTTGACAAATTCCTTGGTAATGAAGGCTGGTGATAATTTGATAATGATGACCTATCAGGAGCGTTTCTGCCGAGGTAAGCATTGCTGTCGCCCCAGCCCTGTGTGAGGGGGGAACAGAGGTCGTGTAATAACGAAGTTAAGTCCGATAACGGAGAGGAGAGAGGCCGACAGGAATCGATGACCACTGCCTTTAACTTGGTAAGTCACCTTGACCAGCCTTGAGGTCTGTGGTGAGGAAAGCAGACTCCATTCCTGCCCTTTGTTCTGCTGAAACATGGGAAATTATGCCAGGTGGAAAAAGAGGAACACAGTCGAGTCCGTTGAAGGAACGTGCTTTATATTTTCCAGATATTTGTTGTTTGTTTGCTCTTTGTTTGTGACATGATATATTATAACCAGTGGAAAATATAAGGATCTGATTTAGAAATAGCCTATTCAGAGTTATTACTGTCATTAAGGAATTTAAAGAAGACAAGCTTGTACTAGAAGATGAGGCTGTAATACAGAAGAGTTATGTTTCCCTCTATGAAAGAGAAAAGAGTGAATCAGCAATGTTCTTTTCTGACTTTCACATAGAAGCCTATACAATGTGTTATTTACATTTGAATGCAGTACTACTAAGTGATGTACCTTCACTTTACATATCATTATGACATGGATATATCTTTAGATAGTTTGGGTATAAACATAGGCTATTATTCTATAACTGTATAATTTACAGTATTAGTCTTTGTTTTAGTTATGGCTTAACATTTTCACATCCCATAATGCCAGTGCTTACGAGAGTCTATTTGGACTGTGTGGATATAAATATTATGGATATACCAATAAAATAAATGCATATAACAATAAAACAAAACCAAACAAAAAGAAAATACTATACAATCTGCCCATGCAAGGAAAAAGACAAGTGAAAGACAGTGAAATATGTTTAGCCTCATTCCTGACCTTGGTGACATATTTTCTTGTCGAGAAGTATTTGTCAGCACCATCCAGAGGGATTAAACAGTTGGATCATGTGATCAAAATGAAATGTCCTGGACGTCTAAGCCCCGTTGCTAAGGCCTGACAGGAAGACAAAACTTTGGAGTGTCAGCTGGAACCTGAACCTTTAGTATGAGGATGTGTGAAATTGAGTGACTTGCAGATTCCATATCATTTACATTCCTCATTGAAATTCTCACCATCTTAAAGCCATAGTCATCGACCCCCTAAATAAACTGCTACATTAGTGCACTATGTGTTGTGTTGTGTAGCCATACTAGACAGGATAAGAAGTGGCAACATCCATTTTGTTTCAAAGAAATCTCTTTTTTTTTTTTAAGCCAAATGTGTCCAAATGTGTATAATATCCTACGATACATATGACTTCATCACAACTCTGTGATACCAGAAAAAAACATATGGTCATGGTTATATGAGTTCCATTTGATTGTAAATGTTGCTGTTGAGTCATTTTATAGTGATATAATGTAGAAAGTTAAACTAGCTCTTGTGTAGCCCTGAGACGTGTAAATCTCCAGTTTTTTCTTCAATATGTGATGCCTTTTATATGCCCTACAGTTCAACGAAACACCCCAAAAAGCAATAGATATATGGGATGGGATGGAAAATGATGCCGACAGGTATCTCACAGTACTGTTTCAGCCCCAACGCTAGTGCCTTCATTTGTGGAAAAAACTGACCCAAAACCATCGAGGGCTGAAATGCTATCTGCGTCTTGGAAGTGCTACATCAGGGTAATTCTATACGCGGCAGCAGCTGTAGCATCACATAGATCATTTCCAAATGCTCCTTTTCCCACTGTCCTCATATAAAACCATTTACCAGAGGAGCGCCTCCGCCGACAAACAACTGGTGAAAACACATTTATTTTTCATGGTGACTCTTTGATAATCTCAAATCCTCTGACAACTTAATCTGCGGATCATAATCCAGTGACGGATGATTTCATTCTGTCAAACAGGTTTTGGCAGAGAGACAGGCTGTGTGCTGTTTCATCAAATAATAATAAAACTTTTACTTGCTTAAGTGACATAAATGTGAGTTGAGAGGTTTCAAACTTAGTAACAAGTAGGTTTTGTCTACAAAACAGTATTCAACTTCTGCTCTGAAGTTCAACTGCTCATCTCTACTGCAGCAACAATCAGCTTCAGGCAGGGTTTGGACAACCTTATTTTAAGCCATTCATTTCATTTCCATCAAATGTTAAATGGGCATATTAATCACAAAATAAACATGAATTTTGTCTATGTCATTAAAAAATATAAACAAAAAAAAAGTTGTTAACGTAATGTTAGTAACTTCTGTTACAAAACACAATAGAAACTGCTCTGTGGTCAGTCTTTTGTAGTTTATATATAGAATCTGCCAGGAACTGTGCTTTGAACACGACGCGTACCACTCTGAATATAGAACTGAGACGGGGCATGATAATGAAGAACAAATGCATTGACCGCGCTCGCCGGGGTCAACGGTGTCGAGTAGCCACAGACGCTCGGTCCAGACAGAGGGAGCTGGGGGCTGACGGTGCGTTCGGACACGTGCACGTGGGGGTCACTCCAAAAACACGGCGTTGCTTGAAGACGGCCACGTGGTTTGGTGGTTATTGCTGCAGGGGTTGGTGGTGGGGGAGGAAACAGGTCATCTCGGAGCTAGATGGAGTACGAAGCTTAAACACAACACAGCAGGGGTGCCCCCGGCCTCGAAAAGAGATATCTCTCTCAAAATGGCGGGACCAGTTGAGTGGGGAACATAAAACCACACATGACAAGCAAGGCCATCTTAAACAATAAGATGGATTGGCTCCTCTTAGCATGGTTAGTCATGGCCGAATGTTTGTCTCTCTTGATACAGGGTTAGCATCCCAACAACTCGCATGCTCTGTATTTCACTGTGAAGCACTGAGATTCAAGGGGAAGTACGGGCCAGTAATTTACTTAAAGATGACATACAGAAGCTACATATGTGGCTTTTGTTTATGTGCTACATGTGCTTTATTGCTACAGGTGAATCAAGTGATCTTTTTCAGAATCTAGTAGGCCTGTTTAAGGTCATGCCAGGTCTGAATCGATTACCTACCAGTGCACTACTAGACTTCCTGATGGTCCTAAAACTGCCTAAATGTATGACTGCTGTATTTCTATATTATCAAATCTACAGCATGACTTCTATTTGCCCATGTTCAGCAAAAGTACACATACTGTGTGTGTTCTTGTATTTATGTGTTATTTGCTATGAGTATGAACATTTTTAATATTTTGTATCATCATGTGACGCCACATCCCCAGTTCTCAGAGCTGCATGGCTAAGAAAAAGGAGCAAACAGCACTTAGGCCAGTTGTTGATTTTAGTTTACAGGGATAATCTTTCACTATTAGAGCATGTGACAATGTCGGCCTCACCTCGTTTGTATGCGTGGGGAGGCGGCAGGTAAGGCTTTGGGGGGGCGCGCTACATATGGGGAGCATTAGGGCGGGGGAGTCCCGGAGAGGCCGGCCGGCCCTGCGAGTGGCTCCCACTGACGACAGACACGTTCTGATTCCACATATGTTGAAATGCAGAAACCGTTACATGGCCTCTTTGATACTGTGTGATTTATTGGGGCCTGGCAGCAGTTGTGAATGTCTTCAGCGACAGAGAGGCTCGTCTGTGAAAGCGGATAGTGTCTATCAAATCACAGGCCGACAGCACAACAAATGTTGCGCCGTTTCCACACATTTTTCAAGCCCCCTTCACCTCGCTCTCTCACGGCTGTCGCAGTTATGTCATTCCCACGTTCCCCCCTCCAACATCTCCAGATGCCAGATATGTGCAATCTAATTTGCTGTGCTATGGTTGATCTACATCCAAAAACAACAATGTACACAAAGGACATGTAATATACTATATTTCCTCAGTCAATTAAGTTAGGGTAGATATCATGTACAGTGATCAGTGTCTTGTTTGAACAAACATCAAAAAAGCCACAAAACTTTCTAATTATGCTAAATGTCCATGTGATAGGTTGCTGTCATTAAAAAAAAACAACTGACTTGGCCTCAACATGATATGGTGCAAATGTGAATCCCACTCATAAACTACTCTGGCGTCTGTTTTAATGTGGTACTTTTAAATAAATGGTTGTTGAGGAATCTGAAACTGTGCTGGCACATTACGCACATTACTGAGTTAGTATGAGTTTGCTAGTATCACTGTGTAATGCGACTGTGCCAGCAAAAGTATAGTAATATCTCACAGTGAGCTAGTGTGAATGGGTTAGTATAAATCTAATGTGTTGTTATTGTGCTAGTATGACCTAATTCATATTACACTGTGTCTTAATTTAAGTATGCTGGTATAAGTTTCTTTGGTAACACTAGTGTAATATCATGCACTTACACTGAACCCTAACACTAACCCTAATCCTAACCATAAGGTACAGTGTAAGTACATAATATTACATATTGTTACACACCTTGTTACACTGTACCTAACTGATGTAACAAGGATGGTAAAATAAAGTGTTTTTATGGATGTGCTAATACCGCAGTGTAATGTGATTGTGCTGGCTTGAGTGAACTAAGATCACACAGTGTGCTCGTGTCAATGTGTCAGTTAAAGTGTGCTAGTATCACAGTGTGTTGTGACTGTGCTCATAAGAGTGCAACAGTATTCCACAGTATGCTTGCATGATTGTTTCAGTAATACTGTACTAGCATGTATGAATGGAATAAGAACATGTTCTCACATAATCAGAATCTGCTCCATACACACACATTTGAATTATTAAGCTTACAGTCATGTTGTGTTCCAGTCAATCTTTTACAGACTTTTATCCATATTTCACAAATTGTAAATAAAATACAATATATATATATAAAATAAAAAATATAAAATCTGAATGAGTTGTCTGTACTTGAAAAATACTTTCTTTTATTTTGAAAAAAAAATTGTAGTTCAATATAATCAAAGGGACACAAGAGTTAAAAAATAGTTAATATATTGTGGTTTTTTGAACTGCAATTAATTGCAAAAGTTTAAATGAAGAGAAGATTCAAAGCAATACTTTACAAAAATCATCATAATATATGTCAGGCCAACCAGTAGTGACTGAGTGTGTTAAACAAAGATATTTACCCACAATTCTGTTTTTCTAAAGCACATAAATGCCAGACAGGTGACAGAGACAGGTTCAGAGCCGGAAGCAGCGCTCCGTACAGCAAGAGTGTAAAACTTAAACTTTGTGATGTAATAGTTTATCAGCAAATTATCTTTAATGGCACTCGTAGGCCCAGTAATTTGCTCATAAATGTAATCATAATACAGTTGGGGTAGATAGGGCACATTAGTGCATGCATGACTCTGCTCCCATAATTAACTGTGAAAAGACGGTAGAGGTCGGTCTGCTAAAAGCTCTGGCGTAGGCATGTACAAAATTCTTTTGATGTTTTTTTGTGTGTATATAAGAAACACATGTCTGCAGTCATGTTGATCAGACCTCGAGCTACTTTATTGCTTGTGTCATCTATTTCTGTGGGGTTTGGAGCTGTTTGGCTCAGCCCTGACTGAGAGCTGGTGGGGGAAGAATTGTGCTGATGGGGGGGGTGGGGGATCAGTCATCAGTGGCAAACATGTCACTTCCTTCGCATCACATCCTCCCCCTCGCCTGAGCACTGCTGCACTTCTAAGTGCCCCAAGCTCCGCCCTTCCCGTCCCTCCTCCACTCCCCTCCGATGTCCCTTGTCATGCTCATCTGATTACCATCAAAAGTTATGGCTCAATAAAATCAGCTCCTACAAGGGCAGACAATTAAGCTGCCGTCCGCCTTGCTGTACAAATGCTATTGACACGTGCCCCCTCTGCCACAGAGAGTGACGCACTGGCATTAGCGGATGCGGCCCTCGTCTTTGCCAGATCCGGGCCAAGTGTTGCGTGCTGCATCAGGGCTTTGTTTGCCCTAACAGAGGTCTGTGGGCCAAGTGACAACTGATGTGCAGTGTAATGACACGTCTGGTCAAGTGGAGCAGTTGATAGATAATCTTTAGGCCCCACTGTGACAGAAGACGCTGACTGGATAAGCCAGAGAGTAGCAGGGGCCGTATCACTATCACCCGGCCACAGTTTGTCAGCTTGATTCTCCATCTCTGTGTGAGAATCAGCTTTCATTACGAGCCTTCTCACCCGCAGCTCTGGGTTTATGCAAATAAAAACTCAGCAGAGGCCAATTAAGTTTATTGATTGTGCAGCGGCTGAAGGTCGCTGAGGCTCTGAGTCTCACTTGTGACAAAATGCCAAAGTTCAGATGACTGTGTGCGACAATCCTTGCCAAACACTTTGCATTGCAGTCAGGGGTCGAGCGAGGTCAGTTGAGCGTGGTATAATTATATCATAAACTAAGCCTCACGCTTCGGCAGGACACTAGATAAACAAGGCTGATCTTCACCGCCTCTCAAGTTTGTAGCCCAAACTGCTAGCATAATTCCGTTAGCTAATAGGGTATCAGGCCACACTAAATGAGGACTAGTATGGATGTTTGCACTTATCCCAACATTTCAATAATCCTCAGTGTTTATCCTGATACTGCCTTCCACGGAGTCTCTTGAAGTTAATGCTAAATTTGTATTCAGCAGTTTGCTTCTTATATGGTAAGAAGGTAATACACACACACAAAGACACATGCTCATAGACACAGACACACGCACACACACACACACACACACACACACACACACACACACACACACGCATTGTTGTCACCTGCTTGACAGTTAGTGTGATGTGAAAGTTTGAAGTTGACTCAGGCCCCAGCAACAAGGCCTGGCATGCAAATGAGGTATTTAGCCACGCCTGGGGACGCTGTAATCAGGTTTCCCCGGTATACATACATATTTGAGCAGGGCGAGCGGTCATTCTAAGTAGAGAGGAATGTGGCGAGTGAAGTGCGAGGGTAATTAATAACGCGGGCGTTATGGCTGACAGCTGATGGAGGTGTAGATGGAAAGAATTGGCAAGTGTGGTGCACAGCGTCCTGTCCCTCTTCATCTGCATTACGCCTTTCATTTAATCATAACAGCGGATCGAATCATCGCCACAATGCAAAGTGTTAGTCAGCTTGCTCACTCCCACACACTCTGTCACTCATCTCATAAGGCACTTCAGGTGGGTTATGCTAAAGTTTGTGTGTGTGTGTCTGCGTGTGTGTGTGTCTGCGTGTGTGTGTGCGTGTGCGTGTGTGTATGTGTGTGTGTTTGTGTGTGTGTGTGTATTTGTGTGTTGTAGGAATGCTGAAGACGCAATTGACACGGTCACAGCTATGCCTGTAATTGATGCGAGCCTGGTATGTCACAGAGCTGAGATAGACTAAAAATGCAGCACACACCGAAAAAATATTTTTAAATGATGAAATCAAACAACTCAGCAGTCAACAAATTATCATAAAATGTGCTATCAGCGATGTAAACAGTTTGTAAACATGTAACAACGTAGCATTTAAACAACATCTCCTCATGATTTGCTAGCTCTCCATTACTTACAATGTGATGGCAAAAAAAGTATTTTTACACTTCTCCTCCTATGCTCTTGCTGTTGGCACAGACAGTGCTTTCACACTTTGCTTACTAGCAACTTTTGGTGTGCATTTGCCCTTGCTCTCTTTATATCATGTTATAGATTCGAGCCTCATGACAGGAATAGCCTGCCGGCTACTATGTTTCTAACCTATCCCAGGTTCATTAATGTGTCACTAAGCCCTCTATTCACACTTTAAGGTAGCTTAAAGTATGTGGGGACAAGTGCGGCAGCACTGTCACATTCTGTGGCTTGGCTACAGGTATGGTGCGCGTGCGACAGACAGATGAGACTCTAGTTAATAAAAGGAGGGTTGGGAGTGGGGGCTGCATATGAGATCAAGTTTACTGTTAGCTGATATACAAGGTGTTTGCTTAAAGAGCTCTCCTGATCAAGGCATGGTGAAATTAAAGCCGGGTAAATTAAGACATGACTGTGACAGAGAGCGGAGATGGGTTCATGTGGTTTTCAAATGTCCTTGATATTTTTGGGTCATCGTAATTTTGCCATAACATTTTTGTACCTCACTGGCGCGATGTCACTCTACTGGGTGAAATTGTAGAGGAAAATAGCTTTCTATTTTAAAATGAAACTCAACTCTAACTTTGGCAATATATTTTGAAACAACTGTTTGAAACAAAAGTTTGGCACCTCGAGTTCATGTATAGGTTAGTGTGTACTACGAGCAAGTGGCAAGCATTTTGCCATCTATGCATTTGGCCTTTGAGGACCAGTTCTATTTTGTTGCATACCTTCTTAACAAACCCAATTTCATATATCCAAATCTGGACAGATGCTCTAAATAGGCCTGTCCATGCTTGACATACTGTTCTATGTGATTTGCTGTTGATTTGTTATGCCATACTTCTCACTAGCCAAAGGCACAATGAGTGGCCCAGTCCTAAGTACAATGTCATCTAGTCTCCGGCAGCTAGTTTGTTTACACGTGGCCCGAGATAATTAGCCCAGAAGTAATGACCACTCTCTGATGACAGCCGGCGAAATAGGATACCCCTCCACGACATGCTCTTCCTGTCACTCTCCCCTGCCCCAACAACTGCAGAGGTTTTGGGGCTAGGAGGGGTGGCTGGGCAGGGGTGGGGTGGGGTGAGGTGCAGTGGACTGTATGTGTGTGTGTGTGTGTTTGTATGTGTGTGTGTGTGTGCGCGCGCGTGCTATTTTTTGCCCCGGCTGCCGGGGTTTGCCTGGCGCCAGCCCCTGGGACCTAGCATACCGGGAGCTGACAGGGCCAATGCCATTATGTGCCCCTTTGCCCCCCTCAGTCCATATATGAGGAGCGCAGGAACTTAACACTAAAAACACTGTCAGGGCGGGACACTGGTGGGGAGCAAGAAACGGGAGAAATGCCAGCGCATGTGTTCCCAGCCCTGAAACGCCCCAGCCTGTGACCCCCTTTTCTCCCTATCCCCTGCACCGGAGAGAAAATGGCCACCGGGGCTCCCGTTGATCTGAGGCTTAGGCCGCCGCTGACACCCCCGAAGGTGTTGGCTTAATCACCACCAGAGATGGGACCCTCAGGCAGTGACATGTGTGGCGAATGTCATCGTTAAAAGTATCCCCAGTAGGCAATACGTGCTGCTCATGCCGAGATCCCTTGATAATGTGCGCAGGGACGGTGTCATGTTGTCTCTCCTCTGCTGCTCCAGCTTAGTAAGCAACACGGAGGATCTCGCCCAAATCTAAAACAAACAGGAACGACCGCGAACCCCACACTTGTCCACCGTGAAGAGGGTTTAGTGGGAAAACAGCCACTTCTCGCCACTGCCCTGGCAGGCTTTGGAGGAAGCTAAGCGCAAAGGCTCTGTGGCTCGAGCAGCAGAAGAATGGAGCTCAGCTTGCAATGGCTGTGCCAAGAGGATACAAGGGTGACCGCAGCACTGCTGTCCAAACCCCATCTTGTGTCCAAGCCCTGTGCTTGCTCTGCATTTCTTTGACTGTAAAACCTTCTTTCTCATTCAAAACGTGTGATATCAGGAATAAAATACCATCTCAGCAATGTAATCTTGAATAGACATCAACAATGTACAACAAATAGTTTAGTCTTATAATTTTGTGATAATCTTCAAAAACCTTAGAAAGTAATGCTGTTTAAATACAATGCAAGTTTTTCGATACCTTATTTTTATTGGATCTGACTTTGGATACTTTTTAGGAGCGAGTATTTCTCTCTTAAAGTCAGGGATTGTCTGGGGACCCTGTGACACCCAGCGGTGCCGAGGGTACGGTGCCACTCTCGGAAGGCAGACAGTAACATTTAAAAGGAGCGAAGGACAGAGGCTCTGCCATGGGTGACCCCCAAATGGCATTCATTCCTTGCCGGTCTTGTGTGTGAAACATCTCTGTTGACACCCGGCAATGCGGTGTTGATGAGTTAATCTAGCAGCTGAGTCTGTCCTTTAGCTGCCCCCGCCCACTCCCTCCAGCACATCACAGCCCTATGTGGCTTTTCAGACAAAAAAAAAAGAAAGAAAAAAAAAATGGCCTTAGCAAGCGACAACAATGGTAGTTGTAGAAGGTAAATCACCTCGACCCATCTACACAGACACCCCCAAAACCTTTGATCAGGGTATGATTTGTTATTGGGGTTGTCACTGGTTTTTCAGTCGGGAGTTTTGGTAGGCAGACGCTGAGAGAGAGTCCTAGTCAGGTATCTGGTGTAACTGAGGCATCACAGGGCAGGGGGGGGGGGGCCTGGGACTATAAAAGGATTAAGCATGCCCATCATAGCTGAATGGGACACTCCGAATACCTGGGTCAGAAACATCAAAAACCCCTAGCAGGGTGCGAACAAATGTGAGGGCTTCTGTGTGTGTGTGTGTGTGCGTTCGGTGTGTGCATGTGTGTGTGTGTGTATGTGTGCATGTATGTTAGTGTGTAAGCATGCATGCACAAGCCTATGTTCATGTGTGTGTGTGTGTTTAAGTATGCACATGTATGTACTGTATGTGTGTGTGTGTGTGTAAGTGTGCATGTGTGTTCGGTGTGTGCATGTGTGTGTGTGTGTATGTGTATGTATGTGAGTGTGTAAGCATGCATGCACGAGTCTATGTCCATGTGTGTGTGTGTGTGTGTGTGTGTGTGTGTTTAAGTATGCACATGTATGTACTGTATGTGTGTGTGTAAGTGTGCATGTGCGTTTGGTGTGCGCATGTGTGTGTGTGTGTGTGTGTGTGTGTGCATGTATGCGAGTGTGTAAGCATGCATGCACGAGCCTATGTCCATGTGTGTGTGTGTGTTTAAGTATGCACATGTATGTACTGTATGTGTGTATGTAAGTGTGCATGTGTGTTCGGTGTGTGCATGTGTGTGTGTGTGTATGTGTGCATGTATGTGAGTGTGTAAGCATGCATGCACAAGTCTATGTCCCTGTGTGTGTGTGTGTGTGTGTGTATGTGTGCATGTATGTGAGTGTGTAAGCATGCATGCACGAGCCTATGTTCATGTGTGTGTGTGTGTGTAAGTATGCACATGTATGTACTGTATGTGTGTGTGTAAGTGTGCATGTGTGTTCGGTGTGTGCATGTGTGTGTGTTTGCCTGTGTATGTATGTGAGTGTGTAAGCATGCATGCACGAGTCTATGTCCATGTGTGTGTGTGTTTAAGTATGCACATGTATGTACTGTATGTGTGTGTGTGTGTAAGTGTGCATGTGTGTTCGGTGTGTGCATGTGTGTGTGTTTGCCTGTGTATGTATTTTATTTTTATTAATGAGACACCTACAGCTGCAGGACGGGCAACTGGCAGCAGCACTGAGTCACTGAGATGTTTGTTCGGTGGCCTGCTTGTTTGTTTAGTTTGGCTGAGGGGGTGGTGCTCTGTCACTGCTGCCCATTGCCATTAGTGCAAAAACAAAACATGTCACAATTGCTGCCAACTCCTGCTTTATCGTGGGGAGACTTCCCCACTGTGGTTTAGCAATATTGGGAAATATAAAAATAGGCTTTGCATATGCTCACCACCATCCATGTAAACTTTATTTTCTCGGCGTGTTGCTCTGTTGAATGGGAAGTGGCACTGCTGTCTGCTAGTTCTTAGAAAAAGTTAACAATCCATTTTTAACCCCTTCAGTAAATGGTTCTGGGAAAGAAAGTACCACCAATGGAAACATACAGTACAGGCGACCAAACAGCAGCGAGTAGATTGGGTTTCTCTGTGTTTTATGACCTGTCAATACATTTTGTTTTGAACCAATTATAGACACCTGAAAAAAACTCCTTGCAATTCTTACTGAGACACATTTTAAATTTAATTACATTAAACCCCTGATTTTACAGAGTCCTTCTTCAGAGAATAAACTATAGTAATTATTACACTGTAGAAATGATAACTTTATATTTGCTAAGAAAGATCTGTTAAAAACGGTTTCTCTGTAATGACACAGTGAAAGCCTGCAACAGAATAAACAGTACAGTCACAAGTGGCTGCATGGAATGGTTTAAATCTTATGTGTTATCTCGACAGTTGTCCTTTGTAAATCTTCCCTAAACACATACCTTACCAGTGAATATCTGTAGAGGTTATTTATTGACCAAGCTTTTTAATGCTGTTTTTACAACTTAACACATGCCAACACAGGCGAAAATCCTCTGAGGAGAGACAAGTGGTATGCTCCAAATGTTCCAGTTGGGATCCAGGCTCTGTGGGAAAGTCCATCTGCTTCACACCAGGGGGGCCTCTACGGTTTACACTTCAGCCAGTTCCAAAGGTGGCTGTCTTGGAGCTCCGCTCCCCCAGTGACAGCTCGTCTGACAGCTTGGTATGCTCTTCTTCTGGCCATTTTTCGCAGGCTTAAGCTGTGAAGACGCCAAGGGGATGATAAGATTGTGAGGAAGAAGTGTGTGAGTGTGTGTGTGTAGCTTTTTCTAGAGAGGACCAGTAAACAGGGATTATGGGAAGTAAACATGGGCATGACTGTTTATTTGTTGAAACCATGAGAGGAATACTAGATGTAGATGATAGCTTTTATAGGACCAGCAGGGACTTTTATGTAACCAGCTTTTCACTATGACACCTACAGCCTTGGTATATCACTATACATATTAAAATAATTTATTTGTTCATTTTATATTTAAAAATATATGCCTTTATTTAGTCAGTCAGTTCTGTATGCAGGCAACCGACCTTACTAGGCCTGATGGTTCCTTTTAATATCTGACCTCTTTCTCACCATGCTTTTCTTAATGAATGTCACAAGAAACCCCAAGTTTTAGGAATTGCCTACATGTGTATGCAAGGAGGTCTTATTTTTTAACTTTCAAAATACATGGAGTTAATTAAAAAGAAAAAAAGAGGAAAAAGAATGACGCACTGACAACCACATAATAGCTTCTTATCCTTTAATGAGTCAAAAGAGGTTCTCCAAAGGTAAAAAAAGAGGTTGTAAGTGTGTTTATAAACACAACTACACACTCAGTTGTCAGGGCAACTAAGTTAATTAACTCCTGTCTCCTGAGGTCATTTTGGTGGGAAACTCATTATTACGTCAAGTAATTAACTTCCTTCCTGTAGGAGATCCATTATGGGCGGAGCTCATTACCTATTTTGCAGGTCAGGGCAGGTTCCTGATTGGTTGCTGGAGTGTGAAGATTGGCACCTGATTGATTATGGACCTGTCACCACAGCGGTGATGGATGAAGTGTCCCAGCACTGCCTCAGCATGTCTCCCCGTGCAGGGAAACCCTCCTTCCTCTCCCAGCCGTAAAAAATGGATCCCCCCTGTCCATACGCTGACTCCCAGGTCAGTGAGCTGGAGATGTTGGGTGATAAATTAGAGAGAGAACCATCACAGTTGAACCATCATCTGACTTTACAGTAACAGGCTTTGTCTTGAGCTATTTATGTCGTCCAGAAGGTAAGGAACACAATGAAATTACAAAGCAAAAAAGCAAAAGTGCAAGTATTGATCACAGAAAAGAAGAAATTCTTATAATTATTTTAGTATTGATTGACTTGTAATAATTATCACACAAAAGCTTAGCACACAAATGATACAAGATGTGTTTTCAATAACCCGTTGTGTAGGAGACACCATTAACGGTCAGTCCTTGGTAATATATTAACACAATGACTTACTAGGACACATAATGCATCCCCTATGATGTAAATACACCCACATATTGACCAAACTGATGTAAAGCCAGTTTAAGCAATGACACTGAAAGAACCTTATTGATGTCATTGATTATGCTTAAATAATCGCTATCGCTCTCCCACACACACTGTGACATGGGAAATAGACGTCAGGATAGATGCGGCTAATTTATCATATCCCAAAAGCCTGCGCGATTTACATACTTGTGGAACAGTAGCCGCGCATTCCGCACACGGACGGCAGTGTGGCTTGCCTTTTGAGGTGGTGCAACGTTGCGTGTTTGAGGGTTTGTTTCCGCCAGAGCGTTGCCATGGCATCAAACAGTAAGAGAAGTTCCTGCTGACTGATTGGCCACCTGCTGGGTGGAGGGGGGAGGGAGAGAGATGAAGCGGGAAAGTGTTCGGACTGCCTCAGGAAATGAGAGCCAATGAAACCTTATCTACCAGCTGAGCCACACCATCCACCATGTGACTCAGAGCAGAGAGAGCGCGAGAATCTGTATAAGACACGAGCCGGACCTTGGGCAAGAACCAGTGCACAGTCAGCCTCTTCCTGGGCCTCCAAACGACAACGCAAGAACACAGACTTCTTTGTGACAAAACCATCAACAGCACTTACCTGATGTCAGTACGAAACCTATAGTGCAGCACACGAGAGCCGGATTTCAGAGTCACAGGCTACAGATGTTTTCTTTCTGTTTTGTCTGTACGCAAACACTGACCTGGCATACAGTGCAGTGCAGAGGAAAGGTTGTTCTGGTTGTGATATGAAATGTATTTCAGATAATGCGGTCCCTAAGGCATTTGGATATGCAAGCCATTAAACATGAGCGGCTGTTCCATGCCAAATATTCCCATATGTTCTATCACTTAGAAAGGTCTTTGGGTGCTGAACACATTCTGTATGAGTCATTAACTAATTCACAATAATTTGTGTAGCCTACTTCCTTTTTTTACCCTGAATATGTTTCCTTTCAATTTGGAAACCCAGTCATGTGTGTGCTTTTGACCACATACTTTTAATCAGTCTGCACTCTCTGCACTTTTCAAGTAGCCATTGATGATCCCTGTATTAAACAAATACAGTTTTAACACTTCTATGTAACATTTATAGACATTTTATATGCTCTTGTTCATATCATGCAGAGAACCTAGTTACAGTTATGCTGTAGTCCCTACCCTAGGAAGCCGGCTTGGTGCACATGCATGTTTTGAGGCAGATGATTTTGACCAGCCATGTGCGTGTGTGTGTGTGTGTTGGTTATGTGTTGGTCTCATGCCATCTGGCAAGCATTCTCGCCGGAGATTGGCCTTCATCCATAACCTTACTTCCATCGGACCGGTAATGCTTGCTTCTATTTATACAGTTGGAAGCAAATGTTTAGCTGCACAGTTTTCGTGGTGGAGTTAGCATTAGCGAGCAGAGAGAATTTTAACAAAGCCGGACAGCGGGCTTTGCACATTGCCTGGCATGCTCCACTGGATGCCTGGGATGGCTGGCCAGTGATGGAAAAAAAGGGCAGCAAACGTGACGGAGCTGTCTGAGTTTGGACAGGCATGGAGGACACAGAGGAAGAGGAGAAGGAGGAAGAGGAGAGTGAGGATGACGAAGAGGGGTAAGGAAGAGGATATAACTCGATCACCATCTCGTCTGCTTGCCTGCTGCTGCTGCTGCTGCTCATGATGCCCACCACAGCAACCCATCACCATCACAGTGACCCTCCCTGGAAACCCTCCCAGCCCCACCCCCCATTTCACCTCCCAATGTTTCATGGCAATCTGGACCACCTCGCGTCTGCATCGTAGATTGTTTCCCCCAGTTGCCGGGTTGCGACAGACACGTAGCCACGGCTGCAGCGCTGCAGGACATCTGGTGTGCAGCGGCCACCACCTGTTTCCACGGATGGATCTCGGCGAGGCGAGGCAAGGCGAGGCGAGACGAGGGGATCGGGCTTTGGCGATGTGCACATTTGTCGTCCGTATTAGCCTCAGCCGCACATGCTGCCCGACAGCCAGGGCCTTAGCCCCGGATCCCCTGCCCTGTCTCAGATTCCCCATTAAAGCGTAACAAGAGAGGCGGAAATGTGGCAGTGTGCATTCGAACGATAAGTAACGACGAAGTTTCTTGGTGGAAAGAAAAACGTTCACATTTGGCCAGGGTGTGCCACGTCGCAGATTTGCATGCTTGTCAGGAAATGCAGACAAATTTCCCCTGTAGATAATCTCCATAGAGGCACTGAGATACTGATGTGGTATTGGAAGAAAAAAAAACGATATTTATATATGAGCTAAAGCACAGAGGCAACTGAGCAAAATATCCCATTAGTATGCTGTAGCAGTGCTATTATAATATGCAGGGCGGGCAGCCAAGAAAGATCACTAACAATACAATCAAATCGGGTGGAAAATACCGGGACACCCTGATGTATTCGGAAGGAAAACATTTAGGCTGCCTGCTATGTCCATCTGGCAGCGATCCTTACGTGCTTTTATAAAGAGGTAAACACACTTTTACAGGTTATATATAGAGTTTGCAAAATCTGTGGCTTGTGTCCAATCGCCCCCAGATAGTGTGACTAAATGTCCTTCTTTGAAAGAACAGTGGTGCTAATAAGACATGGGGGAAAGAAAAAGAGTGATCCAGACCAGACTGGAGTTCTCCTCCAGCCCTCCATGTAGGTCTCCCTGAGCGCTTTGAGGCCTTTTTACGAAAGAGAGGACAACTCTGCGTGTGTATACTGTATGTCCACCTTTTTACAGTGTAAGCAGTGGGGTGTGTAACTGTCAGTGTAACATTGTGTCTGTGGTGTGTGTGTGGGTGTGTGTGGGTGTGTGTGTGTGCGTGCGTGCACTTGTCTGTCTGTATATGTGTGTATCTAAGTGACAATGTCTTTTTTGGCATGTGCAAGTGTGTGTGTGTGTGTGTGTGTGTGTGTGTGTGTGTGTGTGTGTGTGTGTGTGTGTGTGTGTGTGTGTGTGCACATGTGAGCATGAGGTTCTTGCCCTGAGGTCGTAAGCACCCTTGCAGTGTGATTGGTCTCTCGGTGGGGGGCAAAAACAACCCAATCCATTCCCTCTCCTCAGCTGGCTCCACCAGCCACCCCCCCCAACACACACACACACACACACACACACACACACACACACACACACACACACACACACACTATTTCCTCAAAACCAGGAGAACAGCAGGCTCTAAAACAAACACTCATTAGCAATGGTGCTGCTTGGTTTTCACAGCCAGCATTCCTGCAGACCACATCTTAATTTTGCCCTTAAAAGCTTTTTTTATTGTTATTTCTCCTGTTTTTTACCGTGAGAAGACTGTCAGTCGTACAGAACAATGGCCGAAGGAGTGGAATAACACAGTGTGGAGGACCCGGCTCCCCAGGTTTTTATGACAAGCTAATCCATAAAGGACACAGACTCCTTGTGGTTGTGGGGCGGTGGAGGCTTGAGGGGATATGGGGATGGGTTGGGGTGAGGGGGTTGCCTTTCACTTTTTAAGTTTTACTGCTCTCTCCAATTCCCCCAAAGCCGTAAGCAGTCTGGTGCCTTCCTCCGACCTGAAGAAACATGTTATGCTTGGAGGTTTGCCACCACCCCCTCCCCCGCCACCCTCAAATCAAAATAAACCAAATTAGTCAGAGGTGTTTCAACGGAGGTTTGCACTGTTTTGTTTCTGTTATTTATTTATTTATTTATTTGTCTTTGCGCAAGGAGGGAGTTATGTTTGTCATAGAGGCCTGTGGCTTTCCAGTGCATCACCCAGCACTTTCTCTCTGGCCGCGCCAGGCCCTCATGGGAGCCCTTGAGAATGGCTGTATGTCTCAGTGCTTCCCCACAATCCCTCACTGTGAGCCTCTCATTGGTCTTGGCAGGGCAGCTGTGTGGAGATTTAGACATCATCAGTCAGACGGTCCGAGAAGACACTGAGCCGTTTCCTTGAGAGAGAGGAGAGAGGGGGAGGCCCGTGCGGCTGACGTGATATGTGTTCATCAGCCCCTGTTTCGAGTAGGAGTCCGTCTCTCATTGACAGCCCAATGTCTCCCGAATGAACTGCTTGTACCGCTCCCTTAACTCGATTTACTCACAGCCACACTCTTGTTTTGTTGATTCTTTTTCCGCCGTTTCTCTCCATCCTCTCTCAGTTCTCTCTTTCTCTCTCTGATCTCTTTTTTTTCCCACCGACAGTTGGAAAGGGTTTGGCCTTAAGTGGGCCTGGTCAGCAATTTGAAGCGGAGCTGCAGTTGTGAAAGGGCTATCTAATAGACATGGAAAAGTAACACACATTTTGGGTGGTCCTTGAAACCTTAGCTACACACACCATAATCTCCCAGACGAAAAGCTCACATCCACATGATGGATTTCGTTAAGAAACGTACTTCCCTTTTTTATTTTTTATTTTTGTATTGGTTGTTACAACACCAACATGCAACAACACCCTCGAATGTGTGTTTAACAAGATCACGCAAAGGTGATAATAACTTAGTGGCCACCATTACAAGGTTAGCATGTGCTATGTAATGATTTCCCATGAAAAAGAAGCCGTGATGCATTTGCCTGTGGTATTAGTGCTTTCCTTTGATCATTACAACACTGGAAACTGAGAACATCAGGTCTTGGTGAGTTTTTTTCCGCTCTTTTTTTGACTTTGACTGTTTGGCCTCTGCGGTGATCACAAAGGGAGGGTGAGAGTGCTTGCCTTTTCAGAGGGGATTCCAAATCAATTTGTCAGGTTTCTGCGGACGGGGTTCATTACTGTTTTTTTGATGAAAAAAAAGGATGAGTGTGTGTGTATGCGTGTGTTTGTGAGTGTGTGTGTGTGTGTATGTGTGTGTCGGGGGGGTGGGGGTGGCGTTGGCAGGGGGTGGAGTGGAGTGGGCGTTCAGGTGACTGACGCGGCAGCTGTGACTGTTACACGGAGATTTTGGGATCGCATCCCGGCACTGGACTCCCATTCCCATCCGGTAGACTGGCCAGTGCCCCTCATCCATCAGCAGGGAATTCCAGCCCCAAAACCAATGTGGGACACAGCATGCATGGCTCCGGACGCCAAGGAATGGCCCTCCGCTCACCAGTTTTTCCCTACAAAGGCAACGTGCTCGATCATCACAATTAACAGCCCTTGCTGTGCTTCGTGCATTTGGCATGGCCAACTTGAAATCTGGATCTGCCGCAAGGAGAGAAAAAGAAGGCTGATTCCTTCTCTCTCTCTTTCTCTCTTTTTCTTTCTTTCTCTCTCTCTCACTCTCTCTCCCCGCAGCCTTTCCAATGCTGGTCAGATCAAACATGTGAGTATTCACTGGCCCTGCCAAGGACAGCAATTAAAGAACATTCCAGAGTGGACCGAGCACGGCTTTTTAAGCAGATCAATATTTCCTTAAAAACAATAGAGGAAACAAAAGAGGATTATTACCATATGGCTCCATTTAATCAGGCTGACAGCACAAACGCAGTCTGATCAGCTTTGATACGACACCCTAATAAATTACTTCGTTTGTCAGGAAACACATTCCACGGCATGCTGGTGTTTCGTATCAATTTCTCCTCCGTAATAGAATTCAACAGTGGAGTTTGTTTTCATTGATCTGGGAATATTTAATATGAATATTTTCCAGATTCCGGTTTTCATGTACTGTACTGCACATTTGGTCTTTGCCCTTCTCCATAAGGAGCCATGCAAGCAAGCAAGCAAGCAAGCAGTGATGCTTTTATGGTCGAAGCAGTTTTCTTGTAATTAGCAACTAGAACCAAAAGGAGAGTGTGTATGATTTGTGTTTGTAAAGAGCCTATCATAAAATAAATATGCGTAATTAGTATTGTGTTTGGTAATTGAAAACATGTATGAGTATTGTGTTTGGTAAATGGAAACATGAATGAAAGTTATTTTGTTTATGAGTAGTCTTTGTTTTCTGTATTTTACATTGTTGGTTCTGCAAGATGTGCAGTATAGTGATGATATTAATATATCTTAAACACTGACATTGTTCATGTCTTGACAACTAGTAAACCTACACCTGATCAAAGAAGCAGGATATGCTAATGGTGTTCCCACATTAGCCTACAGAAAATGTAAGATGTATGTAAGTTCAGTTTGGGGTAGTAATTTGTGTAAGAAAATACAGTAAGAATAAAAATTACAGATCATAAGAATTTATCCCGAATTCTTGGAAACATAGTGTCTGTCCATTGCAAGTTGTGATTATTTCGGTAGCAATTTTTAAGGCTAAATTAAAGAGAACTAGCCCACAGCAATAAATCCCTCTCAGTCTTTGCCACTGCACATGTAAGACACAGAAACGTTTATAAGGCACTGCCTATGACCCGTAACCCTTAGGCCTTTGAGCCCCAAGATGGCTGAAAGATGATTGCGCTGAGAGGGAGGGAGGGGGGAAAGTGGTGTCTTTCTAATAAGCCAACTCGCCGGTTACCACCGTAATGGATTCCATGAAAGGAGCACTCGCTTCTGTCAGCACGTCCAAAAATACAGCTCGCTGCAAGGGGACGTCATCTCGCTAGGGCTCAGACTTAAGGAGGCATTGCTGAAACCAGCCAGGACCTGGCTCTGGTTAAAAGACTAAGCAAAATAGCAGGAAATATTACTCAATCCCACCTACTCAAACCCATTTCAATGTAAGTTGTCACAGTTGAAAACTATTTGAAACATGAGTGGTTATTTTATTGCAAAGTCACTTTGAGTGCAGAGAACACCACCATGATTTTCAGTTGTATTTGATTTTATTTCACGCATTTTAGTACCCTTGCTGCTTGTATTGCTATTATGGTTTACATGGGCGAAAAATCTCATGGGAGGCCACTTTTGCTCACCTCATTGTTCATCCATCAACATTTCACGTTAGATAGTGTCCACTGGGGCCGCGCTGATGGTGGTGCTGATCTTTATCCTCGAGGGGCCTGGCAGTTCATCCAGGTCCTAATTTAGTACTTTAGATTCAGCGATCAACACTGTGAGGGATCTTATGGTCCCATTCAAGTAGCAGGACGTACAAGACAGAAGGTTATCCAGGATGATCAAAACCACCACGGCACAGAAATCCTATAAGAGCAGTACAAGCATGGCCGTGCTTAACGCAGGCCTAAAGGACTCCATCTGGCTATGGTCGGGAGAGGGCTGGACCCGGGGTCATCCCAGCATGGCGGAGGCTTAGCTTATGTCTGCCTATTTATCATCATTACAGGAGCCATTTCTGTCCTCCTCTCCACCCCCACTTCAAGGTCCATCCAAACATGTCTGCCAATGTGAAAGATCAAGAGGAGCTTGTTGGGTGGATTTTTTAAAGCACAGAAGTTAGCTCTGGTAGTGCAGACACCATAGCATTTCTATTTATCTGTAAAGAAACTATTCTGCCCTCCTACTATAACGTAATAGCAGTGTGCAGTCAAGACAATACGACAACATATACTGTAGGTATACATTATATAATATACAGGATGTCCATAATTTTTTTTTAAAAACTGTTCCTTTTCTTGAGGAGTAGCCATTTTTATAGGTTTATTTAACAGAAACCATTTCATTAACAGTGTACCTGAAATACACATGCAATGTGATTAAAAACTTTTGATAACCACTGAGTACATAGAATAAATCTGATTAACATATCAAATGCTTCTGTAATATAATTTAATTATATTTAATTTTAAAGAGACTTTGTGGACACCATGTACAATACATGATTACTCATTTTAGCCTAAAACACTTTGATCAAGATTGAACTAGATTCAGTATCTTAACCGAGAATGTGCTTCTTCAAACTTTAAATTCAAATAAGTAATGTGCTTTAGCAGAGAGAATGTTGTATTAACTGAAAGAACACAACCACATCACAGCTAAAGCTAGATGGATTTCACTAACACTGGTACTGGTATTGTTGTGTCCACAAGGGCAAATGTTCACAGTTTTCATTATTTTTTAAAGGACAATTTTGGTTATTTTCAGCATGCAGCTCTATTGCTCAAGCTACCTGAGACTTGCCAGTACCAAAGACACAAGAGACTGTGGTGTAACACATACATGTAGGTCTCCTTGAACAGAGAATTAGCACTGACAGCTAACCCATGGGGGCAGGAATTGAAACTGTGTTTTTAGCATCTTAACATGCCAAATTTCACCCACAAAGTTGTGCTACATCATGCAGACACCTTACAACACAGCACTGTAACATGTATGACTAGAGATGAACAGTGTGCCAGATACCAGTTGGCTTACAGCCCTAGTTCCGGTAGTCCGAACAAGTCAAAGACTCATCAATGCATCAATACTAGATATAAAAAATAAATTAGATTAGAAATAAAATATAATAAGAAAATAAGTGTGTGTCAAGAATGTGTGTGTCAGAATCTCTTGTGGTTCTAATTTAAAATCTTTCCATGACTATGCACAGCATTGAGCAAAGTGTCTAACTGTAACCAACCTCAAACTAACAACAAAACAAACTGCATCATAACAATAACCAACTGCTCACATTTTGCCCCTTTGTTTTAAACAAGGTCCCCAATGTTACAGGCCGAGGCTATGTAAGGTCAAGGAGCAATTTATGCCATCAGCTTTGATAAGTGAATATGGAATAAGTGTTTTGATTTTAAACTTACCTTAAACTACATAGTGACAATTCCCATAGACAGCAATGTTTTACTTAGACAACATTGAGGGTTCCATCTGGTGAGGCTGTGTGTGACCTGTGGGCCTACATCCACACACATGCATGCATCAACACCCACAAGAACATGCACACACGTAGGCTACACTGGTCGTAGGTTAAAGTACATTTTTATTTTGAATACATTTGGTCCTCCTGCTTGTATCAGACTCTTAAAAAATGTATTCCCATGTAGAAACCTCCATCATGTATTAACCTCATACCAGAATTTTATAGTCATAGCATGTTATTAATTAACTACATGTGTTAAGCATATTGCCATTTTACACAGAATAAGTGTTCATTTGATTGTACTAATCAGACAAAAACTATTTCAACCATTTTGTTTGCACATATTTTCTTTTTACTTTTAACCATTGTCACTGTCATAGCAGAATCCCTTCACATTTACCACCATGTATACTTTAGAGCAGAGGTGGTTTTACCACTCATGTGCCATCATACATACCATTTGGTGGTATTTGTTTGTATGCTGGTTTTAGTGTGGCCATGACATTCACACATATTTTAAAAATTCGCTTTCAGTTTCACACAACAATGATAAAACATCTGTCTTCCTCTCTGTGACTCATAATGATACATTTAAGGAAAGCAGACATATCATCTGATGACAAAATATCTCACAGACTCAAGTATGCTTGTTTGAACTGGTCTATACCAATAAAGGAAAATGCTTCAATACCAGAAATACACTTTGACACCGATGAGACATGGTGAATTTGTTCTGAGGAAAGTAATTTGTCCTATTTAATTTCATTTAGCAAAAAGAGAAGAAAAACAGATAAGAAAAAAAGAAAGAAAGAAAGAAAGAAAGAAAGAAAATCATCTTTGGTTATATTTTATCCTAGAAATAGTTGACAGATCTTGCCACACAGCTTTTACAACAGACCCTGCCACCATTATAGCAGTTTCCAGTGTCATAACAGTTGGAAAATTGGTGGAGACGTGGGTGTGGATTTCAAGGGTAAAAAAGGAGCGAAAAAGAAAAAAGGAAAAAGAAAAAAAAGAAAAAAAGGGGGGGCATCAGCCATCTTGAGTGATCCCTCACTCCCCTGCGCGCCCTGGCCTAATTATGGCCGTGCTGCTCCAAGGCTGTGAACCCACACGGCGCTCCAGTGCTCTTCATGGCTGTTTACTTCAGACGGCTCTGATGTCGTAATGGCCCGGCCTGGTGCTTTGATATGGCCTCCGCTGGAATTCCATGCTCTTTATGTCTCAGATACGGCACGGCGCTTGGCTGGCAGGTACAGTAGAAATTCGAGTTTTATTGCCCCGGGCCCGTAAGGGATTACTGACCAGCGGTGTGGCGGGAGACCTCTGTGCCGCGTACTCCCCCACCCCATTTCCCTTGAACATTAAAGGGCGGCCTCTTTCACGCCGTGTAATTCAATGGCGCGGCTCGAATGCGCTTAATCTCGCCGAGCACAATGGGGCCTGCGGCAATGTACCATTTGCACCCCGGAGGAATGCAAATAGTTAATTGATCTATTTACAGAGTGGCAGCACATGGTGGGCGACACACATGGATGGCTATTTGCTGGATTTGAGATGGATGCCACTGAGAATAACCATCAATGCCTGAGAGTCCACGGGAAGAGAGGGAAAGGGAAGACCTCTGGCTAACTACAAGGGCATGTTAATGCACAGGACTAATGCTCCTGTACATGTTAAAATTGAGTAAGACATGCAAGGATATTTATGAGTGAAACACAATATTGGCTGGTGCAGTACTTGAGCGATGCAGGGTGGCAGATATGCTATCTCAGAATGCCAAGGAGCAGTTGGAGGATGTTCAACGCTACAGTAGGGATACAGCCCAAGCAAGGACCGCATGAATATTCACTAATTTCAAAGGGAAAACAGCCATGAAGCCTTACATGCAGGAGACACGTGTTCAATATCCGTCTCTCTACATAGATCTTTATTATATCAAATGGGCTGTAAGATGTCAGAACGATAGGGAGACAAAGGCCGACTGATTTCCTGCAGCAGTCTAATGATGTCACGGAGTGTGCCTCTCTGTGCAGGAGTAACAATCAGCAGGGATATATGGCATTCCTGCATGGCTCCAGGGGGAAAGTCTTCAGCGTCGAGCCCCATCTGACAGGGGTACAAATTTATCATTCGCTTTACGATATCCCCAAAATCATTTCAGAATGAAAAAAATAAGCGAAGGGGGGAGCAGCACCACCACGTGATCGGCTCACAGACACATGTGAAGCGTGTGTTGGCTCACCGTCTCTCAGCGGGGCATAAATCCCCAGGTCTCGCCGCATAACCTGTCTACAAAGGGACCAGATTTTGTCAATAAAGAGTACCTGTCTCCTGTTTGTTAATGGTTCGTCAGGCAGCAGGCAACTGTGGACTTGCTTACCTTTTGACCTCGAAAGCAAGCGGGCACGCTGACAGCCATGAAACATATCTCATAGTTGAGTGTGTACATATGCAGAAATAAATAAATGATTGTCAGTGATCCTGTCTGAGAACTATTTTTGCAACATAAAATGTGAATAAAATCGATAGACAAAATTATTACCAAATTTAATAAAAATAAACCTATCAAAAAGAAGAAATCTCACTATTTGTCTTTATTTCTCAAATGTCTCTTTGTGTGTTTGTTTATTAGTCTTCCTTTACTGAGGCCACGTCCTGCAGAGACAGTTGGACTGTATCTGGCCAGCAGACATATGAAGATGGGGAACATATTACAGGTACAACTAACAACTATTTTTTATTAAACATTAAAGTAATTAAATTAAATGTTCAATCTCACAATCAACAGGTCATATTGATCTGTCAGCACTTAAATTTAGCTTGAGTTAGTTTTTCCACATACAAACTAGCTACCAATTAACAACAAAGCTGAGAACTTCATTAAAGAAGATATATTTTACGGTGGACCACAGAAACGTTTTAAATTTATGGGCAGGGCATTGAAAGCTTGCTGGGGAAAACAGGTATACCCCCTCTGAGGAAAGCCCCCCAATGTTGCATTAAAAGGTCAAACATATCTATGTCCCTCCAATTTATTTATGTGCAACCCACTCAAAAGACTCCTCGATTTGTAGAACACTTGTCATTCTTCTTTCCAAGAAATGTCTATATCTAATGCCATGCAGAGAAAGAAACCTATACAACTACAATATCAATACCAAAAAATGTATTTCCATAGACTCGCATATTAGCAAAGACATCACAAGTCATGACCCTGAAGATATTTTGAAAGTTTTCATGTGTAAATACAGCAAGACCCTATTTGACCCTGTTTGACGGCACCAAATGTTTCAGCAGATATCTCAAATATAGAATATATTTAATTTGTGAACAGAATAACAGGGAATCCTTCCTTATACTGCAAGCTCTACATTAACAAAATAATCAACCAAGGGGGAAGAAATTACATGGTAGAAAACATTATTGGTTGCTATAAATGTAGTTACATTTTAATGGGTTTCAACTTTACCATTAGCTATGCCAGCTAGTTAGCTAAATTAACAAGACAAGTCTTTATTATCCAGAGGATCTCAATTCCATAAATGGCCAAATTTATATATGCTGTGGTTTACTGTATTGGAATGACTTTCTGCCACAGAAGGCTGAAAGACCGATGACTGAAAGACTGCCATCCTTTTGAGGGCTTGAGGTTTTAGACGGTGTTGCCCTCACTACTTAGCCTGGTAAACCAGCCCTTGTACTTCATTTCATTTTGTACAGAGGGTCTGGCAGTGCTTTCATTGACGTTGCTGTCTTAGGCAGCATTTTGCCTAGCCAATCAGCGAACAGAGGGAGTGTTTATGAGCGATTACGTTGACTTTGTGTGCTACATTTCAATTGTAGTGCATAGGCAGGCTAATTGCATATATCACGGCCAGATCTTAGTGATTGGACAAAGGCAGAACCACTTGTTTTAAACGTCAGCACCTCCAGGAAGAAATTGTTTCTCAGTACAGCACTGCCAGGCCCTCTGTACAAGTATGAGGGGCTGGTTTACCAGGCTACTCACTACTGTCAATAAAAGACAGAGCTCACCTGTCTGAACATTTCCAGTCAGCACATAAAACAAATCTCAAGACACATCACAAATTATTTGACCATTACATTTGTGGGCAACTAATTTGATAATCTGTTTTAGTCAACTGATATGATCATATGCTGGATCGCGCATGCATAATGTAATGATATATATCATGATAATGTTCTACATCTAACAATGCAGTATTATGGGGCAATGTATCTAGCTCAATGGCTGTAGCTGCCATTGTATGTAATGGCAGGATCCAGTGATGGATGAGGCACCAGGGATTCCTGCCCTACCCAGCACAATAATGGTCTGTCTCTTCCTCAAGTCGTCTTCAAACATGGTGTTGGATGACAATTTCATTAGCCAAGATTAGAGGTGGATATAAGAAATTAGAGAACATTATTGCACTCTGCTGTCTGAAGGATCCGCCTTGTCATACAAGACCTGACAAGCTTTGACAGATGTATTAAGAAGCGTGAGACTGGAGTAGAATTTTAAAGACCACTGTCAACTGGGATTTCTGGGCACTTCAGGGCTGCTATCATCTATTGTGTGTTTTTCAGGATTGTGCGTATGTTTGTGTCTATGTGCATTTCGGTGAAGGAGAGCTGTTCTCTGCATATTAATTTGTGTGTGAGAGTTGATGTGTTTTTGACAGACAAATGCAAAACAGACACACAGCACACATGATTTTAATTTAGGGATGGAATGCCATTTCCCATGTACTTCCTCTTGTCACAGTGTGCTCTCACAGTTTTATATAAAGACGGTGTTTGACCCAAATACTGGCACCCATTTTTGCTAAAACTCAGAATACTGAAGCATGTGCAATAACTGAGAGACACTAAAGTGATACATTTTTCACAACTAATTTTATCAGCCTCTATTTCCTGCTCCTTAGGCAGGTCTGTAATTGATGATGGTTTGATGGGTGCGATAATCAGGATTGGCCCAATATAGCTCGGGCGAAAGGATTAGCATGGTCCTCATGCATGGGCAGCAGCAGCAACGCTTACTGTAACATGGAGAAGGAGCTATTTCTGCGAAGGAAAAAAAGAGGAAAGTCTAATGAGGAAAATAAAAACAGATCTCGAGCAGATGCTCTGGTCAGGGGAGTTTATAACCACAGCATTTTTTTCTCCTTTTCCAAGGAAATGTGCCTTTCGTGTATCTGTCAGCAGCCAGGGAGACGCTGATAGGGGATTTGCAGAACACTTAAGATTAATATTTAGTGGGGCTTTTGGCAGAGTTCCGTTGTATCCTGGCAACCACCTCCTTAGGATAAAAGTAAGTATAAGAGGAACCCGAGTTTTGATGTGGTGAGGCATTAGAGCCCTGACAGCTATGACATTCAAAATGATGGGTTTTTATTGGGTCTCAGTTCCTTCGTTTCTGTCATAGGTCAAAGGATGTACCCACTCTCCCATCCACCCCTCCCGACCCAGCTTTCCCTCCCACCCCCACCCCCACCCCCACGTCCCCAGTCTCTGTCTCTCTCTCTCGCACACACACACATAGACACACACACACACACACACACACACACACAGAATCTTTCACCAGCCAACAACAGTCCTAGTCTGGGTCAGTACAGAAGACACACATCTATTGAGATGAAAGCACATGTGGGAAGTAGCAGTAATCGTATACTGTACTCTGAGCTTAAGCGCAATTAGAGCATTGCAGCCTTTGGGTACAGTGCCACAGGCCTATAGTACAGTGGCATATGAAGACTGTATTCCATAGGAAGATGTGGTGGTAATCCACTGATTAGCAGATACTTGTGATGATGACCTAAACCCGCTGTATTTGGGGGACTGGTAAAGTTAAATGTCCATTTATCCTGATACAACACTGCACTGTATTTTCTAAGAGCAAATGTGTTTGTGTGTTATTGTAATGCATATGTTAAGTTTACATGTACAGTAAGTGTGTGTTTGTGTGTGTGTGTGTTTGTGTGTGCATGTGTATTGGTGTTGTATGTGTATGTTTTTAAATATGACTGTGAGTGTGTGTGTGTGTGTGTGTGTGTGTGTTTGAGTACATGTCTGGGTTTGTGCATACAGTATGGGTGGGTGTGTGCATGAATGTGTGTGTGTGCGTTCATGCATGTGTTTGTGTGTGCGTGCGTGTGTGTGTGTCTGTGTGTGTGTGTATATGCATGTGTGTATGCATGCGTTCATGCATGTGTGTGTGTGTGTATGTGTGTATTTGCATGTGTGTATGCATGCGTTCATGCATGTGTGTGTGTGTGTATGTGTGTATATGCATGTGTGTGTGCATGCGTTCATGCATGTGTGTGTGTGTGTATCACCCTCCACTTGTCCGTGCTGGACTCCGATAGAGGAGCATTCCAAACAAGGTGCACTTACGAGGAAGCAGAGCAGGTGCTGAAAGAGAGCGGCCGGTTCTCTGGGGGGGTACAGCCATCTCTCTTCGCTCGCCTCCCCCTCGTCTCCTCGTCTCCCCTCACCCCACCCCCTCATCTCACTGCTCCTTAGGGCAACCAGTGCATCCTCCTCCAGGGCCCTCTCTCCCTCCAGCCCTAATGAGTGCCAGTTGGACTTCAGTGGATCCAGCGTTTCACAATCATCAGCATCGCTTTTGGCCCCGGATCAATCAACCTCACATTCACTCTGTTTCCTGTGTGTGTGTGTTTCTCTGTGTGTGTGTGTGTGTGTGTGTGAGGGGGTGCTTACGTGTGTGTGTGTGTGTGTGTGTGTGTGTGTGTGTGTGTGTGTGTATGTGTGTGTGTGTATGCGCTTGTGCGTGTGCAAGTGGAAGCATTGTTCAATCATTCTGACTTTTTTTTTTACTATTTTCCACTTCACCACATGATGTGACCTCCTTAATGGTAGCGGGAGGCTATATTCATCACTTGATGATGACAGTGCTATTGATAGACACAGAGTGTACTGGAATCTCCTCCTCTGGAGACTCATGATGACAAAGGCAATGGCAATGCTAATGTTAATTAATTAAATTACTTTAGAATCAGAATCAGATTTTATTGGCCAAGCATACTTACATACACAAGGAATTTGACTCTGGCAGATGTTGACTAGTATACAGTCAGCATTTAGACATGTAGTGAATCAATAGACAACAGTTGTGTGTAAGAGTTAGGTTACTATTTTAGAGTGGTTGAAGATTAGTTATCAATAACAGTTCCATCATGTCTTGTGTATTGTCCCCTTTCTCTTGGTTTGAATTAAGATTAGATTTTATCAGGGGTTAACTAGTTGCTGGTCGCTAAAGGGGGAGGAGTTTGATGTTTTGTGAAAAGGTCTAGTTTGTAGGACAGGGATCCGTGTGTTTTACTTCTTTCCACGGTAGAAAAAAAGCAGCAAGTAAGCTCATACATGTGTACTGGCTGTGTGTACTGTGTACTGCCAAAGACAGAGTACAAATTATGACTGAGGATCAAACTGACAGAGCAAAACTGGGGCATGGAAATAAATTCCTTCCTAACAATGTCTTGACATAACGGAGTGATCCGTCCTAGCCATGGCGCAGCTGCAGTTGAAGCACGGCATTGTTAGTTTTCTTTCAACAGGTTAAGCTGTGCTGTTTCAGATGGGTTGACCTTTCATGGTTCGTGCTTTTTCTTAAAAGGAAGAAAAGAAGAAGAAAAAAAAAGAAGAGGGCATTCTCAGCTCTGTGCTTTTTCTTAAAAGGAAGAAAAGAAGAAGAAAAAAAAAGAAGAGGGCATTCTCAGCTCTTCAGTATATATCATAATAGAGATTTTCAGCCCAATATTAGTGAGGTCATCCACAGGGTTCTCCATTAAACTTTACGGTTCATTGAAACAGAGTGCTGCCATGTGGTTCCCATCAGGTCCTAATGCTTTTATCAAGAGCGCGCCGTGGCCGCGGCTCTGAGCAACTGTCATGGAATCCACTCTAAACTTTGACTGACAAATTTATATGAGTGTTAATTCTCCTCCCATCCTGTGCATAGGAGTTTGAGGCTGGCAAAGAGGAGGATCAACCCCCAAGGCCAGCGTCATGCCGTGCACACTCCAAACGCAATACCTACAAACCGCTTGTAGCCAGACCTCGCAAACAAACCCCCTGAGCAAACTTGGCAATGGCCGAACACGCTCGCGCTTAAGCCAGAGACGAAACAAAACACATACTGAGCTGGTTAACATTGTGAAAAATAGCAATTTGTGGGTGATGGCCGGGCCGACAGCTAAGAGCAGTGAGAGCCTTCAGGAAGTGTACAAAAGGGCTGGAGAAGAATCAAAATCAAATGGGCTTTACAAAAGTTTACAAGTCCAGCGCCTGCTTATTTTACCGCCGGGCGGTAAAGCGATGCCAAAACACAATGCTAACGCTAATCTGCAAGCATTAATTCAGGGTCTGAAACACCTGGCAGACTCCACGTGTGAAACATTAGCTAACTCTCCGTGCACCGGCGTAACCTTAGAAAGACAACTTAACGATGAAAGAGCCAGGATTGGAGGGCTCACTTAATCACCGCGGACGTTTTAACGGTTCCTCCAAGAGCAGTGCCGGACCATCAGCACGGCTGGCGAGCAGAGCAGATGGCCCAGCGTCCCGCTTGTGAGAGTCTGGTTGAAGATTAGCAAATGCCTTTGGAGGAGGAATGCAGAGGCCTTGTGTGAGGCAAGACAAGAGGAGTAACAGCTTTTTCCCCACTGCTAATCATGTTGTTCTTCTGTCAGTGTTAAACGTTACTATGCAGTATGTTGTACATTTGCAAATATTGTAATTTAGCAGATGTACCTACATTTATAAATGAGACCCGATCTGATTGATTAATCAGTGACAGATTTTAAATTCATGTATTGGCATCAATAGGAAAAAGGCACAATAAGCTTGAAGAAGATATGTAGTTTAAAGTAACACTTTGTATGAAACTTGTATTCACAAGACTATATAAACACTATAATGCATTCATAAAGTATGTAAAGTATCCATCCTTGTTTATACATACTCATAACTGTTCTCCTAAGGCATTATAATGCTATGCCATAAGCCCTAATGCAACTTCAAGTGACAGTGCATTCTACGTTATAAAGCTTTAAATGTCTACAGGTGCTTTTATGAGAATGTATAAATGATTATGAATACTAGTTTCAACCATTATTAAGCTTTTTGGAGGCATTATAAGCCTTTATGAATGTGTCTTATGAATACTAGCTTTAGAGAAAGTGCTACCGTGTTGTCTATGCGAAAGTCCAAACAAAAAAAACAAAACAAAATGTTTTTAATGTAACATGCCAGTATCCCACACAATTAGAACTTCTTACTCAACTTCTGACTCACTTTGCCAGATGGGGTAACAAAGGAAGTGTGGTCAGTTGTGAGTAAAACTGAAGTCATTATATTTAATCCATCCTAATTGCATTGTCTAAAATTGCAGCAGAAAGAAACATTTTAAATATTTCTTGGCCGCACAGTATGAAAGTTTTCCCTGCTAAAACCAGTGCAGGATAATCCTCAGAGAAGTCCTTTGATTATCCATGAAATACTTTAGCCACCTAACCGCCTCAAACATCAAGTGACAATAAAGTAGGGATAGGGGTTGTCATCTGGATTGTGGTCAGCTGTTCATAGTGCAAATCTCCCCAATCTCCCTGTTTAACGCAATCAGGCTGTTTATGGCAGCTTTTAGGACTAGTCTTAGGGCGCTGCATGTGGGATCTTCCTCCCAACCCAAGTGTCTCTCTGTATCTCACAAGTGTCTCACAAAATGCAGATTTTACGTCTTTCACAGATGTTCAAATAAATCCATTATTAGTTCCATGCAAACTCTGTCTTAGGTATTTTTCTGTTAATGTCACTCTGGTCACCACATGACAAATGATGCATTTGCACTCGATTAGAAAGGCAAGAGTCTTTGAGGCAATCGCGCACAGAAGGTCTCCAATAGATGTTTGGATGATATACAGTGCCAGGTGCTTTTCACTGGAAGCAGAGCCCTGTGACAACCTGTCCTAATGAATTAAGGTAGGCCTTTTCACACAGCACACAGAACATCAAGGCGTGCCTTCCTTTAAAATGTGTCCGAGACATCCCGGCCAAAGCCCATCAGCTCACAGACACACTCGCTCCAGCGGTGGCCGCAGCAAAAACCGCGCGGTCGTCTCGAACGCGGTCGTCTTTTTACGGTACCGCACAAGGCTGCAGGGGGGAGGGGTGGGGAGTTGGGGGGGGGGGGGGGGGGGGGGGGGCAGATGCGTTACCGTGGCAACGCTGACCCTTAAAGTCATGGTGCAACCCGAGCTCGCGGCCAGATTTACGGGTGTTTTCAGCTTGTTACAGCAGATTTATCCTTACAATAAAAAAGAACAACAATCTGCAGAAGCCATTAGAGAGGCAGGGGGAAGAATGGCCTGGTTTGAACATTTACTTCACCCCTGTGCTGTGCTGCCAGAAGGCCTGAAGCAAAGCTCTGAACATGTAACAAGTTCAGCACACTACATGAATATGCATATTTCAATTACTTAATTATGATGAGACTGAATTATTACTAGTTCTGTAGAAGAAAGTCTACTAAAGTTATTGCTGAATATTACAGAAACAGAAACAAAGAATATCAAAAAATGTAGTTACAGTTTATTCCAGAATAGTGGCATCTGTTGTACTTTACTTTATTTTGCAATGAATATATATATATATACATTTTCATTTTGCAGTAAAAATAATATAAATATATATATTTTTAAGATATTAAACATGACCCATGAAAACATGAAACATAAAAAAAAAACATGACAAGTCTGTCTCGTGATAAAATTGGAATTTGCCCCTCATACCCAACTGGAGCCATGGCCGACAGACTGCAGCTATGTTGACTAAATGGACAAGCAGGTTTTCTTCCAGGGGAATGTTTCAGCTTTCTGTGGTGGTTGCATTAGCCCTGGCCAGAGCCAGTGTCATCGGTCCAGCTGGATTAAGACGAATGGCACTGGATGAGCAAGCCTGGGAGGTGGCGACGGGGGGATCAGGGTAGGGGTTGGGAGGGGTTGAGGTAGGTGATGGGTGGGAGGGAGGGGGTTTGGGAATGATGCTGTTGGGTGTGTGGCTGTGGTGGTGAATGGGGAAGGGGGTTGCTGGCGTCTGTGTCAGATGAAGAGAAAGGCCTTGCTGTGGTATTCGGAGCAGGAGACGTCTTCATTCCGTCCTGCCGACGTGAGCGATCTTCTTCCATTGGCCACGCTGGGGGGGAGGGGGGGGGGGGTGGGACGCGTGACCCCACGGGGCCCCGTCCGGCTGCCTGGCCCCACTCCAGGGGCCACCGACGGCAGATCCCCTAAGCAGGCTTGACCGCCGATAGTCACACACGGCCGCGGTCAAGCACTGGGCAGAGGGATTTGAGGTGTGACAGCATAATCAATTTCTGTGATTCATGATCACCCAAAGGAGCGGAGCCTGTTGGCCAGCCGAAGGGGGTGGGGGGGTGGAGTTGGAGGGCCGAGTGACAGAGAGGCCTGTCTCAGCATGGCCAGAAGACAAGATGCTGTCTGGTGGCTTCCCCACATACTCAAAAACCTTTCTAGAGAAGACCGAGACCGCTATTCCTCCACAGTATACTTGTCGAAAAAGAGGAATGTTTTTGTAATGTGATACACATTGGTTTTAACCAGCCGGAAAACACATTGGTGTAATGGTCACTCTGCTTTTTGCTATTTACTACAACCTATTCTATGCTGACCAAGAAGGCTGCTGTGCTAACCTCACTAGAATTCTGTTTTTGCAATCCATATTTTTTCTTTCTTGCATGCTTAAGTGGTGAGCTTAGAGGCGCTTAATCCTATTTCTGTTAATGCTAGTCACATGACAGGGTGGAAGTGTAAGGCAATTATAGTAAACATCAGCAGATGTTCATGGAAAAATGAAAATCAGCCACTAATTTGTATACTTGACATGTCAATATGCTCATAGTGCTTTAAAACCTCCACTTCCTGTTAGTCTGGTAACCTTGTACGGTAATTTAACCAACCTTTCATTACACTTATAATGAATTAACAATGTACACATTATGCATTTTGTTTACACATTTATTTCATGTAACTGCATGCACTGGACTGATCACATTGTAGCTTGATCCGCTTAGTCCTTCGTAAGGGCAGCTGCGGTGTCAGTCTGAGTATATGACATTCATTAGTATTAAAAACAGTGTCAAGATGACTTTTAGCCCATGGTTGTTACATGTTGACCCTTTGCCCAATATTGCAACCATTTGTGTGATGTGCACACAGCAGGTGGAAGGCATAAAGGCCGCTGTGTGTGTGTGTGTGTGTGTGTGTGTGTGTGTGTGTGTGTGTGTGTGTGTGTGTGTGTGTGTGTGTGTGCGCGCACGCATGGGGGGGCCTAACAGGTGCTCGTGAGGCAGGACACACTGGGGTTGCTCTGAGCTAAGCCCCACACACTCACTGCAGGATAACAATCCCAGAGCCGTCTTTAAAGGCCCGTTCCCAGGGCGAATTTTGTCTATTCTATTTCAACACACACACCCATACACACACACACACACACACACACACACACACTGATCCTGTAGGCCTATGTCAGTCTGGTGGTGTAGGAGGAGAGGCAGAGGAAACTCTTCCAGCCTTGGCAGAGGAAGAAAAAAAGAAAGAAAGAAGAAAGAAAGAAAAAAAGCTAAAACTAAATAGAAGCATGCGAGAAAGAGAAACATTTGAGCCTTGGCATCAAATCAAACTAACCGAGGGTTTTTTTTTTTTTTGAACAGTCTGTATGTGTCAGGGCCGTGTGTTTGTGTAAAGGACGTGGCTGCCATGAACCATGTCATTCTTGTAAAAAGTGTTTTGTTTCTCCTTAGCAAGTGTTAGCACCATGTCAGTGTGTGCAGACGTTCTCCTTGTGGGAGAAGGGCGAGAAAGTTCTCAGACGAATAAATCACATGGTCAGGCATGAGGGGCCAGTGTGTATTTATTTTTTAGTTTTGAAGTGAAAATCCACTTACTGGAGCATTAATGTGCTAAAATATATGGCAGGAGAGAGCCTACTTATCCTTTATACCTTATGTATACATTTTGACATTAGTCTTCTGACGAAATATATATTCAGCATGCGCATAAAATGGAGTTTCCCAGGGTTCAGCCTGGTATAACTGTGATGTAATGACTTTGCATTAAAAACTAAAACACATGGCAGAGTTTCTTGAATAATTGTTTTTTTTTTTTTTTTTGCTGATACAATGAATGCATACAGTATTGAATCCAGGTCAGCTAAATCTAGTCTGGGCTTGACTTATAACATGTTTTAAAGGATACTGATACCAACGGATAACATAGCTCATAACTGGATGCATCTGGCATGCAAGATTATAAAGCTTATAAATGGACACATCAGTGATCATGCATATAATTAGTCAACAGTGAGGGGATTTACTGCTTACCCCATAGCTTAGCTTTACGACAAAAACGGACAGCAGAAATACAAGCTAACATTAACATAAGCTAAAAACATGCAGTGAGTTATGCAGTGAACTCTCCACACACAACATTCCAAGCAGTGCACTACTCCCCTTTGCCTGTCATGTCAGTATAAACTCGGGCTGTTTAACTAACACAAGTATCCTTAAGAAACGTATCGCTGTTAGGAGGCAAAGGAACCTGTCTGATTTTAAATGCTGTTGGCTGTATCCCCTTCCACCGTTGATGACAAACAGGCTATATCTAGTATTAAAATACTCCCGCACAGCATAATGAGGGTGTTAAGTCAGCCTAACAGCACATGGCCAATAAAATGTTCTCCATTTGTCATCACAGCTCTGTAAACTGACATCCATAAATAAAATGCTAGTTACTGCTCCTTGACTCGCACTTGGCTTGGCCGGTTCCCACTAGAGAGCAAGGTCATGTGGCCTGTGCCAAGAGCAGAGGGGTCATATGCTCGAGCGGCAGAGGAAAGAGTATGTGAGCGCCGGTCAAACTGGAGACGCATTCCCAGCATGCCTTAGACAGGCCAGCACCGGAGTGGTCAATGCAGAATTAGAGTGGTCACACAGTGGCCCGCCACACTAACAAAATCATCAGCATTTCCAGGGGCGGCCATTTTGGATCTGGTAGTTTCGGTCATCCCCTCTTAAGTAGCTGGACTCCAATGTCCCTTTGACGTCCTCAGTGACACCTAGCATGTGCTGTTGATGGTGTATGCTTTTGACATTGTTGCCGTGTCCCCCCAATGTTGTCCCCCTGAGCTGCATGGTGACTGCGTTGACTCTGTTTATCAGGTGGTTAAACTGACAGGGCACTGACCCTCTTCACCCCGTGGAGACGGTCGGCATTAGGTTCCTCTTCCTTTGGCCGCATACCCGTGGAGCGATTTAGACTGATGAGCCACATGGACAACTGCCACCCGCTCCCCTGCTGTGCCCTGCGGCGTCTGACAGGGTTTGGAAGAGTGTAGTGTAGTCTGACATGCCTGGTTCCATCCCTCCTCTTGCGGGTGCTGCCTCTCTCTTTATGAAACAACGTCTAAAAGGGAACTGGCTATTGACAGTCAAACACATGTGTATGGGCCATTACATAAGGCTCTTTTCACTCTTCCAGACACCTGATAAAAAACAGACGCATGAATGAGATGTTCTTAGCAGATGACTTGTATATCTCTGGGGATAGCCACGTGATGCAATGTGAGTTATGAGGTCAGGATGCTCAGGATATTTTGGCATCTTTTTTGCATTGCTTGACAGGGGGACCCATTTGTGCATACCATCAAACACGCATCTTCAAAAGGGAAACATATGCAGCAGCATAGGTATGCATGACATCAAACATACTCGGGAGTGAACATACTGAAACACATCGCTCAGATGAGCAGTCTCTGTCTTTTTAACACAACACAAATAAACTCTGACCCATCCACTCACGCACTCACACACTCACACAAGCGCTAATTGTTCACGTAATTTATGTCCAAATCAGCAGAAAACACCAGTGAGTTTCTGTGTCTCCTGCAGGGCACTAACAGATACTCACTGTAGACTACATGGTGCATGTGAAGTATCCACCAAAGCAGGCACATAAATTACTGTGTGAGGTTTAGGGAGGACATTTTGTTCAGTCAATCAAAGGCAAAGCCCTCTGGTGTTCAATCGATGTTGCATACAGTATTGCATCTGCAATGTAGGCTTACACACATGTTAACGCTTTTCCTTTAGAGATGATGTATTGGGTCTTGTCTTAATGGTTACAGAATTACTAAAATAAAGAGGAGCCATACTGAGCAGTCCCATAACAAATGACACCATTTATGATGGTCGTTTTTCGGAATCACGAGTGGTCGACGTTGTTTACTGCAATCCAACTGAGTTTACATAAAACGAGTCTTCAGTCACTCCCTACTCTAACCAAGGGGGGCGGTAGAGAGAAAAGGACTGAAGGATTTAGAGTCCTACTGAGAATGGGAAGGTGAGCCATCCGCCAATGGGAGATCAGCTCGGTGAAATATGAAGCTTTATCCTTAGTGGGGTTTTTTTTGTTATTGATTTATTTAGCCTCGATAACAAGAGTCGTAAAGCCATTTTAAGGAATCTCTCCCTCTCTCTCTCCTTTTCTCCTCAGGCTCCAGCCTTAGGTAACCCTCTGCTGCAGGCGGTGAGAAGACTGCCGGCCTGTGAAAGCATTTCACCCAAGCTGTAAATCTGCGTGGCAGAGATTGTCTTTGATTTCTCTCTCCTCACTTTTTTTCCTCTGCCTTTCCACTTTTTGGCTCAATTTGTTCATATACAGCCAACTTTCTCTTTCTCACTCACTCTCTCTCTCTCTCTCTCTCTCTCTCTCTCTCTCACTCACTTACTTACTTTCCCTTGCCCTTTTCTCTGTCTCCATCTCTTGCTGGTGGTTTAAAGTAAAAGACGAGGGCCAAACACAAGCGTACAAGGGAGTTTGTGTCCGTCAAGACTCTGTATCTACAGTCTGACAAACAAACTGCTGTGTACATAAAACTCTTTGACTCTGTGTGACTGGATTGGTGATAGCCTTTTAAAATATTTTACAGTTACCCCCACAATGCTCCTCACCCTGATGAAAGTAACACGTGGTCATTGGCTAGTCAGGCTACGACAGTGGTTCCAACCAACCTCTTTGGTGTGACCACTGGTTACCGCCTGAGGATTAAACCAACATGTCAGCTTGTGCCACCATGCTTAGGAGCTTTTCTGAAGGACCACATGCAACCCTTGTTTGCTTAGCCGATTGCTCCCCTACCAGGCCCAATGGTAACATGAAACACTTAACAGCAGCTTGACAATGGTCATAAAACCGACCAAGGTGTTAAACAGGTGTGGGGGGTGAGGTTTGGGGGGGGGAGGCGGTGTGTTGGGTGGTGGAAGAGAGGAATAGGCAAAAGTGTGGGTGGAAAGTGGAAAGGACTGAAGAGGGACAGGACAGAGCAAGAGAAAAAAAAGAGAGAGGGAGAGAAAGAGATGGAGAAAGAGCAAGGGCTTTATGGGGTTCACCAAGTGACCTTTGACCTCTTGCTCTCAGCAGGACGGTGTCATAATAAATTGCCGGTCGTTAAGGGTCTGGACACCTCTTGGCACCTACTTCAAAAGAGCTCAGGGGTTCTGCCTGTTAGGTTTGGATTTAGCATGGCAGACGGACGGGTTATGGCCCAATCGCTGTTTCATGCCTGCACATCTGGATGGCAGCACCTTGGCTGAAATTGAGACTTTGTGTCTCTTGATGTTTTCTCATGACATCTTTATTAACACTCTGCACGGCTATCCACGCACCTCCATCATATTTCTGTTCTCGACCCCCTCCCACCCCCACCCCCACCACCAGCATCCCCACCTCCCACCTCCCACCTCCATCCACCTCCCCACCTCCTCCTCTTCTCATCACGCCGTTGTGATGGCGCCCTAATGGGAAACAGTTGGGTGAGCCAACATGGGGAGGTGCTACTAAGTGGCGATATGGTCGGAGAAAAGGCCTCTTTCTTTTTCTTTCTCTCTCTCTCTCGCTCTCTCTATGGGTCAAAGCACAGAGCATCTATCTTGAGGCTGGAGTCAACGGAAGCCACCGCTGGGCTGGCCAGTGCGCCGCACCTTGTCCACATTAGCACAGGCGAGTCCTTTTATGTTACCTTCTATCGATGAATCCATCTCGCCTTCGGTATGAGGTCAGTGCTAAATTATTGGCCAGCTAGAGATTTCACCTTCTGTATCCCCAACTCACACCACTCACACCACCTCCTGCACCAGTATCCCTCCAATAATCCCCACCCCACCCCATCTCCTACCCACCAACCCCCCAAAAACACTGTTTCCCACAGTTCATATGGAAGAGCTGGAAGAATGAATAAAAAAAATAAAACCTTTTGCCGTCTTTCAAAAGCGGCCAGGTTGACCTGTG
>CM050207.1:18364782-18424782 GCA_027475355.1 Coilia nasus
AGCGCATACGTTAGCCTTTTATAGTCCCTGTCTGTGATTATCTGTGTTCTCGGCGGAGTCGAATAACAGGCATTAGGTTTAGCCTGATTTGTCGTTTGTACTTTTTCAAGGCCCCAGGAGATCACAGCCTGTTAAAAGCTAATTGGCTGAGATTTGTTAAGGTAAACAGAATTTTTTTCCTAAAAGAAATATAAACACACACACACACATTAAAAGTGTACACTAGAAGTTATTATTATTATTGTGTGTAGCACATCTTGTTTCACATTTTCTATATGTATTATATACTAGGCTATTCTGGCTGAATTTTGAGTAAGTATAGTTTAAGTTTATAATATGTTTATACTAATAAAGAACAAACCACCCTCTTACAGTTAAAGATTTTAGTTATACATAAAACACTTGGACATTACATCAAAATTTTAGACATATGCCATGGAGTTTCTAAAAAAAGTGTTTTGTGATGTGTAAAAGAGATTTTTTTTTAAAAAATCTTAAGATGACAGAGACAGGTGTCCTGGTGTAAAAAAAGACTATATTAATATAAATATTATTTAAAGGAAAAGATCAAAGCAATTTTTAAGACCCTTAGTGTCTCTTTATACAGCTGATGAGACGTGAGAAAAATACGCCCAAAATGTTCATGAATTTCAGCACATCTGATTCTGTCTAATACCAATTTCTAACACGTACTAGCAGAGAATTCTGGTGCGGTTAAAAAAAAAATACTGGCAGGACATAATCAACCTCCAGTTAATAAGGTTCTTACACGCAGAGCAGCCCCTCACAAGCTACAAGGCGCGTCGAGCAAGTGGGAGATCAGTGGAACGCCTTAATTAAGTTTGACTTTCAGACACAAAGAGCTTTAATACGAGACCCTCATAACTTATGCAGCGTTTATAATTCCTGGGCAAACATTTGCAGCTATAATAATACACCTCCTGATCGTCTGTCGCTGGACAGACTTTCCAAGCGGCACTCGCTGAGATTCTCGACATATTTAAACAGAGGGAGAAATCAGGAATGAGAAGATGGGTATGCAGCATTTTTAGTGCATATGGGGTGGAGGAATGCAGTGCCCATTTTCCTCAGAAATATGCATCGCTTGGTCTGTCCGCGAGGAAGCCTCTCTTGACAGACAGAGGAGGCGAGCATTTAATAGAGTTTTCCTCTGCCATGGGCGAAAAGGCTGTCATGCTGACAGAGAAAGCAAGAGATACAGGGAGAGAGAGAGAGAGGCAGAGGGAGAGACAGAGGGAAAGAGAGAGAGACACAGGGAGAGAGATATAGAGACAAGGAGAGAGGGAAAGTGAGAGAGAGTCATTCGTAAAGCCATTCGTGCTTTTCCTTCTATAAACATCTCTGGTGCAAGTCTCAGTTAGGCTTCTTTGTGGTGTGTGTGTAGGTCTGTGCCTGTGCGCACATGTGTGTGTTTGCGTGTGTGTGTATTTAGTAAAACACTATGGTGTATTACAGTACATTGTTATTTCTTGAGCTGGCATCCCAGCTGTAATTTTAAGTGATGTTTGTTTTGCCTGTTGTGGCATTTGTGTGTATGTGTGTCTGTGCGTGTGTGTGTGTGTGTGTGTGTGTGTGTGTACATGTGTGTGTGTGTGTGTGTGTGTGTGTGCGCGCGCGTGCATGCAGGCATCTCTCTGAGAGGCGTCTTTCTGTATGCACACAAAATGTGATGCATGTTAATTACCCAGGTTTCATGATATACAATATAGTTTCCTCAAAGCTACACATACCGTGGGATGTAGTTGTGTTGTTGTTCAGTTACCTCTGTCAGGGCATTAGACATCCCTGGAGTTTCTGTCAGGTGACAAAAGGTCTGCATTCTACCGCAGACGTGAAAGTGAAGCAGCCTGGGAGGCCGCCGCCAATTGGCTGAGGTCAGCCGGGGGTGACAGTCATCCATTAAGAACCCTTGTTTGATATGGAGAAAAGGAGAAGAAAGCAAAGAAAACAACTCCAGGATACAAACAAATGGACCGGGGTGGACCCAAGGCCTTTCCCTCTCTGTCGCTTTCTCGCTCTCTCTTCTCTGTTCTTTATTTCTCTCTTTCTCTCTCAGGCATGTTGGCTTTGCTCACCTCTGAAGCGGCTGACAAATCTGAGGGGACAGAGGTTGTAGAAACGAGCCCCACTCACTCTCCCAATTACTGTGACTTATATCTTAGTCGTTATTGTAATATAATATAATATAATATAATATAATATCAAATAATAACTAAAAAACATTTTAACTATATATACAGAGATTTAGTGTGTAGGGTAATGTACATTCTGGCACAAAATGTCTGTATTTTTGGCAGTATAGGATTGTAAATCAGACACACAAACCATTCCCTATGTTTAGGCTTTTCAGGGGGGAAAACACGTCAGTGTGATTTCTTCTCCCTAATCACTCTGTTTAATGGTTAGAAAAAGAAGCCAGAAGATAGTGACAATCAGCTAAGGGAAGATGTTTAACATGCACAGCGAGGATGATGGGAATGAACTACTGGAGCACACTGCCACCTACTGAGCAGGGGGCAACACCACACTTGTGATGTCGCATCAAGTAAGAAGTGCAGTAAATACTACTACTTACTACTTACTACTTACTACATACTACTTACTACATACTACATACTACTTACTACTTACTACTTACTACTTACTACGTACTTGCTGTACTTAACTGTGTGAGGGACTTAATGATTAAAAGTACAATTTAAAAAATCGATGCATGTTAGTGAGTCTAATACAAGGTATCACTAGTCTTTGATGCTCCATTCAAAAGGTATGTTCAAAACAATGAAGGAAGGCTGACTTTCTGAGACTGATGATACACATTTTGTGAGTAATTCAGTAAAATTCTAAGCATATTATTATGAAAAAAGTTAATTATGTGTATTTATGTTAATGAAGACTAAAGCAAACAATTACTATGACTAAAGATTTAACATACCAATACATTCCCCTTATTTTTCATGTGACCACTTAAAGTTAGTACTATGAGCCACTTACAACTCCATGAACTTCATGTCAAAAGGATCTAGAATCAGGCTTTACCTTCCTGTCTTGTATGTCACAGTATGGTGTGTTCTTCGCTGTAAAAAAGACAGTGTCAAAACAAATCTTTAGCTAACCCTAAACCTGTGCTCCTCTGTCTAAAAGGATCTATCAGGCTTTACCTTCCTGTCTTGTATGTCACAGTATGGTGTGTTCTTCGCTGTAAAAAAGACAGTGTCAAAACAAATCTTTAGCTAACCCTAAACCTGTGCTCCTCTGTCTCACCAGCCTAAACCTGGCCATAAAAATAAGGGCCTAACATAATCTTTATCCAACCTAAACCAGAGGTCCTATAAACACTGTGAGCTTACTCACACACACACGCACACACACACACACACACACACACACGCGCGCACACACACAGACACCCACACTTGCAAGCATGCGCCCACACACATACACACGCACGCACGCACACACACACACACACCTCACACCTCACTCCACTACACCACGACACACACACACACACACACACACACACACACACACACACACACACACACTGCAAGAGGAGTGGAGTGGGGAGGCCGGTCACTCCTCCCGTGCCACTTCCTACACTGGCTGCACTAACAGAGGGACATCAATCTCTCCCTAATTCCGTCAAGTGTGAAAGGGCCCTTATGTGAGGGTGGCCGAAGGCGGCCGGGGCCCGCCGGGGCCCTTTGTAGCGCCGGGGAGAGGAGGAGGAGGCCAGGGTCCTTACAAAGGCCCCGGCCAGGCCTGCTGTGCTCCTGACAGCTGACCAGATGGCGGTGGCATAAACCCAACAAAGCCAATCTAATTAGGAGAACAATGGAGGCCGCGCTCGACTAGGGCGCAACAGCAGAGATGCACAGGAGATGGCGGTGATCGAGGGAGGATGAGGCAATAAGGCGGCACTGGAAAAAGAGAGAGAGAGAGAGAGAGAGGGAGAGAAAGGCAGAGAGGGAGAAAGAGGGAGAACGACAGAGAGGGACAGAGAGGGAGGATGTGTTTGAAAGGGAAAGTCAGCGGTCCAGACCTCCTTTTTTCACCCCCCCTCCTCCCTCCTCCTCCCTCCCTCCCTCTTCTCCCCCGCCCATTGCCTGGCAGTAATATAAGGGGCTATGACTTTATTAGCCCTCATTAACACAAATTAGACCACTCCAGGCCCTTGAATGGAGGTGACAAATTGAATTAAGCGTTTGAAAACAAACCTAGCCCACCCCATGCCAGCTTGCTCCCATATTGTGTTAACATTCATGGGAGGCCCTCACAAAGACAGTCTATTCTTCTGAGGATTCTTTTGGAGTCAAGAATCACACATTCCAAAGGAAATGTATGTGTGTGTGTGTGTGTGTGTGTGCCTACAACTGCAAGATACAAGCACGCTACCTCTCAGATTTTGTACCAAACGACTGTGAAATAATTTGTTTCATGAATAACCTGATGAATAAACAAATAAAATATATTTTTAGTTATAGTTAGCTGCTATTTTTCTTAACCAACCAAATGAAACCACAAACCAGTAACAGTGAATAGATGCTCTGCTCACATAACATAATGTTATTACATTTCAAAATCTTTATCTTTCAGATTGCTTGCATTGTAACTTGTATTTCTATTTTCAAAAATACTACATTGTAATATTATAGTAATCAGCATTCAACTTTACCAAAATATAAGTAAAAAACTGAGACACTGAAAGGATAATGTGTTTATTATTTAAAGTCCATTATGAGCTTATTAAAATTCAACATTAAGAAAAATATGCATATATTTGAAACAAATGTGTAAAATATGTGATTTGTGTTTTAGGTGTAGATGCCCTCTTGTGGCTCAAAAAAGATATTGCTGAAACTGAGTTCATGCAAATTGTGGGCTCTATGCCAAACGTCTGCATAGGAAAAGTTGTGTTGCGCTGGGTTTAGTTGGGTAAGAGAAGGACTATTTCAATGGCTAATGCTCATGGGACTATGGAAACTGGTTGGTTAAGACAAGGCAATTTTGTTTTAAAAAATATATAATTTTAGAAGTGGAATTATAGTAGTTTAAGGTCAACAATAATTAGAATGTATTTTAGACACAAAAAAACACAGCACGTTATTACAAGTCAGTCTACTTTATATTTAGCGTGCCATATCAGGGCTGAATAATTTTGTTTAACTCAGCAAACATGTATGTGAAATATATGCTCACATTATACAGGAGAGCATTTATTTCATGCCAAAATTTGACAATTTCATATAATAAAAAAAAAAATTAATTAACCCCAGTTGGCATTTGCAACTATTGCTCTGTATATCTCCTGTGCACTTTGTATCTGCAAGTGTTGTACGCTGTGATTATGTCCTCTATTGAAAGTCGCTTTAGATAAAAGTGTCTGCCAAGTGTAATGCAATGTAATGTAATAATACACGGCTCTCACCACAACTGTTTTTGTTTGTGGGAGTATGTCTAATGCTGGGTAGTGGATACTGTATGAATGTGTGGTTTGTTTGGGGAGTATGTCTAATGCTGGGTAGTGGATACTGTATGAATGTGTGGTTTGTTTGGGGAGTATGTCTAATGCTGGGTAGTGGATACTGTATGTAAGTGTGGTTTGTTTGGGGAGTATCTAATGCTGGGTAGTGGATACTGTATGTAAGTGTGGTTTGTTTGGGGAGTATGTCTAATGCTGGGTAGTGGATACTGTATGTATGTGTGGTTTGTTTGGGGAGTATGTCTAATGCTGGGTAGTGGATACTGTATGTATGTGTGGTTTGTTTGGGGAGTATGTCTAATGCTGGGTAGTGGATACTGTATGTATGTGTGGTTTGTTTGGGGAGTATGTCTAATGCTGGATATTTGAATACAGATGTGAAGTGGCTAGTGCAGAACTGGCATTTAGGGGAGGAAACCGCTTAAATGTAATGCCCAGTACATATACATACAATACATGGACCTTCATTTTGAGACTTTTTTGTTAACCTATCCAGCCAATTAGTCGTAAAACAGCAACACACTTCTCTGTGTGAAATGACCAAAAATGATGTTCTGTCCAATGCTTTACATGGGTTGCATTTGTTGGTGTGAGTTTGGTAACATTTTAACGCCCCTCCAGAGCCTTCACTAATATTCAACCAACCAACCATTCGACCTGCACTGACCTCTTGATCTAAGAGACAGTAGTTCATCTCCAGGTCAGTACCTCCATATCAAATTAGTTTGATACAAACTGTGAACTGTAGACATGTTAGGAAACACGAATGTTAAGCTTTTGACAAGCTATATTACCATCCTTTAAGTCTGTAAGGAGATGGCATCAGCAAATTCTACCCAAGAAGAGACCTACACGGCAGCTTTGATTGCTTGTAGGCTTTCTGTTTTATCTTTAAATAGCATGTTTTCGCATGCATGAGGGTCCTGTAAAGATAAAGTATGAAGAGAAAGCTGGAGAGGGTTATGTTACTACAGTAGATGAGAAATAAATCACGATCAAAGAAACCCCTAAAGAAACTTCAGCACAGGCACCATATGTGATCTCTTGATATCACTAAATGCTGCCACCTGCAGGGATGTTTAGATATCACCATTTACTTGGTACCGTTGGTGACAGCATTTCAATTAATCAAGCAAACTAATCAACACTGTGTCACCACAATTCCAATTCCTCTCTCTCTCTCTCTCTCTCTCTCTCTCTCTCTCTCTCTCTGCCCTATACGGTTACACATAAACACATTTGTCCACATGTCTCCATGCTCAATATATCTCCAATATCCAGTGTAAAAGTTTAACCATCAATAAGCCTAATATGTTTTACTCTTTAAAGGTATATTCTTTGAATTCAGTTTTATTTATTCATATTCACAATTTCACTATATGAACATAAAATTACCTAGAATAGAACACATTACTTGACAGGGTCACCACCATTTTACCCTTAGATTGCAATATCTTTAGGTAAGTTAAAAGTTTAAAATTGTATTTTTGACTTCATTTTATTATTTATTATTTACTTTTAATTGTTTTTAGGACTATCTGCAGCTGTTAAGTACAGAGTACATTTATGCAAAACAATCATGTTAATTTGTCAGTGCCTCTAAGAGAAGTCTTCAAAGAGACAAGGACTGTGTTTGAAAAGTCTCTCACGGACAGGGGAGAGTCTTTTTTCCTCACCTTCACCATGGTAATTTAACTGCTTTAAGCTTGTTTTACACTCCGTGAGGAAGTGACGTCAAAATTACATCAGTGCACATGTGGAGCGGTGTTTTCGAGTGCACTACTGCCGTTCTGGGCAATGACAAGTCTAGTTTCAGCTAACTTTGGCCTAGTAACTACAAGCTAAAACATGTATTTTCTTTTGCTACACGTAGGCTAATATTGCTGGAAACTCACAACAAATACAAGCACTGACCAAAAACTTTTAGGAGTTTGTTTAGTTTTATCCACAAACCAAAATAGCCTGCAGTAGATTTTTTTTTATTATTTATTTATTTTTTATTTTTGTTGCTTTGGCGGCCTCCAGTGACTGGGAGTAGGACACCTCACTTGATGCCTTTGAAACAGATTATGTGACTCAGTTAAGGATCACTTCATTTCCCATGACTATTCCATAGATCTGAAGTATAGCAGGGAGTGTTAGCAACTTCCATCAGTGCGGTCAAAAGCTGGTTCAGTTTTCTCAAGCGAAAAAAAGAAGAGTTGTCACATTCATCTCTACAGACAAATAAGTAAGGTGTTATAATCTGAAATGGAGATTTCCTCATGTGGATTATCTGGGTAGAATACCTTAATTGTTCAGGCGTGTTTTTGTATCATTTTTTTATCTTTTCTTTTAAGCCAGCTCATCACATCTGGCCAGACCAGTTCTCTGACCAAATGGTCCATGATGTTAAAACAGTATAACTTTTAGTGGGTCAGAAAGTAAACTTCACGTCTCTGAGGATCCATTACAGGCAATACCATGGGAGTTAGGTTTCATTTATTTGCATGCACACACACACACACACACACACACACACACACACACACACACACACACACACACACACACACACACACACACACACACACACACACACACACACACACACAAACACATACACACACACAAACACACACACACACACACTTTACTGCACTACAGTACTTTCCAACCTTTATCTTGTGCTTATCGAGCTGGGACAGTAGCTTGTTTATATCTGATAATGAGTTGCAAATGGAATTGGTGTTTTCAGTCCTTGGTCTTTCGGTTTTACATGAAGACAGGAGATGGAAACAAGAAAGAAAGCATTAAGCAATTCATACACAAAATTGGATTATAATTTATTTTAGGAGTCGTTATTAGAATGTCTCTACATCACAAAGTACAACACAATAAAGTCAAAGAAGCTAAGTTGTAAGCAACTCGACTTCTTTTTGGAGCTTGAAGATGTGTTACCTTACTGTATATCCAAAAGGCTTCTTCAGTTCTGTCCTGATGATGGGGAGCCAGGAGCTATATCTCTGGACCATTGGAGGTTCAGTGGTAGACCACACCCCTCATCATGTGACAAAATTGTGACATTTACATATGTCAGGATGTGAATTGGAGTGAGAGTCATTATGGTCATAGGACCAAAGAATAGGAACTGCTCTGATGGTGAAGAGCAGTTAAACTTCCTGGGATAAGATCTCAAGGTAGGATGGTATGTAGCAGATAGATGATGATGCAGCCCTTATCTTCTGTTCAAAGCTGGTTGTTGAGAAAGCCTTTTGGATGAAAGGTGAAACGTCTTCCAGCTCCAAAAAGAAGTCCAGTTGCTCACAGCTTATCTCTTTTGACTACCATGACCTGGATAAATGACAATCTTCACAGACATAAAGCGATAAAGTGTGCAAAAACATATACAACACCACAAAAGGACCCCTCTCAGCTCACTTTTTAGTCCATATCTCTGGATAGGACTTGAAAGCACTTTCAGACATTCTATCGCGGCACACCAAATCTGTGGTCTGGGTGCGGCACCAGCCATGAACAAAGTGTTATATTTGCTGTACACCTGGAATCGGAAGTCATAGAGACAAAGGACAAAGACAGGTGTGTTCAGCAACTTAATTAGGTCAAATGTCACCCACTGCCAAGCTATATCACGTCTGGTTTCGGAGATATTCAGGAAAAAATGATCTTCGCTGCAAACAAAGGGTTAAATTTGCCCTATCTCAGGAATCATAAGTTGTAGAGACATGGGACAAACACAGATGTGTTCAATTACCACTTTCAAATCTTCCTCTTTGGAAATATTCATACAATAATGAATGAATAAAATGAATGAATAAAATAATATATAATATAATAACAAAAAAACATTTTTCATTAAGAAGCAGTCCGAACATTTTAATGGAAGATTGTAGCAGTTTGAAACCACTTCTAAACGCTTTGTCTGGATGAGACCTATCTGGGGACACCTTCTTTTTACATGCCCCAGTTTTAAGACATTATGACATTAAAAAATAAAAAAAGAACGAAATAAGTACAAAAGATAAGCAGAGAATAGTATGTAGTAACAAAAAATAAAATAACTAATTTCTAAAGTAAACTAGATGTACCGCATAGCAGTATGACTGCTGCAGTGTATTGAAATGTGGGAACTGTTGGTATGATAAGTGTGTGGTAGAGCAATGTTGTGAGGTGAGAATTTGTGTGGAAATGATTTCCTGGAAGTTGGCATGGATGTGGGTTTTGAATGAATGACGTTGTGTGTGTTTGTGTAGTGTGTAGGAGTGATTTGTGAAAGGGAAAGGCAAAATGAGATTGAGATGAAATGAGATGTGAGCCCCCTATGGGCCAAATTTTATGGCATGTGCTGTGCTTTTAGAGGTCTAGAGGTGTGCTAATCGTGTATGACATATTTTGTGCAGTTCCTTCTCGGACCAAGATATTGCCAATTTCAAAATCCCAATTTTTGCATTTACCCATATCACTAGGTGGCGCTATGCTTCAGGTGAGTGTTTATGTGCTGGGTCGATACGCCTTTGTAACACCGACATATCACAACAATGTAATGTTGTTGGGTGAAACGTTAATTAAGTTATTCATCACATTTGGCCGTCTCCCCCTTTGACGGACACTGGCACAGTGCCTACAAAGATTCCTGTCACCCAAAGTACCAGTGTCCCGGCAATCATTGAAAACACAATAACGACCGCTTTTGCAAACTTTACTAGCAGTGGTCATAATAATACATAAACATACAAAGCATCTCGAGTTGCATTGGCTCGGTTGTGTCAGTACATGGAGGTGGGTCAATGGTGAAGCAAGAAGGTTCAGAGCTGCTCTGGTGACTGGCCTGGTCCCTCCTGTGCTATCGCAGACGGTTGTCCAAGTGAATGGACTGAGAAATGAGGCACTCAAGATCATCAGGGGCTTCCCCAGCAGTGGTTCAAGGCATCTATAAGACAGATATAAGCTATCTATATGGCAGATATAAGCTCTCCGATTCCAGCCATTCTCTGCAGCCAGAGTACGGAAGGTGATGGCGTAGTCCGAAACACTTTCTATCCTTTCCTTGACACAGCTTTAGAAACTTCTTTGCGGCAGCCCACAGCAGACTGATCTAAGACTGAGCATTCCACCCATGAAGAGTCGAACATTTCAGCACTCAGGGCCTTGATTCTGACAGATTGCCGGATTTGCAGATTTACCAGTCAGGCGGGTTATGATGTAAGCAACCTGAGAGTGGTCTGAAGGAAAGGTAGTAGGTAGTAGAGTAGTAGTAGAGAAACTTTATTGATCCCGAAGGAAATTACGGTGTCCAGTAGCATACACATACAGCACCACATGAGGAAGGGGAGGAGAAAAAAGCCACCGCCCAGACCATGCTCTTAAGGGAGCTCTTAAGGGAGCATGGTGTCGGAAAGGACTGAGGTTGTAACTCAAATGTTAACTGGCACCGAGTTAAGAAGCCTCTACACCCACCTGGGTTGCCATCGTAGTGTTAAGGCGCAGGCAGTTGTGGCTCCGCCCCCTGAGGTTGGGGTGGAGGGAGTGGAGGGGCAGCTGATTGAAGAGGGAATGCACTTTTCCCTCTGCTTCTGCTGAGTCAGTCTGTTACACTTGGGTTTAGAACAGTCAGTCAGTAGACAAACCCACCAGCCTACCAAGCTGACAGTAACTTCAACTCAAGAGCAGACAGAGTATTTAGTACACAAAAGGTTTTATTCCAAATTGAAAACATACAAAAGCTCAAGAGGTCCCAAAATGGTGACACAAAGGGGTACGTAATCCAGCAAAATGCAGGCAGTATTACAAAACACACAGAATATCCAAAGAGAAAGTTCCACAAAGCACAGTAAGTTCAAGGGATAATCCAAAAGACATTACACCTCAGGCAGAGATGAAGAGGCACAAAGGCAAAAAGTATTTCACAAGGCAAAAACACAGACAGTATAAGATAAGGAACAGCCAAAAAAAAAATGTTGGAACAACAAGCAAACACAGTAGAACAGAGTGGGTACCTTACAGCGTTACTCCTTGAAGACTCAGCAATGTTTCTACAAAAGACAGGGCTTAAATACTAGTGGTTAACAGAATAACAAGGCAGGCATGACATGACCAACGTAACAGGGTGCAGGTGAGTGTAATCAACCAAAGACATCATGGAAAAGGAGTACAACACAAGGACAGCTCGTGAGGGTGACATCTAGTGGTGAACACAAAAAAAAAAAGTCCAGAGTGTGACAACATTAGCCAGGCTAGCGCTATCGTAGTGCTGCCGCTCAATATTGTATTTCACAACATTACTCAGTCTGGCATCATGTGCAACATTACTTAATCAGGCACCATTTGCAACATTTCTCTGCCCTTTACTAAGACTCTGTTTTGACTGAACCTACTACATTTTGGCGAACAGAATGAGGGCTGTGTCTCTTGGAGGCAGTGCTGAACACGATGTTTTCTTAAAACTTAGGCATTCAGTTTGAATTGATATGCTGCATTCAGGCATTTGTGATTAGTTGAAGGCAGGCCCGATAGTTTTAGAGTTCACAGAAAGTACCTGCCCACCAGCAAGCAATTGTATGCCCATGGGGTCGAGCCAGACACTTTGCACAAAATGAAAGATTATTTTCCACCAGGATTCCATAACGCAACACACTGTCTGTCGCTCTCTCTCTGTCTGTATGCATATATCTTTCATTCTTTCTTTCTTCACACACACACACACACACACACACACACACACACACACACACACACACACACACACACACACACACACACGCACACACACACACACACACACACAAACACACAAACAACAACAGTGCATATGCCCAATGTTGGGCATGAATATAATATAAAATATCTGTCCCGCCTTTGCTTAAATTCATCCACATTTGCATGTATTGTTAGTGATTGTGAGTTTGCATCTTTTGTTGGCTTGTATTGAGCATAGCCTAATTCTGAAAACAATCTTCAAAGAAATGTCATCCACATCCATTTCCAAATAGCTGAGAAGCTGTTGGAAAGGTGAACTCCAGCCAATGGGTTCTTTGTGACTCTGCCTTGGATAAAGTTAAACAGAGCTTCTTAATTCTTCTGAAATTTTACTGCAGTGTCTACACGGTCTCTTTGGCTACATTACAAAGGGTATTCTGGGGGGTATAATCGGGCGTATGAATTAGCTTAGGCCATAATATACCCCTGGTATACTGTAATCTAGGCTGCTTTAACCTGGTACAGTCTGGAATAGAGGTAAACTATGGCCCGTTACACCAGTGTGTTCTTGTACAGAACTTATTTTATCAAAACAAAATGGTTTCAGCAATGTACAGCAAGAAAAAAAAACTCCGAACAAAAAAGCTTTAATGATCGTAAGAAAACTGACAAACAACTAGACTGCATTTTTGTGGTGTTAATACTGAGTTTATACTGTTCAGGCAGAGATCAAGATGTGAGTTAATACTGAGTTGTCGAGAGACTACACCTAAACCTAAACTTGGACTAAAAGTAACTCTATGCTAGTGGTGGTCATAATGAATAGAACCATTTTACTGTAATAAGTACATGATCATTGTTATGATTGTTGTTGGTTTATCATCACAAATGTAATTTCTAGAATAATGATAGGTACTTCAGGTGGTTGCTAGGCTGTTGTTAGGGTAGTTATGGTGACTGCTATGCCAATCAGTAAGGTAATTGCCATGGTGGTTCCAAGGTTTTTATTGTGGAAGGGGTTTCTATGCTGTTGTTTGGGTACCTAAGACAGTTGGTAGGGTATAGCTATGATAGTTATGGTAGTTGCTGTAGTAACAGAAGTTGATGCCATGATCAGGCCCGCTGAGAATCTTGGCTTGGCCCGGTACAAGATAATCTGATAGGATCCCCTCCTCTATACTCCATAATTTACGGAAGGACCAGTTCTGGGCCCCCCTTTCCCTTGGCCCGGGACAAGAGACCCGTTTATTCCCCCCTATCGGCAGGCCTGGCCATGATTTTTGCTGGGGTAACACGTAGTTTGCTGTGGTTGTTGCTAGTCTGTTGAAAAAAATCTGTTGGAAGAGGCAAGCCACACAGGCACACACACACAACAAAATACTTTCTGTAGTGCCTGGGATTTTTATTTAGGTTACTGACCCATAAAATGAAAAAATAAAAAATAAAACACTTTTATCAGGGCAATTTTATTCAAGCATCAACAGCAACAGATATTGATGTAGACAGATACATAATGAGGTGGCGTTGGAGAGGAGGTGGGTAGCAAAGTGGCTTGCAAAGACAACGGAGAGAACAGCCATGTTTTTAAGCAGTTGAAATAGCAGCAGAGAGAACAGTCATGTTCTCAATCAGTTTATATAGCAGCAGAGAGAACAGCCATGTTTTCAAGCAGTTTATATAGCAGCAGAGAGAACAGCCATGTTTTAAACAGTTTAAATAGCAGCAGAGAGAACAGCCATGTTTTCAAGCAGTTTATATAGCAGCAGAGAGAACAGCCATGTTCTCAAGCAGTTTATATAGCAGCAGAGAGAACAGCCATGTTTTTAAACAGTTTAAATAGCAGCAGAGAGAACAGCCATGTTCTTAAGCAGTTTAAATAGCAGCAGAAAGAACAGCCATGTTCTCAAGCAGTTTATATAGCAGCAGAGAGAACAGCCATGTTTTCAAGCAGTTTATATAGCAGCAGAGAGAACAGCCATGTTTTTAAACAGTTTAAATAGCAGCAGAGAGAACAGCCATGTTTTCAAGCAGTTTATATAGCAGCAGAGAGAACAGCCATGTTTTTAAACAGTTTAAATAGCAGCAGAGAGAACAGCCATGTTCTTAAGCAGTTTAAATAGCAGTGGAGAGAACAGCCATGTTCTCAAACAGTTTAAATAACAGCGCCTGGTGTCATCTCAGCCAACAAGGCAGCAGGAAGCAGTCAGCTGATCAGTCAGATAATTTGGACTGCTGAGCTCACAGATGACAGCTTAGCTTAGTTTAGCTCCATGACCTGCAAGAATTAAGGCTGTGCTTGATTTATTGTAGTGGCTGAGATATTTATTTTAGTTACTTGTGCCTATATCAGGGATGGAAATTGGTACCAGCCACCAGCCAAACACTGGTAAAATATGAAAGTGGCTGGTAGAAAGTGGTTCTGTCAAAATGAAATGAATTGCGAGGGGCTGGTTTACCAGACTAAGACAACATGGCAATTGTACAAATAGAATCCTCCGATGAATCCTTTAAGGTGTTTGGAGGGAGGTTCACTAACATTCTACCGCTGAGCTTGGCTGACTGGCATCTGTTACACGAGAAGCAAGACGTTTTACTTTCATACATGAGATGTATTAAAGGATCCTGAATCTCAGGGCAAAGATACTAATATAGATGGATGGTAATTTGATTAGATACTAGATCATTAAATCCTTTATGCGTAAAGTAGCTTTGTCTAATAACTCTTTAAGATGCAGTGAAAGTAATTAATTATGTAACTGCATATTAATCAGAGCACTGTAATATAGTATAGTAGGCCTAATTCAATTCAGTTTGATTTATATAGCAGCGCCACAACACATGAATTTGTCCTCATGTGTTTCATAAAGCACAGTTTGAGCTATAGCTCAGCCAGCATTAAGGCAACACCAGCAAGCTTATGAAAATGTTTCTGTCTGATGTGTTTGTTTGCTTTTCATTAAAATAAAGGGGTAGCGAGGGCGGCATAATGTAATCAGCAGGGTGGAGGGATGTGTTCATACACGTGGTTTGTTTTGATTTCTCATCAGTAAACATATTGACAGGCAACTGTCTGGATATCGGGTTGCTATGTGTCTGTATGTCTGACTGTTTGTCTTTATGCTATCTGCTTTCTCCCAGCCTTCCTGTCTGTCTGTCTCTTTATGTATCATGTTCTCTGTCTGCTTTATAGAAGCGTTTGTTAATGATCTACTGATGAGAAATAGTGTAAAAGCAATGGTTATCAAATGCTGAACAAACTGTGAAGTAAGAGCTCACAAATACAAAATAAATGCTTATTTGGAAGTAGTTATTATAAAGTGCTACCAAACGAACTGTTAATATAACTGTTTTAGATGTATCTTTGTGCCTTGACAGAGGGCAGGCCTGGTTGCATTTAACTACAACATCCACTAGATGTCAGGCTTTCACCATCAACAAGCCTGTGGAGGTCAATAGCATGTGTGAGAAACAACAAAGGGCACTAGACAGAAAGGCGGGCTGTGAACTTGAATACGCAACCTCTTTATGACATTATAAAATCTTTGGCCAGCGTTCTACACTGTGCTCCCAATGTGCTTTTACTAACCATGGATGAGTTAAAATGCAGAGAAAGAATGCATGAACCACTGCGTCATTACATACAAATGTGGTTATGGTTTGGCTTGCATTTGCAACCCTACATTGCATTGATGACAATGCTTGTGACTGTGGTAAAGGTCTGTCACTTATCAGTAGGGGAGGTCCACAGCCAATCAGCTTGTACCCCTACCTACCCTGTTTGTCCTTTGTGTATTAATTGAGATAGTAATGTTTTTCTGTTAACACATGTGCTGCTTTTAGCTACTGTTTATTGGCCTGGCTGTTGCATTAGATGCAGCTTGGTCTGGAAAGATCCCATAGACAGGAAGCTTTCAGAGACAGGATCAATGGGTGTCTAGCAAATGCCTCTGTAAACTGCTGGACAGAGCTACAGCCAATCATACCACTGATTCCAATGACGTATGCATAGTGACACTTTTCATTGGTTCCCTATTTCAGGGGCAAAGGAACAGCCGAATATACAGTAGTCTGCTTGGCCAAACTGACTTGAGTGCGAAATTCTGTGCAGGGCCCAGGCTCACTGTTTATAGCCGTTAACAGTAACCGTGAATGTCAAACTATATTTCACAGTTGACAGTTTTTTAAAGCACCAGCAGGTGGCAGCAAAGAGCTTGGGACGTAGGCCTGGAACAGTGAGTGGCATCACAGGCCAAACTGGAACCATCTTAAATCACAAAGCAGGCTCTGTCAACACTGGGTAACATGAGAAAAGATTTCCTTTTTCTCTGTTATTTGTTCAAATGACTTCCTGAGGCACCAGTAGTCATCCTCAGCATTGAGTGGGTTGATTCAAAATGTTTGGCTCAGATCAAAGTATCGCAAACTCCCTAAGGAGAGAAAGGACAAGAAAGGAAAAGAAAGAGAAAGAGAGAAGAAAGAAAAACTGAAAAATTGCTCTTTTCAGAGTGGAATGTTTACTGAATCCCACAGCTATCCAGCAGACAAAAAAGTGTGTGTGTGTGTGTGTGTGTGTGTGTGTGTGTGTGTGTGTGTGTGTGTGTGTGTGTGTGTGTGTGTGTGTGTGTGTGTGTGTGTGTGTGTGTGTGTGCATTTATAAATTATGATTCATTTGTAACACAGTGTGCTGTTAAGCGAGCATGAAAAGTCAGGGTGGCACAGTGCAAGAGCGTAAGTCTGTCCTCTAGTCTACCTGCAGGCTGGCCAAGGGGCACGGTTATGCAGGAAGCCTCTGCAATTTCCTCTGGGTGCACGTCAGAAGCGCACAGCTACGCCTTGCACCCAAACCACAACCACATGGAGCCCCAAACAGCACAGGAATTTTCCCATTGACTTAAAAACCTGAACCCTAAGCCAGTCAAATCGGTAGGGGCTGGTTAAATAAATCACAGATGAGTCAGACACTGTTGTCGTGGAACATTTTTTTCTCCTCTCTTTTAAAAAAAAAAAGAAAAACCCTACTCATCTGTGATGATTATCACTGCCGTGTTGGCAGTGTTCGACTGATAAGAGTAATTTGTGTTTTTCTTCTCCTTGTCAGCGAAAACAGCTGTTGTGGGATCTCTTGGGGCCATCTTTCATAGATGTTTGCATGTCAGAAAGCACGCTTGTGTCGTCTGACTACAGCACACAGTCAATACAGCCACCGCTTTGTAGTCATCATCAAAGCTGGGATGCGCATGAACAAACAAGCGCCCTAGACTGCTATCAAACGCTAACCCACACGAGGAGATGGAGTCTGGTGAAGGGGGGGTGGGGGGTGGGGTGCCTGCCTGTGTGCCAGCTCCACGCTCTTATCTCACACACCTGCCAGGGAGACTCCTCTCGCGTTGACTTCTAACGTGAGAACTTGGGGTCTTGTGAGACTGAACTTTCACCCTCACACTCCCACCACCCCCCACCCCCTTCCTCTTGCTTTGAAAATTTGAAAACATGCACACATGAACAACTAGCACACTTAAGACTGACACTGACAATTGTGTGTTGAGAGAAGTAACTTACTGGTACTTCAAAGTATTTGAAACTACAAAAGGGCAAGACAAAGATGTGGAAAGCACTCTGTTTATTCTGAAGCCATCTTGAGGATCTTTTTGGTACTGCAGTATCTGACTGTCGATGTGAACAGATGCAAGAAAGCTTATGCCTGTGTTCATTATGATTTGCTTAAATGCATTTGGATTTTTTTGGCTTCATTATCAGACTAGGTGTCGTAAATTTCTTTTTAATGGATGTATCATCATTTTATGAGCAATGAATTTTCTCTATGTGTGCATGCACACACACACATACACACACACACACACACACACACACACACACACACACAGACACACAGACACACACACAGACACACACAGACACACACACACACACACACACACACACACACACACACACATACACACACACACACACACACACATACACACACACACACACACACACACAGACACACACAGACACACACACAGACACACACACACACACACACACACACAGACACACACACACACACACACACACACACACACACACACACACACACACACATACACACACACACACACACACACACACACACATACACACACACAGACACACACACACACACACACACATACACACACACAGACACACACACACACACACACACACACACACACACAGACACACACACACACACACACACACACACACACACACACACACACACACACACACACACACACACACACACACACACACACACGTATATATTGTTCCTTTTTTCCTCCTCTTTCCTTTTAATAGACTGCTTTCTGAGAAAGTAGCCAGGCTGCTCTTCAAACTGTGTTTCGTGGAGAGCAGTTGTCAGTGGCACAAACGATGTGTGATGTGAAAATCAATATAACATCTTCACAGCGAGCCTCTCTGATGGCTTCTTTCAGAGGGACTAAAAATTGTGCACACACAAAGGGGATGCTTTTACTTCATCAGGGAGTAACATTAATCACATTTCTGAAGAGGCAGCTGGTGTCAGTTGGTGTCTGTGGAAGGCAGAAGGAGAGGGGAAACACAAAATTACCAAATGAGGATTTCTGATTGCAGAAGTCAGTCTAATGAAGCTCTGTAGAGTTTACCAGTTCAAAACATGATGACTCTTTTCAATTAGATTCATAATTTCCCTCACTTCTTTCTGCTCTGACTGTGGGAGGAAGACAAATCGTATACTTGACACCAGACAGAGTAGACAGCTGTCATCTTGTGGCACGGTTATGTAACTATGCTAACTACATTAACTGCATTCCTTTCCTCCCTCTCTGCTTTTCCACACTGGTGCATTCAGCAGGATGTTGCAAGCTGGCTTCAATCTGATGCTTTTTTGTGGTTATCAGAACTTTATTTTTAAACACACATTAGAGTTTTTTTTATTTTTATACTTTATCTTACCAGATTCAACCGGTTCTGTTAGTGAGGCCCGCTTGACCAAAGTTGGAAGTACTAGGAAGGGAAAAGTCTCTTTAAAAAAAGGCTGTGTGCTTTCTGGTTTACAGTGGCTGGTGTCCTTGTGCCAAGGTGCAATGGCAAAGCAAGGATTGGCTTTCACCTGGCGTACCTGCCTGGCCCTTTGTCCTCCAATCTGGTATTTGAAGTACACACACGCATGCATGCACACACACACACACACACACACACACACATGCATGCATGCACACACACAAACACACACTCTGTCTGTCTCTCTCTCTCTCTCTCTCTCTCTCTCTCTCTCTCTCTCTCTCTCTCTCTCTCTCTCTCTCTCTCCTCTCTCTCTCTCTCTCTCTCTCTCTCACACACACACACACACACACACAAAGCCAGAAGGCCTATAGCCAGGGGACAGTGCGGACCTCACATGAATAATGTATTACGCTCACACACCTGTGCATGCTTACAAGGACAATTACACTCAAAGCCAATTGGTGCTCGGTGTTCAGGGTCTTCCACATCCCAGGTTATTAATTATTGTTAAACGATTGCACAGCTATTGCATGATGTGTGCAGTAAATTAGGCAACTTGGTTGTAAGCACAACAGGTAACCAAAATAGCTTGATTTATGTGTGTGTCAGCTTCAATATGTAAGTACGGTTAAACAGCAGTAGTATTAGCACTTGTAAAGAGAAGTCATTTCATTTCTAGAAAAGGTTATGAAAACGCTGTTGGACATAGCAGTAATCACTACGGCTGTGTTTGCACTAGATGTGTGACATGGTCTGGGCCTAGTTTTGGGGACATGCTGCCTTTTGTACCTGTGATCATGTCCTCTTCCCATCGCTGGACAGGAAAGGAAAGGTGATATGTCACACACACACACAGACACACACACACTGATATCCACTTCATCGTCTTTCTGAAATGGCTCTCATGCTCCACTGCTGTCCAATTTTATCCTCCAGAGCAGTTCCCCTGACAGCGAGAGCAGCATCCTCGCGAAGAAGGGAGAGTAAAGAGAACGGGAGACAGGAAAACACAGGGGTACAAGCTAGAACGAGAGCAGATCAGATTGCCCTGCCTTTGTGTGCGTCTGTGTGTGTGTGTGTGTGTGTGTGTGTGTGTGTGTGTGTGTGTGTGTGTGTGTGTGTGTGTGTGTGTGTGTGTGTGTGTTTCTGTGTGTGTGTCTGTGTGTGTGGTTTCGTGTTTGTGTGTGTGTGTGTGTGTGTGTGTGTGTGTGTGTGTGTGTGTATTAGTGCGTGTGAGTGCATCTGTATGTATGTGTTGTGTGTTGTCTGTGTGTGTGTGCATGCATGCTTGTGTGTGTGTGTTAATGTCTGTTTGTGTGTGTGTGTTTCCTTATGACCAATTATCCTGCACCAAATATTATTGCAGTATTATCAATAGCGCTGCAGCCGGCGGACCCAGGAGGCCTGTGTGCTAAACGAGCTGCTTCAGGGCCGAGTGAATAAAGCAGAGTGTTTTCATCTCGCCCACTGTTTGTTTTGGCTGTAGGTTTGTGCAGTCAGCTCAGAGTTTAGTCAAAGGCTCCGGGGACACTGCTGCTGCCACTGTGGTATTTCTACTGGTGCAACAAAACATAATCAAACGTAACCTCTATTACAAAAACGACCTGGTTTTCCAGGTAAGACTGAATGCACTTAAACTGATGTATTTGATTTGAGGAGGTCTATAAAAATGCTCTTTTATTCTGCTGCAGTGTAATGTAATAAAACGTAATCTGTACAAAAAAGATCTGGTTTTCAGGTAGCACTGAATGTGTTTCAAAAACACATTTTATTTGAGGAGGCCCAAAACACGATATATTTTCCCGCTTTAGTGTGACCTGTAGCACTACTAAACTCAGATGTGTTTCCAAGCGAGGAGGGGTGAGATTTCCAGCCAGCAATTTCACATGCCTCAGATCAGAACTCTACACAAAACATTCGCTGATGTGAATGAATGGCCTGCATTATGGTAGGAAAGCATTCAGTGATTTTTCAGAGCCTCCTCCAACAAGCAGCCTATCAGTGATGATACATGTGTTTCCACTTCATAGAGTGGGCATGGGAAGCGCTCTGCACTGTTCAGTGCAATGGAACATTATGGGCCTCAGCAAAGTCTCAAATATCCCTTTTGAATATATTCATGCAGGACTGCAAGTACAGGCTGTGAATGCTAGGTTGGAGATGATCATTCACAATGCACATATACACACATGCCCCCACTCACAGAGCAGGGATTCCACAATCTCCAGTTTCACAGTCGTTCCCTTTCGTTTCAGTCCAAAAACATGTCCACCATGAAGTGGATTAGTTTTCTTCAGTCCTGTTTTTATTAATCCTGTACTTGTTTTGTTGTAGTTTTTTGTCAGTTTAGTTTCTTTCTCTAGTCACTGCAGTCCTGCAACATCTGGTCAAAGCTGTCGTTGGCCAAACCCACTTCCTGCACCACCATTGATTTTTACCTAGACATATTCACTGGCAATACACATGAAATATTCCCTAAACGTTTTCAGGATGCTTTCAGGATGGGTTTGTTAGTGGCTGCCACAACAGTTTGTGGCAACACTAGCCCTTTCGCTCTTCGTCTCAAGAGAAAGGAAGACAGTAGGTTTGCATTGTCTGAGGCAACTGCGTCTGGTGATGTTGTGATGCTATTTTTGTCAGTGTGTCGATGGCATTTCAAGGAGCCTGGAATTGCCTTTAGAGACCCCCTTTCCTGATAAAACACACACAGACACACACACACACAGACACACACGCACACAGACACACACACACACAGACACACACATACACACACAGCACAGCGAGTGCGGCCATAACGAACTGGAACACAGATAAAGATGCTCCTGCATGCTAATGTACATGCAAAAGGGCAACACCACGCTTATCGGGGCGGCGGGTTTGTTTAACAGTGATAAGACCACATTTCATTGTCCTGCTCAAATAATAATTAAAAAATCATGTTAGATTCGGCTCATAAATGGCTGGAACTAACGTGATTATAAAAATCCTCTGTGTTGCATGGCTAATGGCTATGGGTGGCTGGGGAGTAAAACCTGTTAGCCAGACAGCTACGTCTGAAATGATACCCAGCAGGCTGCCCTGCTACTAGCCCCTGGAATATAAATCCCTGTTGCACTTTGTACTCATCCATTTTTAATGTGGAGACACAGCTGGAGATAGGGGTAGTGTTTTTGTGTGTGTGTGTGTGTAAGTCAGAGAGAGAAGGGGGGGGGGGTATTTGTAAGGGGAAGATGGTGTTTCAGTTGTCTACCAGTTTTTTTCCCCTCTGCCCAGACAGATGCTGATAGTGGGACCAGTCAGGACCAGTCTTAATTCTGGACCCAAAGAGGGATCCGCCTGCAGAACTCAGCCAAATGAGAGCCATACAGGCTTTACCCCCATCCCTGTAAAATTCACACACACACACACACACACACACACACACACACACACACACACACACACACACACACACACACACACACACACACACACACAAAGTATTAGGAGTGTTCCTGTGGTATGATATTACACAGCTGGGAGGTGTGGGGCCAGGAACTCCAGCTATTTGGCAGGCCTGGATGCACGGAGGCCTGAAGTGCACACGGAGGCCCTGACATTCTTGAGTAGGTGGCTTTCGGAAAACAAGTGCCCAGAGGACCATGGGGCTTTGTTGCAGTATCTGCTGCTCCCCTCCCTAGTCTGCCCCGGCTGGAGAACATATGGAGGGGGAAGTGGATCCCTACAGTGTGTGTGAGTGTCTCTGTGTCTGTATGTGTGGTTAAGGGGCTGAAGACCTATAGTGTGTGTGTGTGTGTGTGTGTGTGTGTGTGTGTGTGTGTGTGTGTGTGTGTGTGTGTGTGTGTGTCTGTATGTGTGGTTAAGGGGCTGAAGACCTATAATGTGTGTGTGCGTGTTTGTATGTATGTGTGTATGTGTCTGTATGTGTGGTTAAGGGGCTGAAGACCTATAGTGTATGTGTGTGTGTGTGTGTGTGTGTGTGTGTGTGTGTGTGTGTGTGTGTGTGTGTGTGTGTGTGTGTGTGTTTGTGTGTGTGTCTGTATGTATGTGTGGTCAAGGGGCCGAAGACCTATAATGTGTGTGTGCGTGTGTGTGCGCTCAGGGTGCCAGAGACGACAGTGTCCTTCTTGTCACACGTGTATTAAGCGTCAGTGAGGCAGTGGATAGAACAACATCAAGGCATGAAGTTAAAATAGCTGACAAGCTGTTTATTTCTCTAGTGAATTTATATCTTTGTAATTTCTCTGCACAGCAGCATACAGGGAATTGTGACAAAATATAAATAACAAAATTCAACAGTGTTTATTTTTCTCTTTTAATTTAATTACAAACCTCAGTTAAAAGTGGCAAAATTGTCTGATGTCTTCAACATATTCCATTCTCTCTCTCTTGCTCTCGTTCTCTCTCTCGCACGCCTCAAGAATGTAACATTGAACAGCAACTTAAAAAAAGTATGGATATCATTATTTACAACAGTCACCTTTTGGTGAACAATGCTTGGAGCTTATCGGAAAGTCTCTTCCATGTGTTGAATGCAATGAAAGAAAAATACAATTATGTTATACAAAGATCAAAAATACTATTAAAAACCCTTATTATAAATGGCAGCACTATATTAATAAACTGCTGTTGACATTTTACATGTAAGTACAAAATCCTGTTGAGGTAGTACCCTCTGAAGTCACTTAATGTTAAAATACTGAATTAACATCACTAAACTTTTTTATTTACAATACAGCAAATCTATGTTCCTTACTTCATTAAAATTGTATTCCTTTGGTAAACACAACTGTTCGACATGTGCAGTCCTGCAAGACTCAATTGTACATTCACAATATTTTGCATCTATTTTTTGGATTCTTTTTTAATGATACATTATGCAAAAGGGGAAAGTATGCTGTTTTACAAAAGCTCTTTTTTATTCATAACATTCATTCGTGCTATATTCCCACCACTGACTTGGTAAAATTGCCATATTGACTCTTGGAGAGTGCTTCCTACTTCACCCAGCAATTATTCGGGGAAATAATAACAAAAACAAACAAAACAAACAAAAAAGTGGAATATATGATACAGTTGAATGGGAGGTGTGCAGCCTAAGAGAGATACCCATAAGACATTAAATCCAGTGTGTTACCCTGGGTCAGGGATGTAAACATCAAAGGTACCTCCAATTGGCCTAATAAACTTACTCCAAAATAAGCCTTGGCAAAGAAAACAACTATTTCTGTCAGTAACGTTCAGAGTAATTTGGCAGGGCAACTATTGATTATGAAGTTACTCTGAAAACATGAATGCATAACAGAGACCCCTTTGTGTGTCTTTTTTTCTCTCCTGAACATATTAAATGTCAGTCCCAGAGGGAAGTAAATTGCGTGGTGGACTGCTTGATGGGAGGAATGGGCTATGAATACCATACCAAGAGCACTTCAGTGTACACAGAACTCTAGTATCAGATGGTACAGAGATGGAACATTCTTAATGGTGTTTAATGGCAAACCTAACTTTGGTTTAAAAGATAATAGAAGGAGTAAGCTTGGCTTACATGGAAAATACTGGGGGTTAACATAAATAGAACACCTCCAATGTTTATGACAACTAGTATACTTCCCCACGTAAGAAAATAACATTGTTTATTCACACAAAGTGATTGTGTACTGTGGATTTTGATGAATAAACATCTAAACACTAACGAGTGAAAGAAAAATATATATTTTTTATGAATAACGAATACAATAAACTATGGAAATAAAGTATCTATAAAAATATAAGAGATTTTGGAAAAAAGATATTTAATTTGTTTTATTAAATCCTGTAGCATAGCAGTTAGGACTGGGAAAGCCGCAATCGAAACAGTCATCTGAAAGAAATGTTCAGTGCAATCAAATTTAGTTTATTTACTCGACGTATGAAGCTCTGTCTTTTAGAATATTTTCATTCGCTTACCACCTACTGCCCTACCTCCCTTTAATGGTCGCTGGGCTGGTTGATCTTTGGAGAGTGGACAGTATTTAATTGTGTGCGCATTATCCCCGTTGGCACTGCATAACGGACATGTGTAAGCCCGGAGAATGGGGCACACAACCCTCCCGTCTGGTGTTTTCAGTACGTGAGAGCCGTACACCTCCTCTGGCGCTCCGTTATTCCGACAGAAGACGCAGATCTTGGGCTCCTGCTTATTCCGTGCCGCTGGCTTGCGCACCTTCCGCTCCATGCCAAACAGATCAAATCCCGTGAAGCTTCCTCCAAAGCCGATGTCTCGGTCTTGCTGAGGGACGCCCGCACTTTGGTTCTGGAAGGGGCTCAGTATGGAGAAGCGCTCTTTCAAGTCGAGGATGGAGGTAGGCGGGGGACTCCCAGAGTGGCAGCAGCAGTCCAGGTGTCCGCCTTCACCGCTGGCCGAGATTACGCACGCACACGCAGGAGAGTCATCCAAGCCCAGCGTTGCTTTCAAGGACTCCGTGATGGAGTTGGGACTTTGGGGCACAGTGTGCTTGTTATTCTTCGTGACCAGTGTCGACAGTCCGAGATAGTCATTCCAAAAATTAAAGGTATAGTCATAGGGTGTGCGCGCGTTCAAATAATTGTGGTTTAGGAAATCCATCTTTATCTTTTACTTTTAATGTATTCCGTGAGTTTTCTTTTTCTTACAGAGTTCTCCGCCAGTATGTAGTCAAGTCAACTGTGGTCAAGTCCAGTGCCTTTCTTGGGAAGCTCAATGCGTCAGCAGCACAACAGGCTGCTGGTTATAAGGCTCCCGGAGAAGCTGAAAGGAGGGCGGGGCTCTTTTCAAACCAAGTTTATGATCAGGTTGAAACCATGTTTCCTCGAGCTTAGATAGACTGATAAAAATGCGGGGCGATTTTTTTGCAGACAGGGTAGGCGAGGAAGGCTACGATCTAGAAACTTCCATGGAAATGACATATCCATATTTCTTTAACAGAATCAAAACAAACGGTGACTAAATAACATGTTTGATGTGCAGTTGCGAAATAGTAGTCCAAATACTGTATCAGTTTGTCAGTTGCTGGTTTCTGAAACATGAAACGATGATAGTCGTAATTAATTAGATATAGCATAGCATATACGCATTGCCACTTCTCACTTTAGAAAACTAGTAGGTATAGTCGAGCATAACAAAGAACTTTAGCGTGAAGCAGGAGTGTACTTCTGAAAATGTACTAAATGCCTCGTGTTTCAGAAAAAAACACATTTCTATTCTATGCTACATTTTGTAATGGCTATAAAACTGCTGCATGCTGCATGTAGAAACTCGAAGGAAAACATTGTTGAAAGGGCTTCGGTGCAGAAACTTAGCCTACCATGTATGCGCATTATGTAATAACCTCGCTGTAACATAATTGTTGTTATCATGGTACCAAAATAATAATGTCTATGCATTACGAAACTTTGCATCAACATGCTCGCAAAAGAGGTGCAGTCACATGTAGGTGTATCATTTTGAGCTAAATAGCTTATGATCGTATGTCAGAAGATTTACTTAGGCCCTGGTGTTCTTTTATGGTGTCCCTGCTGTGGTTTTGGCACTGGCTGAAAAGCCACAGCCTTGGAGAGGCATTGTTCTACATGCTCAAGGCTGAATAAAGGCAAACTGTGCTGCCCTTAAAGCAATCCTCTGCAAATCCCTTTCCCAAAAATACTGGCCTTCAAGTGACACACTGGGAGCTTCGCGGTTAATGAAGTCATCCAGATTTAAACACGACTCTCATCTGCATGTTCCCTTTCGCACCGAGAACAAAGAAGGGAGGGGTGCTGAGCAGAGCAGGGAAGGGGAGGGGGGCTTCCCAGGTTTGACAAGGTGCAGACCAGCTGATGAATGCAAGCAACTAGCCACAGACAAAGAGATTTTTCCCTCGCTAAAACTTTAATCAATCTCAGCAGAGAGGTTTGGGGGGCGGGGACCCTGACCATAAACATAAATAAAGCCACCGTGGAACGCACGGTGGGTGAGAGTCAGTGTCATTTCACGCAGCCCTCCCACGATCCCCGCTCGGTCCCCGTCAACAGCAGTGCGTTTACAGTGTGAGCTACAGTGCCTGCTGTTCCGCTCTTCTGCCACTGGGGGTCTTCGTGTTAAGGCACAGTGTTGTGATTGGGGTGACGTCATGACGCGGGTGTGTACAAGCACAGTCTATTCCAAGGGCTTTTGTGAGTATCGGTTACATGTAAGAGAGGAGAATATGCACATGATGAGAGTCGCCGCCACCACAACAACTGAATCTGCCATCCTTCAGTGAAGACAGACCCGCCTGTCTATAAGGTTACACACAGTAATATTTTCAGCCAGTACAAACTGACAACATGCAACAGTAACTTACAAACACAAACAAACAATGGAGCTACTCAGTGACATAACCGTTAAAAGAAAAGATGTAAACCTCAATGAATAATTTCAGCATTCTGTGTTAGTTCCCAAGGTCCCGGTAAACATGTTTACACTTTGTGTTATTTCCCATCAATAATAATTATCACTACTCTGCTTGTATCACACAGTAGTGTAGCAAGAGGTTGATGTTACAGTGTATGCTCTGCTAATTGTGCCCTAATAAACAGACACGTTTTGACAGATAGCTTGATAGAGCTCTATCTGTTGTTCCTGTGTGCTTATTAAAAAGTCACCTAGAGAAGCAACATGCCAGCCTAATGACGGCTTCAGCGATGGCTGCTGTAGTCCCCCTTGTGTGTAGTTTTGGGCCCCTAAGAGTAATGTGTTTGTCGATAATGGTGCATTCTACAGCAGCAGTTGGGCTCCCCACCCCAACCATGTGCTGCTACAGAGAGAGCTTCCCCCATCAGTATTAATTATCTGCCTTCACGGAATGCGAGCAAGCGGTGGGGTCCAGCTACAGCACTGCCATAGGAGCCACTGTATTTCTAATTAAGAGCAGAGGAGAGATTGTTGAGCCCCAGCCAGCCTGGAGGATTAAGGCTATTTTAAGGGGGGGGGGGTGTATTCAATAGAATGCCATACCTTGAAGTTTAGCGAAGCAGAAAGTAATGGTCTTTGGAAAGAGGATGGTCTTTGTGTGGACATGCTTTGTTTCGTTTTTTTTTCTCCTCTCTCATGCTCACCTGGATTCCAACCTATTTGGAGGAATGAATGGTTAGATCAGTTGTTTAGATGGGGGCTTTCTCATTCCTTCTTGTCTTTTTAGGAGTCTTTGTGTTGTTTGTGGTTCTAAATAAATGACACAAAAAACCAAACATATCAACAACTGCATGCCACTGTGGTATGTCTGCATATAACCTGCTCTAGACAAGGATACAAGGATGCAAGGATTTTTATTTGTCACATGCATAGACATACCAGGTACAGTAGGGCATGCAGTGGAAAAACTGCTGAAAACATAATTTGTACACACACAAGACATTAGCAAACATTCTCAGAATCTGAAGTTTCCGACGTGCTCTGAGTATGCAGGTCTTGTAGAGCTGTGAAGAGGTTGCTCTAACACACACACTTGCTGCTTTGCTATCCCCCAGTGGATCCTGCTCTTCATTAATAATGAATGCAAGGAGCATTTTTGTGTGCTAATAGTCAACTAAGAGAAGGCTTAGCTTCCAGAAAACACATCTAACACCTAATTCTTTTACATCATAGGAGACTGCATTCAAAGCTGTTGCAAGTGGTTCAATCGAGCTCCCAGTATGACTTTCTGTGATTTATTATCACTATCAATAATGCAGCAGCCAAGGCAGAGAGTCCTGTGGTTATTGCTCAGTATTGCACTAAATGATGCATTATGTTCTACAATGAAGAGGAAGAATACTAAATGGCGTATCCACACACCCCACCCCCCACCCCAACCCTTCAGAGCCGTTCTGTGTGTCCTTCCAGCTATTGATGTCTCTCATTCCCTCCCTCTTTCTCTCTGTCTTCCATGCGGAGTCAGAGCTGTCTTGAGAGAGAGGAGCCTCCTGTGCGTAGGACACCTAATACTTCTAATGATGTGGAGTCTGCCTGCCAGTGGCTCTGTGGGACATCTCCGTTTCTGGAGCCCACTAATATGACTGAAATATTAATGGCTGTGTCATTACTTAATTTTGTTGTGACTCGGAGGGATTAATACTCATCCATTAGGTCGGTCGCTTTTTCTCGAGCGTCTGGGAAGAGCCTCATTCATATTACAGCGGGCGAATAAGATTACAAGGTGATGATCTATGGAGCCACGGTGCCGGCCACCACTGCAAATTGATTTAGTGGTCGGAATTGACAAAGTGAATATTATATGAGGCTGTAGCTGACCAAGGGAAACATTTACTTTTAATGAGATATATTGTTGTTCCCACCAGTGCAAGTGTAACGATAAGTCATTTGTTGGCCACGTCCCCTCACAACCCAAAACTAACTGGACGTTAATAAGAACAGAATTACCTCAGAGTGATTCATGGGTTATAAAAGGCTTTAAATTCTTGCATTTTAAGCAAATAACCAGCCTGGTGCTGAAACAGTGCTTTTTATTATTACATATATAGCTAAAAATTGAATCATTAGCCTCCAAATGTGGTGTGTGAGCTACTGCTTACTCTGCAGAAGAGCCTGTTGATAAGGTAAGACAATGGCTACTGCAGTTTACTGCTCAGTGGTCATTAAGCTTAGCCTGGAGTGCAGTGGACTTAGGGCTGCAAAGCATTTTCAAGAAATTGCAGTATTTCAGTAGTAACATGTGACTATGCGTGTTACAAAACACAGCTTAACTGCAACAAATGGTACATTTCCAAAGCTATACTTCCCCGCTCTGCATAACAAAAACGCATAGCCAATCAGGTGGAGCCCTGTTGGTCTAGATGCCTACCCTCATAGCACAGGCTAGTCACTTTCCTGGGTCTAGCGTTGAGCACAAGCTGAAAGACTTTGTACAAGTCATTTTTAACAGTGGTTCATCTCAAGTCACAGCATAATTTTTAACATTCAGCTATGTTATCACATATCGCATGCTTTCCTAATATTGTGCAGCCCTAAATGGGACACTATTATTTTGTGTGTGCTGTGAACTGCTTGAGGATAGCATAGTCTACTGTCACTGTAGTCTGCTATCACAACAGAAAATGTTTCCAGAGTAAATCAGACACATTGAACTGGGGCCCTGGATGTTGCAGTCTGGGAACCATTTGTTTAGTCCACTGAAATGGCCTAATCTGCCCTACTTTACATTACATTACACTTAGCAGACGCTTTTATCCACAGCGACTTACAAGGAGGACACAGCACAAGCTAAGCGAACACAGAATAAACAGTCATGGCAAAAACTAGCCTTAGCTAGTGTGCTTCTGCCCTAGCAGAAGTGTTGCATTTCTTCAAATGGAGAACCGACTCAGATGTATAATCTTATAAAGGTAGGATTGGTACAGACAGTAAGCTGTTTGACAAGTGTATGGCAATGGCACTCTGTCTTGGCCCAAGCAGGAGTCTGAATGTAAATCACATAGTGAAGAGAGGGTCAGCTGTACTGTATGTATATGGAGTACAGCTACACTATAGGGCAGACGTGTGATTGGGCACAAGCGGTTGTAGTGTGCAAGAGGTTTCGCCACCCATGAAAACTCCTGTCTGTTTAGTGACTGGAGAAATAAAACAACCTCCAGAGTATCCCCCCTTCTTCCTGTTTGCCTAATAGGCCTCTGCAAGCAGATGACTACAATGAACGTTCATGCTGGCCTACTTTGCATATAAAATGGCGTGCCCATCTGTGCTCTCGGCCTTACCCGCACACTTCCTTTTATGCTGTCTCTTTGTCAGGGCCTGGTCAGCAGATGACCACATGGAATCATTAATATCCATTAGAGCCAAGTGTGTGAAGATGCAAATTCAGCCATATTCACAAATTTAATAAGGGAGGTAATTTAGTCTGGCATGATAGATTGCAGTAGGGATTTGAAAGCATACTAGCATCTAAAATGGGATTCAAATCACATAATGTATGGCAATTTTTCCCTTAAATCAAGAATATCTTAGACTTGCGGAGCCTTAATGAAAGTCCTTGGGAGACAATATTAGGAAATGTGATAGCTGCAGCCTCAGTGACAATTTTAGATTGACAAAGGGTGTACTCCTCTATGTATCACCAACCCAGGATCTCTTTCTCTTGTGCGAACACACACACACACACACACAAACACACACGCGCACACACACACACGCACACACACACACACACACACAAAAACACATCAATCCAGCAATCTCCTCAAGAAGATTATGAGAGGCCTAGTACAAAATTGAGAATTGATAGGGAAAGCCTGTAAATGGAAATTATTTTCACTTCAATATATTGAGTGTGGAGTTTATGACTTTGTGTTGGAAGAGGGTGAGGGAAAATGTGTATATCAGGAAACTGTGCTTGTCTTTATATCTGTGTGTACTTAAAGGGGAAATAGGCACAGTGTAATTGCATATTAAATCCAGAAAGGCCATTTTATGTGCATGCTAGTCTACTGTACATAGACACCCCACCCTTGGGGAGCCTGTCTCTGTGTATAATAAAGGAAGGGAGCATGTGAGGTAGTCAATGACAGAGGCAATGGCACTAGAGATAATTGTGAGCTTAGAAAAAAAAGAACGGTGATCTAATGACTAGCAACACATCGCTACAGTGTCATAATGGTTTCCATTAAAGGACTGGCTGGTCGGAGAAGCTATGCTAATTCTTGCTATAATGGAAAATAAGGGCGCTCGCGCCTGAATAAGTTTGTTTGTGGTGAGCTCCATTCAGCACGTATGAGCCAGGCAATGCTGGCTGGCATGACTCCCTGGGCCTGATGGGCTAATTCAATTGACGCTCTGAAAGAGGAGTAACGTCTTTGACTCCCGCAAACGAGCCTTTGTTTTAACAAAAGGCAAAGAGGATAAAAGGCACAATCAAATCAGGGCATTATTGATACCACAGCTCAAGACACTCTGCATCAATCCAGGATTTTTCTTCCTCTGAATTTTACTCTACAATGGCCTCTATGCAGACCATGTTGATGCAATGTGGATATCATTTGCATCAACAGTCCATTAAAGCAACGCACCCAAGCAGAAGGAGTTTTTTTTTAAAGGATTATCAGTTAGGTTTTACCACTCCAGATGCCGTTCCCTGCACTCCCTGGTTGCGCATTTGCACCCAGGAGTGGGAAGCTTCAGTAATTGCCACCCTTTTACATCTTTAGGTGCAATACATCATGTGTAATAAGTTGATTAAAATGTTATTCCCTCCCCCGACTCTGTGATGAGCCTAATTCTCGTGTAATGAAGACTATTAATATTCTGATGCCATCAGAAAGAGAAATTCCCGATTCGCTATCAGCGGGAGGATGGTAAATGATCGCCTCACCAGGCAATGAACTGGAAGGACAGACGGTAATTAAAGGGTTTTCCTCCAACACGTCCTCAGTGTAATGGCTACGTTTGCCTGTGCCAACGCCACAGACGAGAGGGACAATTACCTTTAAGAGGCTTAGTGGATTGAAAACTGTATGTTGTGGAAAAAAAGGCATTTTGAAAAAAGAAGAAAACACTTGGCCTTGGGTCTTTTGTTTGGTTTGTATGAAAATAAAATTAATTGGCCCAGTTTTGTCTCCTTGGGCTGGACTGTACCATGAGCTTAGGAGACTGACCCAGTTGGATTAGCATCCCTAGTGGTCTTGGTGTTCTCCAAGTATAAAACAAACACTTTCAGTCCACAACAGCAAACACATAAGACCTTCATCACAGCACCACATGCTACATTGTATATATTTACAACGAGGTTTAATTTAAATCCTCACGCTAACCCAAACAGTGTGTTCAATACTGGGAGGGGAGAGGGAGAGCCATAGCCACTGGATGGCAGGTGCAACCGAGCATGTGTCTCTCATTATATACTGACAATGTAAATGGTGTGTGTGTGTGTGTGTGTGTGTGTGTGTGTGTGTGTGTGTGTGTGTGTGTGTGTGTGTGCGTGTGTGTGTGTGTGTGCGTGTGTGTGTGTGTGTGTGTGTGTGTGTGTGGCTTGGGAAAGAGTGGGCTGGCCTGTGTGGGTGAATGGATTACTGTGCAGAATCTGCTCAGCATCTTTGTGTTGTGCTGTTCTTCACCAAGCTAAATCCCAGCCTATGTGGGTCTGAATGCTGCCACAGCAGCCTTTCCCTTTGTCTGTTTGAAGTTATCCCTGATGCATAATGGGCAGCTAGGGTAGACTCACATCGCATGGCTCCTTTTTGTAAACAGTCTTTGTCCCTACATCGTAAGCCTTATTGAAATTGTATAATGTGGTTTATAGCCAAAGACCTTGGACTGTATGTTAAATTAGTTAGACACTTTTTTTTACTGATCTGGTGTGCAAATTTGTGTTTTAAACTCCAAAAGCCAAAGGCTTGTCTCTCACACCAGTACAAAGACCTGTAAAGACCAAAAGAACAAAGAACACACATCCGCAGGTGTCGAGTGTCTTAAACTTTCATTTGCATTTATCAGGTTTCGATTTACCTGTTGATTTACCTGTGCATTTAGCTGTCGATTTACCTTTCCCTTTTTCCCTAAGACGCACCTGTTTGTGCAGAAGGGGCCCTGGCTAAGTCCCTGACGGATGCGTCTAAGAGCTGCTTGCTTCCCCAGCCTCCTCCTGGGATGCTCGGATTTTAATGCGTTGTTTGTGTTTGGTGCAGAGTACGGCTCACAGGACACCCACAATGCACCTGACACAGACACAATGGCGCCTTTGTTGCCCCTGGCTTAGACTGGGAGAGGGCTAACCTTTCCTCCCATCCTTTCATCTCTGTCGGCTGAAACATGGGCCGCCTTTGACCAGCAGTGGAGAGCCTAGCTCAGGACCCTGTTACGGTGTTTACGAGAGGTGGTTAGACTGCAGAGCATAGTGTTTGTGTGCGGCTTAACGTTTTCATGAAGACAGCCTGTGCCGAGGTTTGCTTTCTGATGGCAAGCTTGTTTAAAAAAATGCACAGTGCTATGCATGCATTGTGGCATTACCTGGATGATGTGTTATTGCGGGCAAACATTTTTGGAAACTAAAAAAAGCTTCGGGGAACTGCTTCAACCAGCAGATTCGCAAAACCTTTGTTTTACTGCCTGTCTTTCCCCAGTGCAGTAATACCTCTGGCAGGACTAGAGTACAATGAATATGCTTATTAGCGGATATGATCATGCTGAGGGAAAGCTTCAGTACAACACTTAATCTTCTCCATCACGCTCCTTCCTGAACCTTCCTGTGCAAGCACCAACATCATTAGTGCACTTGTCTTGGTGATTGATTTAGATCTAAGCTCAGGCAGCACGCTGTCTGTGTGTATTTGTATGTATGCGTGTGCGTGTGTGTTTGTGTGTGTGGGTGTGTGTGTGCATGTTTCTGTGTGCATAATATATGTTTGTGTAGTGAATCTTCATGCTGTGTGTGTGTGTGTGTTCCTGTGTGCAGGCGATCATATGTGTATGCGTGTCAGTGTGCGTGTGTGCGTGCATGCGTGCAGGTGTATGTGTGTGCGTGCATGCGTGCAGGTGTATGTGTGTGTGCCTGTGTGCAAGTTCATGTTAATGTATGTGTAAGGGTGCGCATGTGTGTGTGTGTGTATGTTTACTTCCTCCTATGTGTGTGGGAGTCAATCAACACCTAAGTTTACATGCACCCCGGTGGCACATAGACAGGAGGTTGTGTTAGTAGACTCTCCATATGTCTTTTGACAGATACGTGCGGTTAGCTGACCCTGGGGTCTGTAGACACACACACACACACACACACACATACACACATCCACTCAGAGCATTAAGGTGCAACACCACTGAGCTCTCACCCTCCTGTCCATAACGAGGACCTTTTCCAGATGGAGAGCCCATTACGCTACTCTCTGCTGTCATAAAAGATTCCCTTGTACTCTGGCAAACTCAGCGATACGTGGGCTCTGCCAGGAGCAGCCATCTCCTGAAATGGACCAAATGGTATGTGACTCTGCAAAGAGTGATCCTGCGCTTTAACTTTGACAGCAGGCCTGCTCCTAATGGCGTCTTAAAGCTGCACGCCTGGATTACTGGCAGGCCAAGAATGTGATGTACGTATACAGTGGCAATGCACTGATTAGCTGTTGAGTGTGTGTGTGTGTGTGCGTTGTCCACGTCGTGTTTTTAACTGTGCCAACTGTACCACGGTCTCGTTATTAAGCTTAACGGTAAATTTTTTCACCTTGTGGGACAAATGAAAAGGAATCCATCCTCACTTGGTGTAAAAGACATTCTTGGTTATCAGCGGAAAAACCTGAACATTTTGAACTGAATCACAGAAAACAAAACATTTATATTGGCATTCCTTCCGCCGCTTATAGGTTTCCTGGAACGCACCAGTGTTTGCATGTTGTCACTCCAGCTGCCTGCTTCCATTGCGTTCAGTGCCGTCCTAAGCTCCCGTGTTGGCAGATCCGTGCCTGGAGCAGTTCCACTTCGTTGGAGCAGCTGTAGTCTGCGTAAACATGGCTCCTCCGAGCCCTGTTTGAAATAGTCTCTGTCAAAGACAGCAAATGTGCATCAGGGAAATGTCACAACCTTATATTGTGTGTGTGTGTGTGTGTGTGTGTGTGTGTGTGTGTGGCAGAGAGAAAGAGAGAGAAAGAGAGAGAGAGACAGAGACAGAGAGAGAGTAAGAGAAAAAGTAAGTAAGTGTGGGTGAGTAACTGTTTGTATGTGTGTGTGTGTATGTGTGTGTACTGTGTGCGCTGAGTTGTTCCTTGAGAAATCCTTTTTTCGCATTACCCTTTAACTACGGCTAATTTACGCCCTGATCTCCGAAAAAGCGCTCTATGCGCTGAAAAGGCCCAGTGGCGGCACAGCCTACAAAAGCACCGAGTATCAGATTTGGACAGCAACCTGTGAGGGTTGGAAACCCGATCTGGTGAGCTGTCCAGAGGCAGCTTTGCGAGAAGAGAGGGAGGGAGGGAGGGTGAAAGGGAAGGGAAGGGAAGGGAGGGCAGGTCCCTGTCGTGTGAAAAGCGCCGGTGTTTTCCAGTCGAGGAGTTTTCAAAGCGGCCGCCGAGTTTGGTGCTCCTGCCTACCCTGACAGGAGCCACCTGTCCGCCCCCTGACCAAAGTCCCTCAACCTGAAAGTTCACCGCGGGGGTCTCGACGCACAGTGGGGAGCCTTATATCCAATCTGCTTCTTGCATGCCGACAAATATGTGGCGATGACAGACTTGTTAAGGAAATTTCGATCGCTGCCCCTCATTACGCTTTTAATGGAGAGTACATTTAGGGGGAGGTCAACATGCTTAAAGGCTTAGGGATCAGAGTGCAGCTAAGCCATACATTTCAGGTACTTAAAGGGTAATGTGGTGACCAAAATACTCTCCTTACATTAATGTCTAAGTTTGTGTCAGGCATTATGGCAGAGAATGGCATCTTTGAGGAGACCTGCATGTCTGGGGTTATTCAGTAAATGACCAGCCTCTGGTTTTGAGAAGAAGTTACAATAAATCCTTCATCGTGCAGACGGAACACATCAGAGGCATTAATGTGGATTATAGGTGACTGAAAAATGCACTCATAATAAAAAAATGATTTGGGGTTTTAGCATAAGGTTAACATAAAAACTAAATGAATGCAAAAGGAATGCTTAGTAAATGCTAACATATGCTTCAAAAGATCTTAACTAGAGTATCGGGGGTCAACCAGAAAGTCATATATTACAGGCCAGCAGAACACAATATACATTCTTGTGAGATCTTATTTCTGCAGCAGGTTCTCCAGTCTGGGGTTTTTCCACTGCTGAGTGTGGTGGGGAGGCAGGGAGAGTAGGTGGGCGCAGTGTCACACAGAATTCCTGCTTAAGGAGTGTCAGTTGGCCCTTTGTTCCCCAAAGAACAGCCTCTGTTCTGCCCAAGTGATTTGGCAAATGGACATCCAGCGTTCCACAGCCTCCTATGACATCTCACTACCATATGCTTCAGTAAAGCTGCGGGGTATTGGATACCATGGTGTTGTAACATACTATCTGACTTTTTTTCAGGAACAAAAAAAAAAGTCTTTTTTAGCTTGGGACAGAATGTACAGTAGTTTTGGAGCACATTTATGGAAACATTGCGATAAAGCTTTGGAATAGAACATTGTCTGACTCAGAGCGAATATTGATGTCAGATAGATAGAAGCCAGTTTCTAGCTTTCCAACTTCTAACTGAATCTGCAATGAATGCAACTCTGTGGAGGAGCCTCATGAACAGATAGTCAATCCAGCAGACTGAACAGGTTGTTAAGAGAGTGTAGTGTTTCCTGTTTTATATAACTATGTCACTATATGTCACATATTGTGTGCATAATGTATAGTATGCTTAACAGTGCAATGTGCACTGAAAAAGGGGAAGCATCTCACCAACACAGCACTTTGACAGACATTCAATATTATATCACAGGACCAATCGTCTTGTTAAACTGGGTGGACAGAAATTGGAAATGCTTTCAGATTTTCTGATCTCGTAGTGTATAGGGTCAAGAAATGCAATTAAATTGCTGCAATCCCCATAATGTTAGCTGTAATGTAAGAGCCAATGGATATCTCAAATGGACTGAAATGAGTAATGCAACAAGACAGCAGGGCAATGAGACCAAGATAGGGAAAAATTCTCAGATGCAACTGCAACTGCAGGCTGTCTGTGACCGTGCATTCATGTGTAGTGAGATAGTGTGTGTGTGTGTGTGTGTGTGTGTGTGTGTGTGTGTGTGTGTGTGTGTGTGTGTGTGTGTGTGTGTGTGTGTGTGTGTGTGTGATTGTCTCTGTGTGTATATTTTTGTGTTTGTCTGTGTGAGAGTGTGCTCACAGTCATCCTTACGTCTTCCTATAAGAGTGTTTTCCAGATGCCATGTTAGATTAAAGCAGCTGAGCGACCAGTGCCATTGAGCAGCATCTGACTCAATTCCACAGTGTGTGTGTGTGTGTCTGGTGTGTGTGTGTGTGTACATGTGTGTCTGGTGTGTGTGTGTGTGTGTGTGCCTGTGTGTGTGCCTGTGACAGGAGATGTGTGACAGGTGCAATCTCCCTGTTCTAATTTAAAGATTTCTGTAGCTCATCCCCCTGCCATGCCGCAGCCAGTTTAATTCAGCAGCAGATGTACAGCAAGTCTGCTAAATGCTCTTAAGACATCCTTTGGCGCGCTCTCAGAAATTGTAGAAAAGGTACATTAAAACAGTCTTTGAATTCTGCCAGTCCATTACCTCTGAGAGTCTACACAGCATGATTTCCCAGTAGCAACAAAAGAGAGTATCCTTTCACCACAAAATGTCTTTTGAAAGTGAGCATATACTGTGTGGAATGCAAAGTACAATTAAAATTCCCTGCACTACAGCTGAAACACAACTGAGACTCAGACGTGAGACAACTGACATTCTCACATTTCATCTTTTAAAAGTGTCAAGGATGTAGTGAGTTGCCTCGGTATTCTTTTTCCAAAAGGAAAAAAAACCTGTCCCCAGCTTATTTATTTCTGAAATAGCCTATGGATTAATGTTGGCTAGGATGATGAATGCATGAGATCATAAATATTCATGGACGGGCTAAATAGTCTCAACTGACATCGGTTATAACAGTTGCACTCTGGGAGGAAAAAAAAAAAACCTATTTGGGAAATTTACATAAAGCCGGTAGGAGATTAATCACTTTTGACAGCTCGGACAGCTTTGAGGAAAGACGCTTGAGGAGCCCAAATGGATCTTGACCCACATATTTAACACATAAACACACGTTTCATATTTATCTGGCTCGGCCATTAGGCCCTTCCTCATTGAAGTGGCACATTTGAAGGCACGTGCACGTTAATGAGCCTGGGTACCCGTATCTGTCCGATGTCTTTTTATTATGTCTTCATGTCTATGCTATGTGTGGCAGTCACGTGGGCAGCAAAGAAAGAATTTTATTGTGCAACATGTTTTCTTACTGTAAATTTGAGAATAAAGTTGAACACAAACTTGAACTATATACATACGTCTTTCTTTAATGGTAAACAAGGGGAGTAAAACTTGTTAAATATACAGTGTGTCAAAAAATGAAGTAGCCTTGAAGTTGATGTTTCTGTGTATATCGCTATTTTTGAATGTGCATCACACTTTCTAAAAATATGAGTTGTTGCATCACTCATAAAATATTCCTACTGATGGCCAGCAGCAGAATTCATCTTCACTTATTTAGCAACAGATTCAGGCAAAAGCATCCAATTCATCTGTGGCCACACTTGTTTGTCCTGGCAAGAAAGCTGAGGCTCTAAATTAAGTAGCACGAAATCGACTTGCTGCCTCGAATAAATCACAGATGATGACTGTCTGACTCTGTGTGTCTGTGTGTTGGAGACACACAGCACCGGTGAGGACTAATCCTCATAGCAGATATCCTTATGTAACGCAGAGAAAACCAGGCCTCAAAAGTAGGATGTGTGGTAAGGCTGTCCAAGTATAACCTTCTGCAAAGTATACAGTTCCTCACGGACGTTGATTCAAAGGGGCGAATCAAAGGGACTTTTGTGGCAGTTGAATCCAATAATGGAAAGGTCACCAGATACAGGATAGATAGTGCAAATATCAATGCCAAGGGTCGATGTGAGCTTTTATCAAGAAGATGAGTGTTTGCACAACTCAGGTTAAGTTGGAAACATTGATTTAGTCCCAAAGCTGCCTTTTAAATGCATGTATGGAATTTTAGGATGCAGTGATATTTGTAGCGGCCTTTCCTTTGTTGCCAATCTGTTTTTCCTGAGCCTGCTTCAGAGACCTTGTCAGACAGCTACAGAAAACAATACATGTCAGGTCTTTCTGCTCTGCAGGTGTTTAACAAAATGGAAGTCGATTAAAGTGGGATTTCTCTGACCTTTTTTTCTTCCTCCTGCAAAAGACTTGAATCTAAATCCATGTCAGTCTTTCTTCTTCAGCATGCAAATCTCTTAAGTGGTTCATTTCAAACTATTTGTGAGGCCAGGAAAGGGGAGGAACAAATCTTGGTCTTAGTTTGATGTTGCTGCCTGTCCAAAGGAGGATGAATGACTGACCTGAAAATGGGTGAGTTCTTCACACTGGGGGGGAAGGGGGAAAGCTTTTGATCTCTCCACCACAGAAAACACCAGCAGGCCTTACAAGACAGGTCGACCATGTCACATCCAGTGCACTGAACTAACAGAAGATAATTCTGCCCCCCAACCCCAAAAGCCTCCTTCCATATCCTGCTGGGTGAAAGGACCCCCCTCCTTCCATCACATAAAGAAAGAGGAAAAAACAAGGTTCATTAGTGACTAGCTTGGTTAGTAGGTGGATTCTCACATTGGCAAGCCACTTGATGTGCTCTGTGACTGTAAACGAGGCTAGCTTAGATCTCTGAGGAAGAGTGTGTGATTTGAATGTATGAACCTAGTCATGAGTCAAAAGTACACTTGGATGCTTTTAGAGAGAAACCCGGCATTACAGTGCATTAAAGATAATGACAGTAAACTGTCATCTCCACGGCAACTGCTGCATTCTTTTGTCCCACAGTGTGTTTCCCGTTGTTTAGGAATGTGGAAGACATTCAGATAGAGAGCCATCAGGCCAGTTAGGTTAGCAAGGTGACTGTAATCATCAGAGAAAACTGTCCAGTTCCCTGGAGGCGACTCTGTATACAGTCCAATATACGTAAAGCATTGAGAGACAGCTATTTGTATTTGTGTCATACTTCGATGTGCTGTTTTCAATGTCAGCTGAGCTTCAGCGAGCAGGAAAGCGCATCACATATCGGTCTAATCATTGAGAAGGAGATGGTTATTCTGTAAAACCGTCTCATTTCATGCTTATTCATCCTGAGTATGTGCTGGACATTAAAGCTGAAAACACTGTGCATAATGACCAGAAAAGAAGTGCATTCATGTCCTGGACTCTCCGTTGTACACAAAGATGAAGGGCATTTTGTCAAGACAACATACATTCATTTCATCCCATCCACATCATAGGCGTAAACATTCATTATGGATTTCACGCTTTCACGACTCCCGCAGCCAAACGTGGCTTCCTGCGTCTCTTTGTCCCCCTGTTGAAACACACCCTCTGCCCAAACAAAATGGACCATGCAACATTGATTGACACAAAGGCAGAGGGTACAACAGAGAGGCTTAATGCGTAGCAGAGGATGATGAACTCCTCCATGCAGCACGTACTCAGTGTCACATCTGTCCAAATTTAACTAATCATGTCTCCAAGGCGACTATTTGCATATGTTAATTACTGAATCTAAAGTAGATGGGAAGACCAATTCACCAACACACAAAGCCTGATTCAAAAAGGAACATATGCATAATAATTATTTTGTGAATAATTGTGTTTTAGGGGATACAATCTGACTTGATAATTGCTGTGGCACAGTCGCGTGGCTCACAGGACATATCTGATTTTGAAACACATGGTGGAAGATTTAGGAAATACTTTTACACAGAAAAACATCGCGAATCATTTACTTTCATCCCAAATTTGAGATCACTACATGGATTGTGTGGCAATAATGTGTTGTGCTAAACATTACAATGTTTCCTGTGTGTGTTTTATGTGTGTTCTTTATTAGTGCTCTTAGTGTTTAGTGTTAATGTTAATTGTCTTTTAATGTCACTTGATAAGATATCAAACCATCAATTGATAGTGTTTTAATACCTTTGAAAAAGTGCTTTGGTAATTTTTTTGCCCAGAAAAAGTCAATTGTGTAAGGTAGCTTTCATGTTATCACATTTCCCTCATTCCAGGCTATTGTTTGCTTTGGTGCAGTTGCCGTGGCGACGGAACTGTGGGCCCCTGTCAATGGGCCATACCACTGCGGGTGGGAGGGGGGGGGGGGGGGGTGGGTTACAAGGGGTGCTGACGGTTCACTGTGCTGTATGCACTCAATTCTCCATGGCAATAATGTACCCACATCTCCCAGCCCATAAATCTGCGGGTCTACAGGCGTGCCACTGACACACACAATGCCCTTGTGATAACGCTGTAAGACGCGTCTGCATAGCCGGTCCAGAGCAATACACCACTCAAGCGCAGGGAGGGTGGAACCTGTCAGGATAGTCATCATTGTGTTGTCATGCTGAAAGCCAAAACAGTAGCCATTTAACATTGTTATTCAAACATATAATTCAAAATAATATTGAAAAAATATATATTGTTCCATTAAACTATTGCATTTTTAGTAGTAGTAATAGTGATAGTAATAGTGAACAGTAACTCTTTTATAAACAAATACTAATACCGCCCCTCAGTGGCATTTTCTCTATTGACATCAAAGAGCTCACAGTAGAAAAACACATTGTACAACACCTCCAGCGCCTCTCGCCCACCCCTCTCCCTCCTGCTCATGGCCAGGTCTTCAGTCGCCAAAATTACAGTGTGCTGATTGACCAGTGGCCTTCTGCCACACCTCCAACCTTTGGTCAACTTTTAATCATTTTTTTCTCTCCTGCTTTCTCTTCTCTTCTCTTCTGTTGCCCTCTCCTCTCTTTTTCTTTATTCTTAGAATGTATTCTTCTATTTGTCCTCTCTATTTCATTATTCTTCAAATTCTTATTCTTTATTCCCTTCTCTTTGCTTTTCTTCTGTTCTGTTCTGTTCTGTTCTGTTCTGTTCTGTTCTGTTCTGTTCTCTTCTGTTCTCTTCTGTTCTCTTCTCTTCTCTTCTCTTCTCTTCTCCTCTCCTTTCTTCTCTTGCCCTTCTCTCCTACCTCAGGAGTCTGAGCCAAGCCAAAGCCCAAGGTGCAGCTGCTCAGGGAACCTTCAATTTGTTCCAATAAGGCTTGTTGGAGAGGCGACGGAGGGAAGGGGCTTTTGTTCATCTGGGGTGATGAGGGGGTAGAGGGAGAGGCCTGTGTGTTTAGCTACTGCATTCTACTCTTCATCTAGCGAGGCAACCGACAGGAATACTGATAGCTTTTTTGTTCTCTCTCTCTCTCTCTCTCTATCTCCCTCTCCCCCTCCAGAGCACAGATGGAGAAAATACCCATTTGATTTGCAGAGCGTATTCTCCCATCACCGTCACGTACACTCACACATGTACACATACACACACACACACACACACACACACACACACACACACACACACACACACACACACACACACACAGAAAGCTTAAGAAAGCAGGCGTTTGGTGGAGGCATTGGCTACCCTTCAGCATGAGGGCATCTGTGTGCTTTCTGTAAATTAAACTAAAAGAAAACAACATATAGTCAATGTCAGAAGCATTGAAGAGGAAGACAATAACAGAATGATTCATATGTAATCAATAACAAGACGTAGAAGGACATACTGTAGATTTAGGTTTCACTTTGCAGCTTTGTCTGTGAGGGATTCACAGGACGACCCAGAATAAGCACTGTGCACAGGGTGCTACCCATACTAAGCGATGCTGTTGTGTAACATGCTATCTGGGGAGCAAAGTTGTTGAGAAGCATTTTCAGATGATCCGCTTTGAAGACGTGTCTGTCTGAAGTGGATAATTGAAGTCAGTGCGTTTTGTTGCCGCTGCCCTCATTACATTCACGCAATCATGCATCTGTAGGGTTTTATGGATGCTTTCAAAGCCTATAGATCCAATCACCTTGGGTGAAACATCCTCAGCTGCGAATATCCGGTCTATATGTGGTTCAACTTTGAAAAGTCTTGCCCATGAACAGGCAGCAGCTCTGCATTAATCTAAAATGTATTAGGTATTATTCACCATATTTATTTTCTTCCTGTTTTTCTATTCCGCCTTGCGCAGGGATCGGTGGGGTTATCTAAATGCTAATGTCTCAATGCATTAACGTGAAGAAACAGTCGGCTCCACTGATACAGGCAGTGACCCTTTTGTGACAGAAACATGGAAAGGAAAAAAAGCCAAAAAAAAAAACAAGAAAAAAAAGTCAATGAAGGGTTTTTATCTGTGAGGGACAAGAGAATAAAAGTTGCTCCTATTTCAGTCGACATTCTGTTCGGAGGAGACCTGGGGCTCAAGATTCAGATTCCAGATAGAGTCAATCCTCTGCCCCATGCCACAACAGCAAGGCAGGATGTTCAATTTCTTGCCTCGGGTTTTCAAACAAAAGGCTAGCAATAAACATTTACAGCTACCAATAGCCTATCTAACTGATGGATTGTGTGCTATTTATGCTAACAGTGTCAAATTAAAGCTGTTTCAACACATAAATCTTTAAAGGGTGTTAATGAAAGGGAGAGATACAAGAATGAGGTTTTATTATCTGCAGCATCACCTGGATGTATGTTGTTGGTGGACAATAAATCCAGTGGTTGACTGTAGACTGGAAAATAAGAATAAAGATGCCGTTATTTGTTTAACAGCATAATGTTGTGGCAATGTGCTGTATTGTCTGATACTTGGGTTTGCCACAAGTGAGTACACTGTAATATAAGGTAAAGCAACCACCTATCTGTCTCTTAACATGATAACAAGCATCGTTCAATAACAAGGTCTTGGAACAAGGTCATCATGTGTGGTCGATTAGCATGACACATGACAGCCATAAATGCATTAAAACAGAGTGCCCTGTTTGCCAAGCGCTGTGGCCGTAATCATGTAACCCTGTGATAGATCACTTGTCCAGAGTCATCAGGCCCTCGCTGGGCAAAATGAAATTTAAGCACCGGCTTACACTGTCGATTAAATAAACATCACATCAGTCCGGCCAGTAATGTGAGCTTTCTGTCTCCTTTCCCCTCAGTACCCATCTCCTTGGCAATACCGGAGATTCTCTGTGGTGTGGTAAAGGCAAGGCCAGCCAGGGTGCACCTCTGTCCTAGCAGCAGACAGGCCAGCTTGTACCATACCTCATCCACAAGCTTTGACCTTCACTGATTCCCAATCTGATCCTGCGGCCACAGCAGCGGCCTCGCTGAGGAGCCTGTCTCCTTTTCAGCAGCCCCACTGCTAGCTCCTGCCTGCCCTGCAGACACTGGGCTTAGCGCATCTCACTCCCTCATATGGAGGGACACACTGAATGTGATGATTCATAGGCCATCCAATCCTTGCCGGTGTGTCGGGAGGTGCAAAGGGACACTGGGGTATTAGCAAACACAGCCGCAGGGTCCTGGACCTCAAAATCGAGTTCTGCTGAGGAAATTGGAGACATGGATTTTCAGTCCTCAGAAGCTGCTGTGCACTTATGGGGCTATTGCAGGTGCCAGTGCAGCTGACAGTTGTGTTAGGACATAAAAAAAGACCTACAATGCAGCTATCTTTACTGTGTCTACACATACCCGTGTGCTCCCCATTTAAAATATACTGATATAAATAATATGTCACTATTCTTTGTAATTTAATAGTGGTTGCTCATATACGCAGAGCTGTTCTGTTTGAACAACTTTCCATTCATATAAACGAGTGCTAAAATAATCTGTGACACTTGTTTTATTTGTAGCAGCTTGTGCTTGTTTGTGTGCCTGTGTGTGGCCTAGTTTTGCGTGTGGGGAAAACCCATCACAGCAATGTTGCTGTCAGGTCTAGTTATAACCTTAGCATCTGACAGTGAGGAAGCAAGTGCATACCTCAGTGCAGGTCTAAACCAGTGCTGTGTTTACAACAGTCGACACGCGCTAAGCTATATGTAGACCACAGCAGCCAGCCGCAACTCCAGTCACACATACAGAACACAGGGTGACAAACAAATGACTTTCCACAATTACAGGCTTAAAATGCTCGCCGAGACTCGCGGTTCGGAGGCAAGTGAACATCTAGGGAGGGAGGACAACCAGGCCTTTTGTTCTCCAGCTACAATACAGAGGCGCATTGATGCATTCCAGCAATTGTGCTGAGGCTGCAACTCTCCATCTCCACTGACTCCAAAGAAAGAAAGAAAGAAAGAAAGAAAGAAAGAAAGAAAGAAAGAAAGAAAGAAAGAAAGAAAGAAAGAAAGAAAAAGAATGGAAAATCCATGGAGTTGTAATCATATTTTATCTTTCCTCAATGTTTAAGTCATGAGACATGGATGCTGAGACAAGCGAGGAGGAAGATCCCCCCACCTCAGTATGCCTGCGCATCCAGAGCTCAATTCCAACCTTATCAGCTAGCAAGATAGGAACTGAAAACAAATACAACATTCACACATCTGAATCACACCTAAGGAAATGCAAAAACTCATTGAGAGAAAAAAGTAAAACAGTGGACTGTGCACTTGAAAGTTCATTTTTATGTTTTGCTTTGTGATTCTTATTGTTTTACCAGTGATTCAAATATGTGAATGTGATATGTGTGTTTGTGCACAATCCTACAGCAGAACTGTGAAAACACACATATTGCATTGCTGTTGTCTATTGAAAAGCTATATAGCTGAAAATATGTTATGATGAATTATAATGAAGCATCAAAGTCATAGCTCACATTCATGCATTTTATTTATGAAGCAATGGATTGAATTGCATTGCATTTTTGTGCTGAAAAATATTAGCAGGGCTATTTCCCCCCATATACTGTAATGCACACACAAATCACATTTCAAGAAACTCCCACTTTGGCTAACCCCTACCCTCTAAAGTAGAGCAGTACTCATAATAAAGCTAGCACTGTTGCTATTTTTTTCTAGCCAGCCCTTCTTGTTTATGTGAGCTAAAAATAAGACCTTAGATTTATCTTTGGATTCCGAAGCTACACTGCTTTAACAGGTAGAGCTTGCAGACCAGCCTGCAAGCATCATCTTTTTTTGGGCTGCTGTATTGAGGTTATTGTTTTATCATAAGACGTAGATGTAATGAGGTGCTCTAGTCACTAGTTTGACAGCTTTGATTCACTTCTGAAGCTATAAATATAATTTTTAATACTGCAAAAATGTTGCAACTCCTTCCTTTTTTGTTACACCACATGTTTCTCATTCAGTGTTGACAGAGATCCTTGTGTGCTTGTGGAGAGGAGATTAACTTCCAAAATAAGTGCACGACATGTGACTCGTGTCATGTGGAATTGAGTAAGATGTTTTTATGTGGTGTCTACATCATCAGTTTTTATTTATAATCATATTTTGACGTTGTGGACAAAACAGGATCTGTTTTGATGATCTGTAATGATTTTTGTGTAGGTTTCCTAAAGTCACTATGTGTCCTTGTGGTAAACAGTACAAAGAATAAGTAATGTGCAAATTCTTGAAATGTTCAAATGTACAAAACATCCAATTTGTTTTATTTTGGTTTTACATCCTGCCAGGCATTATGCTTCAAACAGTGTGTGTGTGTGTGTGTGTGTGTGTGTCGGTGTGTGTGTGTGTGTGTGTGTGTGTGTGTGTGTGTGTGTGTGTGTGTGTGTGTGTGTGTGTGTGTGTGTGTGTGTGTGTGGTTGGACCCATTTTGTTTTTACACAGAAGCCTCAGAGAGAAGCACGAGTCCAGACTGCAGAGTTTTGTTCAGTTATTATTTTTCTTTTATTGAAGTCAACAAACCATAGCAATGTCTGAAAAATCGCCTACTCTCCACACTGACACACACACACACACACGTACACACACACACACACACACACACACACACACACACACACACACACACACACACACACACACACACACTGGACTAGCAACAGGCAAGCATTAGGCTCACAGTAAAACTCATGAAACACATTTATGTCAGTCTCAGAGAAGACTCTTTACTGTCCCTTTACTGTCATGACACAGTCCTTTTACTCTAGACTAACATCAACTGAACACCCATACAGTGCGGTATTTCACTCTCAGAGTGACACTTTTGGAACACACGCTTTACCGTTAAAAGTAGGCTCATGGGACACGCATCTGAGTCTCTGACAGCACCCTTGAACACACACATGGCTGGAAACTCTGCTAAGGGTCTAGTGAGTGGCCAGATCTGTGCCGGATGTAAGCCAGATTCACACCAGACTAAAGCCACCAGCTCTGCATGGAGGAAGGTTTCAGAGTGCCTTGTCAAGATCCAACGCATGGAGATCTGAACTTATTATCCCATTGACTTTACTCTGTGAGATTCAGTTGGGTTTTGGGAGATATTTGAGGGATTTGTTGTGAAAGTGTGAGAGCTTTTCTCACTGTACTGCACCCTGCTCTCAGGGTAAGATTTGATATTCCTCCAAATTCCTAAAGTTCCTTCCTGACGTTTCAAAGGCTTTCTTATTCTGGGCGCAGATTACCAGGGTGCCTTTATTAAATTCCATAGCACTTTGTCCAGGTGAATTGAATTACGCTGCTGTACCTCCAAATTGTCGAGAGCCAACCCAGACTCTCTGGCCAAAATGGTTATGATAGCAGCGCAGTCTGAAAGCCTGCATAGCCTTAGAGTAGGATCTGTATCCACTTTATGCACACACAGATGCTCTATGAGCGTTAATATCAGATGACAGCAGTGAGCTGAGAAATTGATTCATGTTTTAAGTTTATATTTGAAGTGCTGTGCTGCTTACAGCTTCAAAATGACCTTGATTGGGAAAATGTAGAACTTAGAGTATGTCTTCATCCATATGTAAATGTAGAGCATTACTGTAATGTGATGTACAGTTTGCCTATGCCTGTGTAGGTGTGTGTGTGTGTGTGTGTGTGTGTGTGTGTGTGTGTGTGTGTGTGTGTGTGTGTGTGTGTGTGTGTGTGTATTCAATATAGTAAAGGAACCTGCACTAAGGAAGCTGGGGGAAGATAGACAGCTTAGAACAGGATTAGATATACGATGTCACATGACACAGTTGGCAATAAAACAAATAAACGAAGATGACAAGTTTATTTCTCGGACATCACAACAGCACCGTTCCTTATATGTACTGTATGCATGCACTGTATGTATCTATTCTATTTATGAACATTTATTATAAGGTTCTCTGATGAATGTTCCATTGACATGTCTCCAATCACTCCAATGTTTACATGTCAAATATTTTTGCATAATGACCGCTGAAAATGTATAATGACAATGTCAACGACAACAAGTCCTCTGCTTCTTTCATATCACTCCACAAGCAGTCTATTCACTTATCAACAGTTTAACCTGCAACAAGTTATTTTTGTCAGCTGGACACGTTCCTGAACACCTAAGCATTCTATTTCCCTGATGAACGATTTTTTGGCAGCAGAAGGAATGAAGCAGGAACAAAATATTTAAATATGACATTGTTAGACGTTTCTAACTTTCTATTATGCTTTTTTGGCAAGTAGCCATATAATAAGCAGGATAGTGTTCTGCGAGGTGGTCATTTGTGTGGGAATAAGCCCCTTCAGAGTGATTCAAGAGCCCTCTGCTTCGCTTCAGGGTCCTGCATCATTCTGTCGGCCCTTATTCCACGAGAATGACTGCCTCGCAGAACACTATCCCTTACATAAATATAGGACATGATCCATATTGTGATTCTTTCTTTTGCTCTTTTTCAGGTCTTCACACATTTTTCAGCTTACAGTATGACACAAGGCTACCCTGAGTGTCTCTGGAGGGCTCAATCCCAGAGCCCTGAGCGCATCAGTTACAGCACCCGTGCTGGCCTTAATGAGAAAGAGATGGACTCATTGTCTCAGTGTCCATGCCTGCTTCACTTCACCTGATAGAGAGGAGGGCTGGGGAGGCTGACAGGCTTTCAATGCTTTTCTCTGCACTGGGGCCAATAGGTAATGGGCAAAGGCAATGAGGAGACACTGCCTTTGCAATGCTGGAACCAGACAGAAAGGAGGAGAGAAAGAGAGAGAGAGAGAGTGAGTGAGTGAGAGAGAAAGAGAGACAGCAAGAGAGAGAGAAAGACACAGAGAGAGACAGAAAGAGAAAGAGAGAGAGGACAGCTGAGTCTTTTTCTGCTTCTTCCTCCACAGAGAGAGAGAGAGAGAGAGAGAGAGAGAGAGAGAGAGAGAGAGAGCGAGAGAGAGAGAGAGAGACTTTGGTCTAGACTGCAGTGTGACTGGTGTCCTGGCAGGCTGATGACACAAGCTGTGTGCCAGTATTGTGGAGCAGAGAGTGCGTGCTTTAACAATACCCCTCATTACTGCCCTGGTCAGTATTTAGATTACACCATGCTAAGGGAATGACACTGTACAGTCTGGAGAGGGCCTTGATTCACATGTTTGTTAGGTCTTAGTGGCTGGCTTCCCAAACCTCTTGGTGCTCAACAGCCCTTGACAGAGCACACAGAAGCTATTGGAGCGTGACTGGATTGAAAGGGAATGTCTTCTGGGGGGATTTTAGCTCCTGAGGTGATGGACCAAGATGAATTGCCAGTGCATTGCCCAGGAGAGAACATTCGAAGTGAATCAACATTATCCAGATTAAACCCGTTTTTTTTTTTGTGAGTTTCTGTGGCAACACAAACACTTGAACCTGCACACACACACACACTGCAAACACATCACTCTCTCTCTCATTCTTTCTTTCGTTCGGCAATCAGGATTGTGGCTATTGTACAGATAAAGACCAATAACCTTCACCTAGCCAAATGTATGTGAGCATCACAACTAAATACACTTTTGTGTATATGTTAGCAAACAAAGCAGCCAAGTAAAGCTTTACCTGTACAACCCAACATGTACAATCGAAGCCACCTGCTCTCAGTTTTTGCCAGTGGTTGATCACAGATACCCCCTCCCCCCACCGATTCCTGTTTAAGGCCCAACTCTATAACTGTCAATCACTCCATTCACAAATATTCATCAGTCTTTAATTAAGCACCAGTGCCCTGCACAAACCATTTTACATTAATTTGTTGCATACATTTACGTCTTGGGGGCAAAACCCCCTGTGTCGGCGCTAAATTAATTTTCAAAAATGGTTTTGCTCTTGAGCAAAAACAGCAACAGCAGCCTATTTTGAAGGTCAAGCTGGGGGTTTATTTTGCATTTTGCCATTCATTAGAGTTTCACATTTAATTGCATTTTTAATTAAGGTGGCATTTTAATTAAAGATGTCAGTCTGATGATGGCCTAATGCACTCTTGTCATATGTTTTATTAACAGCAATAAAATCGTCAAACACGAGGGCCCTGCCTGATGTGCTTCCAAAGTTTTCCCTTTAAATACCATGTGCACTTCAGATCCGCACTAATTTTGCTAGCATGCTAAGTTATTTCAGGACAAAGTGTGTAGCCTATTAGCACTAGCACTGTAATTATACAACTATGTATATACAATTATAACACCCCAGGAGAACTATATCACTTCTTGACACATGCTTTTTTAGATCATTTCAGCTCACACACTCTTAGCTTGTACCAGGCATAATTACCATTGGTTAAACAATTAAAGACAGAGACAGAAAAGTTAGCAAGAAAATGACTGTTTTTCAAAGTACAAATCTGGAATAAAATCTCTCCTCTTCCTTTCCTTCAAACGTCGTACTCCCAATACAAACCAAAAAGCAGGGGTGCATTTCCAAAACACATAGTTGTTTGTGTGGTTACATCACACACTCAGTCTTTTCTTAAATTGCAGAACAAATTGCTATTACTAACATTGTTTGTGCCAAATTCCTTAAACACACAATGTGCAAATATACCAGAAACAGATTTCAGATATATTTATCATGATAAATTTATCATTTATCACCTGCTCTATGTACTGTACTTCCATGGATTTACCTTTTGGTAACCTTGTCAAATTTTGACAGATCATAAATAATCACACCACACTTGTTTTAACAGAAAAGGTATGTGGTCAAAAATGTGTACCACTTCAAAGAAATGAAACATATAAATGCGAATATCTAAATGTTGATTTACACTCCTAAGAATACGCCACAATAGGAATCTCAACCCAGCTGTGGTGTCTGAACTGGCTGCCAAAAACACATTTTTGATGCATGCTGCAACATGAAGAAAATGGGGTATTCTAACAAGGCGAAAGTGATTTGATATTGTGCTCTGTCCTCTGATGGTGTAAAGGGCTGGTGAGTTGTCTACCAGATGTGAGCAATCAGTGCTGGTAGGAGTTCTGGACTTGATTCGTATGGATATTCCCCCTCAGCAGCTGCTTTTATGCCCGTCTGTGGTACTCTGCCTACTGTACCCTCGCCCTCCAGCACTGCTTCTGTCCCCTGCACTTTCTCTGCTCAAAAGCATCTCTCTTTTTCCCTTCTTTCCAACAACCGGCTTTTTCAGGAATCCAGACAAGGCCCTCTGCTTAATCATCCTCTTTAGCCCTCTCATGTTCGCATTTAGCAGGCGCCGTGCGTGCTTCTGGCCAGGCGGCCAAAATTGGACATCCGAAGGGCTTGTTTATTTCAAACACTTTACTGCTGACTCCTGTAGCTCCGTGCCAAATTGTGCCGGCGGGGCCTGCTTCCTTTGCGCTACATATTTCACACATTGCTGTTCCCATTATAACCCCAGCGAGCCGTGGGCTCGTCCCTTTCAGCGCCCTAAACACACATCCCCAACAGGCACGTCTGTATTGACACAGGCCACCGCCAACTCCAGCTCCTCCACCAGGGCTTTGACCAAAGGGGATTGTGGTGAAAAAAGCATCTACCTCATGGTCTAAAGGGGAAATGGCACAAGTTCACACCCAACGTGATGGGGGCTTTTATTTTCATGATGTTTTCCTTTGTGTTTTATTGTTATGGTGTTCTTTGTGAGGATGCTTCAGAAAAAGAAATGTCTAAATATTCTGCTAGCCATGTGAAAAAGCAATGCTCTCAACCTCCCAACCATTACAAACAAATGGAAAAAGGACTAAAGAGTAATACATTTGAGTACTAAAAAGAAACATGCACATCATCAATGAAAGCAGTGTCAGATTAAAATCTACAGTACTCCTTAAATTATTTAAATGGTTTCTCTAGATGTACACAGAGTCCTTGAGGGTACCATGTCTAGTCATGCTCATTCTTGTTCCCCTTCTTGAAAGAGCTACATTTCATTCCAGCTAAGTTGTCATGCTGACAGACAGTTGGCGCATTGACAGATATAGACGTCTACTTATTCTGGGCACTGAGCTCTGTATCCACACTAAATCTCGGCCTGACAATTTTCTCACCCTCTTGTGGAAAACTACCCTTGTGTCAAACATCTGGTTCTGTGTAAAGAGCAGTTCATTCAGCAGTTTCCTTCTGTGGGAGAATTCTGGTTTTTATTTTCGGGTTTATGACACAAACAGAGAAACACAACTGTTTGGAAAGAGAGCCGGCAGGAAAGACCAGAGAGTTGTGCGCAGTACACAAACTCGCGCCGAGTTCTTTCGCGGGCTGCCTGGGCCGTCTCCACAACATTCTCCTGCCTATGTATCAGCAGAGTACAGTACAGTATGCTGCGTATTGTACAGAAGCATCAGTGCTGGCTGCTCTGGCAGCCCATGAATAGGGTCAGTTAGATTTCAAATATCTCCTGATGAGCTGGGACTCGGCTCTGAGGCTCCAGCTCCTCCTGGCTCCTCCACAAAGACCAGCTTTCAGAAAAAAATAAAGAGTGAGAGAGAGAGAGAGTGAAAGAGAGAGAGTAAGAGTGAGAGAGAAGGGGGGAGACAGGAGAGAGAGGAAGAGTAAGAGATGGGGGCAGGACAGCCGAGTCTTTTTCTGCTTCTTCCTCCACAAAGGAGATAGGGTGAAGTAGAATAGTGATGAATGTAGTGAGAAGGAGAGAGGGGGATGAAAAGACAGAAGAGAAACAGAGGAGAGAGAGAGAGAGAGAGAGGGAAGAGAGAAAGAGCGAGAGAAAGAAAGCACATTGCTCTCTGGCATTTCTGTGAAGCGTCTGTGAAATGCTCGCTCTCACAAAGGAACAGGTGTTTGCTGGTTTAAGGTTTCAGGCTGGGGGATAGCGGGATAAGGGGATGTTGACATTCATGGGTGACAAAAGAGAACTGTGCATAGAACATGTATTTTAAGACAAAAAATATGACAGAATTTGGGCCCAGTAAAATACATGGGCTGGAACAACACTGTATCTCTTTGTACAATGGATTTAACGTTTAATGTGGTATTTTTCTTGATAAACTTAACTTCTTTTTTATTTCCATCAGAATACTTTTGTCTTTGTAATATGATCTTACTCTGGGTTAGATTGACATCCTCAGTTGACAATACTGAAGCAGAATATTGCCATTTAGATGACGAATATATTTATGAGCCCATTACATAAACTGGTGAAATACTGAAACAAACTATGGCAAAAATAAGAATAGTAGTGGCTATGTGTTTCCAAAACACTCTGTTTACTGATAGATCTGCCACTGATCTGAGTCATGTAGAAAACGTTGACATGCTTCTTGTAAAAAGAAACAGTTATGCAAGCCTGGACCCCATAAACACTATTACAACATGACTTCTCCATTCTCCAACAACCTCAACTGTTTCAAAGCAAGGGGTACAGAACAGGAGGAGGGGCGGGGCTTGCATAGACAAAACATGTCACTCTAACTGATCTACTGGGAAACACAGAACCCCCAGCTCTGTTTTTGCACCCTCAACCCCTCCACCACCACCACCGCCACCGCCACCTTTTAAAGTTAATGTAATTTTTTTGGGGGGAAAGGGAGGGGTGTTTTCATTCCAGAGGAAATCCAAGGTGGTTTCCTTGCCCCCCTCCCCCCTCCCCTTGACATATGGAGAGAGAGAGAGAGAGCGAGGGAGAGGGGTTGGCGGTGCAGTTTGTCAGGTAATAAAAAATAGCTGGGCCCAGGCATGTCTTGGAGCTGGTGTGGGTGGAGGGCTGGCAGAGCTGTAGCAGGAACAGCTGTTGGGCAGGACGGCTACTCCCTCCACTGGGCACATTAATGTGGCATGGAGCTGGGGTGGGGGTAATGGGGGTAGGGTGGAGAGTTAGGGGTTTAGCTGAGGGGGGTGTTAGGGCCCAGAGATGGCCACATTAATGTGGCATGGAGCTGGGGTGGGGGCAGGGTGGGGGGTTAGGGGTTTAGCTGAGGGGGGTGTTAGGTCCCAGTGATGGGCCTTTATAGCCTCCCAGCCGGCACCACCAGCCCGCAGACGACCCAAACAGAGGCATGTACACACACACACACACACACACACACACACACACACACACACACACACACACACACACACACAGACACACCACCACCACCGCCACCACCACCATCACTAGCCTCAAAGGTGGTGCTGGGGGCGCACAGAGGGGATCAGGACCCAGCTGCCCATGAAATCCGGAGGATGAGTCAGCAAGCGCTGCCCAGCATAATAGCTTTGGAGGGCTGAGGCCTGAGTCTTACAGGAGCTGCTGGCCTGCAGATGCAGGGGGGGGAAGTCCAGCCTGCTCAGACCCATGTCAGACAGTCCATAATGCTAATCTTCAGCATGCTCACCGCACCCCATCAGAAATATTTGCTCATGCTGTAGAGAGTTGTCACTTTAATAAGTTTACACTCAGATATACAGTGTGGATGAGCAGACTACAAAGAAATGCAATATTTATTGCAAACTTATGACATTAAAATTATATAGTTCATGCATTTTGTTGATTTGCTGTAAGTGATCTGCCTCTTTGGTGTATACTCTTATGTGTCTGTGTTTGGCATCTGTTACATATGATGAATAAAGTACAGTTACATACGTTAGTTTTACAACAAAGGTTTTTTTGTGCTTGTTGATTTTTTTAACCCAACATCCTGTCATACACTCATACTGTATAGCATGTTTGTTTAATATTTGCATAATCATACTAAATGTGTTTGAAGTGAAGTTACTTAAGATGTAGGAGGTTAACATATATGTGATGCTCTAAACAAACATCTATTCTTGTAAAACAAATAAATAAATAAATAAATAAATAAATAAATAAATAACATTATGAAACTCAGAGTGACTTCCTGCAAATGATTTGAGACCCGTTCCAAAACTATAATCAACTCCTTTAATCCATGTGAAGCATCATGGGAACTCGGGCCCAGCATTCACCCACCCAGTCACAGACTTTAAAAAGATCAAAGGTGTCTAAGGGCACTAATGCAAATCTCTGGGGATTAACGCCACATGAAACCCCTCAGGAATGTCACCACTTCTGGGGTGAAATACCATATGTGCCAAAGTAGCTCTCTCTCTCTGCAAAGCTGTTCTTGGTGTGCAGTGTTTGGCCTTGAATGCTGTTGTTGAATATGTTGGATATGTTTTAGTTTTTTTTTACAAAGTGTAAGATAACAAAGGATTCATCTGAAAGTCAAAGTGTGCATGACTTTAAAATATGATGCAGCAATGGATCATAAAATATGTGTGGTCTCCATTCATGTGGTCTCCATGCCTATTGCATAATGTATAATGCAACGTGTGGATATCTTACATAATTATTGCATCTCATCATCTGTATAGTAACATTCTTAGTCAGATAAATTTACATTGTGTGGTTAATTTAAATGTAGAGTTATAATAATGTTTCCAACTATAGCTGAAGATCAGCTTTTGAACAAAAACAGCCAATTCTGACCATTATGAACACTGTTTGATTTGTCATTGGTGAAAAGTAACCCACCACAGCAGGATGACAACACATACAACCCAAGGACTTTTAGAAATGTTTTTTTTTTTTTCTGTTTCGTTCACACTGGTTGTCAGCATCAATTTATTGCACAAAAGGGCATGTATGGTGTTTGGAGGTAAAATGAATTCTTGCTCCTTTGACACTGCTCCAGCCAAGCGGATCCAGATGGAGTTCAGCAAACACAGGTCATTTACTCAAGAAACAGCCCCAGAAAACAACAGTAACAACAGCCAATACACTTTCTACAGAAGACAGGGCTTGTCGCCCTCGTATATAGCAACAAAATGCGGTATGCTTGATTCATTAACTTTCCTAAAAGCTTTTGAGACAACATATTGATAAAGGTTTAACTCAAATGGGTTAGCTGTAAAGGAAACCCTTTGAATCGTGAGTCTGATTTTAAAGCTGCGGCGTATACAAACAAAACAATTTCCACATGTTATCGCAGCTAATCACAGTGCCTTGTACACACTGGGATCTTGGGCCCCTTGTCTGAAAATTGCACTGCAGTTTTGCCTTGTGTGCTTGCCATCTCATCTGGAACATAAATGTTAGTGGTCATTGTGTGTGCTTTAAGTGAATCACATACAGGGAAAAAAGAAGGTCGTTAGGTAAATCCATTACACAACTAAGACAGAATCAGTATTGATGCCATGTCTGAGCCACATTTGTTTCTATATCAGGACCATAAACATGCCACATATGTGCTACATCATGGGCTATAACAGTGCCAAATGCATTTTAAATCAGAGCCACAACAGTGTCAAATGCTTGTCATATCAGGGCCATATCTGAGCCTCATATCTTTTTTCAGGGCCATGTTCTGGTCTTATGTGTGCTAAATTAGGGCCATATCAGGGCCAAATTTGTACTGTGCCAGGGCCATATGTGTGCTACATAGGAAACACATCAGTGCTAAATGTGTGCCACAACTGAGCCAAATCCATGTCACATGTGTGCTATGTCAGGGCCATGTCTGTATCTCGTGTGCGGTCCATCAGTGCCATATTTCAGCCACACACATGATTCACCTGTTCCAAACATGGGCCACACGTATGTTATATTATATATCCTTTTGTAAGTCGCTTTGGATAAAAGCATCTGCTAAGTGTAATGTAATGTAATATTAGGGCCATATCAGGACCAAATGTGTACTATGTCCCAAATGTGTAGCATGTCCCTACTATCCCATGTGTGTATCCTGCTGTGGGCTTCTCTCTGTTGTTGGTGCCTCAGGTCTACAGAGTTGTGAGTGGAACAGAGGCAGGTATTTCTGGAAAATGGCAACGAGGGAGTGCCATGCTCATCGGCTGAAGCTAACCAGCCCCCCATGCCCTGGTTCATGGGGTCCTAAACAATCTCTGGTATGGGCATCAGGCTGGAGTGGCCCATACCTGCGCCATATGCGGTTTCTGGTGTGGGCCTCTGGCCAGCACGGCGTACATACATACTGAGACAAGAGGCCACAGCAGGTTAGCGCAAGCCATGTCTGGCAGGTATGCGTGCCGGATATATCCTGCCACGGGACTCCCCTCTGCTGCCTGCGCCTCATGCCTGCTGAGCCGTGAGAGGAGGCCGGGCAGGCGCGGACTGGCAGGGCTTGCTTGCGCTAGCCGTCTCATTTACAAGTAGTGACAGGCTCGGATGGCTCCTGTCTCTCAGGCCCGGCCGGGCTATTTATCGCAGGCTATTCAGCACTGCGGCCCGCAAAAACAATCACAGGGCCAGGCGGCAGAAAAGTGCTGACTCCCTGCATAACCTTTTTTTTTTTCTCCACGGTGGAATGAAAGGAGCTCGGCTCGCTTGCTCGCTCACTCGCTCGCTTGCTTGCTCACTCTCGCTGCCCCTAGGACATGAACGCCTAAGCAGAGAGCCTCACTATGCAGGGGCCATGCTGACAGGCAAGAACCCCCCCCCCCCCACACACACACACACCTTCACCTTACCTAATTGCTGCACCCCCAGCAGCAAACTCACCCAGCAAAACCCCCACCTTCCCTAACCACTGCATTCTCCCACCCCAGCGACTGACACCCCTCCCCAGCCCCCCTCATCCCGCCTCTGGCCCTCTCTCTCACCTTTTCCAGTTGACTTCAGGTGCAGCCATTTGCACACTAAATGGTTGTGTCAGTGCTCAGGGTAGGGAGAGAAAGAAAGAAATTCAGATAGAGAGAAAGAAAAAGAGAATTTGTTTCCACTGCCTGAGAGAAGAAGTTAATGTTTGAAAGAAAGGAAAAAAAGGTTGTGCTTGAAGACTGCTTTGGGTCAGGAGAGAAGTAACAGTGTCATCGCAGATGTGGGTGGCATGTTAAACGTCTCAGCTAAAGAAAAACATACCAGTGGTGTTTGTGCCGTTGGGTAACAGTTTCCACTTTATTCAAACAAACAACATTAAAGGGATACTCAGGTGAGTGTTCAGACAACACAGCCTGCACGTTGAGTCCTGTATCTACACAGCAACTCTAATAATCTTCCGGGTTTCTGTGTCTGTCCCTAAATACTTTCAAAGTTTCAACATTTGTGTTGGCAGCATTGTCAGAGAGTGTTGAAGGACTAAATCCAGGATCTTTTGTGTAACTCCCAGCTTACTGTAATAGATCCTCTCACTATGACATCATCTCTGTGTTGTGGTTATCTTTGTGGACTGCCATTTCCGTGTCTAATGATAGAAATACTCAACTTGTTCCAGATAAATGTATCCCTGAGGGATGTGTGAGAGATTGTAGAACATCAAGCCTTCTGTAATTAAGGTTTTATTCATAGAGGCCCAAACTAAGGGGAATTCAATTTCTAGGTCAAAGGGTCAAGAGTTATTTCTTGCTGGGATTGACTCGGTAGGCTGGGCACGTGATTGGTTGGCCAGACAGCGTCTTCCTGGCAAAGGCCTCTGGTCTCTCGCGGGGTTAATCACTTCCTCAGACCTCCTGCTGGAACACCGGCCCAGACATCCTCAGAGAGCTGACATTCAATCCATTTCGCTCACTCCCCTCCCTCTGTCTCTGTGCCTCTCTCTCACTCTCTCTCTCTCGCTCTCCTACTCTCTCTCCCTCACCTTTCTCTATCCTTTTCTTCTCTATCCTTTTCTTTCTCTCCCTATATTCCTTCCTTTCCTCTCACTCTCCCCCCTCCATCTCTCTCTCCCTCTTCTTCTCCCTCCCCTTATTCCCCCTCTCTTTCTCTCTCTCTTCTCCCTGTCTTCCTCTCAATCCCCTCTCGTCGTCTCTGTTTCTACCCTTTCCACTTTCTTTCTCTCTCTACCTCTCTGTCCTTCTTTCGCCTTCTCTCTCCCCCTTCTTTGCTCTCTTTCTTTTTCTCTCCCTCTTCCTCATTCTGGATTTTGCTTGCTTGCTTACTCACCCTCTCCTCTTCCAACCCTCTCTTTCCTGTTTTCCTGTTCCCTTTTTT
>CM050207.1:18427282-18467282 GCA_027475355.1 Coilia nasus
AGAATTGCCGCCCAATTTGATTGGTTGTGACACACAAATACTTTCACGGATCAAATCAACAGTAGGGTTCCTTTGTGAAGCTTGGTCTTGAGATGTTATGTGCCAAGTTTTGGGAAAATTGGACCAAATTTGTGACCTGTACAAATTTTATTTCAAGTTTGACCATTTTTCAAAATGGTGGAAAAATTTGGCAGGCGGAAATTCGTTGTACTCGGCTTGAGCAAAGGATTGCGATACCAAGTTTTTGAAAATTGAATGTACGGATCAAAGGTTACGCACGTGAACACATTTCCAACTTTGACCTGTTGGTGGCACTATAGTGTGCTTCATTGACACTAAACTTGAAGAAGAAGAAGAAGAAGAAGAAGAAGAAGAAGAAGAAGAAGAAGAAGAAGAAAAAGAAAAAGAAGAAGAAGTGCCAGGGATGTGGTCCAAGCAGAGAAGTTGGGCAAAGTTGCTATGGCAACAGAATGTAGTTAGGCCAGAGAGATGGTCATAAGCACTCCCAAGAAGTTTCATGTCAATACATCACACTTTGGCTGAGATAAGACCATTTCCTATTTGGCGGCTTCCCGATTGAATTCGATTGGTTGTGACAGCTGAGCGCTTTGACAGACATCATTCATGTGATGACATTTTTCAGGTGTGGCCTGAGGATCATCTGTGTCAGGATTCGTGATGATCAGTCAAAATATGTGGCTACTGAAAAATTACTGTTGATTTTGATAAAATCCAATGTGGTGAGTAAATTCTTAAGCTGACCTGAAAACCTGGCAGTGACCATCAATCGGAGAACCTACAGTATGACCAGACACTGGATTTTTGTTGCTAACACATCATATATATACGCCAAATATATATGGGACTGTGCCTAATCAGTGTGCCAAATTTCAGCATTTTTCACCAATCGGTTGTATAGGCTGCCAAAGACTCACTCACAGCAGCCTAATAACAATAAGAAAAGCTAGAAACACTTTGCAGCTTCACTGCTTGGCCCCCAAAAATGCAAGTAAGAAAAGAATGAGAAACAGGATCAAAAAAGGAAATCCCAAAAAATGTTCTCACTGATCTGCCAAATGCACTGCGATCATGGTGAAATTAAAGAAGTCAGGTGGAGAAACACTGCGAGAGCAAGAAGAGGTCTTGGTGGTATTAGTGTCCTGCATTTAATTAGCCTGCACTAAGGCAGGAACTGTGCGTCACGGTGGTCGGGCACATCAAGTCTAGATTGGAGCGGCCCAGTGGAAGTCCACCAAGTTCCTGTGGATAGGTTTCCCCTGTGAAACGGTTTGTTTATTACCCTCCCAGCAGATGATTATCGCTCTTTAGGGGCCCTCCGAGACTCGCGTCGCTTCGCCTCGCAACCAAGTGCGGGGAATCGTGCCAACGCAGGACAAAAAAATCCCCCACTCAGCTCGGCTCCCCGAGGACCCACGCAGCAACTCAAAACACACCTCACACTTGCTGACACATTCAGAAGAAATGAGCTGTAACAGACAACTGTTGGAGGTGTAATGTGAATACACCAGTGCGCTAAACATGAGATGTAAACACAGCAGGCATGCATTTGTTGTTTAGAAAGTGCAGAGGGGAGCAGATGGCTCTGGATCTCCTCTCTTAGGACCAAGGGCACAGCTCTGCACAAGCATCCTCAGCAACTACAGTGCAAGACCCAGCACATGCAAGCTTTACTGCATGATTTATTACAACATTTCTTTATTTATTTGCATTTCATTTTGCTATTTCACTGACCTAAGTGGTGCTGTGAGTCTTTATTTTCTTGTGTTGCTATTTTGATTATACTCAGCATCTGCTTTTTTAAAACATGCTTGATAAATTAATTTCCTTAATTTCATTTGGGATCAATAAAGTAACTCTACTACTAAATAAACTTTAATACTGACATTTGTACACTACTTATTTAGTGCACAGCCAGCCAGAATATAACAGTACATAACATAACATAACATAGCATAGCATAACAGAACAGAACAGAACAGAACAGTACTGTTTACACTCTCACAGGCACAGTGCACAGTAACGCACATGTTCTAATGGTTTACTTAAAACATTCCTGCTTTGTACATCAAACTAAGCCCAAGTGTGAAGAGTACTATGGATTATGTTTCACTTTCTGCTTAAAGTTTTCAGTCTTAAAAATCTGCATGTGAATACATAACCACTACCCACAGATCGACAAAAGAGATGAGACTTGCAGGAACATGTCCAATCAACTAATCAGTCAATCAAGCTTTGTTTATATAGTCTCTGTTGTACAACATAGCGATTCAGTGTGCTTTCAACAAACAAAAAAAAATTATGTAAAATCATGCACAAGACCACATAAAACAAAATGCATGGACACACAACCACAAAACTACATAAGATCTGGCAGAAGCATTACACAGAGACAAAACAGGGGCAGGGCTGATGTGAGTAGCAGGCCAAAGCGTAGGTGCAGGGATGCAGCCTAAGGCTAGGCTACAACATTTGGTTAAAATAATATAACATTGCAGTTTAGTTGCAAGTCAAGATTATTGTAAGATGGCCTGATGATTAGCATATTTAATTGCTGATATGCTAATATAAAAAGGTCCTCTGCTGCTTATCTTCAGTGTAGATGAAGTTCTCAGGTGTCCTACTAAGGAGGTGTCCTGACATTTTCAGAGGACTCAGGAAATAATAGAATAATAATAAACCTAAAGTGCTCAGTGATCTCCCACACAATAGTATGTTAGAATAAGGTTTGTAGTCAGGAAGGCTTAAATCTCTTCTCCAAAGGTACCCTTCCTACTGTAGGTGCACAAGTATGTTATGTTTTCTCAAAACTAGCATTAGTTGTGGCAATGCTAAAATAGATGGACATGTCTGCATAATAGGAGCATGTTCAGTGTTGATGTTCCTTTTGCTAAGCGCTTGAACCCCAAGGCCTTAAATTACTTTAGACCTGTTGTATTACAGTTTTTCTCAATTGTTTACACACAATTCCTTGTACTTCAGACACAATGACCACAACATGTAACTCATGCGCCAACCCCATGAACCGATTCTGCTAAACTATAAACACAATTCCTGCTTTACACTCAAATTGCAGTTCTAAAACACACTTTTTTCAAAACACTATAGACAATTCTCTACGTTTGTCACAATTTTCATGACAAAAATCTCTTGTTTTCACAAGGAACACACAGTGATTCAAAATTCTAAAGTAAAATCTAAATTGCCCCACTATGCACACTGACTCATCACATTGGCAAACACCTGTCACACAGCTTTACAATTAGCTATCAGAGCTGTGGAAGAGGCAGAGCCACAGCTAGAGGAGTGAGAGTAAGAGGAGGAGGACGGGGAGGACACGGACGAGGACAAGAAAGGACCGTAATCTCTGATGAGATCAGAGCCATTTTGGTTAACCATTTGGTCAACAAAATTATTTTACAGTAGTTGTTTAGTTGTTTACATATCTCTCTCCATATTCTGCAATCCTCAACCCAACTGAGGATTTTTTTTTTGACTGGAGATGAAAGTGTATGACCAAAATCCACAAATGCGTGTACCCTTTCTCTAAGCTATGGAAGACGCATGTGGAAATATAGCGACTGATGCTTTTCATGGATGGATTTGCTGCTAGGCCAGGAAAAACATTGCATGTGATGTGGATGAGGTGCTGTGGCCACACCAAAACAGAAGAAAGGATGCAGCGTAATTTTATTTAGTAACTGTATAGGCTACAGTAAACTCTTCTGTTGTGTTTTATGTAGACAACTGTAGGTGCAGATTTGTGTTGATTGGGATGCACAGTGTGTACACTGTTTTTGTGGGAAAAATAAAATATATTTGTATCGATGTATATGTGCGTTCTGAGTATAAAAACAATATACTGTATATACAACTGTATGTAGCAAGTGTAACACTGAACAAAAAAAGCCCTAAATCATTATGATGAATGGATAAGAAGTGTTTTCCATTTATCATAGTGTTTTACATTAAGCACATCAGGGTTCAACTGGTTGTTATAAATGTCTATTCATATGATGGTTTGTGTGTGTCATTTGACAACAAAATAGCATTTTGAGAAGAAATAATACTGTTTTGAATGCAAAGTTTCATTTTGCAGGAGAAGTGAGGGGTTTAGCCCATTGTGTGTGTGTTTTTTTGACTTGTGTGTAGAGTTCTGAGAGTATGAGGCAGGTTTTCAGAAAATGTGTTTAAGCAATTGAGAAAAACTGTAACATCAATGGCCTGTTCCAAAGTCCATACTTCCAGCACTTACTGTACTTAGTTTGAGTACGTAGAGCATTCCGATTATGATTGTGGCGAAAATAAGTGTACTGAAAGGACCCGGATGCTGCCCTCATAACGGTCAAAACGGTGAGTGTGCAACAGCGTACACTTTTCGCATTCAACGGCCGCCATCTTACCTACGTAGCGGAAGTGACGGAGACAGACAGACCAAACTGAAGAAGAAAAGGCAAAATGGCTCAAGCTACTGAAGCGCCTGCGAGAGGAGATAACGTTGCTGACGACGTTGGCGCATTTTCCAGGAAGCTTGCAGTAGTGGAGTCATTATGAAATGAGTTAAGGATGTCGTTTACCGTTCAAATGTCTTGTTCACCATTCAAAGTTGGCGGGTAATGAGACCCGGCGGCAGTCACCGTCGGAAATTCCGGTAAGTGCACCACAGAGTATGGAATATGGAACAACACTTACCTGCTGAAATCTGTGTACTTAGTAAGTGCAGACAGTGCACTGTGGTTAAGTGTACCCATGGAAGCATGGATATCGGAACAGACGGCAAGAAAGTAATAAAGCAGGTTGTTCAGGCTCAAGTGCAGGCCCTTTGGACCCCCTGTTGTTTGCATACAGAGGTAGAGGTGTAGAGGATGCCAGACTTCTGTTTATTGATGTTTCCTCAGCTTTTAAAACTATACAGCCACATCTGCTTGCCAAGCAACTCTTCGATGAATATAAACTTGATTTTAACACCACAGGACGGATTTCAGATTTTATGACAGAGAGAACACAGTGTAAAGATCAATGGAGTCCTCTCAGACACTGAGAGTCCTCTCCACTCATCCACTGGATTACCCCAAGAGTGTGGATTTGATTAAGGTACAGTGGTGGATAACTTTGAGACATGGTGCAGGGATTCTTTTCTTGTGTCAAAAACTAAGTCTAGCAATATTCCCAAGGTAACAGTGATAGAGGAATCTGGGGTGGAACTGGTGGACAATTATAAATACCGGACACTGGTACCGGTACTGGACAATACGTTAAACTTTCAAGCTAATTCTGAGGCTATCAATAAGAAGGCTCAGCAGCATCTTTGTTTTCTGAGAAAAATGAACACTTTTAATGTATGTACCAAAGTGATGGCATTGTTTTATAGAGCTTTTATTGGGTCTGTCCTGTCTTTTTCCATGGTGGTACGGTTTGGTAACCATAAAACTGCAGAGAGAAAGTCATGTGCTCAGGAGGGCATTGGCAATACTGGACTATCCCGACCACCCTCTCTGCACGGAGTTTGTGCCTCTACCTTCAGGTATAAGATATAGAGTTTCCACACACAGGACTGTGCCACTGTTAATTTACTGAATAAATACATATGATGTCATTGATGGATTTTACTATTTTCTACTCTGACCCTATGCTTATCCCAGTCTCCCCATGTAGTAAACGTGTACTGAGGTGCATTGTGTTCTGGTCTGTGTTGTATTGTGTATTGTATATGATCAATGGTCGGTTCTATATTATGTAGGGATCATTGTCCTCATGCTGGTATTTGACTTCAGTGTTGAATCTATTTATTTATTTTTGCTTGCTATTTTTGTTCTTTGTAATGATGTGGTTATGAATCCCACCTCTATCCCATGATGCTCTATCCCATGATGCTGCATTTCACTAAAATGTCTACACTCTCATTGTCATTATCCATGGCAGTTGCAGACACACTCAATCTCCAGCCACGATAGGCATCACAGGATCACGAACAGCTTCCTGAACAAACATCAGTGCACAGTGCACTTGACAAGCATGGTGTGGGCAAACCTGTCAGTGTGCCAATTTACCAAGCAGACGCACAGATCCAGCATACATTTGTTATTAATTCAGGATCATGACAAATATACACATCTTTGTTTTATACATGTCTCTGTTGTGCAGAAGAAGCCTGGCATGGCTTTTAGCAGTTGTTCTGTTGCTTTGTCCATTTAAATGATGCCCTTTACAGAGCATAATTACTATTGTCTATCCATACAGTTTAATCACTGCCAGCAAGGTGGCTTGTGGAGGTGCCTGCAGTGTTCAGCGGAATATGCTTCAGAGAGAAGCAATCATTTCATTAGACTGCTCCACCAGCAGCCATTTTAATTACAACTGCGCAAACAACAATTGATATCATCATGGTCCAAGAGCCGTTCCTATTGTTTACTGCCAGCAGTTTTCTGGACTAGCTGTTTGAATAATACCATGGAATTAGGTTCAAGAACATTCACAGCCATTTAAATTTTACTTTGAGGAACACTGCATTAAAAACTATTGCTCAGTTCGAAAGTATATTCTTCACCATCTTTGATAAGAGAGCGACCGCTGTTGGGATTTTAGTCTCTGGTGGACAAGGGTAGAGCTTCTCAGTTGCTGAGGTCGGTCCTGGTGTGGGGCTATCAACCCTTTCGTGGTAATGGCCTGCACTGCACGCACGCTGTTGAATTGCCCAGAGGCATGAGACTAGTGGCAGGTGTGACTTCTGATAGCTTTTGCTCCAATTTAAGACAATCCCTTGCGGCAGCAGCCACCCCCCACAGTCTTTTGAGAACTGGAGCCGCAAATGGGACATTTTTTTTTCTTTTTGTTGTAAGCAGGTTTGAGAAGTGCTCAGAATTCTACATTGCTGACGTTCCAGTTACAGTAATGTGGTTCTACAAAAGAGGCTCTGCATTCATAAAACTTTAAGGATGTGATAACCTATGGAAAATGTAAACTGTATATGTGTCACATGGTGACTGTTTGTTTACAAAGTGCATGTAACAGTCAGCATATAACAGGCAACATCATGTCAGTTTTATTTAAGTCTATAAAAAAGTTCTTAACAGGGGAAATGCATGTATTAATAAAGAATGACAAAATAGACAAAGGTGTGCCATATATAGCTGTTTTTTTATTATGTTATGCCATTTTTAAATCTCTTTTCACATGTACAAGTGTAAGCACACTAACACTGTTCACATTATGTTTGAGTCTTTTCCAAGCAACTAAGAATGTGTCTGACTGCGGTTTGATGTAGAACAGCTGTTAAAGGTAATGGTTTAACCAGGCTATGGATGAAGCTGTTTTAGAATCGGTACACAAAACAGCATCATTACCATAACAGAAATGACTGTCTGCATGCCAACCTAAAGACCAAAACATGTGACATAAAATCAAAATGACCCTGGCTTATTCTCATGTGGGTTCTGGGCTCAACATTAGGCTCTAGCTGCTGTTAGCCCAACCTGAAAAGTATTTAATTAACGTACCGCACTGAAAGGGAGGTATGCAGGCCCACTGGGCCACCGAGGCATTTAGGTGTGTGTGTGAGATCTCCAGCAGGGGAATGTCATAAGTGATCCAGAGCCCAGTTGCATTAATGAGACAGTCCTCTTTGTTCCTCCCCTCCTCCACCAAGAGGAGGTGCGCACTCAAGAATTCAGCCCCACACAAAGGAGCCGTAGCAGGCAAAGGAAGCTGTACTCCTCTCTGCTCAGCACAAAGCATCGCATGAAGAGCGACCCTCTCCAGAACACACTCATCAATATGTGGCTGCCCTCTGAAGCTAGTGCCGGCCCCTTAAAAGTGCCTTTCATCCTCATATTGTTTACCTGCGGGGACAAAGCCAGAGGACAACGGTGAGAGTCATCGAGCAAGCAAGGAAAAGAGGGAGGGACAGGGTTGGGAAGCATGAGAGAGAGAGGGGCAGAGATCTTTGATGGGTCACTTTAGGGCCAGAGTCTTTGATGTGCCTAAATGCAAAGTGTTTAATGCTACCAAGTCAAGACACAGCTCTTGGGTAAGGCTCCATGAGAACTCTTCAAAATTGAATTGCACCCTTAACTTTGTAACTTCCAGAGAGGCCTGTCAACAAAAGTGACATAAGCATACCCACAAGCCCAGTAAGGGTATTTTAACTCCATACCATGAAAAGGTGAAGTGTGTTTCTTTTGTATCTGCTTCCCTCCCAATATTTGTGTTATTTGCCACTATTTATTCATTTAACCATCTGCAGGACTGCAGCCGACTCATGTGTTAATAATGCATTAGTTGCTAACAAAGCCTGGTCTCGCGTATATATATATATATACGTATCTTCCAGTGTGCGGTATAGAACAGCCCTCATAAATAATTTCCCAGCTGCCTCTTGTAGCCGGAATATAAAGTGTTTTCTTTCTTCTCTTTGGAGCTATTTACCATTTGATTTCCTGGTCTGGCGTTTACTCTCCCTTTCCCCTCCCGTGTCGTCTTGAAAGGAGGACCCCGGGGTACGGCCAGATAGGAAAGGCACATAAACTGTCAGAGGGAACTTAATAAACAAAATGAAAGGCGCCTGCAGGAAGGGGGAGGGGTTGGGTGTGGGGGTGGTGTGGCGTGGCGCGGCTGGAGGGGGTGAGGGACGCCATGGGGAATTGAGTCACCAACCATCTCATCGGCCTACCTATTCCTTTTTTTTCCTACAGGTGATTGACATCGCAGCCGCTCAGCCTCCCTGTCATCCCCACGGTCTCTTATTAAGGTCTCTGCCAGCTGCACCACATCCGTCTGGGATGTCCCGGGCACATCTCCCATTCAAATTTACAGGCTATTTTATCGGCCCATTTTCCTCCTTTAACCGCTGAGACCCCTTCCAGCTTGCCGCACAGCATTTGAAATTCATGTGGCTGCTCGCTGCACCAAATCTCTCCTCCTGACCTTGTGTTGGCAATTGGGGATGGGTGCTGCCTATGTTGACGGCATCAACTGACCTTTCTCCGTTCCAGAGCGGCGGAATAAATCTTTCTCTTTGTAAACATGAGTCGCTCCGAATTTGTGGCCCTGGAACCAGAACGCCGCACAATATGCACACCCACGTCAACACCCAAAAGCAAGTGATGAAAAGCCGTGCTTTTAGATGGAGAGGCAGTAGTCATGAACACACCCCCACCTAGAGAAACATGAAAGGAAGAACAAGTAGGCCTATAAGCATATTCACAATTTCTTTTCCACCCCTTTTTTACCAGTGCGATCCATTCACTTGCTGTTGTTCCTCTGTTAATACTATACCCTATTTCACGCATGTGTTATCCCATTTGCCACCTTTTTCATGCCAAGGCTTCGGAACGTTTGATTTAAAAGTGCACATAGTGGGACCAAACAGGATTAACCAGGCCCCCCCTCCCAAATCATTCATCACCACATACATGACCGGTGCCGCTGGATTCACAGTGGCGCATGGAGACACACATACATACATACATGCATATATGCGCCCATTCTGACTCTACCAGCATGGCCGCCTGCACTGATTTCCATGTTTCCATAGTAGTACGTTAAGCATCAGCAGGGAAATGACTGCCTGTGCCGAGTGCACATACATATTCACTAGTGGCGGCCGCTAGCAGAGCTGATTTGCAAGTCCCTTGCGTGCGCGCAGCCTGGCTAGGTGACCCTGGCATTTCAACAAGAGCCGTGGCCCTCAGGTGCACACGCTCAACGCGGATGTGGGCTACACCCTCAGATGTTATTTTTATAGTGTATTTTCACTCTTACTATTATTGTAAGTCAGCGGGCCTGATTCTACATACTGTCTTCGCGTGATTCTTGTGAAAACATTCATATGCTAAGGCCCCTCTCAGTCCTGATGACCAAGTGTTTTCATTATGTGAGCATGCGTTAAATGATACACTATAATATTATGTCGTATTTGAAGTCTATATTTAAACAGTTTATATGTGATGGAGGTGTTATCCACAGTGACCTGGACAAAATCCAATCTGTAAGACTGCTAATCAGTCAACCATTTTTCTGCACATGCTACACAACAATCTCTTTCCAAGACCGTTACAATCCAGGTTCTACCAAGAGGTAAAACAAACTACACTTTTCAGAACCATTTAAACACAAATAGATAAGTAAAACAAAAAGGTTTTGCAGATAGCGATGTCATGATGACCATGACCAAGCCAAATCTGAGGTGAAGTTCTTCATCCGCAGTCTGAAGTAGGCACCAAGGAGGCCAAGTCTGAATGTGGGAGTTAAGAAAGCAGGCATTTGCAGAGCTATGCAGTCTGGGTCCTAGCCCTGCATATAGCAGAGGTCCTCAAGTCAAAGGGGCTTCCTCAGACCTTCAGGTATCCCCTCTGTCAAGCAGACATGATCCTAAGGTTGAATATATTGTTATTTTATGTTTGTGGTGTTGACTTTCTGGAGCTTTCTACCTTCTGTCTACATTCTTCAGTATTCCATATGACTTATTTTCTGAAACTCCTGTTGGGTAGATAAAAACAGTAGTTGGAGACCCTGTAACGCCACTTTCAGATGCTACACTTACATCAGCCATGTGTAGGTATAACAACAACAGCCACTGTGGCTGCATGCTTGAATTATAGACGCAGCCATGTGCCAATAAATTGGTTAAATTAATAAAACATGTATATCTTCGAATATCAGTATTCTCTGGGAAGTAGATAAATACATTTAGTAATGGAGTATTGTGTTTTATAGTTCAGGCAAATTGGTGCTGGAACCTAAGGGAATACATTTCGCTTTAACTATAGAGCAGATATTAAAATGTGGACCCTAAACTCTCACAGTGTAATAAAGGACTGAGACACACATGAGGAAAAAGGTAATATGTTCACACTGGAAGCACGAGATGGTCCATCTGAGATGAAATCTTCGTTTAATTATGTGTGGTGTGTCTTCATCTTGTAATGCAAATACAGCTAAAGTTTTCAGATGACTTGATCTTTGAATATGATATGCATAGAATATTTCAGTGATCCAGCTGCTCGCATAAGGATGGCAAGACTGAGAGCTATTGTTACTTAGATGTTGGAGTGACCTGTCACCTCTCCTCTCAGAATAAATGAATTATTTCTGTCATAGTTGCTTAGGCTCAGGGTTCCACTTACCGAGCTTCTTTGCATTCCCCGCGCCTGTGATTAAAAACCAAAATAATTGGATCTGTGTTGACTCGCGGGTCAACCCAATTTACAGTAATAAGAGTTTTATTTGGCAGTTCACTTTGGCTGCGGTGATATCAAACAAAATATGCACCGCCCCCGGGGATCCGCTAATGTATTCACCTTCTCTGCGTGATCACGCCTTTCTGTGTGGTTTAATATTACGCGCTAAACATAACACAAGGCTCTACCCTGGGTCACCTCGCACTCCGTGGGTGCAACAAAGAAAAATAGACAAAGTGGAGAAGGGGTGGGGAAGGGGAGGTAGACGAACGAGAACAACAACATCCCTTTGCTTCCTGCTTTTAGTCATCTCAAGCATCTGGCCCACTTAAAGCACAAAGAGACCGACAGGGAGAGAGAAAGACATAGACAGAGAGAAGGAGAGAGAGAGAAAAAGAATGAATGGGATTCAGATAGACAGAGAGACAGTGCAGCAGAGAAAGAGATAGAGGGAGAGAGAGGGAGAGAGAAAGAGAGAGAGAGAGAGAGAGGGAGAGAGAAAGAGAGAGACAGGGAGAGAGAAAGAGAGAGATGCTATCTATCACACGTGCTTGTGTCAAACCTGTCCCAGTGTAAAAACACAGAGGTGTAAATAACGTGCCTGCAGAAATGAAGCTGTGTGCCATTTGCCTCGGGATATGGACCATAAAACTGGGCTGTGGTTGGCAGGGCTGCCTTGCGGCACGACCTCCATCGGGTTGCCTTCCACCATTAATGCAGCACAGGCTCCCGGCTAATGAACTATAAACAAGATGGCACTGGAGGCATTCTCCAGAGTCAGATATATTTAAAAGCCCTGCGGTGTAAATAATATATAAGTGTGGAAAATGTCAGTTTTTAAAGAACTACATACAGACTTCGGTAGCAAAGAATACGTAACAGAATACATAAAATATATACGTAGGTCTAAAACATATCTGTGAATGACCCGTGTGTCTCAGAATTGATGATCATTTCATGTGTATGTGTTTGATAGCAATTTATCAGTTGGGGAATTGCATGCGGGACTTTCTTGGCAGATTTGTCTCGCTGAGGTTATCATTATGAGACCCTGAAGAGAATGGTAGTAAAAATGAAGGGTAAAACAAGGTGTGCATATCCACCCGTCTGTAATGAATGGAGCTAATTAATTGTGACAGCCGCACCCCTTGTTGTAAATAACCGTCTCAAGGTTATCTCCAGTGGGCCTAGGGCTATGCTTAGGCTCCACAGAGGACACTCACTCATCCGCAGGACAAAGATGGAGAGATTCTATATAGCACATGAGTTTTTTTGGTGAAATATATATTTATTTGGCCTGCTACACACACACACACACACACACACACACACACACACACACACACACACACACACACACACAGATGGCCATGTCCATCCGAATTTCTAGAAGACCTTGACAACACTGGTCTGTGGCGTAACATTCACTGAATTAATCAGACATCATACTGGGGTAAATGAATAGGGTTTCATCAGGAGCAGACAGACACTGTGAGAAACAGTTGTGTGTGGATGGCTCTACTCTGAGTGTCAGGCACCTTATCATGGAACCACTCAATTAGGGCAGGAAAGACACACAGTATCTGGAGGTTAATAAAATGTGTGCTAGTGTGGGTGTGTGTGTGTGTGTGTTTTTGTGTGTGTGTGCATGTGCTTTCACCAGCTACCAAGAAGAGCTACCTCAGACGTCCATCTTGTTGGAAGTGTATATGTCTACCTGTATGTCTTATGTCTATTTATTGTTGATATCTGTATACACTTCATGTCCATGAGTGTAGCTGTGTGTTTGTGTGTGTGTGTGCGCATGTGTGTGCGTGTTTTAGTTTAAATTATACATTTGGTGTTGAAATGCAATTTCAATCCTCTGTGTAATGCTTGTTACATAGTGAATTGACAATAAAGTACACTTTGACTTTGATGTGCATCTATTGTGATACATGTGTGTGGATGTATCTGTGTGTAGGTGTTTGTGTTTGTATGTGTGTGTGTGTGTGTGTGTGTGTGTGTGTGCGTGAGCATGCATGTGTGTGAGTGTGTGTATTGTATGTGTGTGTGCATGCATACATGCATTCACACGTTTGTGTGTAGTTTGTGTGTGACGTGTGGCTCTTTGATTAACATAATCCAGATTAGCCGTGAGTGCGCAGGTCATAGTAAAAATGTCACGCGCTGGACCAACTTCCTCTTCAATGTGGGCTCAGGAGGCTTGTGACGCTGGGCTCGGACGCGAGGAGAGCTTAATCTCTCTCGCCCAAATGTCACACCGTCCCCAACCTCCCCTCATAATTGCATCACCCAGACAGAGACGGCTCACTCTCACAACCCCCAGCGGAGACTTCACCGTGCTGTGGTGTCATTCGCTGAGCTGCGGCAATAACACGGGGACCAGGGAGGGAGTAATAGATTTATCTCTCTCGCTCATATTCTCCGGCACTCGCTTCGTTTATCAGAGATGCTCCCCCGGGGGTGGCTCTGCTGGGGCTGTGCTAGATAGGTCCGGGGCTCCCATTTTAGGAATGGACACTGGCTCAAAGTGTAGCGGTGCCTGCACAAATTAGACTGAGAGACGCGAGGCATGTTGATGCCTGGCTTGCAAATCGCGTTAGATGGTGTAACGTCTTTATGACAGGTGGAAGGCAGGTTGGGGGGGGTTGGGGGCTCTCCCTTAGCTGCATCACCTTAGCTGCATCACCTGTTTGATGGTTTAAGAAGCATATGTGATCATACACATCTCTGTACAAATGACACGTCACAACTATACATGTAATAACTATATAACTAATGTGGATAGGAAGCAAGATAACAAGCACAGATACCTTTCATATGTAGGGATTAGTTGTACCTACTGATGCATGTTTTCTAGTTTGCTAAACGCACACACACACACGCGCGCGCGCACACAAACACAGACATACACTCACACATGCACAATCACATGCACAATCATACATACACACATTCATGCATGCACACATGCACACACGCACACACAAATACACAAACACATGTACGCACACATGCACGCACACACACACATACACACATGCACATGCATACACAGACACAAACACACCCCCACACGCACACATGCACGCACACACATTCACACACACACACACACACAATCGCACATGCACAATCACATGCACAATCATACATACACACATTCATGCATGCACACACACACACACATACACAAACACATGCACGCACACATGCACGCACACACACACAGATACACACATGCACATGCACACACAGACACAAACGCACCCCCACACGCACAAATGCACACACACACACACACACACACATTCACACACACTTGGGACTGTTTTCCACCCATGCCAGGTTGCTATCGGCGTGATACCACACAGAGGTCAAGCCCTATTCTCTACACAAGTGCTCTCGGAAAAGCACGGGAGGAAATAAAAGGCTGATAAGCGACAGTAAATCGTTTGGCTGGCGAGCGAGCGGGGGCCCATATGTTAATGGCTTCACGGGAGAAAGAGGAAGAGGAGGAGTCGCCCGGAGAATGAGCAGGCAGTGATGTACGAGCGCCCGCTTTAATTGACACGAGTTATGCGGTGATAAGCACCTCGTACTGCCCTGGGCTCCGTGTCCTGCTTTACTCCCACTGTCACACGCGCAGACGCAGCGCGTATATTTATTGCAGCCAGCCAATTTTGGTGATGAAATATTTATGACGACCACTTTCGGTGGTAAAGCACAGAGCCATTCAATCTTGTGCACGGCGTACAGTCTTGGGTTCCTGATGGGGGTTGGGCTGGGGGTGATGGTAGTGGTGGGGGAATGTCAAACGTATCAGTGTCAAAACAGCACTGAAACACAACAAAGAAAGAATTGTGTGTAAGTGTGTTTGTGTGTATGTGTGAAAGAGAGAGAGAGAGAGAGAGAGAGAGAGAGAGAGAGATAGAGAGAGAAAGAGAGGGAGAGAGGGAGAGAGAAAGGGGGGATGGAAATTTAAAAATCTGAGGAAAATGAGGGTGAAATAATTTAGAAGGAAATGGATGAAGGGGAAGAGAAAAATGGAGCATTACCTGAGAAGTCCAGAAATGAAAACATCCACACTGCTGAAAGAGAGGGTAACCTAATTCAGGTCAGGAATTTCACTCTGTTTACAGAATGTCAATTTTGTTTCACATCATTTAGGTATGACTGTAGGATACCTTGAGTCACGCATGCATACACATAACAAAGTTTCTAAGGCTCTGACTACATGATAGACCTTCAGGAATAATCTCGTTGAACAACCAAAAGATTGTTCTGAAAACAAACAAAAAAATGCTACATATCCACAAAAAAACTTTCCAGAAAAGATAAAAATGTGTTATTGTTCTTTTTTATCTCATTCAAACTTTATGACATCCGTATACATCATATACACAATTTCAGCCTGCTGTCATCTATCGCAACAGCCCCTGCACATAAAATGACATTGTATTTGTGCTTGCGTGTTTCCTAATTTATTTAGTTTGTTTCATCGTGTGTTGTGTGCTGTTGCCCCAAACCACACAGAGAGCCTTAAAGCAGCAGGCTAAGAACAGGGAAGAGAGCCTGGACAAAGTGGGCAAATTGAATCAGCAAAGTCAACTTAACATCCTCAAAACTTTTTTTTCACTTCAAACCCCCCCTCCCCGACACACACACACACACACACACACTTTCTCGGCCCGCCAAAGAACACAAACATTGCTCTGAAATGAAAGAGTAGTCATAGCAGGCACCTTCCTCCTCTCTAAACAAGCCTGGACTGAGTAAAAGAGAGAGAGAGAGAGAGAGAGAGAGAGAAAGATGGATGAACTAAAGGAGTAGAGGTGGAGGTGGAGAGGGTTGAAGAGAGCAGAGGAAGCTGGGGCCTGCTTTAAGATGCCTGGACTGAGAGAAAGGGATAGAGAGAGAGAGAGAGAGAGAGAGAGAGAGAGAGAGAGAAAGAGAGAGGTGGGCAGAGAGAGTGAGAGAGGTGTGGATGGAGTGAGGGGGTGGAAAGTGGGTTTGAAGAGAGCAGAGGAAGCTGGGGCCTTCTCTGAGATGCCTTTGAGTCATGGCCGATGGCGAGGGCCCGGCCAAGGAAAACTCCCGGCCGAACAGCCAGGGGATTGTGCCGCTACCTGGCCGCGGATAAAATGCACATTCATGGAATTTTACTGCTCATACCTCGGGGGCTCCACAATGCAGCCTTTTCATGGTGCATCTGACCCGAGTGGGGCGGCCCTCAGCTGGCAGGCTTCAGATTAGATGCCCAAGATTCATTTCAGGGTCTTCATAAACCAGCACAGAGTGGCCATTCATGCCTCTTTGATGGATAGACATGTTAATGGGGATTAATTGATTAGGTAATGACACTGGGTTGAACTTCACTGAAGTACACCAGTCGCATTTGTGTGTGTGTGTGTGTGTGTGTGCGCGCGCACAAGTGTGCATGTGTGTGTGTGTGTGTGTGTCTGTGTGCACGTAAGTGTGCGTGTGTGAGTGTGTGTGTGTGTGTGTGTGTGTGTGTGTGTGTAACCTGTGCTTGTTACAGGAACCCTGTCAGGTGTGTGTGTGTGTGTGTGTGTGTGTGTGTGTGCGTGTGTGTGTGTGTGCTTGTGTGTGTGTGTGTGTGTGTGTGTGTGTGTGTGTGTGTGTGTGTGTGTGTGTGTGTGTGTGTGTGCTTGTGTGTGTGTGTGTGTGTGTGTGTGTGTGCGTGTGTGTGTGTGTAAAGGGCAAATGTGTGGTGTCTGCCAAATGTCTTTGTATGTGCCTATGTGTTTTGATGTGGATTTTCATTGTTGTTGCTTTAACAGGCTCCTGTCAGGATTCATCATATGACATTTGAAAGAGCTGTCTTAGAGCATAGTTGTCTTAGTAGTTTTCCATGGCACATTTTTCTGCGAGACGCCCTCGAGGCAGGAGAGAGAGAGAGAGAGAGAGAGAGAGAGAGAGAGAGAAAGAGAGGGCAACAGGTAGACACTTGGGTGATTCACGGTGCCAAAGTGAGCCAGGCATCAGCACACTGAGTTCATGCAGGCAGGCAGGCAGCTGCTTAAACATCCGCGCTGGATAAACAGTCCGCCAGGCCACTGGAGAGGTGTCGCTACCGCAATCTGGCCTGTTTACCTCAGAAGGGCTGCAACGCTTTAAACGGCGTTCAGAGAGAACAGGGAAATGGTTTTGAGGTGGTTTTTATGCTGCCTTTTAAGCCCATGTGAAAGAATAGGACAGGACGAGAGAGAACGAGAGGTAAACAGGTCACAGAGGGGAGAATCGGAGGATTGACTACTTGGCCCCTCTAATCCCTTTCATCTCTTTTGTTTGACACGGCAGTCCACGCAAAGCCGTTACTCTAATTTGTCTTTGCTACACCCTGTGTGTGATTTTTAACCCTCTTCTCTTTGTTGCACTTCTTTTTTTGCCTTCTTTCCCCCTCTAATCCTTTTCTTTCTTGTTTTGCCACCAGTCCCTCTCACATGCTTTCTTCTTACTCATCTAGCCAGACTTCACAATGCTCCAAACTATGCGAAACAAAGTCAGCCTGAGAAATGTGTGGCATAGAAGAATGTTGCTAAATGTTCTTGTTAAGTGAACTTTTATTGGCAGTTTCACTGAGTGAGCATGTGCATGTGCTGCCCAGGGTTCTAGAACACACTGACTGTCCCCTGAGAGAGCAGCAGATTTGTCCCTGTTCCCCAGTGTGACGCCACAGGCTCCCGGACCTCTGTGTACGGAGCTTCAGAGAAAGTTTATCTGGACCCGATGACAGCCGGGCGCTGAGCAGCGTGAGTGTGGCCATTGATTAAATGTTTTTTCTTCAGGCGGAGGGGGGGCAGGCCCGCCCAAAGCGATGCAGAATGGCGCTGGAGGCGACGGGGGCCGGCAGGGGCCCTGATCATCCTGAGCTGCCTTTTGATGTGCCTGATGAATACTGCCTGATGGGGAGCCAGCCTCTCAGGCCTGGAGGAGCTGTGCAGAAGGAGCGAGGATATGGAGAAAAAGGGGGGCAGAGTGGGAGAACAAGACAGAAAGGGTGTAGGGGACGGAGAAAGAGAGAGGGTGAGAGGATAAAAGACAGAGAAAGAGAAGGAGTAGTGAAATAGAGAAAGAGAGATGGAAAATTGCCGAGAAAGAGAGGGACAGGAGAACAGAGAAAGAGAGGAAAATGGAGAGAGAGAAGTGGCCTGTTAAGGCCATTCAGACCCTTGCTTCTATGGTTGCTCTCTGGACAGTCAGGGGGTAAAAAGACCTGAAAGGCGAGCTTAGGAGAAAGCCACCGACAAAGCCCCGGCTGGGATGAGGTGCATGCTGGGATTGTTTTCTTTTTTTTCCCCCTGTCCTCTGGGACAGCTGTCCCATGGGGTCCTTGCAAAGACAGGTGAGCAGCATGCAGGTAAAGATAGAGACAGCAGATGAAGGCTCTAAAGGTTATGGCGTAGAGGGCGACATTCAGCAAAGACATTACAAAAGCGTCCTCTGTGTGGGTCTCTCACTTAAAGTCACCGTTAGAGGGTCGAATGCTGTATGGGGAAACAGACGTTTTCATGTGAATCCCATCTGTCCTAGAGCTGTCAGTAAGCCTATGTGTCCCTATAGTGTTTTATTCTGAGTGCCAGCACTTTTTTCCACACTTTTGCAATGACAACAGAGAGAACAGGTGTCGCCTGCAGCTTTTTTTCTTGTTTGTTTGTTTTTAGCTCTCCACTTGTTTTTGGGGCGGCCACTTCAAGTTTAAAATCTGTGAACTTTTCAGAAAAACTCCGCAATGTCACCGCAGACTGCTTTTAAGACGGCCAGTCAGCTAAAGGGAAGGGTCAACAGCCTTGACGACGACGAACATGGAAAAGAAACTGGCCGTCTTGGGCGTCTCCGCTTCATGAAAACGCCAGGGTGGTGCACTCCTCAGCTCCCAGTCACTGCCTTTCTGCTAGAGTTATAGAGACACAGCCCCTAATGCGGTTCAGTCTGGTCTATCCGCACACACTCCGCAGCCATAGGCTATCTATACATCAGAGGGAAACTGACATAATCCTCCTGGCATCATGCCAATACATTCAGCCACCTGAAAGGTTGCAGAGCTCACTAGCATTAACCAAGTAAATACACATCAACATTTATGTAGCAGTACTTCCTGTTGGTACAGTATGCGGTGTTAATGGCCATAGGATGCTTCCACAAAAGGCACTCCCACTGCCACATGCGACACTGACCCTTACCCTGCAGCCCTTTGGCCGAAAGCCAGATCTGATTCCTGCTTCATGTGTTACTTCCCCAATACCAGCATCGTAAATGTTAATGCATGTAGACATTATTCTCTCTCTCTCTCTCTCTCTCTCTCTCTCTCTCTCTCTCTCTCTCTCTCTCTCTCTTTCTCTCTCTCTCTCTCTGGTGTGCTGAGAGGGAGGCCCTGTTCCTGTTCGCACTCATCCATTTCCAGCTTCTGGTCTGTCTCCATCTGTTGGCTGCAGTGAGTACCTGTCTCCGTATGAATGGGAGTTCAGTCAGTCACAAGCAGCACTACATTCACAAGCAGCGCTACACTACTCCCCAGGCCCTTCCCCTGGGCTACCGGGCAAACTTAAGGTTGATGGAGGAACCCAATGCAATGCTTGTTTTTCTGTGAGTCATTTCTCTCTGTGAGGAGTTTGTGTGTGTGTGTGTGTGTGTGTGTGTGTGTGTGTGTGTGTGTGTGTGTGTGTGTGTGTGTGTGTGTGTGTGTGTGTGTGTGTGTGTGTGTGTGTGTGTGTGTGTGTGTGTGTGTGATTCAAGTGAGGTAAAAAGAACAGGATTGAGATGAATCGTAACGGCCACAGCTTAAGGAGGCGTTCATAGAAAAGACTTTTTTTTTGATAAAAGAAAACGTTACTCATCTAAGTATACACAATCACATCGTAAGATGAAAAGAGAGGCCGCTGAAAAGTCCAAATTTAATATGGAATTAGCAGGAAGGTACACTTTTGTTCTTCTTGAATTTGTTTCCTAGTCCCCTTTTGTTTCCTTTCTCAAGTAAATACCAGAACCTGACAGAAGGCAAAAAGGAAAAAAAAAAACCATCATTCTATGTTTTTCTTTCACAACCATCAGACTGTGATGTCTATTTCGTGGTGGAGCAGAAAATGAGTGCGTATAAGTGTATGCAGCAGCAGAGATAGAGCATGAAACTGACAGGGGATAACATGGCTGCCAGCCACAGCCTCAGTGGCAGAGAGGTGGATGTGGATGTGGAGGTTTGGAGGTGGTGTGTGTGTGTGTGTGTGTGTGTGTGTGTGTGTGTCTGTGTGTGTGTGTGTGTGTGTGTGTGTGTGTGTGTCTGTGTGTGTCTGTGTGTGTCTGTGTGTGTGTGTGTGTGTGTGTGTGTGTGTGTGTGTGTGTGTCTGTGTGTGTGTGTGTGGTAAGAGGGTTCATTTCTGTCTGCATGGACTGGATGGACAGGGAAAGCAAGAGAGAGAATAAGAGAGAGAGAGAGAAAGAGAGAGAGAATGAGAGAGATGGAGAGAGACAGGAAGAGACAGAGAAAGAAAGAGAGGGGGAAGAGAAAGAAGGTGCAACAGAGGCTCCCATTCCACAGCCTTACGCTCTAATAAGTGTGGGGCCCATCGCGCTGAAAGCTGACACCGCTGATCGATGTCGACAGGTAGTTTCAAGGCTGCTGATAAAATCTCAGGAAGCGCTACTCTGCACATGTTCCTGCAAGGTAAAGCAGGGGAAGTCTGTGTGTGTGTGTGTGTGTGTGTGTGTGTGTGTGTGTGTGTATGGAGGGAGGTGTGTGTGTGTGTGTGTGTGTGTGTGTGTGTGTGTGTGTGTGTGTGTGTGTGTGTGTGTGTGTGTGTGTGTGTGTGTGTGTGTGTGTGTGTGTGTGTGTGTATGTGAGTGTCACAGAGGGCATGTGAAGGCCCGCTTACATTTTTTTTCCCTCCTCACAAAATTATTAATTCACATTGCCCATAATCTTCCCTTGGACCAAGGCTTTTATGGACTAGTTCTGTTAGCTAGCCTAATGAGAAAAAAAGCTGACATACCCTTAGTAGCCTAGTGTTTGATGTGCTGGCAAACTGAATGTGCTTTCCAATGAATTTCAGTCAACAAAGTCAATAACCAGACTGTCTCTGAAAAGTTTTTTTGAGTTGCTTTGAGGTGTGAAATGTTTCAGAAACATAAAAGAAAAACATGATCTTTGGCCTTTGTGCTTGTAAGAGCTACTGCTTCAGATTGACAAAATTCTTCCTCCCTCTCTCTCCCTCTTTCTCTCTTTCTCTTTTTTTTTGCACTCTAAGGAGCTTTTCCGTTTCAATGGTTCTTATTTTTCTTTCAATAAAACATAGTCAGCAGACAGCTTGACTGCCAACTTCAATACGTCTCTCAACAGGCACTGTGTCACATGGTTGGGTTAAAAGGACTCACTATTGGCTGACGGCAGTTTCCATGGAGATGGCACTTCGTGTGCCTTCCAGGGAGAATGTAAACAGTGACTGAACATGGGAGGATTTATATAAATTGTTTTCTAATCTTATTTCTCATTTACATGTTGCATGGATATTGGCTGAAAAAGAGAAGGAAAGGGGGGATAGAATAAGAAAAGAGAAAGAGAGACAGAATCAGAGACAACTAGCTCAATCTATTTCTTTTACAAAGGTGTAAATTGCAATACTCTTTTACAGAAATTGCAACATAAGACTCAGCCATGAAAGTGTTTTAAACAGAACATGTGCAGACAAAACACAGACACAAAACAATCTAATCTAACCTCTCTCTCTCTCTCTCTCTCTCTCTCTCTCTCTCTCTCTCTCTCTCTCTCTCTCTCTCTCTCTCTCATGCCTTAGTAATGTCTCCATTAAAAAAGCACCCTGGCAAAATGCACACTTGTGGCTGAAGCCATTAGGGCCAACTACAACATGAAACAAGATCAACCGCCACAATAATTACAATAATCACGTCCCTGTGATCCGATTGCAATTCGTATCCTTTTTATTTTGAGAACACTGAGGAAATGTCTAGCTGGTTCTGACTTCATCGTTGTTTATGTTCCACATTAAGCCAGCCAGGCACAGAGCTGGCTGTATAATAGTCTTGCAGTTGCATTAGCTTTCCTGCTGTAAAATGGAATTGATTATCTTCAAGGGTCATACTCGTGTTTGTTTGTTTCTTTTATTGACAAAATGCAAAGTTATGATAATCTTTTATTCAGTGCCTTTCACAACGTTGTCTCGTGGGATTCTCAACAGTCGTGTTCAGGATTTGCTTCTTGTTACTTGAGTGAATCTAAGCATTTCCATGGGATAGAGATTAGGGCTTGGTGAGGCGTGAAGGGCAAGGTGAATACAAGTTTGAGCCCAAAGCCAGCCCTCTCACACAGGATGGAGAATGAGATAGGGTATGTGTGTGTCGCAGGGTAGGGTCCATGAAAACAACAACAACAAATAAAATACATACATAGTAAACAGCTATCGAACCACCCCCCAAACACCCCCTTAAACTGTCTCTCTCAGATTGCTGGTGCTTCTGCAGGAGGCCTGGCACAGATTTCCTCCTAGTCTGGCTCATACTTTATGGTTGTGGTTTCACTTATATTTGGTCCAGATCTGGCCCTGGTATGGTACAGATTTGGCCCTGGTCTTGCTCAGTTCCAGCTCTGCTCTGGCCTGTATTGGGGTGGTGCACACCAGCTCTGGGCTGAATGTGGGTTGCCCACTATTGCAGGCTCACTCACTCAGTCTTGGCTCTGTTTCGCGCTTGGCTGACCATCAGCATAATCTGGAATCCCCATTCCTGTGACATTATGACAGAGCTCAAAAATATGAATACCTTTCATTCTCGCTTTCATTCTCACTTTCATTTCTCTCTCTCTCTCTCTCTCTCTCTCTCTCTCTCTCTCTCTCTCTCTCTTCTCTCTCTCTCTCTGTCTCTTTCTCCTTCTCTCTCTCTCTAGAAAACTAAACATGAACATGAGTATGGACACGTTGTCCAACCTTCAATGGTAAAATGTCTATTTACATATCACCAGGGAAAAGGCTAATTAAAAAATACAATTTTTAAGAGGGACAAATGATTTAATGTTTGGTTAGACTCTTATGACTTTACCGGTAAATTACATTTACCATGTTGTCAGATGGCTTAGAACACAATTATTAATTCCTGTTAACCAAGAGCCTACACTGAAGCTAGAGTTTGGTAACTACTTGTTTTTAAAGAAACATTATGCCCTGAGTCCACTGTTTTCATCTGTATAATTACTGATGACAAGCATTTTGGTTAAACTGTTTAAATTCATGAAATCCTGGTGCACAGAACTATCATTGGTTGAATCATCTCTTCATTGACCAAATGTAATACAGCACTACTAGGACTTCACCTAGTGTTGATTTTTCTTAAGCTTAGCGTGAGAGCCAGTATTTATTCCCATATAAGGTGAAATAAAGACAGCTGAGGAAGAGCAGTGATTTTCCGCATGCCTTGCTTAATGTGTTATCTATTTGCTGAACACCAGGGGCAGGCAGGGACCAGCGCTACATGTCAAAGATAGATGGTTCGATTCCAACCATCAAAACTAGTATTCCATTACCCTTGTGCAAAAACCTCTCAACTTTGGTCTCAATTACAAACTCTCTCTCTCTCTCTCTCTCTCTCTCTCTCTCTCTCTCTCTCTCTCTCACTCTCTCTCTCTCCCTCCCTCCCTTTCTCAAGTCAAGTGTGTGTTGGAGGTGGGAGGGGGATGAACAATGTTCCACCAGCATTACTTATCTACCTTTCAGGGAAAGCCTTTTAGTATTTAAGCCATGTAATACACCTACATTACATGTACACCTGTACGTGTCGGCCACAGAAATCTCTCTGAAAACTCTCTCAGTTTATCCTGTTCACTGTTTGGCTGCATGCCAGTGCATTGATACTGAATGGAGGAAAAAAACATCTTGTTGAAACAGTACCAGCATTCTGACAGAAAATCAATGATGATGAATTGTGTGTAAAGGTGAAAATATTCATTTACATATAAATTTGACAAGTTAATGCTGCATGCAAACACTAAATGTTTTGTGTGCATGTGTACTAACAGTGATCCATCTTGATAAATAATCTTCAGGAATAAATCAGGGAGCACTCTCCATGGTAACAAGAGTAATTAATTCCAAAATGAACATGATCCTTTAATTCTTCAATGTAAAATGTGTCGGTTACAATAGATTGGTTGTGGCAACAGCATCTTTAAAAAAAAAATAAAGGAAAAAAATACATACTATCAAGCTACACAGCAGTCGTGTTAGTACCCTGCATTGGTAAGTGCTTTATATAAACTTCTCCAATATAATTCTATGTCAGAATATTACAGGATTCAAATCATATGCACAGCTACAGTAGTTGAAATGCTAACTGGTGAAAATGTCATATTAAGTGTGCATTCATATATCCTGATGTTAATTATAATTCACATACCCTTGTGTCACCATATGGACTAGTTTGCGGGGCAGGTGATAAATTTTGTCTTGGCCCACAATTGTCCTTCAGTGGGGTCTATGCATCCATAATGTACAGTAATTTAGTTAAGAATGTGGCCTCATCCCTGTTGAAGTATCCGACTGGGTGTGAAATTACGGATAGTGTTAAAGAATATAACATTTTTTTTTCAGTGGCAAGATGAGATAAATATAATATTGTTTGTTAACATTACATTCATAAATCTTACAAAAGATTACAATGTAGTGCCCTAAAACATGTTGGTCCTTTATGTTTGTGTTTGCATTGACTGCCCCTTTTGTAGTTAATCCTTCATCTGCTGTCAGCTTTTGAAACCTCACACTGTACAGTATGTTGTGAATGTGAATCTTTCTGTTGAGTTCACAAATACACTACTTAAAACAATTAAGGGAGCAAAAATGTCATATAAATTGAAGTTTACCTGAACTGTTTCTTCAGTTTTGACTAGCAGTGTACTGTATCTCAGTGAGTCAATTGGTGGGTTCCAGCCAAATCATGCAGAACCTTGTGTGATCAAACCTTTTAGCAGCAAGGCCCTATATAAAGGCAAGGTTCCCACATTTGTTCACAGTTGCATTCTGTACCCTAATGGCTAAAATGTGCGCAGTTTGGATCATTATATGGCTGGGTTTGTGGTTCCTGGTTTTAACCAATGCTGCCAGGCACTATCTGGATCCAGCAGACGTGGCCAGACGTGGCCAGAGTGCAACTGTTGGAAGATGGGAAGGTCACTCATCGCTTTGCTGTGTCACGTAGCGTGATAACTCGGCTCTGGACACGTTACCAGGAGACTGGGGAATATTCTAGGTGACCAGGTGAAGGTCAAAACAACAGCTCAACATATATTCTGCTTGCTCCCTTAATTGTTTTGAGTAGAGTTGTTAACTGCACTTATAGATAACAAGTAGAAATAATTAGACAAAACAACTGACTTCATACGGGTTGTTGCTACACCACGTCTGCTGTACATTCACTTATGTGCCCCGATGAAGATAAAGCTTGTCATTTCTCTTGATGACGGCTCCAAGATAAACATAGACTGCAGAGCTGAGGCCAGCTGATCAGCCATCAGACTGCTTTGTTAAAATGACAGCTGTTTCTATGACCCGTGATTGGAGGGAGGTGCAAGCGGAACACTAAAAAGACACAGCACAAAGTGCTTCAAGTCACCTAACTCCTGTATTTCAAAAGCACCTTTTAAACATGTCAAATGAAAAATCAACATTTGTCTCACACCGTTACTTCACTTCATCATAGCACATTATGTAGCAGTAGCAAAAATAGTGTGACTTCTGCTGGAGAAAAATGACATTCTCTCTATCCATGAACTGTGTGACATTCTTCATACGTGTTTAAAGTTGCCTCACAGTCAGTTATGACAGCAACCAAAGCTTGCTGAACTTATTGGAAATGTTGGCTTCTGCTGTTGTTTAAGTTTCTTTTTTCTGTCTACACACTTTTTTGTATATCTAGTGTCAGCATTCCTTTCAGTACTGGCTCAGTGGTTGGACTGTGGCGTTTGGGATATTACTGAGAGGATGCAGAGGCAGGCGAGGTGTCTAGAGACAAGAAGGGAGAGGGGAATAAAATGGAGAGAGAGAGAGAGAGAGAGAGAGAGAGAGAGAGAGAGAGAGAGAGATAGAGAGAAAAAGATAGAGGGACTTTGGAAATTAAACAGAAAGATGAGGTGTCTCCCCTTTAACCTGGCGGGACTGGCCCCTGCTATTGAAAGAGCAAAAAAGTGGCAAACTAGCTGGAAAAAAATGGCCGTGTCTGCAGGAAAAACTCGTTCAAACAAACAGCACTCTCTCTGGGCCTGGCCTGTACTGCTCCACACTCTCCAATATTTAACATAGTATTGAAAAAGAGAGAGAGAGAGAGAGAGAGAGAGAGAGAGAGAGAGAGAGAGAGAGAGAGAGAGAGAGAGAGAAACAGAATGTCCCAGAGTCCGTTTGTGCATATTCCGAATGGGGCAATGTGGCTTAAGTGCTTTGGGCGGAAAAAAAAAACGTCAAAAAATTTGTAGGCACAAGCAATTGCAAGGAAACCATAACAGCTTTAGACGTTGCCTTTGTGGTCGTGCATATATCTGAAAGCTGTTTCATTTCCGAACACTCTGAGGTCTAGGCCGGCAACCACAGTGAGTCCCTTGTTGACAATGGGAATTTCATTCCAACATGGCGCTATCGCCATTTACGACTGAACTCTGAGCATCTGACCATCTCCTCTTTGAGGTTGGTTCATCTCAAACACAGAGGAGGCATTATGAAAACCAGGAGAGTTCTGAAATGGAATACATTAAAGTGCAATTTAAATTTAAATGGCAATATCTCTAAAGGCACACACAAAGTCCTGAAAGCCAATTTCCGAATGATTATTCCGTTAATGGGTAAGCTAAAAGGACCTTAATGCTGTAAAAATCATGAGGGCAGAGGGGGAGAAAACTAAGAACTACAATAATGTGAAAAGAATGGGTCACAGAGGGAGGAATTGCATAAAATATTTAGGCAAATGTATTTTCTGAAATTAAAATTACTTTTTAGAGAGACATGTCATTTTGGGACAGTATCTAGTAAGTACTGAGATACTGAGAGGCGTTTTTGTAAAATGCTGACAATAATGTTGTATCTTTATTGCTTTCACTCCTTACCAGAAATGTTCATGCATGTCATCCAATGTTTTGGTTGTTTGTTGTGCTTATATATGTATTAAATGCATCAACATGTTTTCAGTAAAGATGATTTCAATTGAACTATTGACATAAATTTTGACCATACATTTTGGTAACCTAAGAAACCCTCAAGAAATAAGAAATTATAGTCCATAAATAATTTTATGTCTAATAATGTGAATGGCGGGGAAGAAGTGTATTGGTCACATTAAGGAAAAGCAGTAAACTAAGGCCAGAAAACGCAAGAAACCACCTGTAATCTGTAAGTAGCTGGAATAGAAAGTAATTTCTACCCCCCACATGTGTGTGCATTATCAGTCAGGTTAGTACATTTGGTGGGCCACAAAGGGATAAGGATTCCATAAGGATATTTCATGGCGGTACAGGCAAATTGCTCTCCCAAACCATCTGCAACCTTATTTTTGCAAAAACATATCCATCAAGCTGTTTAGAGAGAGAGAGAGAGAGAGAGAGAGAGAGAGAGAGAGAGAGAGAGAGAGAGGCAAACAGAGAGCGAGAGAGAGAGGAAGAGAGAGAGAGGCAGAGAGAGACCCAGGCCCCCTCAGCAGCATATGTGGTCAGTCAGCTGGTAGGTGTTACTGAGCGGGGGAAGTCATTGTTAACTTTATGAAAGGTCAAAGTAGTTACAGCTCCGCCTGTGGTGCTGCCTGGACTGGGCTCCACAGGCTTTGACGGCTGTGTTAGTGCCCAAGGCACATACCCATCAAGCACTCAACCACAGTCAGGAAGCTCACAGCCCTGACTCCAATACAACAACAAAATAATTACTCATAAAGACAAATTAAGTATCATTAAAGATATCAACCAAAGACAATCTGCAAAAATGTGTCAATAGGTTGATTAAAATATCTGTGCATGGAATATTAAAATGTCTTAATACAAAAAAATGTGTATCTTCTGTAACTGGGCAGCCAGTAAACAAGACTGAATTGTTGAAGTGGGGCCAGTTCACCAAATATCCAAACCCAGGATCACCTATTTCACTGTCCCCCCATCACCCGTACCCCCCAACCCCCAACCCCCCGAGCGATCTCTGGCCTACTTTACAGTACGAGGGGCGATATTGGCAGCCCAACAGGCAGCTGATGAATTCGAAAAATGTGTCTTCCCTGACATCTGCTACTTGACCGACCCGCTTTTTGAATGATGATACGCCGCCTCCCCTACAGCCAGAACAAAAGCCTAAATATGGGCCAGCAGTGCGCTGGCGCCTGCACTTGTTGGTGCGCTGGATATCAAAGGGGAGCTGCCTGCTCCTGGGGGTCACTCTGGATGCTGCCTGGACACTATATCACAGGCAGATATGAAAGGCCTGTCACGGGAGCCAAGGTCCATGAAATAAACACCTCTTGACCAGTTGCACCTCATGCATTAATCAAAGCCTATGCTCTTCCTCTGGACTCCCTTAACCTCTGGGGTTGGTCTTTCGGTGGTGGGGGAAAAGGGGGAGAAAAATACTACCGTGCATGAACTGTTAATGTAATTAGCAGTTAATGCATATGGCGTGGCTGGTGTGTGGCACGTATGGGCGCTGTGTCTCCCGAAGATTAACTCGAGCTAATTATCAAACTGCTCGGGTAAGCTTATTTTCTGCTTACACACACACACGGCAATAATACTAGTCCATAAAGCTCCATATATCATGTCAGGACGCATTCATTGTGTATCGTGTTACGAGATGGTAATGTGCTGTGCCTCTTTGAGTGCCTCACATACACTAACACTGAGACTGAAAATATGGGAAAAGACAAGAGAAAAATATAAAACCAGTGTCCATGCCACTATATTGCCCGTTATATTGCAAAAGCTTCCATTTACCCAACTGTAGATGTACTGCTGGTTAAGTTATATGGGTGCTGGGGCTTAACAGGTAAGGTGTGGAACTGGCTCGCCAACAACCTGTGTGGGCTCTGGAAACTGCCAAATGTTAGCAGTTTTATGAGCTTTCATTAGTGGTTTAAATCTGAGTAGGCTCATACAGTCCGCTTAGCCTGCAGCTCTCTCAACTAAAACCATGCCAGGTCATGAGTTTACAGTGAACTGGATCATCAAAAGATGATGATTCTTAGCAAGGTCTAGGCCTGGTTTTAGAGGGACCTGAAAACCAACATTTCAAATTTCAATTTTAATTTCAAGATTCTAACCAGGCAACAGGCCTTTTCTATTTAGCTAAAACTAGCTTTAGCTAACACTTACTTTGGATTGCCTCTTTCACAGGACCATAACTCAATGCCATGACAGACTTTAACATGACTGAGAAGATGTGTCACTGGCTTCCTGTCTCTCCATTGTCTTCCTTCCTCTTCCTCCATTCCATCAGTGGGTAGGGCTTCAGATATCATTTGATGGCGGCAGTTTCTGGATCGAATAGAAACCCGTCCCAGTGGCAGCCAGTTTTAGAGATCCCACCAGTTGTTGGGTTGATGTATTGAGACTGCCGGGCCGGTGAGCCGGCTCTGCCGGGGTGGAAGGGATCCAAGATTAACGAGCCTTGCGATAAAAGCGCCACAGCCTCGCGCCTCTACTACTTAATAGCTCCTGAAATGAGGCTCCCCACCAAGCCATGGCTGCTGGCTCCTTTGGGATTTCATTACTCAAAGACAAATGGATGAGTCCACAGATGCCTGGGTGTTTTTTGACAGGGGCTGCGGAGGGAAAGCAGTAATTACCCTAATCAGTGAGCGATCCTCCAGTCGCGTGGAAACATACTAGCAAGCACACCAGGCTAGGACTGGGAGGAGAGGCAACAACAACATGAAGGAGAAGGTTGAGGAGAATAAGAGCCCCCCTCCACACACACACACACAAAAACACACACACACACACATACACACACACACACACACACACACACACACACACACACACACACACACACACAAGCACAGGTTGCAATGATAAGCTAAAAGAGGATGCATCAGAGGGACACTATCCGGACTTTGTCCCTCTCTGTCCTCTCACTCCAGCAGCATCCTTCGCTTTATCGCTCTGTTTTTCTCTCTTCATTGTCCTTGTCTCCCATTGTCTCACTCTCTCTTTTACTCTCTCTCTCTCTCTCTCTCTCTCTCTCTCTCTCCCTGTTTCTCACACACAAACACACACACTGAAAATTGCCTATGGTATGACAAGATGATGCCATGATCTTTACATCACTCCAGTGAGTGTAAGAGGGGGGCACTGAAATGCTAGCTGTCCATGCACTTGGCATGCAGTCATGAAGAGCGTTAGCCCAGCAGGTGATTTTTTTGAACACTACAAAGGCTGTTTTGCACAAAGAAGCCAATAAAACGAAGCCACACGCCTGTTCAAGCCTGAAACTGGCATTTAGGTTTATTTGTGATCATCCATAAAATTGGAAGAGCCCTGCATTATTTTTCTCTCCAACCTCTGGCTGTAAGAAAAGATGAAGAGAAGCGGTTGAGGAGCAAAGGACCTTATAAAAAATTGAGGGAAAGAGCTTTGCTGTTTAATATTTCACTTCACTATTTCACATTTACGAAAAGCAATCACTGTCTATTAAAATTCATACCCTCAGTATTTGAGCCTGTGCTTATAATGTGTCCTCAGTCTCTCACTGCCACATTGTGTCTGACTGGAGATGAAAAAGCCAGATAGTCCTCCCCATGTACCTCGCTAATTTCCTCTTTCTTTTCACTGGGCTTCAAATACTTCCGCCGAGCTTTAATCACTCTGCTTTAACAGGTGTCCTCGGCGCATTGTTTGGCTGCATGCGAAGTGCATGGTTTGATGGGATTTAATGGGCCAGGCTGCAGTACAAAAGGGCTCCACTCCACACAAAGGTGCAGATCTCTGGCACCCGGCCAGGACCACAGTCATTGCCATAGAAGCAACGTTTTTTTGGAGTCCGCTCCTCCCCCTCTGCAAGTGCCCTTTAAAGGTATTAAAAATAACTTCAGGGGATGTAACGCTCCTTTTTTCCCTCCCCACATATGCCTCTTTTTTACTTCCTTGTTTTTTTTTCTTTCCTCTTTTTTCAGCCGCGTCATAGGTGTGCTCTAATACCCAGTACCTTGACATTCTTCAATATACTGAATAGCGGCATTTAATTCACCAAAGGCTCTCGTGATTTTGGCTGTGTCCTTTAAAGGAGAGCTCTGGGGCCTGCCTACCCCCTGTACCAGCGCACAGGAACAAGCCTCTTTTTGTGGTCCTGAGGAGCTACCGGTGTTTCAGGCGCATTTTAGCCGTAGCCTTTGAGGTCAGCCTTTGAAGTCTCCGATCCCACCAGTGCTTCCAGTCAGAGCAGGGCTTTCAGACCGGGCTTTTAATTGCTCCCAGAGAAAGACAGGAGTGAATGGAAAAACGGAGAGAGAGAGTACTCCATACCACTTGCATGTGCACAAATAGCCCTCAGCCCAGAGAACTACCTGTAAAAGACCTCACACAGTTTTTTCACTCAATTTTTTACTTTTTATATTATTCTCTCATTTTTCATTTTGTTTCATTTAATTGTTTGTCCACTCTGAGTGGCATAGCGTGTTATGAACTGGTAGTGGAAGTAATGCTGACTTGCCTTAATAACAGTGCAAAATGTGAATATAGTGTCTGTATGACTTGGCTCTAGTGGCTTATTACTGATTTCAGTGATGATAGGAGAGGGCATGGTGACTACGGTGCTAACTGGGGGATCTTGTTATTATTTACAACATGGCTGCATGAACATTTAACTCTGACGTTTCCCAGCAACTGCAATTTCACAAGATATTGTCCACCGCTTTGTTGATTTGCATCTGTTTCAATAAAGGACAAAATTACATGCTGCCATGCCATTTTAATTATTCAAAACAACACACTTGGTGTGTTGTGTAACCTGGAGTGATGACTATGAATGCTGATGACCCATTGGATTTTTCTAAAATGTCATATTTAGAAGCACTCCACTGCTTTCAGTGTTATTGACGGCGAGGCAGGCTTTTAGCTGTGCTGTCCCCCTTCCATTGTGTAATGTCTCACACAGTCAAGACACTAATGTTGTGGGAGAGCATTCAGCTTTGATTGGGTTAGAGGGAAATCAATACTGATGTGTCTTAAGAGCATCATACAGTAGAGCAGAGGCACTCGGAAGATGCTGCTCGACACTTGACTATGCAACAGGATTTACGTGGGTCGGGCTGCAACAGGATTGGCGTGGGTCGGGCTGTAACAGGAGTGACATGGGTTGGGCTGGTGTGATGATCTCAGATCAGGACCAAACCCACATCACTAGCTGGGTCTCCATTCACATGATTTGCATCAATTAGGCACATTTTATTAAATCCTACTACAAAAAAATCCACAGCATGGTTGCATCTGTGAAAGGCATGATATGCGAATTGCTAGTGTTTTTAGCTAGGATTTCTTATTTGAATGGTTAACATGCACATAAAAAATGGATGGAGACTGTCTACAGTGTTCAAAACTGTTACATTTGTATTGTATTAAGTCCAGATCAGAGTGGCAGCAGATTGTCCAGAATCCAGAGCCACTAGTGCTATTAGGGATGCTTGTTGGTGCTTATTCTGGTTCAGATCTGCTCAAGGCTGATTTGAATTATATTTGGTCTTGACACTGGTGGGGATAGAACAATGTGTCAAAATCTCAAACATGGCAATATGAAAGCTATCTCCACGATATGTAGAAAACTTGGTAGGGACACAAATTACACCCATTGATCTGCTTCAAATCTTTGTTCAAAGTCAAGATTTAGGTTTCTAGATGTTAACTTGTCACATACACAGCTGTAGATATACAGCATGTAGTTATACTGTACGTAATTCTGAAACAACCTTAAGGTGAACAACTGGCCTACAAATAGAAATTAATATACATTTTAATATGAAACAAAGACCCACAAATCTAGTCAACATATGTAGGTACAATATGCACAAAACTGCAAGTGACTAAAAAAGGTCTACCAGATTCCCTCATCCTAAGCGCCGCCTTTGATTGGGATCCAAACAGTAACAGCAGACAATGCCTTGGCCTTCAGCGGAGCTCACTGGATGCCGGGAGGAAGCCGGCCGTGGCCCACGTGTGGCGCAGATGTGGATGCAGAGACGGCAGTGGTTCCTGTGCTGCTTTGATAGCCTCCCAGCATCCTGCCCCTTCCTGCTTCCTCTGCCGCCTGTGTGCTGATTGCGTGCGCGGCGAGTAATTAAGAGAAGCTGATGGATCGTATGGAAACATTTGCAGGCTGTTAGTACAATATGAAAATCGCACTTCGCAGCCCCCCCGCCTAGCCAGCTGATAATTGGATGATCAATCTTGCCTAAATTGTGGAGGCCCAGTGGAGGCTGAGGGGTGGGGGTGGGGGGGGGTTGGGGGGGTTGGGCTGGGTGGTGGGAGGGGGGGTAGGGAAGGGAGGCGTCCCTTACTGACACCGTTAGAAGTTCACCTCCCCCCACCCCTCTATCCCCCCTTCCACCCCCATCACCCATTTCCTCCTCGCAATCAAGGGACTTTGTGGGGGTCAGGAGGTCACAGATGAAATTTATCCTCACTCTCCTCTCAGTCCAAAGCCCTGCCACAGAGACAGATACAAATGAAAGCCGGTAGTGTTGCTGTGTGTGTGTGTGTGTGTGTGTGTGTGTGTGTGTGTGCGTGTGTGTGTGTGTATGTGTGTGTGAGAAGGGGGGGTGTCATGGGCCTGATTTATATCTTCACAGGGAGAGATGTTGTGGGGGAGGAGGGCTGTGTGGAGATAGAGAGAGGGATCAACCTCTGCTCGCCTCACCTCTATCCCTGGGCTGGCTGGCTTTTTATAAGTTATCTTGTCATGGGGTGGTAGTGTGCGTGCGTGCGTGCGTGTGTGTGTGTGTGTGTGTGTGTGTGTGAGAGAGAGAGAGAGAGAGAGAGAGAGAGAGAGAGAGAGAGAGAGAGAGAAAGAAAGATAAAGCGAGAACGAAAGAGAGAGAGAGAGAGAAGTACAGAAATAGAGAGAGTGTGTGTATGTATGTGACTCTGTGCATGCTGAAATCCCAAACTATTTATAAAAAGGACCATGGGTTCTTCTCCATTTAGCAAGCAGTGGGGAATCAGGTGGTTGCCATCCTCACAGCGGTACAGGCAGCAGGCACTCTAAGGCATCTCACATGTGACTGGATTGCCAAACAGAACACAGACATCTATTTCCTCAGATGCCTGTCTATGGCCCTGATGTCACACATGTTTATCACATCTATGCCATAAGCATCAAACATCTGTCCATTAATATTAGCATGTAATGAGCATACGTATACCAGGCTGTGATATTTCCTAAAGGTGTGATCTCAATGGTGATCATTTTAATTAACGTAAACAGTAAACCGGTCCTCTGTCTTTTAGGATTGTTGTACATCTTGCTACTGAGCAGTGTTATTCGTCACAACTGTGGTGTGCTGGCAGTCACATAACTGAAAAAAAGCCCCATATATCGTAATTACAGAGATGATCCGGCTAATGCTTGCCATGAGTGATTGTTAAGCCTTGAGACGTCGAAATGTGCCAGGGAGAAAGTGTGCTGCCAGCTGAAGCCCTCAGAAGAAGAGTCCAGTAGCCATCGCACGATGACCCACTTTCAGCTGCAAGCAGCAGGACAAATCACCTTGAGACCCAAACTATTCTGGGCACCATCCTGAGCTCTGCGTGACGCAGGCAATCAAACATGCCATCCATCAGAGCCGTCCATCTGTAATACCACTTCGGCCAGAGAAGCAGGGCGAGAGAGTACAGAATAACGATACCAGGACAAAAACCTTGTCTTAGAAATGTAACAGATGTACCTGCTCCACAGCATTGACACTTAAAGGTTGCCTGGAATTATTATTGCAGTGTTACTGTGGACCAGATACTAAAGGTGTATTGGGTTATGCTCATTGCTAAGATGTATTTGATATTTTGTTGTAATATTTTGTCTTTCATAATAGCAAGCTAAGTTGCAAACTGAGACAATAGATGTTGATTATTGTCTGAGGCAGGTATGCCCTGCTTCATAGAACGAAAATGCCCTGCCTTGCTTTGGTTTTACCTCTGCACAAAGCACAGGTGATTTCACTAATTAGCTTTGGATAAAGAGTTGTGCTGATAAGAATCTGGTTGGTTAGTTGGTTTTGTGAAAGTTTAGAACAAAATGTGATATGGCCTTGAACACTCTGAGGCAAGATTACCCACCTCCAATTGTTGCCTGCCAGGCAGTTTGATAGTCAGTGTTCTGACATGCCTATTCATTCCTATACCAGCCAATACATTCCACTTGCAGGCATATATATATATATATATATATATATATATATATATATATATATATATATATATATATATATATATATATATATATATATATATATATATATATATATATGAAAACAGATACATTTCAGATAGCTGAACATCAAGTCAAAGGCAAGACAAACAGTATGTGAAGACAAACAGAATGTGATATGGTTGTGATATGTGATATGGCCTACTGTACTTTTTGTTGTGTTCATATTATTATGTCTTATGTCGTCATGTCTTCCTGTCTTGTTTATAAGATGTTTAATGTTCACTGTGGGCCTAGGGAGCATTGCAATTTCAAATTCTGTGTGTGCAACCTGTACATATGATTTTTTGACAATAAAGCTGACTTTGACTTTGACTTTGACTTTGACTTGAGACAGACCAAGAGACAAAACTATGTTAAGATACAGACCAGTAGCATAGACAGATGAGGACCTAACAGATGAGGACCTATGTGGGATGAATACTAGTTTGCTGCTCTGTGCTAATAAAAACATTATGTCACTTAGCTTGGAAAGGTCACATTCATCACAGGAGGCAGGCACAAATGCCCTAGCCTGGTAAACCAATCTCTCGTACTTCATTTCATTTTGTACAGAGGGTCTGGCAGTGCTGTATTGAAAAATGATTTCTTCCTGGAGGTGTGGACCCTGCTGAAGTTTAAAATAAGTGGCTCTGCCTTTACCCAATTGCTAACATCTGGTTGTCATGTATGCAATTAGCCTGCCTATGCACTACAATTCAAATGTAACACACAAAGTCAATATCATCGCTAACAAACAATCTCTCTGTTCACTGATTGGTTGGCAAAATAAGACAGCAATTAGCCAGTTGCCTGGTCCAGGCAATTGTACCAGGCTATAAATGCCCTCGCTCTGCTTAGTTTGCTAGAAAATGACAATGTTGCTTAGCTTCTGAACACACTAAGCAACCGTGCTTCCAGTGTTACTGTAGTTACCTATTGCCGCATTTGAAAATATTATTAGATACTTTTGCTTACCCAGATGGCATCAATTGATGAAGATGTTTTTAATGTGGATGAGGACACATTTGTATACACAATGCTAACAAAAATGTGGGCATACTGTAAGTGTCCCAAACCACTTCCAAAGATAGTTTGGGTTAAATGTGAATGCAGATTGAAAACGTATTGGGTAGGTACACACCAGGACTTCCTGAGCTTCCAGACACTCAACACTCAAAACAGACTCTTAGATCTGGTCTCTATTAGGATCTGGATTTGATATGGTTCTGACGTGGCTCAGGTGTGACTTTGATCAGGCTATGGTCTGGTTAGGGTCTGGCTTTGATTTGGCATAAGCTTTTCTTACCTGGGCCAGACCTCTCCTGACCTCTCTCCATACATGTCTGTCTTGGTCTTATCTGTAAGTTCAAGGACACTTCCAACAGACAGTAGAGATGTGTTGAAGATGAGGTTCATTAAATTAAACACATTCTGTTTGTGATGAACAGGAACTAATGGTTTCCCCCCGTGACAGCTTTAAGATATATTTGCTAAAAGATGCTCAAACAGTGCTGATATGCTTGTTCTTTAGCTTCCCCCCTAGAGTAACACGGAAGCGAACAACCCCAGGCAAGGACAAAGAGTGATTTATTTATTGGAAATCTGTTTAATAGGGCCAGAGTTGCTGTTGTTTATGAGGTTTAGGGATTTGAAATGAAGTTTTTCTCTGCAGCAACAAAAGGAGTTTTGCTATCTTTCTGTCACAGTCAGCTTGCTGACATTCTTTGGAGATTTCAAATCACGGAACGCAACTGGATAATACTGAAGTACCTTAGACACTCTCTCTTTCGCACGGTGAACACGCACACACACACACATACACACACACACACACACACACACACACGCACAGGCTGTTTACAGGTCTAATGTTGATTGTTTTTTTAGAACAATGTCTATCTCGTCCACACAACACCCAAACTGTGGCAGATAAACCAACAAAAATGCCACTTAGATAAAACTGACCCACAATCAGGTTATCCAGCACTATTTTATGGTGCTTATCACAAATGCATCTTTGGCCCCCTTGTCATTGAGTGGCCCTTACAATAATTACACACACACACACACACACACACACCTTGCTTTACGGTGAATAATTACCACATACAATAGTGTTTGCATGGCCAGTGTTCTCTCAGCTGCTGCAGCCTAACAGCTTACATTACTGCCCCGATCCAGGACCCTCGTGACTCATTTACATCCATTGGCACAATGCAAATGTCAAGCTGTTCTCAGCGGCTCATTAATAATGAATAGGGACATCACTCAGATCCCCTAGCCCGGGTGGCATTTTGGCAATTAAAGGCCGGACTGTTATAATTTGAAATGCCGGTCTTCGGGGCGCAATAGGCGCATGATGAATATTTAAAGGTGAGGTGGCATAACTGCAGTCAGCGATAAGAGGGTAAAGACAGATTCCCTGTCTCATTACAGCTGAGGGAGAGGAGAGGAGAGGAGAGGAGGGGAGAGGATAGAGGAGGAGAGGAGAAAATGGGGGGAAAAGACTATGATGAGGTGTGATGTTCTGCCAGGATTTTTTTTTTCCAACTGAATTGTGTGTCTGTGTCTAAACATGTTCCTGTTAGTACATTGGCTGAAATATTCTCCACACACACACCCCACACCCCCTCCAGCTTGTTTGTCTTTGTGACAAGCCTGTGTATGGCTATGGGCATCACCCATGGCTCAAGCCTCTAACAAGGCTGGAAGCCCAGGTGCGACTGTCTTACCACAGCGTCAGAGCGCAGCATTACGAAGACAACCTGTAATTCCACTGTCACCAGAGACTTGTTCCAGTTTTTCTTACCTCCACTCTAGCCTCTGCTTTGAAAGAGGAATATGCCACAGGAGATGCTCTTAAATGGAGATGATAAAGATTGTCCGGGCCTCTCGCAGGCACAACACACTCGAGTTCTTTGTGCTGCAGTTTCAGGCGTTGCTCATGGGCTGTTTTGATTAAAAGAGCCGAAAACACCCAGAGACCCCTCTGCGGCCAGCTTGCTCTCATTAAGCACAACATTCACATCTTTTTTAGAGGAGCTCGGTGGAAACACCAGATGCATCCCTTTCACACCAGACTGAAGCATCTGGTAAGAGCCACACAGAACTTAAAATCAAAAGGTTTGTCTTTTCTTAGCACACAGCAGCCTCTCATTTCAAAGTAAAGGATTATGTCATTCACAAGTAAATTTATAGGATTGTTTGTCTTGAAACAAAAAGACAAACAAACAAGGCACTCAGCCCAGCAGGTTTTTTATTTAACAGGGTTAATTATATTATGGAAAGTAAAACCTTTTTTTTCTTTAAAGAATAACCAATTGCTTTGTTGCATGCACCAGTGAGTTGCATTACACTTAAACATTCTCATTGCTGGTTCAGTTTTTGTTTAGTAAGGGCTACAAGTGACTCTGGAGAAGCACAAACAAAAGTTGTGTACTATGACAAGACAAAAGCCCCTTAATGGCATGAAAAAAACACCTTTTGAAAGTAATACTTGAGATGTAACCGTGGAGACTGCATAATTATGACAACCTCCGGGTGACTGTGAAGGGTTTCCATGGCGGCTTCAGATCTGTCTTTTCTTTTGATGTCTTGCGGGAGCTATGGCAACGCAGCTCTGCGCGCATTATTTCTCCTGACAGTGGCACCGAGGTCACTCCTCTCTGCAGAGCCGGAGCCGGAGTTGGAGTGGGAGCCATGTGCGGTGTCGCGACAGCTCTATAGCGAACGTGTCACAGTACATCGCCATGGCGTTGGTTTGCTCCTGCGGCTCGGAGTGCCCTGGCACGGCTCACGGCTCATGGCTCATGGCTCATGGCTCATGGCTCATGGCTCTGGCGTGAGTTTGGCACAGAGCCGCTCCGTGTCTGGCATGAGTCCCCCTGCTCTCCAGGGTCGCACAAACACATATCCAGTGACAGCTACATGGGGCCTAGGTGTATAATCATTGAAGCTTTAGTGTACTGTACATACAAATATCATCCAAACTCCCTCTCAGCCCTGAAAAATGTTGCTCACAGTTAAAAGGAGAGGATAGAATAATGTTAGGCACTAAAGCACAAGAGCATAGTGACATGTTTAGCATTTCAAAATACATCCTGAAAAATAAATAATGTGCCATATTTCAAAGACAGTAGATATATTTATATATACTGTACACATTTTATTTTCACATTACACAATGAATGGATTTCTCTGCGGCAAGTGTCATTCTCAGAGTAACTATGTTTCTGCAGATGCTGCACATGCCCTGAGGGTAGAGATGTAGGCACTGGTGGTTGACAGTGAAAGGTATGGTAAAGCACGGTGCTGTGTCACATCCGTGCCTGATGTGTAATTTATATGACCTTCAAAGCCACAAAGCGT
>CM050207.1:18469782-18484782 GCA_027475355.1 Coilia nasus
ACACTGCGAAGCAGCAGGAGGGTATGAGATGAGCCGCAGAGAGCAGCTCCTCAGGGGACACCACAGACTCCCAGAGCTGTCAGTTTGCACTGAGGGCTTCATAAGGGATCTCTCCTTGGAAAAAAAAGAGCCCTCAAGCCCACCAAACGCCAGGACGAAATGGCTGCCTCCCAGCTGGGCTGGATATATCAGCAAAGGTAATTCCCTCCTCTACAGGAGCGGGTGATAAAGTCTCTCCGCGTCCCAGAGATTGCCGGTTTGCGTCGGCATTCCGGAGCCAGCTTGGATGCTCGTGCCTCCCTGCTGTTTCTCATTCAGAGGCGCAGGGGTCAGTTGTCCATATTGTTATCTCGCTGGAGGTCTGAAATTTCCACTCGACGTGAACAGCTGTGCGTTTGAATTAAAAACCGCACACACAGGCACCTCGTGGCTCAGACAAAGATAGCGCCTCACAGTCGGTCAGGTTAGGCACTGGCGTGGCAAAAGCTCACCGGATCAGAACCAGATACGGGCCGGATCTGGCCTACTGTCAGATGGCACTTGGGAGAAGTTCTCACCGGGGACGTGTCAGTCAAGCCCACCAATTCCAATCCCCCCCCCCTCCAAAACTCTATATTTGACAAAGAGGTGGTCCCCTGGAGCCAGACTCCCACTCACCTGCTCCAATTACCTGGCCTTGACTGATAGGAGGAGGCTGGAGAGGTTGAGCGGAGGGGAGCAGGGTTACTCTAGATGGGACTCAATTACAGGCCCAGACACACATGGGCTCCGCTCCTCTCCTGCTTGTCTCCAGACCCAGACTCCAAACGTCCCCTCTCACTCCTCGCAGCCCCCCCTGACCCAGTGGGCTCAGGAGCCACAGCCGTCCCTCTACCTGCCGCGTCGCTCACTCGGACACCTGCTGACCAGTCCACACCTGCTGACGCCACTTGGCCTCTCTCTCAGCCAGGGTTCCCACAGATGACTTTAGCTCTCAACACACATCACACAGACCTTTATGAATACTCATTCAAGTTGGTACACTGATAGGTGTTTAGTTAGTAATTGTATTGATTATTTTATAACAGTAACATTTATGTAGCTGTGTAATTTCTCCTCTTTACTGTTTTATACGTTATGTAGATATTATACATGTGTACATACAGTAGATGGGCTAATTAGTAAAATCACCTGTGTTAAGGAATTCATGGTGGGACTTTTACTTTCTCAAGCTGAAATTAAAACCTCTGTTTAAAGCAAAATAGTACAGCAAAATATAAGATAGCAAAGGAATAAGGAAAAATGAAGCAAATCTAAAATATCCCCCTAAAAAATAAAACACTGACAATTACTTTTCCTGTGCAAAGCTTTTGCCACCCTACAGTATACAAAGCCAGTCCTGCTTTGGCAAACATCCCAGCACAGCAAAAAGTTTATTGGTTCATGTTTTTTTTTTTTTTTTACCTATGCGTCTCTAGAGTGTTTCACAATCTGCAATACATTTTAGGTGTCTTAAGACTGTGTAAACTTTTGCCTTTACCATCAGACTGTAAATGAAGCTGAAGTTTAGGGTCTGTAGGGGACTCCCAAAGTTACTGTCAGTATTTCTTGAGGTACTGTGGGGTGTGTTTTAAGGTGTACTTTGAATTGATCATCCTGATGTACAGCCTCGTTTCTTGTAGTCTACCATGTCTTGGCTGTATTTTATTTGCATATTGAGTTTGCTGACATTTAAAGGCATCTCTCCTATCCTTCATAAGTTGCTTCATGGTGATTCCTGTGCCACCCCTGTTAAAAAATACCAAAAGAGAATACATCCACCCACATGCTCAGCACTTGTCAAGGTGCTCTTTTCATCAAATGTAAAATGACCTTGGGTTATTTATATATGTTCACTTTAAACTTAAAGTTCTCATTAAACCTGAAGGCATCTCGAGTAAAACCTCACCATCTTTTCAATTGCCGTTAACCTTGCTAATATCAGAGCGGAAGCTTTCAACCGCACACTCATGGGAGAGGAAATAGAGCCTAATGAGAACCCTGCACTCAGCCAATGGGGTAAAGATTCCCTCTGATGCCCGCTTTAGGTTGACTCTGTGTAATGTGCACTGTGCAGTGGAACGGTGCACCCCCTCACCAGTGTAACATATATCTTCCTGCAAGTCTTTGAAGTCACTTCAGCTTAGATTGTCTCCCTGACCAACAAACATACAGCCTTATAGCAACTGGAGAGTTTAAGATGTAATTTTACTTTCACCACATTGCTTAAAGGCCATTGGAGCGTGAGCTTATAGTGCAAGACCTTGATTGTGATCAGGTCAGTTTCTGAGAGGAAACTATGTTTGTTGAGCATTGACACAACATTTGAGCGGTCCAAAAAATAACCAGTGCATGGAATAAATGTGAGATTTGAGGAATTCCTAGCAAGTTCAATAAAAAGAAAAAGTGCAGACATTTGAAGAAATATCCCTTTTGTATTGTCCTTTGCCACAGTCTCTTTTCATTAAAAAAACAACAGGACACAGATTTTGTTCCTAGGTGACCAAACTTGTGTTAAAGGTTGAGCTCATGTGGATAATTTGCCATAACCTTGTCATTCAGTGTTGCCCTATGCATTTGCAAGTGATATGTATTTGCAATATGTCTTTTACACCTTTTACATAATGACATTTCTGAATAAATATTTTTATTATTCTTTGATTTTAATATTCTGAATAAGATATATATATATATATATATATATATATATATATATATATATATATATATATATATATATATATATATATATATATATATATATAACTAACTCTTATTACCCAGATGAAAAACAATTATGCTGTAAATAACAGTGTCATTAACTTAAGTGATTGTCTGAGTTTGACACAATGCCTTAAAGAGTGACTGGATTTAGATCAATAACACAACTGTAGCTTTGAGGCATCCAGAAACAGATGATAATTTTTTTTTTCTTATGGAAGCGTTGGTGCTATGGGCTTACGCTCTTATTCTTTTTGTTCTCTCGCTGACAAACAAACATCTGTCCTTGTTCTTTTGTTCTCGTCTCATTATAGTACCACACAGAACAATGGGTGCTGGGAAAGAGAAGGGTAAGCCAGTGGGGGGAAAAATGCATTGCCACTGTAAATTAATCTTCCGCCTAGTACACTAGGCGCATTTTAATGAGTTAAATAAAAGGTGATCAATCTGCACATGCAATTTTTATTCATTATGAAGATTTAAAGCAGCCAAACAAAGAAAGGCAATCTCTCATGCTGACAATTAAAAACACAATTGTAGAAAATCTCCATGAAAGCGCCCCTGGATGATTGGCTCTGCAAATGTCAACAAAAGTGAGCCTCATTTGATGTTTGGCATACCAATTAGACCAAAGCTATAGCATGGCCAATCACAGGGTTGCGACCTGTCTAAGTGCTTACCTGTCTGTTCCTTCACAAATCTCAGTGTATGTGGCACTATTAGACCCAGCATTTATGTCTTATGGCCGTGCCTGACACGAGGGAAGATATGAAAAGAGGGGGTCACGGCCCCCACTCTCTTTATGATTGCCGAATGTAATCAGCGTGGGGTTACGCTGAGAATACCAATTAGACAGTGTATTGAATGCACACGGCTAGTGTTTGCCAAAGGAGCTGGAGAGAGACCCGTGTTGATATTCCGCTCACGCAGCCCAGCCGAAGCTTCTCTTTTTTTTCTACATACATTCTTGTGTTTCTTCTGGTAGTTTTATAGAGGCTGCTGAGAACATTTGTTGTGATCTGACCAAGTCCCTATGAAAGGGCTGGAATCGGGCTTTTCTGTGCTGCTATTTGTGGCACTGAAGTGTGCAAATGGTTTGCCTTCTGTTCTGGCTTGCAGGACACACACTATACAGCCTGGGCTATATGACACTGGAAACCTATAATGCAAGATGCAATCCATAAAAAATAAATTGCTACGCGACATTGCAGAGGTAATAAAAGCAACCTCTCTCTCTCTCTCTCTTTCTCTCTCCCTCCCTCTCTCTCTTTCCTCCTTGCCTCAACCTGACTCTCTCATCAGTGGTGTGTCATCACCCTGTCTGCTAGGTATTCACATGTAGATGATTTCAGGAGCAACAGCACAAAGCTGTGTGAAAGGCTTTCATGCACTCCTCCGCCATATATGCAGGAACTAATCTTGCACTAAATTGCATGATAAGGCTGAGGAAATTGAGGCTGTGCAGTTACTCTGCGTGTAGCGGGAAACCTTAACCATTTCCACCGAGCAGCCCAAATACTGCGGTGCTCAAAACAGCGTCCCCCATTCTTTATACTCCACTCTTTGTGCTGAAAGGGGAAATGTTTTAGCTCCCACCGTCATCTTCAATCTTCATCATCCCTTGCTATGCTGCCAGTGTGCAAAGACAGAAAAATGAGCAGGGAGATGGTGGTAATGGTGCTGAACATTTGATGAAGAAGATGTGTTTGTGCTAATTAACGAATGGCTAATGGCCCATTACAGGCAATTACGTATATGCTTCTCCATCACCTCTATGCTCTACAGATGAGTGGATTAGGAGATGCTGGACTCTCTTGAATGGCTCTATGGTGCTTCTCACATCATGGGGCATCCAGTGCAAGACTGAAGAAGAGCTTGTACCCAAAGCATCGGAGAGAGGAGGAATTAAATATTTCATTTTGTGCTCAGTGGTGTTCAAACATCTACCGCAATAATAAAATCCAAATAAATAAATAAAGACATAGATAAAAAAATTTAGTGTGGCTGCCTTTATGACTTGATGCCTAATATTTCTCAGTGTGCCATTTACGGCCCTAATGTACAACAATTATTACATCCATAATTTTATTTTTTTAAGCAAAGACGGTTGTTCGGTAACAGTGGAATTTACCATGGCTATTACATTTTGCACTGAAGTTTGCCAAAAAAAATTGGTGGTATAGTACAAAACATTTAAATTGAAAAGCATGGAGAAATTTTTAGCGCAGCTATCTATAAACCCGCCAGACGAGCTCAATATTTTACATGAAAAACACGTCAAGAGGGTTCAACCATGGATGATTTGTGGTGATACTAATCACCAACACACTGCCAAACACAGAAACACTTTCATTTTGGCTAACACATTTAAATTGCATGTACCTTCAGGATGGGACAGGAACTTTTCAGCAATAATACAGCTAATAGTAATTCCAGATGCAGTTCCTGGACCTCAAGTATGAAAGCAATAATTATACATAGCCACGGGGAAAAACAAGTGGGTGGTTGTTCAAATGTATGGAGATTTCTCTTGGGAAGATGGTAACTGGGTTTGTAAGGGATTTCTGCGGGCTGTGTACTGCTCCCATTACATAATTTGCTTGGCATTCATTTTATTTGGGGGTGGGGTGGGGGGGTTGTGTGACACTTCCTGCCTCCTAGTACTACCACTATGCCCCCATCAGCCCTGCGGATACAGGAGTAGTGCGAGGTGTCAGGCAAACAGCTCGTTGCCGCAGGAAGTTCTGCTTTTTTTTTGTTCCTTTCAGGAAAGTAAAACAGCAGTGTCAAGGATTCTCCATCCCCACTGAGACTCTCCCCAAAGAGCGCGTCAGTGCCAAAGCACTGTACCAGTGGAACATTACAGCTGATGTCATTTTGGTTTTTAATAAGCTCACTGATGATTATGCTCCAGACCATTCCCTTTTCTTTGTCTTTCAAACTTTGTCTTTGGCACTACAACTTACTTTCACTTGTGAATGTTTATCTTTGCCTTTGTCTCTATCTCTCTTTGTCTTTGTCTGTCTGTCTGTCTGTCTGTCTGTCTCTCTTTCTCTCTCTCTTTCGTAATTTCTCACTGTCTCTTCTTGGCGCTCTTGCTACTCCCCCCTCCCCCCTCCCCCCTTGCTCCCACTGTTGCTTTTTTGGGAAATCTAATTTAAAAGTTTGACAGCTATGATGCAGTGCTGCAGGCATGACGGATAATTGGTTGGTTTTCAACAAGTCTGTTGAGTGACCAGTATGGAATGGGATGTTGGGAACATGAAATTAAATAGGGGTTAATATGTAATCATTAACTTCTTTGGACTATATAGTAGATAGCAGATAAAAAAAGTCTTTATTGTCATATTATTTTGGAGCAGGCCAACAGATGCACAGAGTAAAAAACAATAGATAAAACCAGTTAAATAAAATATAGATTCAGAAATTTACAACAATGCGACTAGCAGATATAAATCAGATACAGTATACGAATCTACCAAAACATTATATCTTTCAGTTAACATACCTTTAATATATCCTTCAATTTGTATGTAGGCTACTGATAAAGTACAGAACAATACTATCTGTTAAAAAGACATGGTCCATTGTGGTAACTACCTGCAAACACCTATAAGTTACACGTTGCAAGTCAGTGGTGGTTTTACATTAAATTACTACCCGGGCAAGACCCCTCCGAGCACCAAAAAAAAAAAAAAAACTGAATTTTGCACAAGCAAAATTATGACCATATAGTGATTCTCATGATCACAACATGACTGGTTAACTATGGTAAACTATAACCATAAACTATGCGAACTATGAGTTGCAGCAAATTGCAAATGTTGAAACTACCATAACAACAATCTGCTGGCTAATTACAGGGCTCAACGTTAATCCAAATTATGGAAATCAATAATAACTGAACTTGTACCAATAACAAATTTGTAACACAGGAGTTTTCCATGTCTTCTGGGTCCATCTCAACTTACAAAAGTTAAACATTTGTCATTCATTTTGAAACAATGGAGTCTTGCATCTTTCAAGCTACAGAGGAGACAAATCATCCTTCTTGTTTTAGTGGTAAGTTCAAAAGACAGCATCTATGATGGTATGGGGGTGCAGTAGTGCCTTGGTTATGGTGTGCTTATTCATCTGTAGAGTTAAAATTAACGCTAAATGATATATATAAGTTTTGAACAGCACAAGATGGCACTCACAGATTATATTTCATGGTAGACCTTAAATATTACCAGATAATGAGGTCAAACTGCATTCTGTACAAAATTCCAACAGTGTGGCTCCATCATAAGGGCAACCAGATGCTAAAATGGCCGGCGTGCTGTCCAGATCTGTCACATTTTAAGCATAATAACAAGGAAAACATGATAAAGAAGATGCCTACCAGTTGGGCTGCTGAAATCATGTCAAGGACAAGAAAGAAAGCCCGTTTTTATATAAAATCATCTTGTCAGTCAACATAATTAACTGTGAAGTGTCCTTCGTTGTTTTTTCTTTAGTCCTACTCAACTTTTCCTGCCTTTTATTGACACTGTCCCAACTTTTTTGAGACACGTTGCTGGCCTAAAATTTTTAATGACCATAAATATCCCATACAACAACAAAAAAATCCAGTTTCAATAACTGAATGTTATCCTTGGACTATTCTCAAAAACATATATTGCTCGTATGATTTGAGAATTATATAATTTCTTTTTTATTTACATTTAACACAACGTCCCAACTTCATCGGAATTGGGGTTGTAGATAGCACACATACTGCGCTGTGATAGGCATTTACTTGTGTAACAATTATCTAGAGCCATGATGGAGTTTAACGTCCAACTTTCACAGTAGCACTCATTAACACTAAGAAACTGCTTGACAACGCTGTCTGCTGATAGCTTAAATTATTCATACATTATATGTCCTGATGTATAACAAATGGATGAACTGGGCAAAAATTGTGATAAGAGCATATTGGTTCATCTTTATCTTTCGTAATATATTATTGATGTTAATATAATTTCGTATTTATTATTATGACACTTCCCAGGGTCTTTGTTATTCATCCAAAGTAAGTCTCTGAGAGGAGGACTTGTACTTCACTTACACAAGTGTCCACGGAGTACTCGTTGAATTATGGAGATGTGAATAGTGGACCTGGTCTGCATCTGGCAGAACTCAGACAAGTCTGTTAAAATAGCAGAAGCACATCCGTTTCCATCACTGTCACTCATAGGAGAAACTCTATGTACTGTATTGCTGAACCAGACATCCAGGCATGGAGAGAATGGGGGAACATTGCCAAATCAGCTGAGAAATTGATGATATCCTTGAAGAGTAAACAAGGAAGATACAGACACTGTGAGAAGAGTTAGCAGTCAGCATATCTGATGCGCACTTCCCCTGAGCTGACAAGAAATAGCCCAGGCCCAAAGTACTGCTCCAATCAAAAGACAGAGTGTTCACAAACTTGCTCAGCGCAGCTATGCACGGTACACAGTGAATCTGTACAACGTAATGTAGTTCATAATGGCAAAAATATATCCATGAATAGAGAACTAAGAACTGAAAACTGCACATTTTCACTGTTGCCCTATAAAACAATCTTGTCGATAACCAAAAAAAGGAACCAAACAAACAGTTCTTTTTACCGTCAGTGGAACACAAATATCCCTGTTGTGCTGTCTCTTGAAGGCGTAGAACAACACAGTATAAAGTCAGATATCCTTGTCTTTTCGCCATTAAAGTGTAAACAGTTTCCTTTAATGAAGGGTGAGACATTGCCTTGCCTGCTACACTCCTCATTCCCTACCTCAGCATTCACACCTACTCTCTCTCTCTCTCTCTCTCTCTCTCTCTCTCTCTCTCTCTCTCTCTCTCTCAGTGTCTCTGTCTGTGCCTCCAGCAAACTAGCAAAGTGTCTGGCAGAGAATCTATTTTTCAGTGTGTCATGTGAAAACGGCCTCATTTTAAAAATCACTGAAAGTATGCTGGGTTTGAGGGAGCACTAAATTCCCTGTGGGGGGATGGTAGGGAAGAAAATCATAACTTATTAATCTTTAGTGGTGTTGATGTCACATCTGTGGTGTGTGGTGTAGAACCTACACCAAGATAAACGATTTATGATACTACGTTATTATTCAGCACAGTGGAAAATGGCACTCTAGAGTGTGCCGCTTGTGAGATGTATATGTGTATACGTTTTTACACAAAAGACCATAAGAGACACTGCGAGGGAGGCAGAAAGGGGGAAAAGACAGACGGTGAAATGTGATTGTGGTGGATGAAGTGGTTCTCAGGGTCGTGGCTATGTACCTGTGAGTGTTATTTCTTTACAGTCCTGATACCTACGGCCACTATTTTAATGGCCATCTCCCTGCCAAGGCTGAGCAAAGCAACACATCTGACAACAACAGGCTCTTCAAGACAATAAAAGATGCACAGGCATATGAGGCGAGCACTCCAAAGGGGTGCGAGGAGAGATTCCATCCTGTCAAAACAAAATCCATTCAGAGTCAAGAAAACACGCATTTGTATGGGTCTGTCCCTGGGGATTGGAAGCAGAGCGAGAGCAAGAGAAAGAAAGAGAGAGTGTGGTTGTGTGACAGAAAGAGAAAGAGAAAGAGAGAGTGTCTGTGGAGAGAGAGAGAGAGAGAGAGAGAACGAGCAAAAGAAAGAGAGTGTGTGGTTGTGTGACAGAGAGGGAATGAGAAGGAGAAAGAGAGAGTGTCTGTAGTGTGTGTGTGTGTGTGTGAGAGAGAGAGAGAGAGAGAGAAAGAGAGAGAGAGAAAAAAAGAGAGAGTGAGTAGGAGAGTGGAAAAAAGGAACAAAGCTGAATGGGAACCTTTCCTTTGTGTCTCAATGGACGCTCAATGAGTCGTGGCGAGCAGCTGCTTTCCTGGGACACGGCCTCCTAAGATTACCTTCGCCATTTTCCTGCTATTAATATTTGATTTTCATTAAGGCTCCTGGATGAAGAATGTCCGGAGGAGAGACTGGGGTCGTGCCAGACCTGATTGCCAGGGATTATTTCCTCCCATTTTGCCAAAACAGAAACCGAAGATAACTCTACGCTGGCTTGGCTTCAGCCTGCCCTCTGACTTAGACTTTTATGTAGCCAGTGGGAGCGTATCATTTCTAATAAATTTCAACTGCTCTCACACACTTACCCCATCTCTTTAAATCAGCCCTGATGGCGTGATGAAAAAAATGGGTGAAAATACAAATCTTTAACACTCTCTCTGATTTAAACCACAGAGACGGTCAGGGCATTAAGCTTGTCTGTGGACTATATTGGCTTGTGGGGATCCTGGGTGTTGGGTTGTTCATTTGCTGTTAATTTGTCATTTTGTACAAGGCAGTCTCTCATACCTCTTGATGGAGGGTAATGCAGGTTTATTGTAGGCAGAGATAGGTATCAGAGCTAAGATGTCAAGTAATATGAGGGAGAGAAAGAAAGAGAGAGAGAGAGCAACAGAAAGAAAGAGAGAGAGAGAGAGAAATGACACAGAGAGAACACAACCCCCATCTCTGGTGTGCTCTGAATCTTCCACCATCACATCAAACCAGAAGAAAAGTGTTTCAGGATTGACTTCAGGATTGAACTCTACATGAGCAGAAGACCAATCAGACATATTTTTCTTTCAGTCTTGAACCACACATGCTTGTTGTTGCTCAAAGAAAGAAAAAAAAAGAAAAAGAGAAAAGGAAAATGCATTTTCACTCAGAGGTTTTGAAAAAAAGCCCCGGTGGAGCTGTCACTGTCTGAGCAGAAGATGAGGGCTATTTCACATGATGAATGCTGCCAGAGTTGCTTTCAAGAGAGCCATGCTTGTCAGAGGAACATGGACCTGCAAGGCATTAGTCTATTGGTCATACAGTGTGTGTGTGTGTGTGTGTGTGTGTGTGTGTGTGTGTGTGTGTGTGTGTGTGTGTGTGTGTGTGTGTGTGTGTGTGTGTGTGTGTGTGTGTGTGTGTGTGTGTGTGTGCGTTTGTGTGTGTGTGCGTAGGCCATAATGGACCGTGGGGAAATAATGTGTTACCTTCCGCGTGTTGTACATGGCAGTCTTTAAGAAGGCCACCGTCATTATGAAATATGACTTGCACATAAACCACACGCCATGTTTATGATTGGTTTCAATCATAATCATGATTTCAGTTTTGTGTTTTGCAGTCTCTTCCTCTCTCTCTCTCTTTCTGTCTTTCTCTCTCTCTCTCTCTGTTTCGCATGCACGCACACACAAATGCATGTGTACACACACACACATGCACCCCCTGTCTGTGGGTACACAAAGTTGCAGGATGTTATGCTGGTAGTGCATGTGTTTGCAAATACAGCTCATTATAAAGTAATCTTGTCAGGCATGCTTTTGTTTTTTTTAGGAGCGGAAGGAATTGGATTTGTGTAGCAGCGCATCTGAATGTGCGTTTACATTTCATCCATAAATCAATAGTCCCATTTGGTTGTGATAACCTGTCATGCAGAGAGGCAATTGATTCTTTAATAAAACGGGCTGATTCGATCCACTGGGTGGCAGAGACTGGAGCAGGACAAGAAGAGGTTTGAGCTGCCAGAGTGCACTAGGTTTCTTTATCAACACTGCTTAAACATCTTGTGTTCTAGACAACACAGCTTAAACATCTTCTGTTCTAGACAAACCAGGAACCACCTAAAGGTCAAAAGGGAAAGGGAGGCTTATCAGCAGGATGAGTGGCAAAGGTAGAAGAGGCTGCCGAACTGTACTGTACAAACGGTGTTCCAATCATCTGGGGTTTTGTCGTTCTCTGCTGTACCACACTTTCCATGTAGGCCTAATGAAGCACTGCACATGTGCAGTGTACAACAATCCTTGACAAAAAGGGCTTTTAATGCTTTATTTTGATACAAAAGCAAAAGCAAGTTTCTGAGCATTTCTATCAGGTTTTCATGCTGTGCAAATATTCTTTCCTCCCCATTAACTTTGATTGTGGTCTGATCTTGTAAGTTCAAAACTGCCAGAGGCGTTACCAAGATGGCGGCCAAGTGGTAGGTCTTTACTAGAACGTCTGTGGTGAGATTGAAGTCAGCTAATCTTTGCACTGAAGGTGTACCGTCATACTAGTGTGATGGGAATGGCCAGAGGGTGAATGTTCTAAAAGATGGTCAACCAAATAAGGGATAATGGACGACACGGTGTTCGGATATCAGGAAGTTAATGCACGTTCAAGGTGGCAATGTGGTCACGACGCGAAGCGAAGGATGCATCACAATGTGACACTGAAGGAAGCCATGGTATAATAAAATGTAATGTGGAATTTTAGAAACTTTCATTGTTATAAAATGCATTTTGTTTTAGAATGTTCAAAAACTCACAGCCTTAAAGGTTAACTGTCGCAATAGTCACTCAACAAGTCAAACACGTCTCCCTGAACAGTGATTGCTAATAAAAAAGAGATATGAAGCGTTCCATCACACCTTAGACCTTATTTTTGGCACATAAAACCTGAGATATAAATCCAATCATCAACACTCAGATAGCTGTTCTGATGTGAAACTTTAAAGCCTGTTTCACTGCGCCATGGCATGACGCGCTGCTCTACTTTAACATATTTTGATGATAACTTTCTCATCTTCAGAGAGCACATGTACCTGTTACTGAGAGATAATCCTCTGCTTGATCAAACAGACTGAGCCGTGGGAGGAATGGGGAGTGGGTGGAGCGGTGGCTGGTGCTGCGATCCTTACATAAGCAGATTACCCATGTTTAAAGTGAAAACATTATGGTGCTTTGGTTGCAGACCGCGCCAAGGCTGTTGGGTCCACATTGCATTATGCGATACAGTAATCACACAAGCATCAGTCTGGCCAAATTATTATCTTTTCTTCTGTTTTTAAATACATATGATCAGCTGGGGGAGTTGGTTGGAGTGCTGGTTCTGTACAAAAAGTGCAAACTGAAAGGGCGTGTGTGTTCTCCCGCTTTCTGAAGCACCCAGAGTGAGTGTGTAAACACAACGTGCTGTAATGATTAGCATGCAGCCTGTATCATTTTTGTGCCCGTGTCTGGGATAGCTCACGACTTGCTTCCCCCCTCAAAGGAAGACAATTTGGCACGACACTGACCCCAAGAGGTCCACTGTGTATTGCAAGAATTTTTCACAGCTCTCCTGGCAAAGAGTCAGATGGATTTCATGCATTTCAACTGAGGCAGTAAACATTAACGATTAGGCCACCTGCACATCTCTTTTTTTTTTTTTTTTTGGCAGATCCTCCGAACTTTCAGGGTCATGACCTTAGTATTCCTTGGGACAAAGCAGTTACCACTAAAGAGCCAGATTGTCTTCAGACTCCAGCCTGCTGAGAGATCAGGGTAAGATTTGTATGAGAAGGTGTTGGATTATTCATACAGTCAAAGCAAGGGTGCTGGATGAGGGTGTTGGATATAGGGATGACACATTCCCAGCCCTTTGAAGTGTTGGAGGCCTGTTCACTCGTAAAGTAGGCACAGTTAGGATAGAGTGAAGGAGCGATGGAGACAGAGAGAGACGAAGAGAGGGAGACGAGAGGAAGAACGAGACAGAGGGTTAGGGAAAGAGCAGAGAGCTCCTTAACAGTGCCTCAGGCTTCATGTGCGAGTCCACAAGCCTGTCAGAGACAGCTGTGTTCCCTCCCGCTCGTAGAAGGCTCCTGCCTCCTGAAATAAACATGAGAGAGGGGGTCTCGGCAGAATGGAGCGGAGTGGAGCTGCACCACCCCATGCACACGTTGCACACTGCTAAACCTTCGTACTGTGCGTGTCACCAAAAGATGGAAGTCTGGATCAGCAGCACTTAGATCATCACTGGTTCAAAGTCCAACCAGTCAATCAGACAGCAGTTCACTGGGGCAGTTGCCATCTTTTGCCCTTCAGTTGAAGCCAGAGACTGAGACACTGGCCAACTTACTTTTCTCCCTCCAGGTGAACGTACAGTAGCCATCTCTTTTTAGCATCCAAGTCTGACATCAGTATAACTCCTCCACATTCATTTGCCTTCTGTTTTGGTCTGATGTAGGTAGTTTAAATCTGTGGCTTCTGCAGAAGGGAGCCTACTGCACAGAAAAACTTTCAAACGTCTACATTTCAGATCATCAAAACAGCACATTAAAATGTAAATAACTCAATTAATAGCTAGCTCAACAGGGGTGCCTTCCCATGCTGTAGGGAGAGAGGGAGACGGGCAGAGGGTTAAGAGGCCTGCAACAACACAGAAAAACTGGGATGAAATGACAGACGGGCTTTTTTGATCTCTGCTTCTGAACAAGCGGGGTGCCTCCGGATGAAGCCTTTGATATGAGTCTCGGCAAAAAAACCACTGTCCATATCTTAAAATGCACTTATTAATTTGCATGTTACAGATGTAATATCTTAATGGGGTAGGAAATCCAACAGATGCATGCATGTGATTGCGTGTGAGGCGTGTGTGCGCATGTGTGTGTGCATGTGTGTGTATGTGTGTGTGCATGTGTGTGTGTCGGGAGGGAATACTAGGGATGGATGTGTTGTGAGCCAAGCTTAGTAGTGCTTGAAGACAACAGAAATGTTTCATACAGCATCAGAGACAATGAGAGATGGAGACAGATAGAGAGACAGAAGACCAATATAACACATTTTTCAAGAAATGTGAACCTCACGCATGCTTTCTTGCATTTGCTCTCTCTTATTTCTCTCTTGCCCGTCTAGCAGGTAAACTCACTCCTGTGCTGATTTTTTTTTTTTTAACGGTTCCACCTCTCATTCCCCTTCTGGTCTTTCCTTTGTCTTTCTTTTCCCACTACCCACTTCATCATATCTTTCTTGTCATTCTCACCACCCCCCACCCCCCCCCCACCCACCCACACACACCACCACCACCACCACCATTTCAACATTCTCACTCTTCCTCTCATCCACCCACATCTGTCTGTCTTCTCACCCTTTGGCATGACAGTTCGCCCTGCCCTCTAGCACCCATCCCTGCTGGTGTAAATGTGTGTGAGCCAGTCACGCCACCTTCTGTGGCTTCACTCTGATCTGTGTGTGTCTGTGTGTGTGCGCACACACTCACACACACACACACACATACACACACACACGCACACACTCAACAACAGGTGGATGAACATAGAGTAAAGGAACGCACAGTACATTTCAGCCAAGCACTGATGTACAGTAGGCTACACTCAAGCAGAACCACAGTGTGATTTGTAGCAGATCGGGTCTGACTGCAACCCAAGCATAGCAGAACCCAGATCAGCTGGGTTAGACAGAGTCTGTCTCT
>CM050207.1:18489782-18504782 GCA_027475355.1 Coilia nasus
AGTAAATGATAGAGGATACTGAACATAGCTAAATCACCCAAGCCAGCCACCATTAATCAAAGAAAATAAGAGTAGTTTATAAAACATGTTCATATATGGTACTTCACACACGCAGGGAACCTTCAAATATGAGCAACTGCAATTTCCAAATCAATTGGGCTATTAGAGAGAGATAAATAAAGACGCATTGCCTAAGGGAGGCTGAGGAGTCAGTTATGCACTGGGCTTAGATGAAGCTATTGATCAACATGAGAAAATTGCACAGTAACATGAATAAAAGACTATTCCTTTGGGGTTTTACATTGCCTAGCTTGTTTCACTAAATCATTCCTCTCCACATGGTCCCCCAAAAGACATGCTCACACTTACACACTTACACACTTACACACACACACACACACTTACACACACACACACACACACACACACACACACACACACACACACAATTTTAAGCCACTGGATCTCTTATTTCATCCATCTGCTATGCCTCCTTATTTGATGATGACCTTTCCCAATTCCAGTTGTCCAATTCATAAAGAAACACACATACACACGCACACATACACACACACACACACACACACACACACACACACACACACACACACACACACACACACACACACACACACACCCAGCCCAAGTTCTCCCATTCAAAAGCATTCACAAGGCCACAATCCATGACAGCTTGCTGCGCTGACATGGCGATAAGACATCAAAGTGATATTGACAAGACCAACAGTCATTTACTTTAGCAGGAATGCTTTGCATGGTGTATGTGGTTTCCCAGGAAACTCTGACGCCCTGCCAAAAGCTCTGCTTTGCCATGCAGGGCCCCTGGAGAGCTGGCTAAGTGGTTGCCGTCAGAGCAGAGCAGAGCAGAGAATAGCAGCAAGATTCGTTTATACTGAGGGTTGGCTGGATGGACGTCATGCTTTCATCCCTCACGGAGCCCGTAAAGTACTGCTTCCCCTCCTAACCCTCACAGACAAGCAAGCGTCTAGACTGCAGCTTCATACTTAACCACACTGACAATGTAGAAGCACTGACAACAGACTTGTAAAAATAGAATTGCTGTGATGATGAAGCACGGGTCACTACCAGTGGAGTTTATTGTGGGGCTCTAAGGCTAAACTTCAGATACTTGTAATGAGGGAGGTTAACGCTGGGTCTTTTTCTCCCCGTGTGCGCGCGCAGGTTGTGGCATGATGTAGTTTTTGCAGTGCAGCCGTCCACCACTGGCTAAGCACACCACAAAGGCTGTGCTAACAGTGCCATCTGTTGTTCTGATAAAGGTACTACAGTTCCACTAAGTTCTAAGTGACCACTATGTTCGCCATGAAATGAGATCATAATGAAACACTCTCTACCTCACACACCAAGCCTTCCAGTCATTACAACCTGTTATTATCAGGGACTGTGGCTACAGAGAGTAGAAGTCCTGCCATGTTTTGGTTATACCTGTTCACCAACACAGGTGACTTTACCGTCTACCTGGATGAAGAACTGTGCTAAAAAGAAAAGATTTAAATGGGTTTGTGACTGGTTGGTACAGATACATGGTATGGCCTTTTACTCTGTGAAGCTGGCTTGCCCTAGCCTGGTAAACCCGCCCCTCGTACTTCATTTCATTTGAATGACATGAAGTATGAAGTACGAGGGGCTGGTTTACCAGGCTAGGATTACCCATCCCTGGTTGTTATTCTGCCCCACTGTTTAACATTTTTAAAGTCAAGTGTATGTGTAATGATGTAATCCAGTCTTAGCAATGTGTATGTTTGTCAAAGAGATAGGGGATGTTAGCACTTCTGAATACACAGGATACACCAAAAATTAGTTTTTAAAGTTACTGCTCTGTATCTCACAAACACACATGCACTCAGAGAGAAAATGCCTTCATTTTTCTGTTGTTTACATGTTAAACTCCTCTATAATGTGTTTGTGTTTAAACTAGATTTTAAACTGAGTCATTTTTTAAAGTCCAGTTAAACAGTTAGACAAGGAACACACACAAATAAGAGCATTTGAAGTCTCGCACACGCACACGCACGCGCACGCACACACACACACACACACACACACACACACACACACACACACACACACACACACACACACACACACACACACACACATCCTTAGTTGTTCCAGTAATGCTACTAGCACAGTTAAGCCCTTGTAAGCCAATATGGGCAGTAGCTCTGAGAGGAAACTGAGTCACTAACTGCTGTGAATGAGCACCACACACTCCCACACATGGGGCATTCCACATGTCACTGCGCTCAGATCAGCCTGCTGGCTGTGTGTACAGTAGACGCTTGTCTGCGCTGCCTTTACTTCCTAAATGTGTTTTGGACAGGGTGTGGACATCCTCTCTACTAAAATTAGGGAAGGGAGTGGTGTTGGTGTCAGTCTCCTAATGCTTGGCATAGAGTTGTGAATGCCCTGTCTGCTACATCCCAAACGTAATGGAAAGCCTACTGTAACACAGAAACAGAGTGCCCAAAATAACAGTCTCTGAGTCACTTGGGAATGGTAATCACAGTATAAAGTCGGCATCTGCACATTTGGTATGTCTAAATATTTTGCCTGGTGCATAGACTGTAAAAAGCACTGCTTTTACACCCACAAATGGCATACACCTGTGAATTTTCATATGATATATGGCATTGTTAAAGTTAAACTAGCATAAAAGATCAATACAGCATGCTTTTCCTTTGGTTCTATGCTTCACTTCTTAGACTGTAACTAAACAGCTATAATAGTGCCAAAAACAAAAAGGGAGATGGTTGTATAGCGTTGTATTAAAAAAATAAAAACAGTCCAAACTTTGTTTATCTCATGGATGTGATTGACAAAGGACAATAAACGCAGAAAAATCCACAGAGCACACAGTGCAGTGTGGCAACAACATGGCCATCACACACACACACACCGCAATATCATTCTGTCAAAAAGGGCAGAAGTGCAATATTCAAATTTGTTAGTGTAAATACATTTGCATGATGTAGGAGGGTTGCATTTTCAGGTAGGAAAATCAGAAATTCCTGATTAATCAGGAGAAATCACATTTATGCTGTTTTTAATGCAACACTACACAGGCATTACCCTGGAAATAGTCATTTCGAAATCAGAGTTTGAGAAAATAAATCAGGCGAAACGTCTTCTTCTATGGAATGACTTTTATTTCCGTGACCTGCACCATTCTTGTCTGTCTTGCAAATGACAGGACATCAGCCTTCAAACCCAGCAATCTAATAACAAAAACATGATCTGCCTTAAAATAAGTATCATTTATTGAATACATCCACTCGATTGTTTGCTTCTTGACATTCAGAACATATTGTACTGAGTGAAACTGAGTGCTTGATATTTTAGATAGAAGCAAACATAAATCCACTTGTGTGTTTTAACAGACCAGTACATTTAAAGCTATTGATTACAGACAGTGAGGACACAAGACACTAGTCTTCAGTGAGTATTAAAGCATCTAAACAAAGTCACAGTAGCTCATACCAGCTGTGTTGGAATATGCTCACAATCTTCCCATTGAAAAATAGGCTTTATCAAAATGAGCCTTCAAAGTACACACTTGGTTTTTTTTAAGCCAACTGTTTGGGACAGGTCCGTATACGTTGGTCCCCAAAAACACATTCGGTGAAAAGAATCAGAAAACGTAGTGGACAGCAAGAGGCCCATTCAGATTGGGATCAGATCGGATGATGTAATGGATGCTCATTCTAAATGCAGTGGGTCTCATGTAGAGTTATTTATTTGCAAATGTTGGGGGTTGGGGGAAAAACACTGTTGTGCTCTCCATCTTTCTTCAACGCTAGTCTATAGCTGAATCCAAAGTGCTCACTCGTACACTATGTAGGACACAAAACAATGTAACTCGCACCCTATACAGTGCTCTATATAGTGAACATTTCTAATTCAACTTATGATTGTGCTGTAGTAAACCTGCATTTCATACACATTTGTATTCTGTAGGCTTAGGCCCCTAAGCCACTTCACAGCATATATGTGGTCTGAATACATACTCGCTACTTTTTGCTCCAAAAGCAAAAGGTTCAGATGCAGTACTTTCCCCCATTTTTTTGCCATTTACGTCGACAATCTAGAGGGAACAGGGTAAACATAAACCACCCCCTCTACATTCTTCAGTGTCACTGACTGGAAAGACTACAGTGGCAGTTAGGGGTTCTGTTAGTTTTGTGTTAGTGAATTATCAAACCCAGAGGTAGAATATCATACAGCGTACAAAACAGGCTGATATTACCCCCTGGTGATTCCACATCGGAACACAACCTGCTGGCTTGTGTTTGTGTTTTAGCTCTAGAATGGCCAAGATTCTACTCCCTTTAGTGCTTTGCTCTTAAAGCAACACTAAGTAGTTTTCGTCTTTGGTTGCCCTGCAAGTTGGAAGCAAAATTCTCTCTCACACAGACAGACGACCCCCTACTCCAAACTTACTTAGTGCGGTTATAGCCCATGGAGAGCGGCAGAGCGAATTCCGACATGCATTTCACACAGTTACAAGTTGATGAACCACTGAAATGATTTTGGAAACATTGTTTTAAGGTTGAAAAAACTACTTAGTGTTGCTTTAAGATCATAGCTTGACTACAGAACAGGCTACCGGGGCAAAGATTATGCCAATTGCCTTGATGTAAACCTTTTTCTTGAAATGACAGAGCAGTTTAGTGGTTCAGCTTTTTTCACCCACAGATTGCAGCATTCTGGAGTTTGCATTTATTTGTGTTCTTATTTCTCTTGTAGGCACAAATTTCAAGCAGACAATGTTGCTGTTGATGAGACATAATGACAGAAATGGTGGTCTTCATGCAACCCATTCTGTGAAAAACAAGCTCTCTCACATCCAATCAGAGGCCACATGAATTGCACTTAATAATTCAATGTACTGAAATCAGGCCAATTCAGAAATAAGGCAGAACAAATGCTTCCCTTTCATATATAACATATAGAAGACAGTACATCTTGGAGCAGGATAAGGACTTCGAACCATCTTTAACCTTCAAATTTAGATAAACAAATATCATCTATTGTTGCTGGAATAAACAAATTGTCCAATTTGGATAAGGAGTATTACCCCACAAGAAAGTCCCACAGACGGTGAGTACAACCAGTCGCGGACTTTGAAGACTACAGTGCAGCACGGTACAGTGACCTTCATCTTCCAGAGGAAACCACTGCAAAAGACGACTTTAGGTCGTGGCCTGGCCTGCTGTGGCCTTGGGTCAGACCAAGTCCTGTTGGTTTTGGGGGTGCACCTAACCTGACGGAAGGAGTTTAAGGTTGAAGTTGAGATGGGACCTGAGTGGTCTGCTAAGTGTGCCCTCGCCGTCACACCCCCTGGAACTACCTCTCCTGCACCTCCTCTTTCTCCTGCACCTCCTGCTCCTTGGCCGTGCCCTCGGTGTCTTCACTGGGCGTGTCACAAGCGGGGTTCACAAAGCCCTCGAACGCCTCGTCTTCGTTGTCGTCGGCTTGCACAAAGTCATTCTCCCACTCCAGAGCACTGGAGTCCTCGGAGGCCGAGGGGGGGCGGCTACCCAGGGCCTTGCCACCGGGCCGCAGCGCCGCACGGAGAATGTCCTCCTCGGTCTTCGAGCGCTCCCACGTTAGACCCGTACGGTTTATGCCTGCAGTCAAAGTCACATAGTCACAAACAAGCGAACACACGCGAGCAAGCGCACGCACGCACAAGCACACACACACACATGCGAGTAACTTCTATTACATTTTATACAACATCCGAACGTCTTTAAGATTGAAATAAGCTGTACTGAAATGGCCGCAAATGTTTGTGTATCACAACAAACATTAGTACACTAATATTGTGCAATAATCACAATGTCATTAATATCATAGTTAGGGTTCAGGTGTAGCGTATTCATTTCGAAACCCAGCTAAGAATAATCACCTTCCTCATCCTCCCACTCCAAGTCTAAGGATGTGCCGTCGTCGTTTGTGGAGCGAGTCTTGCTGGTGAAGTCCCAGCTACTCTCCGTGTTCGGGGTGGCGACATTGGTGTCGGACGACAGCCCTGAGAGAACCAAAATCAGCTTCACTCCAAAAGCACAACAATCAGAGCACACACAGCAATGGACTCCATTGTCCACTACAGTCTCAGTGGTACACTGATAACATTTTGTGAACCAAGCATTTGTTACAAGTACTCAACACACTACAAAGAAGAAAGTAAGTACTAAACAAGAATCAAGTAAAAACATTCTGTATGACAGCGTTTATGAACTAACTTTGCACTTAAAAGGGAAAATGAACATGAACCTTGAACACCAATCAAATGGACATCATTATTGCTTGATTCACACATCAAAGGCTTTTGTGTAAACCATCAGCAAAAACCCAATTAGTGGCTTTATGTAATGATCAAGTTGCCTAAAAATAACCCCTTGTCTTTTAAAAAAAATAGCTCCTTGTTATCTCCTCCCATCTTCAAACCTGGGCACTTTCTGCTAGGGGTTATCATGCCTAAATGAAATGCTGGACTAAAAGTTTATAGTTGTGAGCTACTCAGTCTGTGATCACATAAATCTGTTTTAAATGCCATCACAAAGAGATTCTGGCTCACATTTAATTAAAGTGGTTAAATGAGTGCTGTCCCAATTTAATGAATGTCCTATCTTTATATATCAGACCAGGGTCACAAAAGGACTCCTTGCACTCCTCTTCAAAATGACACAGCCTTTTTTAAGAGGATAATTTGTCTTCAACCTGACTTGGAACAAACACCCCAGGTACACCCAGAGCACACTGCATTTTAACTGCGTAGTGTCCCATGGCTTTCACAGTGTAAGTACGCAATATTAATGTGAATATAAAAATATATTCAGAGTGAGACATAACAGGATCTCCAGCTCAGACTGAAGTTTTAAAAAGAACATATTTGATGTCTTGCATGTTTTAAATAAAAGTTGTTTTTAGTTTTCGTTAAACCCAAAGGAGAGTTTCATGGCCTTAAAGATTGCCATGCCATTCCATGACGAAAGGTCATGGCATTTTTAAATATTTTAAGCTTCACTGATAAAAGAAAATTAAAAAAGGTAGAAATGATTTTTACAATAACATATGCTACAACCACTGACAAACATCTGTTTTGTGTTTGTTGGTTGTGTTCTTTGAATTAAATGTTTAACTGTCAGTATAACATGTAAGGATATAAATGTCTAGCCTGGTAAACCCGCCCCTCGTACTTCATTTCATTTCGTGCAGAGGGTCTGGAACAGAGACCGCCAGAAACGATTTGCTGGAGGTGTGGACTCTGCTGAAGTTTTAAAAAAGTGCCTCTGCCTGTACCCAATCGCTAACGCCTGGTCGTCACGTATGCAATTAGCCTACCTACGCACTACAATTCAAATGTAGCACACAAGGTCAACGTCACAGCTAACGAACACACCCTCTGTTCGGTGATTGGATCGTACTTTCTGCGACTTGCCAAATGCTCCTCAAGAGATTCCGGTCCAGACCCTCTGCACGAAATGAAATGAAGTACAAGGGGCGGGTTTACCAGGCTAATAAATGTCTCAAAACATGTGCTGTATTGTTTGTAGTATTAGTGTGGGACACTTTTAGATCCATTTTCAAAGAGCTGCAATGGAAAGTTCTGGAACCACTGGCCATGAGTGACTTACGGGTACTGCGAAAGGCTTCCGACTGTGCCTTCACACTCTGCAGGTAGACCTCAAAATCCCCACCAGGAGCATGCCTGTAGAAGGGCGACAGCAGCAATACGCAGGTAAACATCACTCACTAGAGACTTCATTTTTTACGACCGACTATCAAGGATTACTGACAGAATCGATGTGAAATGCCCTCCAGTCTGATGAAAGTATCTGATGTAACAGTAACAGCAGGGTAAAGAGATACTCACTTCCTCTGAGTCGGAGCAGACTCAGGTTCCGGCTTGCCTTTGCTCTCTTCTGCTTGCTGCTGCTTTGGAAAGGTTACACATTTCATTAACGAGATACACATACAGACTATACAGCTAGCTCATCTCTCTGCCGCCACACTACATGATCTAAAAATAGTGTAACAAGTTAATGCCGCACAAGAGTTTGTTGTGACCTGACAGCATGTCAGAATGAACAAATATTGTGTTTCTTTGTTGCAATAAAATGGAAACAAAGCAAGGCACAGTGATTGAAAGCAACAAAAAAAAACATAATTGGATTATGTAACAGAATATGAACTGATATCTGCATAAGTAAAACATAAAAGTTAGGTCTTCAGTGTTTGAGTAATATTACACCTCAGGTAATATTACTGAAAATATTACAGTGTGATGACAGGCTGTTTTGTACACAGCATATTAGTTTTTTTTTTTTTTTTTTTAATATGACACTCAGACAATGTCTGGAGATATGGTAGACAAAATGGATAAGATTACAGCCACAACAACTGATCAATTAAATGAACTGATCATTAGTCAGACAAGGGATAAGCTTTGACTGACAAGCTAAATGGGAGCAAAGCATGGAGGCAACAGTTAATGTTTCTCACCACAGTAAGTTGTTACTCGAAAAGGTGTGTACTGAAGGCATTTCATAATACTATAAGGGGGTGTGGTTATTGGGGTGGGCAAAAAAATGGGAGGGGACTGGGCGTGCCCTGTGCCGCCTCACCTCCTGCAGCCTTCGTTCCCGTGCCAAGCGGGCAGCCTCACGCTGGGCAGCACATATAGCCTCCTCTTCTAGTCTTAACTTCTCCTCTTCTGCCAATAACTGGGCATAACATAAACAACAGAAAGCGGGGGAGGGGGGTTAACGGCTCAGAACAGAAGGATAAAAACAGAATGAGACAAAACAAAAATGTAATGTACAAGTGCAAATTAATTTAATGAAAACACAAAATCTGAAAATTAAAAAAAATCTAAAGAAAGCAAAGCCTTAAGCCCTCAACTGATGAAACATACCAGGACTTCATTACTGCCTCCAATTTTACATATCCATATGCCTTCCTATATCATTTAGAATTTCTGCAAGAGCTTATATCTAAATGTGAGATCAGACCCCATTGTTCCCACCACTTTTTCCACCGCTTCCAAAAGCTCAAGGTCAACACTACACAGTTCAATGAAACAGCAATTCTCCAGGACCAGGATGTCCCTAATTCCCAGATGCTATGAGGTAAGTGTCCTGTGCACCTGACAGAGACTGCTCCTGCCCTGGTCTATGTCTTCCACTGGGCAAAAGCGAAAAAAAAAAAAAAAAAGAGCTTATGGACACTTCTGCTGGATAAATAATCTCCCAGCGTTCTGCTCTTGCAGAAGAAATTTGGTGTCAGACTTTGGCAAGGGGAGCTGGAGGAGCCCCAGCCAGAGCCTACCTCTGCTTGCAGCTTCTCATCGATCAGCGTCTGCTGGTCTGCGATGGCGGTGTAGCGGTGCTCCTTCAGGTGGCCGATCTCCTCGTCGTTGATTGGCCTAGGGGGGTCAAAACCAGGAAGAAACACCCACAATCGTCATGTGTGCTCTAAAATGTATACCTAGTGCACACTGCCAATCCCTGGATCCTGCAGCTCTCGATTCTTTTCCCCCCACACATGCGCACAAGAACACACTGAGCTGGACAGAGATAGAGAAAAAGAGAGCAAAGGATGAGCATTTCCACAGAGACCATGCCGCCAGGCAGAGGCTGGCTTCCCCTGGGGTGCCTTTGAGATGGGGTTCAGCAGAGATGAGCTTGGTGTTTGAGATGGTGATCGACATGCTTGGAACATTCCATTTACCCCCCAAATCCCTTAAGCCATCACAGCACAGCATGCCATAGGGTAAACCCCACTACCACATGAAAGCCATGCAAATGAATACTGAGACTACAACTCTGGAGACTCCGAAGAGTTTTCTGGTCTTGTCTTGACACAACGTGTGCCTGATAAGACTGTGTAGTCTTTACAGAACTGGCAATAAATGAGTAAATCCTCAGATGAAGAAAAGTTGTTAAACATGCAGTGTAGCATAGCGCAGGCAGATGTGAATGAAGATGAAGGGCAATGGAAGCGTAAAGGGTGACAAGCAGCTGATTGAGTAACCGTTTTGCTTGGACTATCGCCACGGTAATTATCATTAGATACATAGATTTGTTTTAAAGAAAAGCAGGAGACTAAAGAGAGCCAGTGACCTAAAGAATCAGAGTGCTGTCAATTTTGCCCTTCTACAAAAATAATCCATTCTTGTAAATGGGCAAAGAACAGAAAAATACTATTCATTTGTTAATGGTGAATGTGATGGAAATGATGTGCATGACTGCACTGGAACACCACTGAAAATAATGTGTATCCTACCTTAGACAAGTTTCTGAACTTTCTCCCTGTAACAGAGACGGTGTTATAGGAATGGCTGCAAAGGAACCCGGACCAGAACAGGTAGGGGTATTGTGCACAAACTTGCATGCATAAAGAGTCTCTATTTCTTACCTCATCACTTTCGACAAGGTTCTCAAACTGAAATATGTGTATAAAAGAGAGATTTGTCAGACTCCAACATGTGAGAATGAGAATTCTTATTCCGTTCAATTTAACATCTATTTCACGATTGACTTACTGTACCTCTATGGTATAATGCTCCCCGGTTGTACTGCTTCTGAAGTACTTGGACCTGTGTATTTAAATTAAACACACTGTTTAATGCTCCAAATTATGTTTTATTTGTAAACAGCTGGCCTTTACACGCAATTCTGTTTTCCCTCTCTATAAATATAAAGACAGTAAAGATAAGGCAGATTTCATTAACCATAACCATTGTGACAACAATTGCGCCACAGCAATATGTCAAACTGTCAGCAGGTTCAGTTTCGGGACCCAGATGATGTCAAAACTCAACAAGGCGACATTTTTAAAATAAATACAGAAAAAGAGATTGTACACAGTCGCATTCTGCCATATCACTGATTAAAAGACAACTCGGCGTATGATCTATGAGTCGTGAATGTGTCATGCAACCTTTTGAAATTGAAAGCTATTAAAAGTCAAACGCGTCGGGACGGGGCGTGGTCATTGGAAAATGTGGCTAGTGATGCGGAAACAGTATGTTAGTCAGTTCTGTAATTTGACTGCTCTTTTTTCCATATATACGAACAGCTAAGAAGATTAAGACGAACTATTGAGACCTTTCCTCGCAGCGTAGTGCAGTCTGCTGACAAACACTAACTTATTTTGGTGACTAGGTTAGCCATCAAGACCAGCTGTTACAGCTGATTTCTTTTGCACGCACTTGGGCACACAAATCGTTAGCTAGAAACGTCTGCTTACCCTCCTCCTCGTTGAATTCTATTCGCTTCCCTTCTAAATAACGCATAGCAGTGACTCCAGCAGTTCCCCATTGCATTATGTCAGGGTGGACAGCCAGGATGATCCACTAGCTGTGTTGAAACTGGATAGTTAGTTGGCAAGCTAGCCAGTAAAGCTACAGATCAGTTGACCAGGATCATGATGCCAGGAACAAACCAAGAGTCCTTGCTAACACACCGCTTTACATACAAGCAGAAACTCGCAAAACCAGGTGCGGCTTCTGCAGGTAAACATGACTATTTATTGTTTTTTAGATCGGTGTTCAGCAGCTTCAAACAGCCCCATGATGACTGACCAAAGGCAGAGCAGTCATAGCAGGTTCACCTGACGTTAGCTCAGGGGTTAGCTGTCCTTTTGTTTCCTCTTCCTGACAACTCATACGTCATTAATGTTTTAGCTACGGCAAGCCAGTAGGTCCAAACATTGTATTCACTTTAGAACCAGCAGGGGGAGACAGATAACAGAAAGTGGTTCAGGGAAACTAGGCCATGATATACAGTACAAGGCGTACCCTTCATCTCTCGTCCTTAACCTTTATATTCTCAGAGAACCCCCCCACCCCCCACCCCCCCACACACACATACACACACACCCGTCCCAATCTGAATATTGAGAACACATGTCAGGTCCCACTTATTGGTTCTTCTCAGCCTACGTCCTGCAGGTTCCAAAAGGTCACAGGGATTAAAATCCAAGGCGCGGGCGGACTTTGACGCCTCATTCCCTGCAAAGAAAATCAGACATCACAGCGTGTGAAGCAGTGGGCACAGATTGTCAAGCAGGTACCACTGCCCTGTCCTGCGCACTGCTGATGATTGCGCACTCTCACACCTGCTGCTGGTGGCAGGGTGCCCTGGGATCTTAATGAAAAGTAGATTATACCTGGAGACAGGGACCACCGCACCGTTGACTCCCAACAGGAGCACAGGAGCGACAGCCGTCATGATGTCGCTGTCTGGCAGTGTGCGCGGAAAAGAAAGAACCCAGAGCGGCAGACAGACTACTAAACTGAACCGTTCAACCCTAAAAATGGAACATAGTGACGCACTGCCTTCACCTCGTTGCATAAGAGGTTAATTTCTCCTCTGATAGAACATCAGTGACATTTGGGAACGAGGCTTCTTGCAGCGCTGTCTGTGCTCTTCGGCAGTCCATGCACTGAATTAGGCTTGTCCCGATCCAATATCGGCATCGGATCGGCCGCCGATATTGGCAAAAAAATGCGTATCGGTATCGGCGCGGCGGCACAGAAAAAAATCCGATCCGTTAAAAAAAAAGTCCGGTCCGGCGCACCTACTCAGATAATCCATTCCAGTTTTAGCTGTGGTTTCGCTAAAATCCGGTCCGCATTTTCCAGCACACCAGCATTAGCGTCTCCCAGTTTGTAGATAGAGATGGAGCAAAAAGTGTGGAGGAGATTGGGGAGTAGAGGGCATTTTTGTTTTTAAATAGTTATAATAGATATTATTTGCACTGGTTTTTAAAGCCTTGGTTAACACCTGCTCAAGAGCAGAGTACTGATGCTGAGTTAATAGACTATTTTACACAGAGGTTATTTGTGTGTTCCATGTTTGTTATTTTTAATGTTGTCTATTTTCTGTTTATCCCTGAATAAACAGGTCAGTTTCTTGTTACCAACCATTGTGTATTCAAACTCACTTAAGTCAGCTGGCTAGTTGTTATCAAGAGTACTAAAACCCTTTTCAATATGAGTCTAATAACTAAGTAAGAAGGCTAAATAACTTTAATACATGCTCGGTTGGATAGGCCGGTATCGGTATCGGCCACCAGTATCGGTATCGGCTCGGAAGTGCAAATACAATATCGGTATCGGATCGGAAGTGCAAAAAGCTGGATCGGGACATCCCTACACTGAATACTGATGTGTTTTCTAAGAAAAATTTGAATCATGTTGTTCATATGTGTTGTAGCTGAGATATTCAAGCAGACTGCTTTCGATGTTTAACCATCCAAGATATGCTGGCAGCAAGAGAGCTGGGCTAAAAATAAAAAAGCATGGCCTTGGCCCTCTCCTAAAAACCTTACCTTTGGTTCTGCTGTTACACATGAACTAGGCCCAGGTCTGTTTAGCTTAGGCTACAGTTTTTTAGACTCCAAAGTCCACCGGCTTCTTTAAAGCAACACAAGCATGTAAGGAATAATGAAAATTGTGGACCCAGGGCCTGAGAATCAAGGTATCGTCCACGTGATGCAGAGGTCAGAGAAGAATTGACTGTGGTGGAATAGGTGTCTCGCTGATATCATCTGTTGGCTTTTATTTTTAGAGGATAGAAGCTTGTCTGCAGCTGGTAAAAAAGAAAGACAATGGTCATGCCTTAAAGGTGTCCTTGCATCACTTTTTTCATTAATTTTGCAGTGGTCTCTAGTATTAATGAATGCCCTGTGAGCTGGTTTTGGTGAGGAAAAAAAAGCTTCAGTGCTCCTGTTACAGGCTGTTCTAGTTTGGTGGAGGAGATGGCCTGAGGAGAATGACAGGTTCTTGGCTATGCTAGTTACAGGCTGCAATCTTTCAAAGCCCATTCAATCATAGCACAGCAAAGGGTTTAAACCTTGTAAACACACCTATATTTCTCTAAGTGAATGTGTGTTGCAACGACACTCCTCCGCTAATCACAACTGTGGCATGGCTTTTTCTAACTAACAAACTTGCGTCACTTTGTTTGCCTTTTTCTTATTCGCTCATTTTTCTGCCTACTTTCTTTCTTTGTCCAATGCAGGCAAGCGGCATTGAAGAACATTTTCACGTGCAGCATGCATATGTAACTCCTGTGACCTATTGTATTTCAAAAAGAGCAAGTACTAAATGGTTTCATGTGGAATGAGACCTTTAAGGAGACATCATTTGGTGACTTGTGAATTCACTTGTGTTACATTAAGAAGGCTGCTGTCACAAGATGGGTGCTTACAGTGGCAAGGGTTTGTATTCCAGTTTCTTCCCTATGCTGATCTGGGTTTGTGTCTTTGCGTAAATTTCCAGCCCAACCGCCTCTCTTCACGGTCTTTATTTACTGTTATTTGGGGGGTGTTCCAGAAAGCAGGTTAAGTCACTTACCTGGGTATGTTAATTCACAGCAAGTTGAGAACATCCTAGGTCTTACTGCTTTGCTCTTATTGTGAAGCAAAGCTATATGGTGCTTCTGTTAGGAGGTGTACCACTTACTCTGAGTTAACCTATCTGGCTTGGTCACTGAACCACCTACTTGGAATACCCCCCCCCCCCCTGGGTACCTTAACTGAGATGGCACAGTGCATTATTCAGACACTGAGCCATGTGGAATTCTGAGGTATGTCTGTGTCATTTGTTGTCTGTGGTATTGACAAATGTTTTAACACATCATAAACATGGGAAACGGTGACACTTATCAGCCGTGTTGAGTCTCCTTAGGATGTCAGTTAGGGCTCTACTTAAAAAAAAAAAAAAAAAACACAATGAAAGGACAAGGCCCACTCACCAAACCCATGCAAAGGCATGTTTGTTGTTGTTGCGGTAAAGTCCTGGTAATTGGGGTGTACTTTGCTGTGTTATGTCACTTTGATAATTTGTAATGAGTGTACTTGTGTGTGATATGGGAGGTGTGGGAAGTTTTCAGCAGCACACAGAATTTAAAATATTTCCTGTGGAGGGCAAAGAGTAGGTCTTTT
>CM050207.1:18509782-18534782 GCA_027475355.1 Coilia nasus
TAATGATATCTGCGCAAAAAGGAACAAAGCAAAAAAAAACAGAGGTGGGCGAAAAATGATAATGAAATAACAACAAGTCCCTCCCTGTACTGTAAGCTGGGTTAATGGAGTGAGCGTGACAAGCCTGCGGCGGCAATCAGCCCTTCGTTCTGCAGGGAGACGCGTGTGCCGAAATGCAGCGTGAACCACAGGAAGGTCACGCTCATGATTGAGGGGCTGTATGTAGCGCCTGTCAGTCTTTTTTTTTTTTGAGGGGGGGGGGGGGTAGGTGCCTGTCAGTCTTTAATTGCATAGGACAGTGGAGGAGATAGACAAGAAATGAGAGAGACAGAGAGCAAGAAATATGGTGGGATGCAGAAATGACCTAGGGCCAGACTGAAACCCAGGTCCCCAAAACATGCTATGGACACCTTAGTCAACTGGGCCCCTGTGCCCCCCAAGCTCCTGTCAATCTTCACGACAAGCTGTTTATCTTCCTCAAATGTGCTGGAAGACGGAGATAAAGCTAACCATATCAGAGTTCGATTAGAGCGCTGTTTGTTCCTAACAGGAAATCTGGCTAAATTAGACCGAATGCTCAGTCATGAGGTGGGCTCAGTGAGCAGTCCTGTGTTTGAGGGCAACAGATGAGCAGACCTCTGCACACGCCCTGGTGCTGTGTGTCAGCTTGCTCGAATGATTTGACCTAGTAAAAGGTCCACTCCCAGCCTCCCTTGCACCATTTGTGTCTGTGCATTGTGAAGCTGCACACTCTAAGCAGTGGAAAAGACCCCTCTTATCCAGCCCTTTTCACAGTCTGCTGTTCCTTCCACCCCTCTGTCACGGCCTCTTCACAGTCGCATTAATCCCCCCCTTAAGCAGGGGAAGGAGTCACGGTCTGCGGGGGCCATTTGCAGGAGAGACGCCCCTTGTGTTTTTTCTGACAGGCACGGGCTCGTCGCTGTGACACCAGAGGAACTGGAAGGCGCCGGATCACCGCTCGCTCCCCGGTGGCCGCTTGGCACAGCTAAGACAGGTTGTGCCCAGAATAGCTTAGCGTGAGGGGTATGGGGGACTGCAGACAAGTGGGAAGATTGCCACAAAAAAAAAAAATGTCCTCAATCTTTGGCAAAGAATGTTAAGGTTCTTTTACCAAATTAACAACCATGGGCACTGGACCCGATGTAGATACATAGTGTGGACTCCTATTATTATTAGTATTAACCAAACTGTCTGTGAGTAGAAGTATTAACTTTCCTGTTGGACTGCGTGCTTCACTAGAATGGCAAACCATGTGCTAATGGCATTGGGATGCAAATGTGTTAACCACAACACTGAAGGCCAAGTTTAGGATGTCACTCAGTTAGTATTACAAAGCTCTGAGTTGTTGGCCTCTGTCCCAAATATTCATATACAAACACATGTATATTATTCAGGCTAGCAGGCTAGTACCTGCGCTCAGCAGTGCATTTTGCTACCTTATGCCCCTCCTTCAGCCAACTTTACTGAGGTTTCGGCTTGCCTGGAGCAAATGTTTTGGTTATCAATGACCTAACAGAGGCAGGGTTATGTTGCTCGGTGGGAGAGCTGAAAGAGTTAATTTTGACTAAGTACGCTGCATTCAGGCACACAGAACGCCTGCATTCAGGCAGGCAGAATAGTTTTAAAGTGTATGGAGAGACTTTTTGCACAAAATGAAATGAAGTGTATTAGCATGTACTGGCCTATCGACAGAGTTAACTGGTTAAACACAATCAAGTGTTTTCTTAAACAATGTCCTTGTGATAAGAGCCAATTCACCGTACAGTGTCTGTAATTATCAATCAGATCATCATATGGGCCCACCAGGTGGCATTGCTACAGAACACACATAAGGACAATCTGCATTATGTAAATGAATCATGCAAGCGATGGTTTAGCTTTCAAAAAGGGTCAACTGCCAACAACAGTGTCAAACCAGAGAGTGGTGCAAATAGATCATACAGCCTATTAGCGTGTGAGAGTGAGGCTTCCAGAAAGAGAGAGAGACAGAGAGAAAGAGGGGGGTGAGAGAAAAAGAGAGCAAGAGAGTGAGAGGACATAGAAAGAAAACAAAAGCAAGAAAGAGAGAGAGAGAGACAGGGAGAAAAGGAAATGAAGATAGAAGGAGGCAGTCGTGTTTTAGCTGATTTGAGAATCCCACTCCTCCCTCTGAGAGAGAGAGTGAGAGAGGCATGCCGAACACCCAGAGACGGATATATCGCCTCCCACTGCCGCTCGCCATGGCCTCCTGCATCTTAAAGCGGCACGGCGGCCCACACACTCGCACATGTGAGCAATTTTAACATCCACAGGTCAGGGACCCCTCTGAGTAGCACAAACAGCACATCACATGTGGGGGAGTTGGGATCCTCAGCACTGGCATATGGAAGGGTACATGTGAGGCCAAAAGATCAATGGGAATGCACAGGTTGGAATAGAATAGAATAGAATAGAATAGAATAGAATAGAATAGAATAGAATAGAATAGAACAGTCTTTATTGTCAAGTGCACTTCCTCTCCATTAGTATGTAGTATAGTATAGTAGAGTATATCAATAATCTTTAAAAATAAAAATGAAATACATTTGTAATTCGATCCAGCCTTACAATTTGAAGAAGAAGAGAAGGCAAGAGAAGAAGAGAAGAGAAGAGAAGAGAAGAGAAGAGAAGAGAAGAGAAGAGAAGAGAAGAGAAGAGAAGAGAAGAGAAGAGAAGAGAAGAGAAGAGAAGAGAAAACAGGCTGCTTGACCAGAAAAGCCCACCGAAGAGCTTGTTTTGTTTTGTATATCCAGAGTACCATCTCATGTCATGTCTCATGTCTCATTCACACACCGGTTGCAAAGGCTACAGTGCAAGGCATGCCAATCAGCACACTGGGAGCAGTATGGGGTTCAGTGTCTTGCTCAAGGACACTTCGACCTAGCCAGGAGAAGGTGGAATCAAACCAGCAACCCTTCGGTTGCCAGGCGACTCCTCTACCCATTGAGCCACTGTCGGGCCGTGAGGGCTGTCAGGATTTCACATGGCTGGGCTTCACATGGCAGGGCTGTCCGGATTTCACATGGGCCAAGATGAGGCTGTCAGGACTAAAACTGGGACTGTGCTGAGGCTCCAGAGCAGGTATACCCCTAACAGACCGACCCGGCTCAGTTCAAAATAGCAAGCGGAGACAAACATTTCTCTTACATCTTTTAAAACAGCTTTTCATTTCTTTTCAATTCTCTGCGCACATTTGTGAACACAATCAAACAGTCTACGGAAATACTTCACAACTAACAAACATCACCATAGACTAAGGGCTGCCTATGACCACACGTAGACTTTTTACCTTAAAAAAGTGCTCCCCTTGAAGGAATGCGTCTCCTTGACCCACGGATTCATGTTAAATTTTGGCTAGGGGAAAGTCTAGAAATTTGTCATTTGAGAAATGAGAATGGTATGGCCCAGCACTCTCTCCTACAGCCCAGCACTCCCTGCTAAGGGTACCTCACTGATTCTGAGTGCAGGAGTGTGTTGTTCAGCATTCTCAGGGGAGGAAGGGGGGGAACAGCAGTCATGGTTGGCTGATTTGGCCTTTGGTCCTGCTGTCATCAGAAGCAAAGGAGAGCATTTAAGGTGAAGAGGAGAATTTAAATATCAGGGTTTCATACCCGCTTCTTTGAGTCAAATTCACCCTTCATTTATATATGCACTCTCACTCCCCACCTCTCGGTTTTTCTTGCTGTCTCTCTCAAACACACACAGACTTATATATGCACACACACACACACACACACACAGGCACGCACACACACACACACACACACACATACAGACACACACACACACACACACACAGACAGGCACGCACATACTCACACACACACACATACACACACACAAAGCAGGTCATCCACTGTAAACTCTCTTATTCTAAGAATTTAATAATAAGCCTCATGGTAGACAGCAGATAAGCCAGGGACCATTTGAAAAACATGATTCAGCAAGCGTATTACCCATGCTTTTAACTTGATATTCAATTATTGCTTTCTGTTCCATGTGTGAGTTTAGTAGGGAGAAATGCTTTGTTGAAATTCTTATCGGCCTCCATTCTCAGTGGTGGATTAGCTGAGTGAGGTTGTCAAAAAGAGCTGGGGGATTTCTTTACAATGTGTACGATTCAGATTCCTCACCAGGGGATAAATGAAAATGCCTGTGGTTTGTGTTTGACTTGTCCTAGGCTGATCGCATTGTTTGGACACGCCTGACATACAGCAGGCTTTTTCTTCCTGAAAAGAAAATTGCACCCAATGATGGATGACATATCGATGGGCCTGCTTGTTTTGGCCTGGTTTTGTTTCAGAATAGTTCCCATTGTTTATTGTTTCTCAACCATGGCCATTTCAAAGTAGGACCCACCACACAGACATTGAAGTCAAAAGCTGTGGAGATATGCAGCAGGAAAAAAAAAACAATATCAACAACATCGTGAGTGTCTTGAGGGTATATTTATTTCTTTTTCATGACTCCCCAGATGGGAAGATCAATATGTTGTGTTTCTATATTATCTGCAAAAATAAATTGTAGAGCGGCAGAGAGAGAAACAGAGAGAGAGAGAGACAGAGTCATAAAGCTGATATGACGAACGATAAGCCTGCAGCTTAATCAATGGGGCATTGATCAGCATGGCCATGATCACAGTAATGTTCTATCTTTATTGTTGTGAAAAAACACAGGGAGCGACGCCAAATGCCATCTCCTCCTGCTCCATCCTGTAACCCCACTGGCGGCAAGCAGTGTGGTCTGTGAATCTGCTCCAGACCGCAACAGGAAGCCACTGTCACGACTGTAGCACCGTGCCTTTGCATTGCCCTCCCTTCAAATAAAAATAGAGAATCCTCTGAATTATTCAGAGTAGATTTTCCCTAGTTGTGTTTTTGTCAGTGTAAAGTTTGTACAGAAACATCGTGACATTTTTACCTCTGCCAAGGAGGTTATGTTTTGCCAGCATTTATCTATCTGTCTGTCTGTCTGTCTGTCTGTCTGTCTGTCTGTCTGTCTGTCTGTCTCTGTGTTTGTCTGTCTGTCTGTCTGTTTGGTTGTTAGCAAAATAACTGAAAAAGTTGTTAACGTATCAGTCTGAAATTTTTACAGTATTTCAATATTCTCACTGCCTTGAGGTGATTTCTTTTGGTGAAAAACAATTTCATTGGTTACCTCTCAAACAATTTGGAAAATTAACAGGGCAAAACCCACTGGGGTGGGGGAGTGAGATTGAGCCGTTTGATTGAGAGGTTTGCACTCTCCGAGTGCTTTTCTGTGGAAATCTCACATTAAATAATTTTGAGCTCTGATGTCTTCCGGTCTGTAGTTTATTAAGCATGCTGGTACTAAATTGTTTTACATACAGTAAGTGCTTTTTTAAGGAGGCAATTACCATTTTACGGTAAAAATCGCATAATCCCTCTATAATTATGTAAAAAAAGATTTTCAATTTGTGTGGTGAATGGATTTTGTGTTTGTCAATGTACTCCCAAAATAGCTCACTTAGAACTAGTGTTAAAATCCAAGGCTATTTAAGATTTGCCTAAACTGTGTGTGTGTGTGTGTGTGTGTGTGTGTGTGTGTGTGTGTGTGTGTGTGTGTGTGTGTGTGTGTGTGTGTGTGAGAGAGAGAGAGAGAGAGAGAGTGAGGAGAGAAATGAGGGAAAATAAATCCCCATCATATTTCAGTCAGATTCTCAGAGGTTATTTTGGTCTTCATACAGAGGCAGGACACGTTTTAAATCTGTTTACCCTTTGCGCTTATCCTAGGTCATGAATATCTACCTGGTGCAATGATGGATATGTGATGGATGTCCACATAGCTGAAAGTAATTTGTGCAGAGAGCTTACTTAGAGCTGTTTTTCATTTACACTGAAGTGTGTCCATTTATAATGCTCTAAAACCGCAATAACTCTCTGGGCTGGGAGTTAACAGTTGGTGTAATGTCAACAAGTGTTTATCATTTCTGGAAAATTAGCCAAGTGACTTGACATCTTGTCAATAAAAGTCCTTGCCACAATCTGCAGCTGTCTCGCTTTTCACTGGATGAAATATGAAGCACGGGAAACCGTTATATATTTTTTCTTTCTTTCTCTTGCCCAACAGGGAAACAATTAACAAGATTAGTTGCCGTGGAGACTTATTATGATAGCAGGGTGCTTAGAACTTCACTCGGACACAACTGAGTGAAGAAAATGTTCCGTTTCACCTTGGATCTAAAAATAAAAGGGCCACAGCGCTGAATAGACACAGATTCAATCACGCGTCGCCCTTCTCAGTCACAGTGATAAGGCTCGTAGCTTTGAAGGGGCTTGTGTCTCACACAGGTCTGCATCCCGCCAGTGGCTCGGCTACTCCACTCTCCCAAACACAGGGCTTTGAATTTGATGCTTGAGCCATCTTGGGTTAACCTAGCAGCAGCAATATCCATGTTTCATGATCACTGCTTCCACACTCCTTTATGAGGAAAAAAATGGAAAATACAAAAACCTCGCCATACTCTACACCGATGCAGCCCACAAGCCACCATGTTATATTACATAACATTACACTTATCCAAACGCTTTGAAAGCGACTTACAACAGACCATGTCTCATGGTTCCATGGTTCCAAAAGGAATCCTGTATACCATGTTTTTAGCGCTGAGAGTATTCCCACCCGGTTCCCATGTATCAGATGCGGAGTGGTTCCGGCTGCCTTCGGGGGGCAGGTGCCCATGCGCATCAGTCCCACTCGAGATGAGCTCCGGGAGACTCCAGGGACAGGAGGGGCAGAAGGGAAACAGTGAGGGGAAACAGGGAAGTCTCCTGACAGTCAGCTTGCTCCACAGGGAGGCCTGCATGTCCTGCTTTTTAGCACAAGCTTTGACTCATACAAATGCCAGCCTCCAGTAACACATGTCTATAGGGAAGAGAGTGGCCTATATATCGTCGCTCTTCAACGTATTTATGTGAACTATGTGTGTGTGTGTGCACATGGCTGTGTGTGTGTGTGTGTGTTTGTGTGTGTGTGTGTGTGTGTGTGTGTGTGAATCAGCAGAGAATACACCATATGCTTTACAATGCACTGCAGCACTTTTTGAGTATTACAAGAAGAAGGAATTAATTATTCAGTATATCATAATTCAAAGATGTTGCACCTATGCAGTTCACAAATGTATAGACTGTTCTCTAAAGTGCAGAATATGTGAAGAGTTTGCGTTTTGCCGTATAACAAAGCAATTTGCCTCTTTAGGGTTATCTCTGCTCGAAAGGTTGATGTTTACCAAGGGAGAGGATGTGAAGCTCAGCTCTGTTGTTCAAAATGAGAAATGGTCTCAAACCCTCGGCAACAGTGGGGGGGACCTGTCACCTTTGCCAACCTTTTGTCCAATGCACCCCGCCACCAACACGGCCACCATCCCCATCACCTCCCCTCGACCTCCCCTCTGCCCCCTCCCCTCCCCTCTCCCCTGAAGGTGTCCTCTGCATCTCACAGCCGGCATGCAATTATCAGCACTCATCTGGTCCTGCTGGCCGGACAGCCGGTCAGAGACAGAGAGAGAGAGGGGAAAGAGAGAGAGAGAGAGAGAAAGAGAGAGAGAAAAAGAGAGAGAGGGTTAGAGAGAGAAGAGAGAGAGAAAGAGAGAGGGAGGGGAAAGGGAGAGAGAGAGAGAGTGAGAGGAGGGGTCGGAGAGAGGTGGGGAGAGGGAGAGAGAGAGAGAGAGGAAGAATGGCAGAAAAAGACAGGGACGGAATGCAGCAAGGAGAGGGCGATAACGGGAATGCCAGGGACAAAGGCTAGATTAGACACTAGAAATGTTTGTGCATTAGGTTCACATCAAACGTCTGTCTCTGCTGTTGTCTTATCTGAAAGGATGTCCACTCCAACCAGGCGTGTGCATGCACACACACACACTCTCAGACACACACACACACACACACACACACACACACACACACACACACACACACACACAAACACACATACACACACACACACACACACACACACACACACCTGTACTCATGCCACACACACACACACACACACACACACACACACACACACACACACACACACACACACAGCTGTGCAGATGACTGCCAGAGATTAAATTAGCACAATCTTTGTGCGCTGTGGGAATTAATTTCTTCCCAGCTAAACAGACCAGTCAATCATACAGGCTCCCTTCTGCAGCGATCTGCTTAGCACGACAGGCAAACATAACCCCTTTTGTCATCATATAGTAAGTTAGTTAAAGGATAAAATTGGTCCTACACTTACATTCACAAATTTTTGTTGACAATCAGTAGACGTCTCTGTCCGATTTTCATGTCATGCTAACACAACTGCTTTGCTATTAAAAAATCTTTCATCATATAGTAAGGTAGTTAAAGTATAGAATTGCTCCTCCAGTTACGTTAATTGGTAGCCTGGGTGTGGCCATACTGCCTATGACGCTGCATTTTCATTTCGCGAGCAAGTCAGTCTGGCCAAGCTGCCTATCTAAACCATTTCTGCTCCGGCAGAAATATGGGGCCAATGAAAATGGAGCATTTCAAAATGACAATGACGCGGTAGTTTGGCGACCGGAAATCTATCTCAGTCACTGTCAACATGGCGAACGTGGAGCAAACGCAAGATTTCAATGCAGCTGTAGCTGCTGTTTTGGACGAATTCAAAGGGAAGTTCTCTCTGAAAATACAGCAAAGGACAGCCCTTGAAGCATTTGTTGCGGGAAAGGACGTTTTCGCAATGCTACCGACCGGCTTCAGTAAAAGTTTAATTTAGCAGTTAGCAGCTAGCCCCGCTGGTAGCCAAGTCGATTGGGCTTTGCGAGAACGCTGTTGTTGTGGTCATTTCGCCTTTGATCGCACTGATTCGTTTTTCGAATATCAATATTACATGACCAACACCAGCCACTCTCATGTTCACCTCACAAGTCTGACAAAAATCATTTATCGCCATTTCTATATGACTACAGGCTACTACTACTTTTTGTTTGGATCAAGGTGTTTCTTTTGCTGGGTAGCAGCTATACGTCAGAGGGGTGTGATTGATTGAAGCTTCGTCCAGTAGCAAACAGAGGCATTTGAAAGAGGCGGGTTAAGCCCGCCTTCTGAGAAATGGGTTTACAACACAGCTTGGCCAGACCAATGCTCGCAGAGCATTGACAAGTCACGATAGCCAGGCTAGTTAATTGGAACGTGTTTGTTGACAATCCGTAGAAGCCTTTGTCAGCCATTTAGGTATTGTGCATTAAGTCATGCGCTTTGTGTAGCGTAACCTCTTGGGTATGACCTCTCCCTCTTGGGTGCAGCAATGGTGAATATGTCACAGCAGACACCCCAGTTGGATAAGGCGCTTCAGCATATGCAGCCAGTTTCATGATTCATGGCTGGTTTAAACTGGTGTGAGAGTGTGCGCGCACACACATACACACACACACAAACACACACACACACATACAAACACACATGCAAACACACACACACACACACACACACACACACACACACACACACACACACAGCCCCTCCATGAGAGGGTGATGAAGTGATGGAGCGACTGCTTCAGTCGTGAAGTGCCACCATCTTCCATCAAGATTCACACATATGAAAATCCACCCTGCAGACAAAAACAACCAGGCGGAAATGGCATTGCTGGTACATGAAGGCACACACACACACACACACACACACACACACACTCACTCACTCACTCACTCACAGTGCTCATACATACACACGCACGGACACACACACACACACACACACATATAGTACACATACTCACACTGCTCATGCATACACATGCACAAATACACACATACACACACAAACATACACACACACATATAATATACACGCCCTCACAGTACACACGCGCACACACACACACACACACACACACACACTGTGCTTATATATACACCCACAAATACACACTAACCTAATTATTATGCACATACATTTCACACAGTAACATACGCTCTCTCTCTAAAACACACTCTCTCTCTCACACACACACACACACACACACACACACACACTACACAGTGTCCACTTAAGTCTTCATTTACATCTTTAATCTTCTCTGCATGCAAATGACATGTAAACATGACAATAACAGCCTTGTCGTTATGAGTTGAGTCTCCCATCGTATTTGACTGGTCAGTGTGCATTCGTGTGCATCATCACAGAACTTCTAACATGACTGAACTGCTAACAATGATGCCTTCTATTGTGAATATGACAAGCAGAGGCACAAGGTAGGAGCAAGCGGTTTGTCTCTACTCAGTTGGCCATTTGCTTGCTGTCACTGAGCAGAGCTCCTCATAAATAAACTTAATAACGTGCCAGGGCAGCACACAGCATTGACAGGGTCATTGATGTGTTGCATGTAATTTCCTGTTCACAGAAATAAACTAATTGACCACAACACTCACAGTCAAATTCGTCATCACTTATAGTCTCTATCATCACATCTATGGTTCAGGTAGGGAAATATAGTTTGTTAATGTTGTTTTGTTATCACCATTAGTTACAGACTTTACAAGCTTTATTACAGACTTCATACACACGCACACACATACATACACAGACACACACATGCATATACATATACACAGACAAATGCATGCATGCTCACACACACACACACACACGCATGCACACACACATACACACGCAAGCACACACACACACACACACACACACACACACACACACACACACACACACACACACACACACACACACACACACACATGCGCATACACTTTCCCACATCCGGGAAATCTGCTGGTTTCCATCTGTTTGGAAGTGTGTAGGTGTGGCGGCTGGGAGGGTGGCCATGACACGCAACCGCCGGTCAGTCCGTCCATCCGGCCATCTCCGCTGCGCTCCCACAGAGCCCCCGCCTTATTTCTGGCAGCCCTATTTATACTGCTGCTCCGCTCCACCCGCAAAAAGACACACCAGCATCCAGGCCACCCGTCCACCCCTGGGGGAACGGAGCTGCAGAGCTTCCAAGCCGCAGCCAAAGCATGACGCGCTTACTGTAAAGAAACAACTCTTGGCCCAGCCGGTGGAATCTGCTAATACTTTGTTGGGGGAAACTTTATTTTACTGTTCCTGTTACAGTGTATCTGTATCACGAGATACAGTGTAAGAAAGTGTGGAATAATATGTGAGATTACATACCTGCACTGTATTTTGGGGTTAGGTTTAGGGTTGGGATTAGGGTTAGTGTTAGGTTTGTACAGTGTAAGTACAAAAAGTTACATGCTGTTAAATACATCGTTCAAATGAAGTGTTACCTTTTGCTGCACTGTGTTTTGTTGCGTTGTGTCGTTTTGAGTTACACTGCGTTGCACTGCATGACGTTGTGTTGCATGGTGTTGGGTTGTGTTGCATGACGTTGTGTTGCATGGCGTTGGGTTGTGTTGCATGACGTTGGGTTGTGTTGCGTGAAACCACTTTCGGACCAGCTCTTTGCTTCTGCTTCCAACAAACTGTCACTCTGAATACTGTCTTGTTTTGTGTGGTTTAGAGTGGTTCATTTCCAGGTTTTGGATAATGTGACTTTTTAATGTGGTGACTTGTGAGGACAAACAGTTATCTGTCTCGAGTGGGATGCTGTTTTAGTGTTCTTTCACCCCCGCAGGCAAGGACAGTAAGGTGGCAATCACGAGTGTTGGAGCGAATGAGCTCGTGTTGAAATGATGCTGTCAGGATCTAAAAAAACACTACAGGTGCTGACTGAAGGCTCTCTGAAACTCAGCCCAGCCATCCAAATTTCAAGCTCAACAGACATGCATTTTCAATAAGTCAGTAGTCTTTCTTTTAGATTTTGTACTGCAGAGGGGTGATAAAAATTCACCATTCAGTCCATCTTGTGCACTTTAAATGTCCAGAATAAATTCTTATTGTGCAATAATTTAGTTTGTTTAATTTGTTTAGTTTAAAAAATACATTGAGAAGTCAAATCTTTTGGACTTTAAATATATTTGTGTAAAAAAACTCCCATTCACTCAGTGAACGTGATTTTTTTTCCAGCAGCTTGTGTGCTGTTTATTTGGGAGAGGCTTTGTGATGTTGCTGTGAGCTGTCCGTGGTGCTGAAATCTGATGCACTCCTATCTGTTTCTGTTTGCATTCACTGTAACCTTCTGCATGGAATCAAGCAATATACACATATGCATACTTGCAGACAATAACTATGCCATTTCTGTTTATTCATATTCAAATGACAACTTCCGAGAGGCTTATGCAATGGGGGAAAACAACCTCAATTCCCCCAGGAAATAGATGGCTTTTACAGTAAAAACAGAATAAACAACACTGACCTGCTTAAAGAAAAGAAATGAATTGGCACTAGTCCACATTGTATGTATGCCTCTGTGTGTGTGGCATACATGCAGAGGGAGATCAGTGATAGCCAGATCATCATTACTGTGTCTGCCTATGACATTGTCTTTAACACCGATCCGCTTTAGAAGCTGTTCTAGGGTCAGACTCCTCACTGAATGAATCATTACGTGTACTATGCTTTGTGTTGTGGCCACATTACCACTTTAAATGCACATTAACTACATAATTTAATCAGACAAAATTTCATTCATTGTCCCTCACATACTGTCTAGACATCTGTAATCTGTTATGGTAAATGTTGCCAATAGGACAGCACATGAAAAACTCCCTGTGTCTCCTATCTCCCTCCAAGAGTGTGTTGTTTGGCACAGACACAAAAAGATGCTCTGTCTCAGCTGGGGTGTTGCAGAGCATGGTGTGGTCCATCTTGCTTTTTCTGTTGAGCATAATCAGCATGTATTGCAACAGTGAATCTTATTTGTTGAGTGACAGTGTAGTATTCTATGATCTTGCTGCCCTGAACTGCCGTGGAAGCAAACAACAACAAGCCATAGGTGATATGTCGCATTTCTGTGTGTTCGTTCAGACTCTGACGCAACACTCAACACCTAATGACACTGTGCTTCTTTATCACACTGTGAGAGGCAGACCACTGCACCGCTGCTCTGTTCAATCACACATACACACATGTCAGCATCATACTCTACCTAACTCTACCTCAGAGTAGATTTTACAACTATCTCCTGCAAGAACAGTGCCAGGTTTCTTCTATGGCCATCTCAATTCAGGACCACCAGGGTCATACACACATACATGCACATGCACATACACACACAATATTGCACAACACAATATTAATTTTAATATAATATTTTTTTTGTTATTTCTCTGAAAGTTAGTCAAGTAAATTTTTTGTTTTTAATTTGGTATAAAAATATTGTACGTCACTTTAGAGAAAAGCATTTGCCAAATACTATAACTTTAACTGTATATAGTGCATTCCATTTGCCTTGGGATCTGAGATTCAGATACTGTGATCATGTTGCATGCATTAAAAACACACAGAAAAATCGAGTTTTATGCCTTTCACTAGCCAGACTGAGCAACTCAGGCTCCTCTGTGTTGCACCAAAATATTTGGTTGAGTATCTGAGGGATTGCAGAGCAAACATCGTCACTTCCAAATTCAGTACTCAGAAAACAATTTGGAAAACAAGCACCAATGGCAAATGCAACCAAAAAAAAAGCAGATTTTGACATCATTGTGAGTGGAGTACAAAAGATTCTCAACTTCATCAGTTGCCTCCATCCGTCCATCGGTCTCTCATTCTTCCATGTTTGTGTCGTCTGTGTGTATGTTGTTAAGCCCGCCAACGCTGAACACTGCCGGTGCAGCACCTGGTAACATACAGATGCATTTCTGCCTGTGCTGCAATGCTTGCTATGTAGGCGACAGGTATTTATTTCTTAAACAAGGCGTGGAAATGAGACGTTTACTCTTTTATTGTTTGGAGTGATGATTTTTGGGTGCATTTCCAGAGCTCACCACCCGTGGGTGATCCAGGGTAGGGTGTTTCCGTTAGCAGGGGAAACATTTGCCCTGGGGCTAATGAAGTGAGCAAGGAGAGGAGAGACGAGCTTTCTCTTTCTCTTTTTCTCATTTTCTTGGTCTCGCTCTCCCCCAATCTTTTACTCTGTCTGTCTCACTCTCTTTCATTCTCTCTCTTTTTGACTTTCTCAATCTTACTGACTCTCTCCCAAGCCTGCTATGAAAACATCCATCTCGCCAAATGAAGCGAAGGGAAAAATGGCTTTTTGCCAGGCACATGTGTTGATTGATCCTACTGGAAGGAGCCTCAGTAAAGCGAGGGCTGTCAACCGTTTTACCGCTCTTATTGAAGCCTGTCCTTGAAACCTAAACACTGAGTTGGACAGTCCTGTTTTTGACGTTGTGCAGAGGTCGGACAAACTGACCGAATGTTTCCTCATGTCTGAGCTGGACACTATTGAAGCCTCTTCTATATGAAGAGGGGAGGGGAAATGGGTTTTTCCCAAATACAATCATTTCCTCATCTGCTGCAAAATGTGCAAGAGTAGACTGACACAGAGAGAGAGAGAGAGAGAGAGAGAGAGAGAGAGAGAGAGAGAAAGAGAGAGACAGACAGACAGAGAGAGAGAGAGAGAGAGAGAGAGAGAGAGAGAGAGAGAGAGAGAGATTAAAATAGGTAACATGTCTGGAGAAAGGGTTGCATCACTCATAATAGTAATTCTGTTCAGGCAGGATGATGGATGTAATTTCATAGATGCTTGTGGGCTTTCTAACGTGTAATATAAAAGAATTATTATATAGTGATATTACAGTACACTGTCATCATCCAACAAGAAGTTGTTCCTGTGCAATGTTGACAGAGATAAATCATGTAAGATTCTGCCTGTGCAATGTTGACAGAGATAAATCATGTAAGATTCTGCCTGGACACCCTCTCCAACACTACATAGTCCTTGATGTTTCTGTTACTGATGTTGATTCTTATTCTGAAAACTGTTTTTTCCTCCAAAGATATTCTTCAAATGTATTTCTTGAAAGGGTTCATGTACAAACCTGTTCTGACAAAGACAATTTCTCAAGTGATATTTACCACAGAGTATGTTTTTTGGCTGTTGTTGTTGTTTTATGTTTGATGGCTGACATCTGTAGGGCTCTTTACTTAGGTACTGTCTAACATGGCATGGCAAGTTCATTTCCATATCTTATCTCATACACAGGCAATTCAGTATGCTTTCCATTATTAAGACCTAAAACAATACACAATATTAAACACAAAACCAAAATTAAAGACATTTAAAAAATGTTATGTCAACAAATAATTAAAATGATAGAGCATCACCATCATTTGTATAGATAGTGCAAGTTATCTTTTGCATATAAAAACAATAACTAATAATTGGAAAGGATAAAGAAAGCATAAAGAAATAATGGAAAAATACCAACATAAAGGAAACATTTCTTTTTTAAAATAAAACTGTTATATCAGTGAATTGGTAATAACTTTTCCTACACAGTTTCTAATACAAAAGTGTTATTACCATAATTATTTCAAGTTGACGAGAAGTCTTGATGGTTACCCACACTGTTTCTTATGCTGATGTAAAGCTAAGACGAAGCCATGCAAGTGACAGGAGGCTAATGACAGGGTGTAAATATGGATGTGCTGTCTATTGATGGAGGAAACTTTTTTCACTTTGCTCACAGTCAAGAGCTGAGATTTTGTGTGTGAAAAATAACATAAAAACCTTCGATTTCATTAAGAAAGACTTCATACAGCAGTCAACGTCTTCCTAACGTATTGTCTATACTCTCTCTTTCTCTGTCTCTCTGTCTCTCTGTCTCTGTCTCTCCCTCTCTCTCTCTCTCTCTCTCTCTCTCTCTCTCTCTCTCTCTCTCTCTCTCTCTCTCTCTGTCTTTCTCTCTCACACACACACTCTCTCTTTCACTCTCTCTCTCTCTCTGTCTGTCTCTTTCTCTCGTCTCGTTGCTCACACCGGAGGGTATCATGGAAACATGATCGCAGTGGGTTCCTGCATCACTTCCTTAGTCATCGACATCACAGACTTCACCCCCCACCAGCAGGAGCAGATGTATCCACCACACTTTGCAGGAGCCTTTTTGCTGAGCAGGGGGAAATCATCCACAAAACCAACACACACTGACACACACACAGACACTCTCTCTCTCTCTCTCTCTTTTTTCCTCTCTCTCTCTCTCTCTCTCTTTCAGTCTCTCTCTCTCTCTCTTTCACTCTCTTTCACTCTCTCTCTCTCTCTCTCCCTCTCTCTTTCACTCTCTCTCTCTCTCCCTCTCTCTTTCACTCTCTCTCTCTCTCTCTCTTTCACTCTCTCTCTCTCTCTCTCTCTCTCTCTTTTTTCCTCTCTCTCTCTCTCTCTCTCTCTCTCTCTTTCAGTCTCTCTCTCTCTCTTTCACTCTCTTTCACTCTCTCTCTCTCTCTCTCCCTCTCTCTTTCACTCTCTCTCTCTCTCTCTCTTTCACTCTCTCTTTCACTCTTTCTCTCGCTCTCTCTCTCTGTCTCTTTCTCTCTCGCTCTCTCTCTTACATTCTCTCACACACACACACTCACACTTGCACACTCTCTCACACACGCACACACACACACTGTACCAAAGCTAGCCAACCTTTCTCCTGGCACACAACTGTCTGCTCTGTTGACTTCTTGACAGGAGGACGTTTTAGCCAGTTTTATCATGCAGAAACGTGTTGGTGGTGGTGCTTTGGAAGTTGAAGTTTCGCTCACTTTGCCAGAGGAGGAGAGTGGCAACAGGCTCTATTCTCCATGCCCTATTTCCTTGGCTTCAGTCCCTTTGCGAAGTGTGACAAGCTCCGAATACTAAAAAAAATCTACAACGTGGCTGTTTTTGGGCCCTATTTTATGTTTGGATCTCTATTAGCTGCACAATTGTTACTAGTCTAGAATCATGCCTCAACATGTAGCAAAAAGCTCTCAAAATGGTTAAGATGGCCTTCATCTACGTTGTAAACATAATAGAATGTGCAGTATGGACTCGGCTGTTTGAGTGCACGACTGGACCTCGCTGTTTAAGATTGTTCTCCACACTTAATAAACCCTGAGTGGAGAGCACAGGGAGAAACACAGCAAATGGACGCTGAAAGTGCAGCCGCTCACTAATAAGGTGGCCGAGTGAATGAGCGAAAAGCATATCTATACGCGCAGAGCAGTTATCTCTCCATTGGCTTCCTCCCCTTTCTTTCTGTCTCTCTGTGTTCCTCTAAAATGCCTTTTTCCTAGAGTGGGACTTGATTGCTAGACAGCTTGACTCGCGGTTCTGAGTCATTAGTCTCATTTGCCCACCCCGCTGCAAGGAGGCCCGGCGATACCCCCATGTGCAATAAAGAAAAAAGTGTTGCTTTCGCGAGGCAGAGCACAATGAGGTTAATGCCTTCATGATGGCTCCGGGATGTGCTCCAAACACTCAGATGAGAAAACATTGCTGTCGCCTGAACTGCCTTTTTTACCAGCATAAAAAACTGTTCTTCTTTATGATCTTGTTCTTTTTTTCCTGCACTTTGTAGAATGTACTGTATCTTTAGTCCTGGTTAACACTAGCTCTTTGATAATAATAACCTTTACTTGTATAGCACAGTTCATACATGCAAGATGCAGCTCAAAGTGCTTTACAGTTTAGCAGGGTTGTTACAAGACAACATTTCTTGCGGTTCAGTGGAGCTGGAGCAGACAAATACAGTAGCAGACTGACTCTTGCATGAACACAGGTAGGCAGTCCTTGTAGGCCCTAGTCAGCAATCTTTGTAGTCCAGTGGCGCTAGAACTATGCAATGCCCTGTTAATGTGGGCTCTGATGTGCCATTTCAGAATTATGAATATAATTAATATAGTTCTATGATGCTATAGCCTGGTTAAACAGCCCCTCGTACTTCATTTCATTTTGTACAGAGGGTCTGGCAGTGCTGTATTGAGAAACCATTTCTTCCTGGAGGTGTGGACTCTTCTGAAGTTTAAAACAAGTGGTTCTGCCTTTCCCAATTGCTAACATCTGGTCGTGACATATGCAATTAGCCTGCCTATGCACTACAATTCAAATGTAGCACACAAAGTCAACATCATTGCTCACGAACACTCCCTCTGTTCAATGATTTGCTAGGCAGAATTCTGCCTAAGACAGCAATGTAAATGAAAGCACTACCAGACCCTCTGTTCAAAATGAAATGAAGTGGCGGGTTTACCAGGCTACTATGATACTACATCCACCTTACATACCTTTACTAGATTTGTTATGCTAGAAATATAGCTAAATCAATTCACAAAACATATGTACATGGCAAACATGTTGTTTGAGAAACTTTTAAAACAATAAAACTAAAATACAAATTACAAGGACATAGACAACTGTTGTACGTATGTCATGTATAGATGTGATGTGATGTGTTTGTGCAGCATGGTCCCCTGAGGTTTAGGAGGATGGGCCTTTTTATTAGGGCTGGGCAATATGGCCACAAAGTCATATTGCAGTCTAGTTAAAACCACATACATGTAGGCAGTATATACACAACTTGGGTTTGCAAATTTAAATATAACAGTTTCGGAATGGGCAATGTATGCCAATAGCAAAGCCATTAATGCAGGAAGTACTGTTAATGCATTTTCAAATTTCAAAGATTGTTACTTTAAGAAAATGCATTGTGCAAAACTGCAGTCGTAGAACAAATATGAAAACCTGCAGTGACGTTTTTGCACATTTCATACAACTTCATGACACCATAACCTACCACCGGGATAATCAAAAGCCCTACTGCTGGCCACATTTATATTGGAGAACATTTGTACCGTATATGCCTCCCACCACTACTCCTAACAGCAGCACAGCTGAATGTGGACAGGTAAGGATTCTGTCCTAAAACAAACCAGGACCGCTCATAAGGGGGGACAAACATGAAAGCTTTGCAGTCAGTTGAAAACCATAGGGGTTTTTTTCGGGGGAGGGGGGACCCGATAATTGGATCTTTACAGGGTCCCAGCTATCTCTCTGTGCAGGCCTGAAGCCAACAGCAGTGTCAAATTTTTTGTGCTTGTCTACTTCCTATACATTATGCATTCACTAATGAACAGCAAGTGGGTAACAGATGTGTGTGTGTGTGTGTGTGTGTGTGTGTGTGTGTGTGTGTGTGTGTGTGTGTGTGTGTGTGTGTGTGTGTGTGTGTGTGTGTGTGTGTGTGTGTGTGTGTGTGTGTGTGAGTGTGTGTGTGTGTGTGTGTGTGTGGGCGAGTGGGTGGTGTGGGGGAGGGGACTACAATTTCTTTACTTTCTCTCATAGAATAGTTGAGCTCGTGAAGTTCAGGAAACACCACTGTATTTGACATCTGTCATGTTCATATGTTCCTATTCACACCAACACAAATTGTGTAAAGAGAGAGAGAGAGAGAGAGATACAGAAAGAAAAATAGAGCTAAAGAGATATTATTTGCCAGAAGAGAGTGTATATGAAATCTGTGCATGGAGAGAAGCTGTACAGTAATACTTTCCATTTGATCCCCTGGGGAACTGCGGAATTAATAGATATAATTATCATCAACGTCAGGCAGTTCTTCATATCCAGATGGAGACTTATTTGTCACCTGGTTGTGTCCATTGGCTGGGCATAGTGGAATTATAACAAAGAGGTAATTTATTGGCCAAATCTCTCCGTGTTACCTCAGAATGTGACTTTGACAGATGGCTTTTTTTTTTTTACAGGATTAGCAAATCTGGGTTTTGGTTCATATTTCCACACACTCTCTCTCTCTCTCTCGCTGTAACGCACCAGACCCCTCCGAAAGAGGTGCTTTTGGATGGGACGAGTCAAACTACCATGTCCACCAGCAGGAGCTGGAGAGCTGAACACAGCGCGCCTCCTACGACGGTGGTCTGCGCCCCGCGCCGCCTCCTCTTGGCCGAGCCGCAAACGCGAGCACTCCAAAGGGCTTTGTTGCCATCCATCCCAGGTGCTGAGAAATCTGTGAGGCAGCATGTGACTTGCCCCACTTATTTTACAGTGTGGACGTACCTGAGGGGGGGGGGGGGGGGGGGGAGGAGGAGGAGGAGGAGGGGAATTAAGACAGCGAGAGAGGGGGGAAGTGGGGAGGGGGGAGAGAGAGGGACAGAGAGAGAGAGGGACAGAGAGAGAGAGAGAAAGAAAGACACTACGAGAAAAAAGGGGGATGAGAGAGAAGGACAGAGGGACAGAGAGAGAGTGAAAGAGAGAAGGACAGAGGGACAGAGAGAGAGTAAAAGAGAGAAACAGAGGAAGAGAGAGAGAGAGAGAGAGAGAGAGAGAGGGGGATGAGAGAGAGGGACAGAGAGAGTGAAAGAGAGACAGAGGAAGAGAGAGAGGATGGATGTAAGAGGGGTAGACATAAGGAGTAAGCAGACTGTAAAACTGTGTGTGTGTGTGTGTGTGTGTGTGTGTGTGTGTGTGTGTGTGTGTGTGTGTGTGTGTGTGTGTGTGTGTGTGTGTGTGTGTGTGCGTGTGTGTGCAGCTGAAAGTGTCTATTCATATGTGTGACTGTGTGTGTGTCTCTCTCGCTTTCTCTCTCAGTCTCTTTCTCTCAGTCTCTTTCTCTCAGTCTCTTTCTCTCAGTCTGTGTGTGTGTGTGTGTGTGTGTGTGTGTGTGTGTGTGTGTGTGTGTGTGTGTGTGTGTGTGTGTGTGTGTGTGTGTGTGTGTGTGTGTGTGTGTGTGCGTGTGTGTGCGTGCTTACAATTTTAAACAATGGCTGACCCAAATGAAGCTGGTGCACTGAGTGCTTTTGTTTCAATCACTCACAATCACCATTGTTTAAAAATAAGCCACCTGAAATATGCTGGCCAAATATGAACCCAAATACAACTTTACAGATGTGTGGGCATACATGCCTTCTGAGGGATGGACAAAGTTTGCCCTAAAACAGGGCAGTGAATCATACTCAACTGTCCTATCCTTCTGTGTGGTCGGTTCCTATGTAATACATTTGATTCACTTTAAAGACACTCAGTTGTTCTCTCTCTCTCTCTCTCTCTCTCTCTCTCTCTCTCTCTCTCTCTCTCTCTCTCTCTCTCTCCCCCTCTACCCAAGATTTAACACTTCTGGCTTTAGTATACAGACAAGGCAACGTCAACCCCCACGCTGTTTACTCTCCCTGTTGTTGCACTGATAGTGTGACTATTGGATCTGTTGCGCGAGGGACGCACAACATAATGTAGGCATGTAACCCCATGTACAGTACTGAAATAACTCAGAGAGCGACTCTGCGCATCTTTTTTTATCTGTGAAAAAAACGGTGAATTTGAAGGATGTCAAATAACGGGTCTTTGGAGCAAAAGAGTTTCTGGTGTGGATTTACTGTTCTACCTATCCTACGAGGTGTGTGATCATCAGCTGCTGAGAACTGACACGGGCTTCTGTGCCGATGGAAACGAAGCGCAGAGGTGGTTATGCCGGTGTCGTCTTCAGCGCCGTTCGACCGCTCTCCCTCACGACTGTAATCCTTTCTCGGGACAAGGCATTTGGTGAAGGGAGATGTGAAGAGGCTTAAAGTATGGCATGCAAAGATGGTTTCTGCCAAGAAGGAGATGGTGACTGCGATGTATCCAAGTTGCGTTTCTTCTCTCCTGTACTTACTCTTCGTGACTGCTTGGTGAGTTTCCAGGATCACCCAAAGATATTTGCGCACCCTTGTTTCTTGAGATCCTTTCCTCTATCGCAAGTTAGCGTCATGTCCCTAAAACAACAAAAAGAGAATCGTTGGCATTAATTCTAACATACTACACAATCATATTATCAACAGCAGTTTTTATTCCTGAAATGCGTTTTGATAATACATAGAGTTGGTCTAGATGTTTTCTTGTTCTTTTTACAGTATAAAGAGAATCTCTGGCCAGCCAAAAAAGGATGATAAAGTCTATCCTGAGAATTTTACACGGATTTTAGACCGCCTTCTGGATGGCTATGACAACAGACTTCGACCTGGATTCGGGGGTATGTACTTTGGTGACATTACACCTCTATCCAAGGTGCTGGAATAAGCGCAGATAGAGTTTCACTTGGGTGACGCTCAAGTCAGATAGGTTGGGTGGCTCTCTATTGTTTGTTGTCGGTAGGAAAATAGCGCTAACATGTTGCGCATCTCTAGACCGTTGATTCCACCAAGTTCCGAGTTCTTACTGAAAGGCGATTTTGTTTTTTTTCTAGATTTAATCCGTAAGTAACTGTCGCTTCCTCCCATGCTTATTTGATTTGATATTTGCAATTCTCTGCACCAGTACCTTCTCATATTTAAGCGCGTTTTGTTATGTAATAGGTGATGAAAAAAGAGCTTAATGCACAATGTAAGTAGGAAGAGTGCAGATGTTCTTTTTGGTGTATGTGTGTCTGTGCGTGTGTGTGTGCGCGCGCGCGCGCGCTCGAGTGTGTGGGCAGTCACAACCTCTGCCCCCACCCTCGGTCACTGTCCTAAAACATTTGCAAAGGTAATGATAAGATCTCAACTTGTCTCATCTCCGGTATACTTGTGAAAATGTATGATTTGCAGTTCGCATTTCGTGTGTTATGCGCTCTTAGTGTAGCCTACGACACTTTGAAACGACTCCACCCTGGGTGCCAGCACTTTCCGAGCTGAACCTTCGATGTGTGGATAGATGATGATGATCGGCTTATATTCCCGGAGGGTTTATCATAAACCCCGTTAACTATTTTTCACTCCATTATATAAACTCTTCGGAGGAAAGGCAAGTGATAAGACGCCAACATTGCGGGGTCTGCATTTAATCTTTTGGAATTACAAGTCATTTTAGCTTGTTACCAGTCAATAGGCCTATATCGTATCAAGACATCATTAGATTACTTCATTTTTTCTTTTTTTCTAATTGTGATTGCCATATCATACATAGGATTACAAAGGCGAGTCCTACACTAGGTCTATACTGTGCTAGTGAACTGAATCGTCTCATTAAAGCGTGTCACACTATGGTTCTCAGGCTGCTGGATCTTAATTGACTTTCTCAAAGGAGGTCAGGTTGTATGAGCTAAGCTCGTTTGCACACTGGGAAACTATAGCAATGCAGGATGGGTAAGATGCAAAAGCCAGCGTGCTCATTAATTAGATGTGTAAGGAGCGCCACCCATTCTTCCTGAAACACCACAACATATACTATACAATTCTGATTTAAAAAAAGGTGTGGCATAAAACAATGAAAAGGCATAAAAAGGCATAAAACAATGTTGATTAAGGTGTTATTGGAAAATGTTAGCTGAAAAATGTGCATTAGTAACAATACTAAGACTTGTCAAAGTTCACTAGTATTTTTAACTTTTGGCAGGTCCGGTGACAGAGGTTAAGACTGATATATACGTCACCAGCTTTGGCCCTGTTTCTGATGTTGAAATGGTAAGTAGTGCAGTGGACCATGAGGATTTGCTGAAGAGCTGTGACCATCAAAATAAGGAGCATATAAAAAAAATATTGGACAGAACAAAACTACACATGAAGGCCTTGGGTTTGTTGTCTTGGGCTTGTATTCTTTATTTTGACTTTAAAGGCCCCTTATTTTTGAACTTGGAAAGCTGTTTACATGTACCTGCTACCTACTGACGCATTAAAACGTTTTTTCAACAGAATAAGTTATACACATGTAGGGCTTAGAGGGTTCTTGTGTGCTAGACTTTTATTCTGACTTTGAAGGCTCCTCATCTTTGTTTCACCTGCCACCTATTGACACATTCTGTTGGTGGTCTAGGGCTCTACGCAGCTTGTTGGGAACAAATGATGTAATCATGGTGAGACAGATGCCGCTAAGTAGGTTAGTGAGCAAGCCGGCCAACAAACCTCAGGAAGCCGGGGCTTAATGGCAGTGCTCACTATGGGAAGATTTGCTAAAGCAGCAGTCTGTGGTCTCGTTTCCTAAATTTTCGAGGATTTGCATGCATCAGAAATAAAGATCTAATGAAAGATCAAAGCTAGTTAGAAATTATATCAGTGTTATTTTAACGGCTTGTTTGTCTTATTATTTATTTATTTATTTATTTTCTGTTGACAGGAGTACACAATGGATGTGTTTTTTCGGCAAACCTGGGTGGACAGGAGGCTGAGGTATGAAGGTCCTATTGAGATCCTGAGACTGAACAACCTCATGGTGACAAAGGTCTGGACCCCAGACACCTTCTTCAGGAATGGCAAGAGAAGTGTGGCCCACAATATGACTGCTCCAAACAAGCTCTTCCGCATCATGAAGAACGGCACCATCCTGTACACCATGAGGTGAGACTTCTTCTGGAGATCCTCTTTCAGGATGATACCACATCACTATGTCACTATGCAGTAAGTGTTGGTGAGATGTGTACAAACAAGTGAGCCAATTTGCTTTCATACGTGTGTGTGTGTGTGTGTGTGTGTGTGTGTGTGTGTGTGCGTGCTGTTTTGTAGGCTGACAATAAGTGCAGAGTGTCCAATGAAGCTGGTGGACTTCCCCATGGATGGCCATTCATGTCCCCTTAAATTCGGAAGCTGTAAGTCACTCCACCTTCTAGGAGGGAACGTCAACTGACTAACCAACCAGATCTGCATACATTTCTTCATCTCACTAACCTATATCAACTTTCATATATTTCGGGATTAATGTAACTCCTAGTGTTATTTTCTAATAAGTTGAACATTTTATCTCATTCCCATTTTATTTTTGATTGTTTTTATTCCTGACATCTTAAGGTTTGGCTCCATTTTACATATGGAACCTAGTCCTGAACATTTCCCTGAAATAAACTGCAGCATGCCTTGAAAGAGAGGGCGTATTTCTTAGTTCCACAAGTGGTGATTCAGCTTGAGTTAAATCAGCATGAACATTATGCACTACATTCCATTACTGTGGTTATGTGGAACTCTGTCAAAATAACAGAGAATGGACCGTTGCTACTGAAAACCAATACTGGCACATTTTTTGAGGAAGCCCAATTACATCCAAATACATGCCAAAAAAGCTTTTAAGCGTTTCGGAATGGATGTACTGTCATTTCAGCTTAGCTTGTTATTGCTGTCACTGCAGAAGACAGTAGACCTGCTTT
>CM050207.1:18542282-18547282 GCA_027475355.1 Coilia nasus
TGATATATATATATATATATGTGTATATATATATATATATATATATATAATGTCTAATGTCTAAAATTAGATGTTTTAATTCATGCTGTGGACACATTGAGGACTTTGAAGAATGGAGCAAAAGCTTACAGTAACAAAACGACAATGGATAAAATCCATTACCTCCACGTTCTCTGTGTTTGTATATGCTGATACAGGAAAACTTGGCTACCAATTACATTATTTTTACCAGTCTGACAATGATTAGTAGGCAGGGCTGAGGGCCCACTTGTTTCCTGGTCTCTGTTGTGGGAACACTTTCTTACATTGGCCCTATTATAAACTCCAAGCTTCACATTCCCTTGCTTGTCTTTCGCTGCCTGTGCAGGGCTGATCAGCTGTGGTGTAATGATTAGGGAGTTGGTTTTGGGTTTGAGCGGTCGCAAGTTCAATTCCTGTACCTGTAGGAAAAAATGTAAGTGGGGGAGTGAATAACCTCTCTTGCACGCTCTTCCATGGCTGAAGTGCCCTTGATCAAGACATCTAACCCCACATTGCTCCATGTGGACTGCCCTTGTACCTAATGCACTATAAGTTGCTGTAGATAAGGGTGTCAGCTAAATGTAATGTAATGTAATGTAATGTACTGTAATGCATCTTGGCTTCTCTGACAGAGATGCTGCTGGAGGTGGTTCTTTAGCCCCAGTGCATGCTGGGCCGGGGTCAGAGGGGAATGTGGGAGGTCTGTGCCGCTGCTCGGTACTCAGTGTGCTTTTCGCTCTCCCCCCCCCCCCCCCCCAGTCCAAGTCTGCTACTACTGCTGCTGCTGCTACTGCTGCTGCTGCTGGGCACTAACTCTCCCTTTGGCCAAGGTTTATTGATTGCTGTGTGTGTGTGTGTGTGTGTGTGTGTGTGTGTGTGTGTGTGTGTGTGTGTGTGTGTGTGTGTGTGTGTGTGTGTGTGTGTGTGTGTGTGTGTGTGTGTGTGTGTGTGTGTGTGTGTGTGTGTGAGTGAGATTGGGTTTGTGTGTGTGTTTGTATTGTATGTGTTTCATGTGTGTATCTGCTTGAAAATGTAAGAGTGTATGTGTGTTTGGTTATTTGGTTTATTTTGATGAAAGTGTGTGTGGGTGTGTGTGTGTGTGTGTGTGTGATTGGGTTTATGTGTGTGTTTGTATTGTGTGTGTTTCATGTGTGTATCTGTGTGAGTGTATGTGTGTTTGGTTATTTGGTTTATTTTGATGAAAGTGTGTGTGTGTGGGTGTGTGTATGTGTGTCTCACAGAGAGAGAATGATAGAAGAAGATAGAGAGATAGATAGAGAGAGAGAAAGTATATGTGAGGCTGTGTGCATTGCCTAAGGAAAGCAGTAATTCTGCAGCCCTGTAATGACTTGTATGGCTGTATGCATCATTATTTTATGGCAACATTGATTCACCACTCACCCCTAACTCCTGAAATCAGCCAGAGGAATTAGAGAATGTGTGTGTGCGCGCGTGCGTGCGTATGTGTGTGTGCAAGCGTACGTGTGTGTGTGTGTGTGTGTGTGTGTGTGTGTGTGTGTGTGTGTGTGTGTGTGTGTGTGTGTGTGTGTGTGCATGTGTGCGCATGCTGGCTCGTGCGTGCGGGCATGTGTGTATGTGTGTGTATGTCTGTGTGCGCGCGCGCGTGTGTGTGTGTGTGTGTGTGTGTGTGTCCATTCTTCGCATTCGTGTGGCGCTCATGTGGGTGCCCATATGTGGTTGTGAATGCGAATGTATGTTTAGTCACTTTGCAATATTGTCGCAGGCACCCTATTTGCTGCCAAGTCTTAAAGTGCATCTGTGTGTGTGTGTGTGTGTGTGTGTGTGTGTGTGTGTGTGTGTGCGCGCGTGTGTCCGCTCTTGCATTTGGCGAGAGTGCTGGCGGATTGCATGTGTGTGAGTCAATGCTTGGCACATTCATCAAATCGTGGCAGGTCTATGGTCTCGGGATGGGAGAAAAAGGACCACTTGTAAAGTAAAGACATTCTAATTAAGAATGAGCCAGGCTCCCTCTGCTGGTACAAGTAACCGCAGTGCAAAACAACCCCCCACTCTGAAATGTGTGGGGATAATTCCACCGCTATCATCCCCTTTATAATGTGCAGGCCTAATTCTATACACACACCTCCGTGAAATGTGCGAGGGAGACAGTCGGTCTACATACACACCGCCTCAAAACACACAGAGATCATTACGACCACGAACACTGCCGGAGAAATGTGTGCGTAGGACTGGAAACAAAACAGTTATATTTTTTGTACTGTGTGCAGATTAGTTTACACAATGTAGAGTGCGAATGACCAGGGGCATGTAGAACGCTGTGGGAGTGCTAAGAGAGAGAGAGAGGGCCTTCGTATCTGCGTCTTCTCTCCCCTCTTATACTCAATGTGTCTGGCCATGTTACTGTTAAGGCGGGCTGTAGTGAAAGCATAACTCGTGATGAACCAGGGCCTTGAGGTATATGGTCTCGCAATGCGTTTTAACAGTACGGAGCCCCTTGAGTCATCTGAGGCACATTTATCAAGGCGCAGTCTCCTCCGCTGATGGAGCAACTTGCACTTATACAAGCTGAGTTGTCTAGGCAGACCAGAGGCACTCTACACGTCTGGACAGTTTCTCTCAAACACATAAGGTTTCCAGCCAGCACAGAGGGCAAGAAAGTACATCACTACATGCTCAGGCAGTTTGCTTACACACACACACACACAATCACACAAACAGACACACACACACACACACACACACACACACACACACACACGAGTTACATGTGTGTGGAATCCTAGAAAGGCTTATCAAGACACTGCTGTTTCAGAGTGCTGATTAAGGATGATGAAGTGGAATCGCACAATCTGCTATTTTCTTTTTAATTCCGCTCATCGTCACTTCAGGAGATTAGAGTGTGTCTGATTGGGATGTTCAGGCTTCTTCAGAGCAACACTGTAATGGAGTAATCGCACAAATAATCTTCACAACTGAAATTAAAACATCAAGACTAATCACTGCAACGAATGACTAAAGAACCGGCACATTACATTACATGCAGCAGAATCAGCCGTCCAGATTTGTGACAGGTTTACGCCTGACACATCCCCTTTTCACCACGAGCTCAGATTATGGAGGGGCTCATGGATAGACCATGACTCAATGCCGTCGGATGCACAGCGTCTGCTGGGAGTGTAACACAAAGGCGCTTTACCTTGAATCACATTACAGCTATTTGTTAAATAACCGTGGCTCAACTGACCAGAGAGCTTATCTCTTAGTAATGCCATAATCCATAGTTAGAGAGGGTTGAATGGTTGTGATTGACTTAATACTAGACTGTCTAGTATATCTACAAGCCCTAAAAGGCTCTACCACTTATCTGTTTAGGTTTCATGTTATTAATTCCTTCAAGAGCTCAGACTGTAGCTTTTGGGTTCACTGAGTCCAAATGCAGGAACATGTTTGAGTTGTAGCGGTGATTATAGTGCTCTTAGTGATGTAGTTAGCCTAATTTCCCAGCTGTGATTATAGTGCTCTTAGTGATGTACAGTAGTTAGCCTAATTTCCCAGCTGTGATTATAGTGCTCTTAGTGATGTAGTTAGCCTAATTTCCCAAACTTTATGAGTGCAAGGGAACACTGTATGGGGAATCACATGTGCCAGACACTAACTCTCGCATTTATTTTTTGTCTTTAAGAATGTAATACCATGCAGCCTTTAGTCCACCAAAAGGCATAAAAGTCTTAGTCTTGCGTCTACAAAATATTAAGGAGGGCACATTCTTCTGTGCTAAGAAAGCAACGCTGAATCACACTGTGAATTGAAATGACTGTTTCTGTTAGTTTTTATTTTGTGGACAAAATAATAATGTAATGAAGAAAAAAGCAAATCTGTACAGTAGATGTAATTGTTGTTTTTTTTAATAACATGTTACTCGTATCATGACAAAAGCAGGGTATGCTTTATCCTAATCGTTACATGCTCAGCTCCATGTTCATCTTGGCAACAACCTTACGTAGAACTATTGCATAGTTCAGAAATAGCTAAACGCATGTTGTGGAAATGTTCTCTGACAGCAGCTATTACACCCCTCTTAGCTGCTAGACCATTTATCCCTGATAATTAACACTGTTGTTTACATTTTTTCACTTATGTAACTCAATTTTATTTCGGTAGTGCTAATACCATTTGACACTGACACTGGGAAACTGAGACTTAATCCCCAAAGGCTAACCACAAATACAAAGTCCTTTGAAGTGCAAGAAATTCTCAGAAAAATCTGAAGTTGTGCACTATTAGACATTGGTGCTTTTAGATGAGTTAATATATGTATCAGGACAATATTACCTATAAAATATAAGTACATATGCAATCACATAAGGTAGACCATACATGACAATGCATACAAAGTAATAAATAAATATTTATTTATAACTGCAAAAAATATACAGTATAAATAAATGCTGAGACAATGTTTTCATCCAACGACTTCTACAGTAAGTTACAGCATAGATACACAATATCATGTATGTGGTTTTTTTTTAGGATGTCAAAACCCTGCTCTTGTTACTGCTAATACTTTGGCAATGTTATTGATCAAAGGGAGGCCATTTACTGTCAGACTTGCACATATTAACATCTCTGCTGAACTAAATTTCTTTTGTGTTGTCCATCTCCATGTGTGGATTTCTGCAGGCATCACCACAGTCCTGACCATGACCACCCTGAGCATCAGTGCCCGGCACTCTCTGCCCAAGGTCTCCTACGCCACCGCCATGGACTGGTTCATCGCTGTCTGCTTCGCTTTTGTCTTCTCCGCCCTCATCGAGTTTGCCGCTGTCAACTACTTCACGAATGTCAAGGCGGAGCAGGCCAAGAGGAAGCAGGCCAAACATTGCCCGATCCACTCGGCCAAGAGCCCAGGCGAGTCCAAAGCCAAGGACAAAGACACGGAGGAGGTGCTGCAGGTGAGAGCGATGTACGCCTGTAAGACTGCATGCTTCAACTGCAGA
>CM050207.1:18549782-18607282 GCA_027475355.1 Coilia nasus
ATTTGTATAACGCTCAGGCCTCCCTGCTTTAGCCAGCGGCGCTCCCATGCCACTGCATGGTGCTCTGGGTTACATAATGACAATGAATAATTGAAGTGTGTTTTTTTTGTGCTGATGATGACTCTATGATCCCCAACGTCCCGCCAAATCACACCTACTTCCTGCCTATGTGTTACTGAAGACACTTACAGGGTTGCCACTTTTTTAATGGTTCATTTTAGTTATTTGAATAAGAACTCACAGGAAACTCAGGTAGAAATATTTCAAATTCACACTAATCTTTGCAGTCTGAGACAGCTGCTGATGGGAATATCACTAAGCTGAATTACTACGAATGTGAATAACTGATGCAAGTAAGTTGAATGAAAGCCCCAACTATTGACACCATTCAGATGCTAAATGCTACCAACATCCTGTTCTAAAATCTGCTAAAGATCTAGGGCTTTTACACTTGTGTCTGTGTGGCTGTTGTACAGGTGGATACTGTACATACTGTAGTAGTTTGCATGTAATGGGTTAAGTAAAACTCAAACACACTCTCACTCATCTGTTCCTTGAAAGGGTCAGGGTATGAAGGTGGGAGAGTGGCTTTCCTTTGAGCTGCGGTAGTGTGTCAGCGTCGTTGAGTCATGTGTTGTTTAAAGGCTTGCTGTTGGCCATTGCTCATGTAGTCACACACTGCCCCTAATCTGCTTGGAGTAGGAAGGAAGGAGGAGATGGCCCTGTGCACTCCATGACTGATGACAGATGTAGCCCCTTAAAGGAGAAGTTCAGTGTTAAGTAATCCATAGCCCTGTTGTTCAAGGTCACAGAGTGCTGTTGGTGGGAAAAAGAACGAGAAAATGTGTTGCCGCATAGAGCGAATAATGACTGGATGTTATTTAGGCACTTTTGTACATGCATTAGGCAGCATAGTATTACCAGGAGAACTTAGATCAGCAGCAGGCAACTTTTTGTGATTATCCCATCAGAAAAATATGGAGTCAGAGAGGTGCTGTTCAGAGAGGTGGTAGGCAGAAACAGGGTTTGGTGGTGGGTGGGTTTGGTGGGGAGTTAGGAGGGTTAGGAGGTCCCGGTGTAGGTGCTTTTGTGCCTTTTCCCTGATGGCATGAGGGGAGAAGAGTGCGTGGGAGGGCTGGGAGAGTTGTCTGATGATGCTGGAGTGGAGGCTGTGTGGACGTAATGCTGCCATCGCCAGCAGGGATTTGACAGGGGCACCAATGATCTTCCCTGCTGTTCCCTGCTTCCCTGCTCACAAGTCAGACCAGCTGTTTCCGTTTAGACGATTTCTATAAGATCCCAGACAAGCAGTAATGTATATCAGCTGCTTGCGTTTTAACCGAAACCAAGCTAGACTAAAACCAAAGTAGTGTATATTTTGCTGGGCCACAAAACCTAGTTGCTTTCTTCCGTTAGTTAGCTGGTAAAAGATTTTTTTCACTCATGTTTAATTTTTGCTGAAAGTTTAATCTGAGCACAAAGTGGCAATCGAGAAAGCCTTTGTGATTTTCAGATCATGATGAGCAGACAGTTTATTCTTTTTCTGTAAGAAGACGGTAGTCTATCTGAAGCATCAATGGCCGCAGTCTTCTCTGTGTTTGCTCAATATGAGTAAGTCACTAGACTACTAACAACCTTAGCAACAGTAAAACAACAGGATTAAAGAGCCATAGAACAAGACCCAGAAATAACCAACTAAACCAAAAATAAAATAAAATAAATAAATAAATAAATATTATATAGTATGGCTCATGGCATAGACACTATAAATAATCTATTTTGTGGTGGGTTTATAGCTTACTTTGTTTTCATAAAATATGGTCTGGGCATAAGTCTATATATTATAAGGTAAAACTTAATACAACAGACATGCCCAACATGAACCAATCTAAATGGATCAACGTTGCTAAATCCCTATTTGATCCAATGAGATTAGATTCATTTTGAAGAAGTGCTATAGACAAGCCAAAAAAATGTTTAACTGAGCGATGAAATGAAATTCAAAATGGTTTAATGTTCAAATTTATAGATAACACAAGGAGAAGCTAAGGAGCATCTGCTGTTTTAATAAAAAAAAAAATTTTTGGGGGGGGGGGGTGTCATAGAGGTCATAGAGGTCTAGCATATGACACTACTAAATAGCCTACTGCACTATGACTGACATTTCAGATTTAGACATTATTTACTCATGTTGAATTAAGCTGCCCAGGATGACATACCAATATGGATGACATTGTCATTCCTTCATCATAATCATAATCAGTTTTATTGGCCAAGTATACTTACATATACAGGGAATTTAACTCTGGTAGATGTCAGCTCTCAATACATTCAACATACAGTATAGTAGGGGTCAAAGTGGGTATATGATCTGCATTATAGGCTTATATCCCACAGTCTATTTGCATTCTGAATTCTGATGCATACAGATTGCCATCTGTAAAGAGAACTTCATTTGTGAGAGAACAAAAATATCTATTTATTGGCGGTCATTCCATGCCAACTCAACGAATATTGAGAAAAGTTCCAAAGTTGCACCAAATATATTTTCTGAGCTCTGACCATTTTCAGCACCCTCACCACAAACCCACAATGTAATGTTTTAGATTAATGTTTTAGATATTTCGTTTGGAGCACCAGTTCAGTTGGCATGGAATGACCCATGTACAATTTTAATAAACAACAGGTGTTCTCGCTCATCTAAAGTTCTTTTTGTCTTTTATGACAATTAAAAAGTGATACTTTCAGTCTCCACTATTATACCAGATCGTGCCTGTGATTAGGGTTGCAAAATCCCAGGAATTTTCAAAGTTCGAAACTTTCCATGGGAATTTTCAGGAATTAACAGGAATTTTTGGGAATTAATGGGAATAAACTGGGAATTATCAAAGTTGAAGGTTGGGGGCGTCAATATAGTTGGTAGGAAAAATATTGTAACATAATCTTGGCTAAAATAATCAGATTTATGTGAATAAAGTTTTGTATAGCATGCTTCTTTTGCGTTTTTTACTCATATGGACATAGGACACTATTTTCTGCAGAGCCATTGAGGCCACAACCCCTACATGCATTTTGCATGCCTCTATCACATGCACAATAATGTTTAGAATTCTGAAGAGCTAAAGCCACCTTTCTGAGCACAACAAATACAGACTACTGAGGCCACACATTTCAGCCAGAGGACTACATGCAGTCAAGTAAGTTTTGAGGATATCATGAGGAACAAATAAATCAGTCGTGTGTTTCGATTGTCTCCTGATGCCTGCTGATGACAAAATAAAATGTTTATATTTATGCTGGTATATGATTCACAATAACCCCTGTAAATTCCCAAAATTCCATGGAAATTTTCCGGAAACGTTCTGGGAATTTTCCGCCCCTTTGCAACCCTACTTGTGACACTGTGACTGGGACCACCACTAAGCCAGAGAATGTTGCCCGTCTTATAAATATCAAATTCCCCCCTCAGTCACTGTAACATTCATTTATGTACAGTACTACATTAGCTTATTTTGTATTTGTGTTTGTTTTTTGTCACTTTGACATTTCTTATGTCTCTATGTAGCTGAAGCAGGTACTTAAAGCATTCCACTACTACATACATGCATGTATAATATACTTATACATGTATAATTGAGTATGTGACAAATAAACTTGAACTTTGAACTTTGACCTTAGTGAGGTAAAGTGACCCTTCAGGTATTTGTTTGTTAGCACTTCAGCATTTGAGCTAATGGTATGTCGGATTTTAACCGATGGGGTTGCTGGAGTCACTAAGTTAATTGTTGATACCAGTTACAAGATAACCATGAATAATTTAATGCATTCATAAATTAAATCCACCACACTGAAAATGGACTGAGGGCATTTCGTTTAAAATGGAACATTTTATTAGTCTATGAATTAGCAAATACTTTGGTCATTATTTTAGTCTCTTTTTAGTGAATAAAAACACTATGCCTAACAGTGAGCCTACACCCGTAACGCTGTCCTTTCTTAACGTTTCAATGGTGTTTTTACCAAACTGACCAACCAGCACACCTTACAGTGTAAAGTGCCATTATTATATATATGAGAGAGGGCTGTCCAGGCTAGCTGTTTATCATGGTAACTTGAGTAGATATGGGCAACACAGAACACAGGTGTTATTTCTTCACATCATCATCATCATCTTTATTGTTAGACTCAGGGTCCAATTCAAGAACACACTGAGCATACAGACAAAACATCAAAACATCAGATTTTATCCCATACATTTCATTTTTTTTCAAGTTTTTCACTAAATATTTTAAACAGCTCCACAGAGAGCCACATTATTTAGATCCCTCTAAAATACTGTGTTTTTTTTACAGAGCCAAGGGTGTCTTTAGCTCATAGCTATGTATTGACACAAGTAATGCATTCAGTTGTATTAATCCAGAGAAAGCCACAACACAATAGACAAGGGTACACAAGGACCTTGACGCACAAAGCAAACCATGCAAGGTAATTGTGCATAGCACACAGAAATACATGCTGACATTACAAAAATGAGATACAGATACAATCTAAATAGAGCACTGACTGTGATTTAAACTCAAAAGCTCTCACAAAACCCAGAGAGAAATATGGTGTGAGCTCACATCACCACAGACAGAGTACATCACAGTATATTTCGTAGGTATGTTGAGGTGAACGCAGAGACTCAAAATGTGTGCTTTACCCATACTCATCCCACCCATCCTCCTAGAAATTGTTTCAGGGCACTTTTCATATTGTATTGAATGATATGATAATGATAATGGATGTAGGGTTATGCCTCATCCTTATATTTGGGATTATAAAGCTCTGTAATTCTCATGTGAGATACAAAATGTTTTATTGCCTGAAAATGGCTGAAAATGGCCCAGATTTCTGTACACTGACTTAGAGGTTTGGTCTGAGAAATAAAGTTAACAACCAACCAATGTAACAACCAACTGTAATCAAAGGAGAGAACAGAACATTAACTTTGGAACAAGAAACTTAGTGCACCAAACTTTCTATCCAGCAGTGAGGCTAATTTATGTACATTCAGTCATACAGAGTGAGTGCAGACCTCTCGTTTCATTACAGGTTGTTTGAGATTTCTCAGGACAGCAGAATTAGAGAATCTACCAGTCAACATCCTTTCTCAGGGTGGTCTAAAAACACAACATTAGTCACTCTAAGCTGTGTTATGCAGTACCAAATAATAAATGCAAATAAATTAAAAATCTTACAACTAGGAAACGGCCCAGCTGGTGTGTGGCCAATTCCTTTCACCAGATGGACCCAGCCTCCCCTGCTAACTGCGCATCGCTCTCCCCACCACTTTTCTCACCTCATGATGGAGATGTCACCAAGCCTCTGCTCTCCAGCCATCATACCACCTGTCAGCCAAGCCCCATTCCATGACGCCCTCTCACCCACCTCAACCCTGTCTGTGCACCACACCACACGCCCGCAGGGTTCAGTGCCTGGACATTTCTCAGCGCATCGCTGCGTCTTGTGATTCCACCCACATACTCCTTTCTGTTTACTGTTGGTGGAACAGTGTTCTCTGTTTACCGTTTTTCACCCATGCGTGCACCGGCGCATAAGTGCTTCCGTCTGTTGCGGCGCAGGATTTGGCTGATATCGGCAACAAATCTGGTACTTACGATGAAGACTAGATAGGCTGATTAGGTCGTCAAGGTCACAATGTCAAATGTCAAGGTCGCATCTGGTCCAATTTGTGACACAGTGTTTGCACGATATCTTTCAAGAAAATTATAATAAAACCTGACATGGTCAATTACTGTCCAGGCTTGATGGACTAATTAGGTCTGAGGTTGCGAAAACCCACCTTGAATAGGTCACATGTGATGCAGTGTTGGTACAGTGTTTCCCCCTCAGGTTTCATGACTTCCATCAAACCTACCACAGTTAATTCCCACAAAGGCCACATAAGCCACACAAGATATTTGGGTCAAAGGTCAGAGCTGCATGGAGTCGAACATTGCATTTATATCTCTTGACAATGGTATTCTCTTTTGTGATGGACTGATGAGGGGGGCATTAACTTTCTAGGAACTGGCTACCTTTAAAGTAGATGCTCTCCTCTTCAGGTCACAGAGTTCTTTGCCTCCCCCCTTGCCATTATTTACACAGAACTGGTCACCATTGTCCCGTAAATGCCTGTAACCCTCTGTCCACACAGTACCTCCTACATGTCCTCACTCACTTTCACAAATATTCACATAATCCCCTCCCATTACCTACTTGATATGCTTATAGATTAGGTCATTGGCTAAGATTGTGTGTTGACTCCACTTCAAAAACTCATCTTGGGCATAGGAATACCAATTGACACATGTTGAGTTTTTTGTTTGTTTGTTTGTTTTGTCACTGAAATATTTCTCTTCAAAAATTCTTCTTTCTACTTCCTTTCCTTCCTCATTACCTGTGTTATTCTGACACTTGTATGGCATTAAAAATGTAACATTTAATTTTCCTTATACCAACTGATTGTTCCATCTTCGGTAATGATTTAGAAATGTCATTATTATATTGATAATTATTTGAAATGAATATGGCTAAATAAATAAAGCTTCAAAACAAGTTGTAGTTAAGTGATAAGATAAAAAATTATAATAATATCTATATGTAGGTGCTGTGAGCACCCAGCCTTATTGGATATACACATTAGATGAACTTGAATCAGATGACCTTGATAGCTATTTTTCCTAGTTATGGTCAGATTATCCTTGTGTATTGTAGAGGTAATGATAGCATTTAATTATTTATATCAGTATGTATATTGTTCTATGTATGCTATTATTATAAGAGCTATGCAACTATAAAAGTGTGGCAGCTTTTCTTGAAAATTAATTTTGAACTGCAGCATGTTTCACTGACAAATAGTTTGTTTGTCTTTCATGTTAAGTGCTTTTTCCAGCATACCCCTCTCACGCCTGACATTGTTGGCTAAGCCCTAAGGCCTGTTTTTTCTGCAGCATGATTTACCATATGGACAAGTTAACTTACATTTTAAAAAGAGGAACTTTATGTAATCGAGAAAACAAATATTACTGAAATATTTTGAAAGTGAGAGAAATTTGGCAGGTAAAGCCCAAGACTTCTCATGCATCATGTCCCTTTTTACCAACCTAAACTAAGGCTACGTCTCCCTTTAGGAGAAGCGGTGTTTTGTAGTATTTAACATGCTTGCTAACGCAGTTACTTTTGCTTCTGTCTCTCCGCCCCACAGCAAAACTCTGACACAAACGGCAACTTGAGGAAACGACTGAACAACTCGTCATCGCATTCCGACGCCAGGAGAGCCGACTCGGCCAGCGGCGGCGGCGGCAGCGGTGACGGCAGCAGCAGCAGCACCAACAACAGCGCCACGGCGAGGGGCGCCCAGCAACTGTCCTCCGGCAGTCTGTCCACCCTCTCTCCCGCAGGGGTGCTCGCCCTGGCCTCCAGAAGCACCCCGCCTGCCCCACCCTCCACTCCCACCGTGGGGGGGCGCATCGGGCCCATCTCCCAGTCGGGCACATCCTCGCTGCAGAGCCTTCTGGGTCCCAAGCTGGAGCACATCCAGAGCAAGATGGAGGCGAAGCACAGCGGCCCTGCCGCGGGGGGCACCAGCAAGATTGACAAATACGCACGCATCCTCTTCCCAGTGTCCTTCGGGGCGTTCAACATGGTCTACTGGGTCGTTTACTTGTCGAAAGATACCATGGAGGCTCGAGATATGTAATCCTCCTCGCCTTGTGAATTTACATCTTTTTTTTTGTTGTCATGCTCTCTCTTTCTCTCTCAAACACGTTGAGTGACGGGGAAAATACACCTCTATGCGTGGATATGGACTAACATTTCCATGGGGAGAAATATGTTGACAAGAACAAAATAACTCTGAACAAGCATTATGTCAGATTATCTCAGCAAAATATTCTTTTATCCTGTTATTTTTTTTCTTTTTTTTTGGAAATTGACAAGGAATCCCATCGTACCCTTGCCCCAACAAGCATGTGGATTTAACAAGAAGAAAATGAATCTTTCAAGCAGTCTTCAGAGAGGAGATACAGAGAATCTCTTTCTTTGTGTTGATTTTTGTTTGATAGTGTTTCAGGGACTGGTTTTGCTCAAATATATAAACAATGCTGGTTCGTCTAAGGAGTATCTGCCTGTTTCTATTCCATTGTGAGACCATCCAAACAGGGACGGATGCCACAAAGAGACTCAGTAGGAAACAAACTCATTAAGTCTCCATGGGCCTGCTTTTTCTACCCATAGAGCAGCTTGGCCCCTTGCTGTGGGGATTGCCGTCAACTCATTACCGATCACCTTTTTTTCTCCTCTCTAAATTCAGGTTGGCTTACACAGAGTGCAAACAAACCCAGGTCTTGCCCAGTCGAAGCTTTGTAGTAGTACTCTGAGTCCTGGCAGATCTTGAGTCAAGCATGGGATCTTTGAACCCCACACGGCTGTCAACACCACAACAGCTCAAATGGCAATTTAGCTGAAGTTTCACCAGCGAAGGACATCTAATTATTTAAATGCATGTGTTTAATTTAATTCTCTTTTTTTCGATTTGTGGCGCAGTCTTGAGTGGAGACAGGAGATGACTTGATCTGTCTCTATAATCTCTTATTGACTAGAGTAGTATTATTGTCAACAGGCCCACAGTGGCTTAACATCTGCTTGTTTGTTTAATGATTATTCTTTTTTTACTTATTGGCGGAGCTTTGTTATTTTCTTTTCATTTTGAAAGTGTTATCCCTTACTGTCATGAGGCTGGTATGCTAGTTATGATGTAACAAATCCTACATCACACACGGCTACACATATGCTGTCCCAGATCACGTAGGCCTTGTGGCCAAACATGGATGGTGGTTGGAATGCCACTAGATCTTTAAAGAACTTATAAGGTATTTGATTTACACTGCAAAAGGTATTTGATTTACACTGCAAAACCTTTGGAAACATGTTTTCTCCAGGAAAACAAAGATTGTAGTGCATTTAATGATTACAAATCATTTCAGTGAGGAGTATGGTATTACATACGTTTGTCGAGGTATAAGGGCACATCGTTTTGAGCAAAGACTGTATGATAACTCAATCTAAAGGACAAAATGCTCAGATAGAGGGGTGAGGCCAGTAACAAATGGACGAAAAAAGGCCTATAAAAAAAGCAAGATTGAGACCAGATTGATGGCACAGCCCTCTGCACATCAGAGAGGAAATATTGACTAGGAGTAAGCAATTCCAAAAGCCCAGGAAGTGTCTTCCACACACCATTAACTCCGGAAACTTCCATACCTCACCCTAAAGCACAACCTCATTTTCCCTAGTCCATCCCAACTTTGTGATTAATGCCAGCCGTTGGGTCAGGCAAAGCTCTGGCCATAGTCCACACACACACACACACACACACACACACACACACACACACACACACACACACACACACATACACACACATACGCCACAAACCCCTTACGCAGCTACGGTGTTCTCTGTGAAAGAGCGTGTGCCAGTACTGGGCACTGGTGAGGTGCCAGGCCTGTCCTGCCCTACCCTACCCTACCCTACCCTACCCTACCCTGCCCTGGCCTGAGCTGCCAGGTGTTCGCAGAATGATGGGGCCTGCAAGCGAAGAGGAGCCCAGCAGGGGCTGTAAATTGTACGGAGCCAGCCGAGAGCCCAGATTAAATGTCAATCCTGGCCTGGCGCTGCAAGACCGCGTGATGACTTCTTCCTGCAGATGGGCCCATTCACTGCAAATGGGAAGGGGGGAGGATGCAGAGCCCTGGGCCCTGACCATCCAGGCGATGTGGGCTCACCTCCCATTCTGGCTGATATACAACACGGCAACAACCATTGTGTCCTTTTTCATACTGTACTGTGGCCAGTGGCCGGTTATAGGATTAGATGCATCTCTATGTATTTAGGACAGCTCTGCCCTACAAAGACAAAGTGCAGTAACTATCTGAACACAGAACCCGAGGAAAATGCCTTTAACATTGTCATACTGCCCAGTCAAACATGTTGTATGTAAAGTGCTGATGCTTGTATGTGTGACAGAATACGTCTAGATCACGCGTGCGGTGGAAATGGTCTAATCTGTTAACGTGCATTCTAAATGAATACGAACAGAAAACGTGCACTTGCTGTCTACGCGCTGTATACGCAGAGTGTTTGGTGGAAATGAGCCCTAAGAGGTGAGCTGGAGGTAAAGTGCTAAGTAGATCTTGTAGTGTCAGAGTGCCACTGGGGACCTTGTTGCAGGCACTAACACTTGCTAGAGATGTGTCACTTATATACAACACTGGGTAGCTCATTAACTGTGCTGGTCCTGTACATCCTCCCCCCGTTCTCCCACTCTTTCTCTCTCGCTCTCCTTCTTTCACTCTTTCGCTCTTTCTCTCTGTCCTTTATCTCTCACACTCTCTTACTGTCTCTCTCTCTCGCTCGCTCGCTCTCTCTCGCGCTTTTTCTGTCTTTTTTCTCCTTTGCTAGCCTCCCTTTTTACAGTTTCTCCTTTCAATCTCTTAACACTATCCAACCCCCCCCCCCCCAACCCACACACACACACACACACACACTTAACACACTCTCACATACCCTTGAAATGAACTAATGCCCTTCTACACTTTCTAGAATAGAATAGAATGACTTGTACAATGTACACTATACACATGCACAAGATTGAAACCTCTTTGGTTCCTCTTTGGCTCAGTCTTTAATGAAGGACGCATTTCAAATCAAAAGACTGATGGAAGGATCAAGACATTTGGGATAGTGGATGTTTCTGGACTAAACGCGCTCATGGGTGAAATTGACGTTGTAACCTTGACTTTCCCCTCACCCCACACGACTCCACCTGTACCCGTTTTTAGAAACATACATACTGTACACACACCTACATAAACACGCACACACAGACACACATACACACAGACAGACACACACATAGGCACATGCACACACATACAGACACAGAGCCACACACACAGACAGACACACAGACTCACACACACACTCACACACATGCGCACACACACACATACACACACACACACACACACACACACACACACACACACACACACACACACACACACATACACACACACATTCATTTTAACCTCTGTTTAGCCATCTGTTCAGATAGAGGCTATTGAAGTCACCCTATACCAGGCCCTTTTCCCATACACTGCCGATGTACGCAATCATTTTTTTTCCATGGCTAACCACCTCCAGCTGAAGGGTTGTCATCTGAGCATAGCAGTTTCGCAGTTTACATAAGGCAGCATCCAGCCGGAGGAGGCAAGCCCAGTAACTAGCAGAAAAATCATTACAGAAGACAGGATTGTGGTTCAGCGACTGCATTCGACACTTTAAACACACCCTCCAAGCTATTTGTCGAGGCAACACATTTTTTTCTGCTTTTGTCCTTTTGCTCCCTTCCTCTTTCTCTCTCTCTCTCTCTCTCTCTCTCTCTCTCTCTCTCTCTCTCTCTCTCTCTCTCTCTCTCTCTCTGTTTTTACTCTCTGTCTTTATCTTTCTCTCTCTTCCTGTCTTTTTGATCACTGAGAGGCTTAACGAAGGTACACATTGCAAACAGCGAGCATCATGTTGTGAATTTTGTGCTGGTGTTTGGTTTCGTTTTTTCCGCTTTCTCTTCTCTCTATTTCAATTCCTCCTGTTTTCTGTGCAATAAAGCAATGCCCAGATTTTCTTCTTCTCCATGCGGCTGCATCATCTCAGGAGACACAGGCCTTGTAATATGTGTATACATGCATGATAAAAAATGTGTCTTTATGTTTGATGCATCTGCATTTTTTTAATTCTTTTTTAAGTGATCACGACACGTCAATATACCACTGGACTTCAGAAGAAATGTTTAATCTCAGTCATCTTGACAGAGATACACCCACACACACCCACACATACACACATGCACACACAAGCACATACGCACACACACTCGCAAACACACACACACACACACACACACACACACACACACACACACATTTGCACGCACGCACGGACACACACACACACCCTCAACCACACAGATATGCGCACGCGCGCACACACACACACACACATGCACTCTGGCTGGCCTCTGATGATGCACAGTGGCAGCTGGGTGTACAAGCACTATTCCCACCTACCTTCTTTTCTTCTTCTTTCCACCAACACTGCGACACTCACCAGAGCAGGAAAGCTAGAGAAGTAATTGAAAGTTGCTCTAACGTGTCGTTGTGAGATTTACAAGCTCCAAGACCCAAGACTCCAAACCCCACAAGAGGAGGAGAAACAGTGCTTGGAAGCACAGCACACAGACAGCAAGTGAAATGTGTGAAATCCTTAGTCCTCACTAAAAGATCAGAGTCTGAAAATACCTGTAATTTTAAACGCTTACTGTAAATACTTTCAACCAATAACTGAATGTGTTTGTACAGAGAATACTAACATTCTGTGTTTTGTAGTTGAAAATAATATTTACAATTGCTCTATGCAAAAATGATCTCCTTAGAATATATCAATGTGCAGGTGCCTAAGATGGTCTCCTTAATGATGATATTGATCACAGCCAAATAAAACCAGTGAAAATGTTCAAATAAATATCACCACTCATGCTCTGTTATTTGCAGTAAGGTACTGTATGCTTGTCTGTCTTTATCCAGCAGTACTAGGCCTAACTGTATTGGCAATGCCTAGCTATTTTTGGCTGAAAACAATTGCAGGTGTGTAAACAGCACATTCTAACATTTGCATGCTGTTAGCATGATGCAAATGGTAATGCATCTCTACCTCAGGTTTCATATCTGTTCAGCATCCCTCTCCCAACCATAAATCGATAAAAAATGGAAAATATGGGTGCATGCAAATGAGGTTGTTGTGACATATCTGTCTTTTCTTTCTTTTTCTCTCTATTTCTCTGTCTCTCTCTCTCTCTCTATCTGTCTCTGTCTGTATGTCTGTCTGTCTGTCTGTCTGTCTGTCTGTCTCTCTCTCTCTGTCTCTCTCTCTCTATCTGTCTCTGTCTGTCTGTCTGTCTGTCTCTCTCTCTCTCTCTCTCTCTCACTCACTCTGTGTGGCCATGTTCAAATTGTGTGCAAATGTGAGGCCTAAATAAGAGCTAAGAGAGATGTGCTGTGTGTGTGTGTGTGTGTGTGTGTGTGTGCGAGAGAGAGAGAGAGAGGGAGAGAGTGTCAGGATGGGGGTGAGTATGGGGTGGAATGGGGTAGGGAGTGGCAGGATGGGGGTGAGTATGGGGTGGGATGGGGGACAGAGTGGTAGGATGGGGGTGAGTATGGGGTGGGATGGGGTAGGGAGTGGTAGGATGGGGGTGAGTATGGGGTGGGATGGGGGACAGAGTGGCAGGATGGGGGTGAGTATGGGGTGGGATGGGGGACAGAGTGGCAGGATGGGGGTGGGATGGGATAGTATACTTTATACTTGCATGCTTGCTGCCTCTATCGACCCTAAAACAGTCAATTGCAGCCTCTCCTGCAAGCTAGCTGTGTGTGTGCGTGCGTGCGTGCGTGCGTGCGTGCGTGCGTGCGTGCGTGCGTGCGTGCGTGCGTGCGTGCGTGCGTGTGAGTGAGAGAGAGAGATCCTCTCCTGCAGGCTGCCTGACTGCATCGGAGCCTATCACCCTCATTGGGCCCAAAGCAGCACTGGGGGTCTCAGAGACTACCTGTGGAAATCGGTCACAGTGCATCATACACATAGCATAGCAATCTCACTGTCTGCTATATGCGCACTGAGCCAGCCAACGGACCACCAGGAATCCAGGGACTTCCAGACTGACAATATGACAGTGTCCGTGACAGCAGGGGCTCAGACACACACATTTGTCACCAATGGGACAGAGAGTGAAGCTAAGTAATATACCGTATTAAATCATACTAACCGCTGACAAAAGAAGACAGTTTTTCTCTTTCTTCAACACATTTTAAACATCAGTCTAAAAATAGGAGACGCTGCCATGACAACCTGAGTTTGAGAGGAAAAACTGTAAATAGCTATGGCACTGGCAGTGTCCAATGGCTATCTGAGAAAAGAGTTTTTTTGCACAGCAATTAAAGTCAAATTAAGACACATGACTTCACAGCTGGACAGTTCAACAGTTGTCCGTTGACAGGAAAGTGAGAATAGGTTCAGACCCTTGGTTCTTGTTCATAATTGTTCTGTTGTTTTGACATTTACATTCCAATATTGAGCTGGATTTTATGTTTTATGTCACTGAAGATGATTGAAATAATTATTCCCTTGCCCCACTGCCTCAGAGCACACACACACACACACACACACACACACACACACACACACACACACACTCATTTATGTAAATGCCACTTTATAGAAAAAAAACTGGAAAACAATATTAAACACTGAATAAAAAAATGTCCCAAGTAGATGTACCTACAAAATAATTATTGCATGTGTTTCATCATGCCGAACCACATTAGCTTTTGTAGTAGCTATGAAATGTTCATGTTTGCCAGATATCAGGCTATTTTTAAGTCACTGGGCTGCTTTTGCATACAGCATTTAAAACACATTTGAACAGAGCCCCCTTCTGGTTAAACAGATGAACACAGAATCTCTACAAATAGAAGTCAACAGTTTTTTTTTTTTTTCATTTGAAGTGTGATTGGCTTGGGTCAGACAGAACGTAAAGTTTTGCTCTCAGCTGGGTTGAGCACTCTAGAATCAATATGCTGTAAATTATTTCAGTACATTTTTAAAAAGATATGAGAAAAGCTGACTCAATTGAGGAGCTAAAGATGTGGCTGCTTTCTCTAAGACTGCAGAAATTGCTGTGTGCAATGGCTGATATTATAAGAGTTAGTAGGTGGCATGTATTTTTTCTCTTTTGCTCGCTTTATGTAATTTTTATTATAAAAGCAAAAAAGGGGAGCGGTCTGTTGCCATAATGTCAGCATTTATTACATGTAACTTACACAAGCATACCGCAAGCAGCCTTCTCACATATAACCTCCACCTACTCACACAAGACCTGCACACACACACACACCCACGCATGCATACACAGGCACACACATGCATACATACACAAACACGTAGACATGCTGGCAGTTTCTGTGCTATTTATAAACAGTGTTCATGCTAAGATCAAAACTGTATCCCCTGCATTTGTGCCTTTCATGAAGAACGAGGGAAGTGGATGTTGCATTCCTCCTGCCTCAAAGCCATTCTCAGATAAATAGGCAGTGTCCAATCAGAGTGTTGGGACTTCTTGTTTTCATTTATGCATTTATTTTCATTTTTGATTTTGCTTTGTTTAGTTCTCGTTGTACTGAACTGTACATTGAAGTGTTGATGAGGAGGATGTGAAGAGAACAATGTTTAGCTTCAGGGTTGTGCAAATAGTTCCTGCAGACACCTGTTGATTGCTTCCAAGCCTTCTTATTATTTTAGCATATGTATATTTCTACTACGATAGTGTGCATACTTTTGTGCATATTTTTACCATGGTATTGTGCATGTATATTTCTGCAGGGCTTTTCTTTTCCTGCCCAGAGCTCAAGAACAAAAAGAGAAAAGAATGCTTTGCAGAACACTGAATAATTTCAGCAGAGCCCACATTTGACAAAAGATCCAAATGTTATGTAAAGTAATATGCTGAATGATTTGAGCACATTTAGCAAGTGAAAAGTAAACCTGGGGAGTATTTATTCACTTTGTTTATTGTGAGATGTTATTCTTAACTTCTGTAAATTAATGCAACATTAATTTTAACAACCCTTTTCATTTCACTTGCTGTATAGATCTCTCGTCCATTTAAGCTGTGTATGTGCCATTGTTTGCAGTCTAAATATTTTTTATTTTTAATGCTTTTTGTGGGGTACAGATGTCAGCTGGGGATTCTTGATGTTGAAATCCAAACTGCGCTTGACTGGTGTTTTCCAGAAGATTAAGCCCAGAAATGGATGCAATTGTCTCGATTTGGCATGCCGTGATGCAACAGCCTGCAAAAGGAGTGCTGAGGATCAGAACGCACATGACAAAGAGCCCCGCTTAGGTTTGTTTCCCTGGTAACCAACTAGTGGTATATTAGCAATTGTAAGCACACACACAAACTCCTGAGAATAGCACCGGTAAGTTTGAAGCGGTTGGCAGGCAGGCAGGCAGGCAGGCCACTGCATTTCAATGCAGAAGCGCATGAGTCATGAAGCTATGCTTTAGGGAGAGACTCCCAGGGGGCTCAGAGAGTGAGACTGCCACAGAGGTGAGCCTGACCTATGACCCCACACAGCAGTGACTCACTACAACTCTCAAAGGACAAAAAGCCAACGTTTCTCTGACCACAAATGACTGACAACAACTATCAGGACAGAAGGAAAACCTTCACCTCTTCCCCTGCTCAACACTTTTGAAAGTTGACCTCCTGTTTTAAAATATATTTTGTATTTTGTTCTTTATTCTTCACCATTAATGTGTATCCTTGACACACATCAAAATTAAAAGTATTTTTTCCAGTTTGGAGAGGGAGGCCCTTGTCATCCTGTATACTACCTGCATGATTTATGGTGCACAGATGCACCGGTAAGTCAGTAGTGTACTATACATAGTGGGGAAATCAATCATATCCTCCATAATTATATGCACATAATTTTTCACAATTTGTGCTAATTATTGTTGGGTAGAACCAAGCATATAGGATGTAATTATCAGTCATTAGCTAAGACTTGGGAAGTAAGAAGAATCCCACAGGCAGGTCCCCTGTAGACTAAAGGAACTGAGGATGTAGTTACGTAAGATATGATGAATGACAAGGTCTGTTAAGTTAATGTGGATATTTTTACTTTTATCTAACGCAATCTGTGGTTACAGGAATTCTACTTTGTAGCCATCACCACTTCCACTCATTTTAATTTCTTTAAAATTATTAATGCATACTCTGGAAACATGGATTTCTCTCTCTTTCTCTTTCTTTCTTTCTTTCTTTCTTTCTTTCTTTCTTTCTTTCTTTCTTTCTTTCTTTCTTTCTTTCTTTCTCTCTCTCTCTCTCTCTTTCTTTCTTTCTTTCTTTCTCTCTCTCTCTCTCTCTCTCTCTCTCTCTCTCTCTGACTCTGTCTTTATCAGTCTTTTCTCAATGCATGTTGCATTTGCTCTGAAGCCTGATGTGGATTTGTTGTGTTAACTGTAAGACATCTGCCAAAAGAAGCTTGTTGCACAACCACCCACCCCCAAACTCCTGACCCAAATCACTTTGACTGCCACTGATGATACTTCCCACTCACATACTTTTGTCTCACAACATACAATCTGGTATGAAAACATCATGACCCATTCCTCTTTTGAAAAAGAGGGTAAGAGGGTTGCACTATTTGGCTTTTTTCACAAGGGGAAAATAAAATAAAATATCTAGTTCAAGACTTTTTTAAACCTTTCCTACCATCTGTTCACTCAATGTCTTTCTTTCCTCCCATTCACACCAAGGCATTATGTCCTCCAGGTCCTTCTTTTTGTATTGTTTTACAGTGTAATCTAATAGCTATGCTGGTAATACCTGAAGGAGTCAATACCCTCACTGGAGAAAATATGAAATGTAAGATTGAGCCAAGGCAGTCACTAAATTACATAGACCTTTATGAAAGAGTTTTATAAGATTGTCTTTTCATGACAGGGCTGGTGTTTTATTTAGGTATGTCAAAACACATCCTGCAGTAAGTTAAAGCCTACTCAAAAGTATTTATACCAACTGAGTTTATGAAAACGACACGGTTAAATGAGTGTAACCAGTTTACATAAACGTGTAATCCCTTGGCGACTGTTTTCTTGTTGTTAAATCAGTGAAATTCCATCCATTTTTGTACAATGAAAAAGAAGGAGGAAAGACTTTTTTCGAAAATGTTTCAAATTGTATCCATTTTGGCCTGCCAAGATGAAGGGCAAACAGAAAAAAACTCTTTCTCCTAAGGCTGAATTGCCAATGGAGTATTCGTGAGTGTCAGAGACCCACCACTGCCTCCGCAACACATCACGCGCCCTCCTCGCTCGCAGCAAACTGCTTTGTTGCCCCGGCAACAGGCTGTAGACTGGGCCAGTAATCCATGCATCATGTCGTGATCGGCTGATTGAAGCCGTGTTAAGGATGATCGGACTCCGGACTTCGGCACTCTGATCACGCTTAACCCCAATAGAAAAGAAAGTCATTTGTGTCGCGTGATGAATCTCGCGGTCAAAACCTCACTGACAGGGAGACAAATGAGCTGCCTCGTTTCAGTGTAAACTAAACTTCCCTGATATTATCACCATGGCTATTTGAGTACGGTCTTCCCAGAAATGGGAATATCATTGATTGTGTACCCCTTGTGCTGTTTTTTTCTCCAAGATCATATTAAACTGATGTTCTTTTTAAAAGAGGAAACACATCAAGAAAAACAAATCACACATTTTTTATTTCAAGTGACAGCTGTTGACTAATTATTATTTTGTATTACACAGAGGCTACATTTATTTTATATCAAAACTAGATTATTCGTGCGTGCAATATTGGCAGTGTTTTTACATGTTCTTTCCGGCAGAGGGTGCTATTAGATGACTGCTGGTTACTAGACTTGTAAGTGAAGTGGACGCATGGCACATGCATTTCCATTGGAATCAGGTTTCTATCCCATTGCGCACCAGGCATGACGTGTAGTCTACCTGGTGTAAAAAATCAACACGTTATCATCTGGCTGGCTTAGCTTCTGTCTGCTGAGTGACCTTCAGTGTGGCAACTTCAAGGAACTCCCCGTCCTTGACTTGACCGTGCTGGGCAGCTGATGTCGGGACTGATGCAATGCCAGGCAATAAATACACAACATATAGGCTCTTGGGCTAAGAAAGAGACTTCATATTTATTTTGTGTCTTAATCTTCGTGGATACAAAAGCAAGAGGTGTGCCTTTACCTCGCTTGCTATGTTTCTACAATGCTTAACACTGAATGCCAGTTTTAATTTGTTTTAGATCAGTTGTTTTGCTATGCACAAAGCATTCTTATTAGAATAAAAAAGAACATCTTCTAACTGGCACTTGATGCATATGTGACAAAAACGGCGTTATCTCTAGCTTGCATGCAGAGGCAAGTGTGCACGTGCTTTAATTAGAGACATAACTCAGAAATATAAGGGGGGGGGGGGGGGTTGTGGAGTTTTTGTCACATCTTTAAGCTTGATCATATGTACATACAGCATAATGGAACTGTCAAGAACTATTCTATGCCGTTCATATACTACCTTGTGCCATATATTAGCAAATGCCATCTTGGTGTTCCATCAAAGCATATTAGCATTCCTGTATAGCTACACTTCCATGTAACTATTACTGTGGTATTATGTGGGCTAATGGTGCTGTATTTACAGCTTTGGTGAGTATTTACACACACACACACATGCACGCACGCACACAAATGCACAAACTCACATACACACACACATGCACACACACACACACACACACGCACACAAATGCACAAACTCACATACACACACACATGCACACACACACACACACACACGCACACAAATGCACAAACTCTCTCACACACACACACACACACACACACACACACACACACACACACACACACACACACACACACACAAACTCATACACAAAGCAGCAAGGGCAATGAAGGTCACTGGCTTTCAGCGTCTTGTCTGCAGTGGGAGGCAGCGGTGAGCATGACCTGCTGTCACAGTGACAGGGTGACAAGGGGATCAATATGGCCACCCTGGGGTCGTTCATAATAAACAGGTGGATCCCCCCACCCCACCCCAACCCCCTCTTCCCCTCCCTCGGGCAGCTGATAAGCAGTGAGGGCCGTGGGCACAAAGAGAGAGAGAGTGCTGGCAGGCTTGGGTTTGGCTCAGGGGAGCACAGGTTGAGGTGGGAAGGGGCAGGGGGGCAGGGGGGCAGGGGGGCAGAGTACACACACACACACACACACACACAAACACACACACACACACGGCTCTGAGCTGTGCCTCCATTCATGCTTGGCAATGCCACGCTTGTTGTGCGAGTGATCGACCTGGAGTAAAAGGGCTAAGAGAGCCAAGGCTGATTGTGTGCCTCTCTGCTCCAGTGAGCCCAAAGAGGGAGAACGAGCGAGAGGGAGGCAGATAGCCCAATAACTCTTAACCACTGAAATTAGCCATGAGGCACGTTGTCACACCTCCTCTCCTAGGTTCAGTCAGAAGGGGGGAAAGAGAGAATAATTCTATTCTGTCCTTTCTGCTGTTACAACATGCTTACAAGGTAAACAGGCCAAGGGTTTTACAGTTGGGTCTGCACTATTTGTAGTCTATCCATTACTAAGACTGCATGTAAAACCCACATAAAGGTTTTGAACAATGTAGAGTGCTGAATAAATGCTTTAGATTCTCCATAAAGAGTTGATTATGAGGAGTTAACTATTAACCCTTGCTGTCGATGTGTATTTATATGTCATGTAAGAGCAGAACACCTTCTATACTGTAGAAGAGCTGAGAAGAGTTTGCCTGAACTGTAACCATATTTGCATATTAAGGTTCATGCACACTAACTTACTGTAGGATGTCTGTATTTGAAAGGTCCGTGTCTGTGTTTGCAGTACAAACACAGCGCTGTTTTTTGTGTCTTCTGCGTAGTCACAGATTCTCTTCTTCAGGAGCCTTCATGTGCAGTGAAGACAATGGGGAGGCATATAGCACATTTGCATAAAGAGTACATATGCACACTCCTAAATGCAATCTAAAAATAGAGCCATTTGAATAACATGCACGAGTTACATGTAGGCACATTTAGAGCAAAGCTGCCAACTCCGGCACAGCGTGAGTCACATGAGTGTGCAAATATGAAAACACACACACATAACGTCCCACACACACCCCCCCCTCACACACACATCCCACACATGCACTCACACAAACACAAAAACACTCACACATTTATTTTAAAAGAACCCTTTTCTTGTCCATTGGGAACACTGTGCGTGTGCGTGTGCGTGTGCGTGTGCGTGTGCGTGTGCGTGTGCGTGTGCGTGTGTGTGTGTGTGTGTGTTGATCGTGCTTTTATGCATATTTTTATAATGACATGATTAGACAGTTCACCCACCGACACACAACCCACCTACACACCATCTCTCCACACTCACATTGTCTGGAGCTGTGCCAAACTTGCTTTTGCATTTTTATAAAAGAAGACTATTTTCAGTTATTAAACACTTCCTCTTTTGTCCCTCAGCATGGCACAATTTGTGTGTGTGTGTGTGTGTTGGGTGTGTATATGAATGTGTGTGTGTGGGTGTGTGTCTGTCTGTCTGTGCGTGTGCATGCGCACACGTTTGTGTGTTTGTGTGCGTGTGTGTGTGTGTGTGTGTGTGTGTGTGTGTGTGTGTGTGTGTGTGTGTGTGTGTGTGTGCGTGTGTCTGTCTCCACGTGAATGATGTGATTCCAACACCCTTCTCTTTCCCCCATCAAATACACCCATCAGATCTGCTGAGTGAGACAGACAGAAGGGGTTGAGATCTGGGAAATACAATTAGTACAAGATCAAAATGGCATCTCGGCTTGCCCATCAGAGAGAAACTCCTTCTAGAGCAGGAGAAGAAGAAGATGCTTCCACTCCCACACTTCCTTCACCTAAAGGTGTCAGAGTCCTGTGACGAGGCTCAGCTGACTGGGGGGACGTATGTTTGCCACGGATGTAGGCAGGCACGTGATGCAATTATTCTTTATTGAAGACTGGAATGCGAAACTCTGATTGACATGATGCAGTTTCGACTGAATTTTTTTATATGAAATTTTAAGCAAAGCAGGCAAACTGGCAAAATAGTGCAATATAAAAACATCTAGAAATATGTGTATATGAGTTTATTATTATTATTATTATTATTATTATTATTATTATTATTATTATTATTATTATTATTATTATTGTTGTTATCATTATTATTATTATTTTGCTTTGCTTTGTATAAACTGACAGCTTTCATTCCACAGTACATGAGCAGTATTGAGGAGTGTCATATAGGTGGCTTGCATCTTCAGCACTTCTTGTTTAGCTCCTGCTGGCTATCACCGCATGCTAGCTCATACTAGTGCCACACACCAACCCCAGTCCCACACACCACCCCCCTCCCCATCCTCATGAACGCAGGGCAACTGACCCTGATATACTAATATGATCAATAATAATAATAATAATAAGAAGAAGAAGAAGAAGAAGAAGAAGAAGAAGAAGAACAACAACAACAACAACAACAACAACAACAACAACAACAACAACAACAATAATACATTTCATTTGTTACATGGCACCTTTCAAAGCAATAACAAAAGCATTAAAATAGTACAGCAAATGAAATGGCTTTCAGCCCATATGCTACTTTAAAAAGGTGTGACAGAGTCCAGTGTGTGGATGTATGAGGGAAGGGAATTCCATAGTTTTGGAGCAGCACATGAGAAGGCCTTTGCACCCAGTGTGTTTAGCAAGATGTTATATGATGTGATGTCATATGATGGATATGTGATACAAGGCTCCCTGACAAGAACCCCCTTATTGTGGAAAACCTTTATTTTGCATTCGTGAGTCACTAATCTCCCTCAGCATATTCTTAGCTCAGACCTGTGAGTGATCATAGCTACTGTAAGAAGTGGTCCTTCTCCTCCCCTGTCACGTCTGCACCTCTCAGAAAGTAACAGGACTATGCGTCGCGTCGCCCCCATTTGTAGCGGCTGTGATGGATAGCAGGGATTCCCCGCTGAGCGGCGGTTGGATCGGCCCAGACGCGTGTGGCACCAGGCAAACACCCGCATCTCAATTTCCCTTCTCATTTAAGCGTAATTGCCCCTAGACGGGCTTAGCACACTTCCTAATCTTACACATCACATCATCCAGAACAGTCACGCAGCGCAGTGTGTGTGTGTTTGTGCTTCAATTATGCTCTGAATGGGCTCTGCAGGAGTAAACATTTAAACAGAGGGATGAAGGTTATTTTCAGTACAGGTGGTTGCCAACTTCCACCTGTTCCGGTCAAAAAAAGGCTGTCTTGATGGCTGTTTGCTGTTGTTGTTTTAAACACTGAAAAGTCTACAGCATCATGCAACCTACCTTCCTGCATAAAAGTCAACGATAACAAGATTCTTGAAGGGTTTTTTTTTTTTTGGGTGGGGGGGGGGGGGGGGGTTGGCACTGCTATATTTTTGTGTCATAGTGACAACTGGTAAAAGTAAACATCATATTTTAAACTGGAGCGCTTCAGTCTTACAACAAATACATTATATTTAGACAGATGCACAATAACCTTTACTTCGTACTGACATAATTTATGCATTCCAGCATGCGATCCAAAGTGTATGACTCATTTCACCATTGGGAGCAACCAGAAACTCATCCCATTGACAAACAAGGCCATGATTATGCCAGACGGATTTCTGCACCACGGGACCAACACTAGTTGACAGAGAGATTTTTAAACAAACATTCCAAACAATGCAGTGCAGCCCTACACTAACACCAGACTGAGAATTACATCTAAACACACATTCAAAGGAAATGGCCGCCAAATCAATGGAGTGAAGGGAAAGGGTTTAGCAGACAATAGCCTGGCACAGGTTAAATACAGCTAAATACAAATTGAAAGCAAGGCATCATCTTCATCTCCCTTCTCTATCTCTGCTCTCCTTTCTTTCTCTCTTACTCTCTCTTTCTCTCTTTCGCCTCTCTCTTTCGCCCCCGCCCCCTCTCTCTGCAGATGAGTTTCATCATGGTCACCTGGCGTTGCTGTTAGCTAATTGATGATAAAACACAGAGTGTCTACTAAAACCAGAGGATGCTACCAAGGGGAAAGAAAAAAAACATCTCTGGACTTTCCAAAGCCACAATAAGTTCCGCACAGTGTGCTAAAACAAGGGGCAACAAGGGGCAACAAAGCCCAACGATGTCTGTGTGCAGCAAGACAAGAACAAGGCATGCTAAAATATTTAAGCTGGGACTGCGGGACATGCAGGGCTAAATTAGAGTTTAATCGTTAGTGCTTGATCAATGATGATCCCGGGGTGATTTAGCAGGAGGCAGGGATATAAATCTGCCGAGTGCGCAGCAGTGGGCTGGGGCAGGATGCAGGATACATCTAAAGGAACTCGAGACCCAAGCCAGACCGAAGAGCCCATCACTGGACTGTGTGTGACCCGTCCGTCCTGCAGGATGACCGAAACGATGGAGAAGGAGGAGGAGGAGGAGGAGGAGGAGGAGGAGGAGGAGGAGGAGGAGGAGGAGGAGGGCAGAACGGATGGAGGAGGAGGAGGAGGAGGAGGAGGCGAAGGAGGAGAATATTTGTTGGCAACCTGTACCTGCTCCATTAGGCTGACTGGCTGTCAGGTTGCTTTGATTTACTCGCCTTGGAACTCATTGTGTGTGGGGGCTTTATTTATGTGTCTGTCTTTGCACAATGCATAAATTCAGGGAACAGTGGAGGCAAGCAAACCCATAAAATATTACAACCTCCTCAGCAGCACGGAGAGCTTTATACCAGATTTCCAAGATGAAGATGTTGGCCTGTGTCAATGATTTCCCCCTTTTTCATACATACAGGCTGCCGCATAAACACACATTATAGATACACACAAACACACACACACAAACACACAGACCCATATGCTAACACACACATGCCGGAACATCAACATTGATGCATGCACACACATGCACACACACACACACATACACACAGACCCATATGCTAACATATCAACTTGAACGCATGTATACACACAGACGCAGACACACACACACATACACACACACATGCCGGAACATCAACATTGAGGCATGCACACACACACACACACACACACACACACACACACACACACACAAACACACAGACCCATATGCTAACATATCAACTTGAACGCATGTATACACACAGACGCAGACACACACACACACACGCCGAAACATTGACATTGATGCATGTACACACGCACACACACACACACACACACACACGCCGAAACATTGACATTGATGCATGTACACACGCACACACACACACACACACACACACACACACACACACACACACACACACAGACAGACAGGCTGACACAAACATGGCTTTAAAGGAATAATTTGCAAGGTCTTGATTTAAAAATAGGCATGCATATTGTTTAAAAAAATGGCATATCTGATTTACAACCCCTTTGTACACATACTAATCACATTGCAACTTGCAGACAAGACATACATCAATTTCAACTAACAACCTCAATGAGAACAATGACAAGTAGGCGACACTATAACTTACACTAATTTTGCTGATTTGTTGGTTATTCACTGATACCGTCATAATTCAAGCAGTGTAATCTGCACATTATGACTACAGAATATGTTCATTATGATTATGACTATATTCTATGTACTGTAACAACATTTAAGGTGTTGTCCATTGTAGGTAATGTGTGTTGCTTTTTTCTTCAGACACAGTACACAAGACTACATCAACATAACACAAGTCTACATTATCTTAAAACTGGATTACTTGCATGTTTTTGTCATCTTAATTATTATGCCAGTGATTACTATCTTTTATGATTCTGGTCTTTGGTACCATAAGGGCAATTAAGTGCATCATAAAGCCCTCTACTGAATTCATCAGTATCCCCATCATATAGGCCTATTATTAAAACGTTAATATCATTTTGAATGATTGTGATGTCCCCATAGTAACTACCCATTATCATTACCTCATTCCGTCATGTATCTTTTGATTTGCAGGATTGCGCTCAATCCTTTAAACGTGCTGCCTTTAGGACCCAGTCGTTACCAGACGGTTCTTTCTTTGTAGTTTTCTTCATTCTTACGCGCAAAATATGTATTGTGGTTTCACTGACAGCTCAGCAGAGGTCTACCACTCAGTAAGTGAATGTGAAGGTTAGCCAGTGAAGGTAGCTACCTTTGTTTATTTTTAACGTTTGGAGACAGAGAGCTCCAATTAGGAATGTGGGAGATTGCTAGTGGAAGTGTACAGCAGCTCGCCCTCGTTTTAGTTGCGCGCTCCCTTAAAATCCTCACTGAAACCTCAGTGAAACCATCAGTGCCGTGAGCTGTTGAGCTCAACTTTCATATCTTCAGTGTTTCGACTGGGAAAACAACAAGGATACGAAGCTTAGCCAACAGGTGAATATCGCCATACACTTGCGTATGGTTTTATCTCCTAAATTTCACAGCTTCGAGTGCTTAAGAGACAGTAAGCGCATCTTAGGATGCAGAACACAGTGTATTTAAGAACATCTTAGCAGCTTGCCCACACGTGAGCGCCGGACAATCATGCTCAGTCGTTATTTGTTTCGGACGGAGGCGTTTGGTAAAATAAATGATCATACTACGCTTTGAATTTGACTACCAAAATAATGCATACTAAGTAAACCTAACTGTTTGCAAATATTCATATATTCTGTGTCTGCGTTTGCGATTGTACCATCAGGAGTCATGTGAAATAGGCAGGAAAAAAGATATATACACAAATTAAGAGCTGGCATTGAAGATGCAATAAATGTTGTTTAATGGACATGTCATAACTGTCAAGTAGTTAACATTTTACAGAAACCACATGAAGTCAACTGCCTTCATTCGTTCCGCTCTATTTTCTGTAGGTGTTCAAACCAGCAATGAGGGAGAGAGTGATCATATTCTGCCATCTGTTCTTCTGTCTGTCCTTAACAGTGCTTTTGCACGAAAGGTAAGTAATTGATTCAGATACAGAATTTTTAAACTTAAGCGTCAAGAAAAGTTGACTTCATAGCATCAGTCAGGTTGGTTAAGTTGGTCGACAGCAATGCGATTGCTGTTCTGGCGAACAAATCGGCCAACAACTGTAAACAGGAGTTTGACAGAGTTTAGTTATTATTTTTTATTTGTGATAGTGGCCGCCTTAAGCGGCGTGTTCATAAACCCACGACTCCCGAGACATGAGCAGTTCCTCTAGGTGGAGGTAGATTACAGCTTCGATGAGAAAGGGGACAGGCGCTGGGTGTTATGGGTTAACTGAGTTTTTGTTATGGTTGGTAGTACACAGTAGGCTAACGTGCTGCTCCATCATGAAGCCTGCTGATCCAGGGGTGCAGTTGCGCTTTGTAATAAGCATACGTTATTATGCATTTGTCGCAAAGTTAGATATAGTGGAGGCAGAATAAGAGAAGAAGCGCCCAAACGTACGACGTATATAACTTGCTTCTATTATCAGTTTCTATTGCGCTTATCACCATAACACACGCACGCATTATTTAGCCTAACTTAGAGACATAAGGTATGAAACGCAAGATATGAGACGTAACAATGTGTTTGCATGGCTGGTAGCTGGTAGCAATGACATAATTCCAAACCTTGCACAGAGTTATAAGACTATGTTTACTTAGCTTTGATTGTGCATCAGAATCCTGCAGTGCACATACCCTTACCAGGAGCTCCATGGACAAGGGAGAAACTGCTAGCGAGTGTTGTTCTGCCAAGTGCTTATGACTGATACATTAGCAATCCCCAGTGGACAGACAGCCATTTTAGCAAGGGCCACAGAGACAGGTTTTAGGGTGTTTAGGGTTTGACACATTTACAAATGTGTTTCATGTGGAGTGGTGAGCCCTGTAAAGTGCTTCTTAAGACTCAAACATAATCTCAGAAGGGAGTTTTTCTTCATCATCTTTGTCTAACACGGCCCAATAAATCAATTCCAAATAGGTTGCTGTGAAGCCTGCCAATAGTTCATGTTATGACAGTATAATGATGACGGCACTACATTTGTATTTATGTATTATTTTAATTGTAAGTACACATAAAATGGACTGTAGGCCTACTTATCAATATGTCTTTTTAGGTCAGTTTCTGGGGACTTGAGCACAGATGCCTTTAAGAACAACATCACACTCTTCACACAGATCCTGGACAGGCTTCTGGACGGCTATGATAATCGACTGAGACCTGGCCTTGGCGGTAAGACTCTGCACCAGTGCCGAGCCCTGCTGAGTTAAACTAATTAAGTCAAGGCACTGCCATTTTTATTGCCTTCTCTTTGTGGATAACATTTACATTATCTACCAAATGAGACTTGGTGATATCGTTCCCATTTGACACTTTCAGACGAGGTATGTTTTCTGTTGTTTTACCACTGATGCCCATTCAAACGACATAACGATCCAATTGTGTTGACTGGCTGGCTATAACAAGTCCCTGTTAGATGAAGCTCAGTGCTGATAGCGTGGTCTCAGGTTCAAGATGACCAAACCATATAAATAAGTAATGGTAAGAGTTTAAACACTGGCAAAGATGTGTGTTTTGACAGAAGCTGTACCCTTCCTTTATTATTTATAATCTGCTGCTGTTGCATTAAATGTATCAGCAGAAAAAAAACGAAGTAAAAAAATATTACAGCAGAGAAAAGAAATTGGATTTAGTTTCCACTTCACACCTCCACTGACTAACACACTGCCTTTCTGTGGCCATTCATCTTTCTGCCTCACCTTTCTGTTGAACTTTGAACTTTGTTCTTTGACCTTTATCTCAGCGAGATCCTTAGGACACCTGGTCATGACTACAGGATCTGGTGAGCTTCCTGGGGGTCTATCTTTAGGTGATTGTCTCTCCCTGTCAGCTACACTTGATCCATGTTCTGAGCACGGTGACTGGTCAATCCTGGGAGTCGAATCTGATTAGGATGGCATCCTAAAGCAGTGCTCTCAGCTGAGTCCAGTCATTTAACTGACTCCAATGTGTGTTTTATAGTCAGCTGACTCAGACCGCTGCCCTTGTGTCAATCATTAGTTATCCTTTAAAGAATGCTAAGGAAAGCAGATTAAACCTTTGCAATGATGGACAGAGCAGCCAAACCATGCACATTAAGAGATACAAGCTCTCGTCAGCCGGAGGAGCAGAAAAAAAATACTTGAAGTGATTGCGTCTGCCTGACAGACTGTCAGGCTCAATCCCTTACTCACCCTGATGCAGGGCTGCCAATCTATCAGAGGAACCAATTAAACTGCTCCGAGCACAAGAGTGACGAGTCATGACCACCTTCAGCAGCAGTGGCGCCAGACGGCCCAGGATGACTCAAGAAGTACATCCACATGGAGCTCCGAATGACTCAAGGACCACATTTACACTGAGACCGCCTAAGGCATAGACATGGCTGACCTGTAGGTAGGGCTGGGGGATATGGCAACAAAATCACAATATATAAAGATCACAATATGTTTTCCCTTGTTGTCTGATATTTTTCCCCGTTTTCCCAAGACGGAGATAGGGATAACTCCAAGTCATGTCCAGCATCACTTTCGATGTTCCCAGCTCTGCTTTTGCTCATTCTGCTCTTTCCTACATTCACCTCACCCAGCAACTTACACGTGGGAGTGACAGAGGGAGAGTTAGACTAGATTGGCAGTTGTTGCTGATCATCACGCTTGACCTGAAATTTGTCAATTTGTCACTATCATGATTTGGGATCGATTCAGCCATGCATGTAGACCGCATCCACACTGAGACAGTCTCAGGTATTGGCATGGTTGACATATAGACATTGTACTGTGGCCAGAGAAAGAGTGCTGTTATTATTTTCCAGTAATTATATGAAACCAATTGGCTGGCTTCCACTGGCTTCCACTGGCTTGACAAGCGTTGCTTCATGTTCTTATGCTGTGAATGCTGTGAAAACACACAAATGAAACACTGGTAAGGGTGTGTGTGATATATATGGTTATGCAGGGTATGAAGAGTGGGATATTTATAAGTCACGAGTATAAAAAGTGTTCGTCTTGTTACTGCGGACTGCGGTCGTCATGGCAATCCACTGGTTAGACCATCAAGCTAGTCTTACTGCATTAATTCCAGCATCTTACAGATTGTGCATCATCTGTGCTACACCATTTAGATAGACCCAGGTGACATACTGCCCATATGTCAGGATTACCTGAGACTGTGTGTGTGTGTGTGTGTGTGTGTGTGTGTGTGTGTGTGTGTGTGTGTGTGTGTGTGTGTGTGTGTTTGTGTGTGTGTGTGTGTGTGTGTGTGTGTGTGTGTGTGTGTGTGTGTGTGTGTGTGTGTGTGTGTGTGTGTGTGTGTGTTATGGAACCATCTCTTAACCATAAGGGCAGGGGCGTAGCCAGACTTTTTTACATGGGGTGGCCAAAGGGTGGCCAGTGTTATTGAAGGGTGGCCATCTTGTGACCAATGTAGTTTGGGGGTCCGGGGGATCCTCCCCTGGATATTTTTTAATTAGCTAGATTTTATTTCCTGTATTCTGGTGTATTTGGAGTCATATCTGGTGCCAGTAGTTCAGTAGTAATTAAGGCAGACCTGTCCAGTGTCCAGTGTTTTCTCCATATGCCCATCACCTTAGACCTCTTTTCACTTCTTTTTTTATGGAGCAAAAGGAGCAGATTAGATTAGAAAACTATTTAAAAATGGTGTGAAATTGCATGTATGTTCCCACTTGCTAAAGTTAAAATAGGTTAAAGCATTTGTAATATTGATGGTGATTAACTGTTGCTATCAGGCTAAACAAATACTTTACGACAAAGCTGATATAACGTATTTGGCTGATAAAAATGTTAGTTCAATGGCATTTTATCATACACAACTCAACTGTGGAAATAAAATGGTTTCATTTGTGCTTCTGTCATAGTTATGTCTTAAAATGCACCTACTGCTTAATAAGGTGTTTTGCTGTGATGTTTCTTATGAATGGAAATATCAGGTCTATTGATGGACTGTATGACATGCCGAAGAAAATTTGGAAAAAATAACTTAAGAAATAAGACGTATGTTTAGCAACTTCTAAATTAAGAAGTAGACCGAGACCGCCAGTGAATACGTGTCTAAAGATTAACGTAGCCTTGGTATCTTGTTGAGTCAATTGCATGATTATAAACTGAACCAAAACGTGGGGGAGTTAACCTGTTTAGCATTTTACTTACATTAGCAGCAGGGGTAGCTCACTGTTACGATGCTTCACAAAATCGTCTTGTATCCATATTTGTTGACTATACAATTTCTCATGATGAACTCTCAGATGAACTCTGCAGACTCCACAGATAACGGGAATGTTTCTAGCAGGGTTCTTTTTTTTTAATTCCCCACGTCTCAATCATAGACTGTCTCAATACGCAAATAAACTTCTGTCCCTGCAAGAATTGTAGTAAATTTTGTCCCTCTAGGCTTGCCGTAGTTAGGTAGTTGCCTGACTACGGGAGACTGGAAAGAGTTTCAATAAAGTAGATATTAGATAGAGTTTCTTTTTTACGACGCAGAGTATTCATTTCTGTAAGTTACAGCACTGACGGATTTTTTAACTTTATATTATTTTTGTAATTCCTACTGAGTATTTTATAAAAACATGATTCTAATGTTTTTAAAGTAAATGTTAAATATAGCGATGCTAATCACGGTTAGCCTGCCTATAGACTTTCTAATGTTAAGCTAGCCTTATGCTAACCGTTGAATGACAGATGCTCATTTGTATTTCGTGTTTTATTGTGCTTCAGTTTCACTAAAAAGTAAAGACCAAATGAGGAAAATTTACTTCTTATTGTTGGCTGACTTTGTTTAACTATCTGTCGAGCTAGTAAGCTTTCATTGTGAGTGCAAAATATTAAGTTCAACAATTAAGTAGGCAAAGGGTGGGTCCGTAGGGGGGGGCAGCGGGGTGGCCATCCTCTGACCAGTGGTGGCCATGGCCCCCCCTGGCCCCCACTTGGCCACGCCCCTGCATAAGGGGATAAAAAATATCCCTATACAGTTCCCATAGGGTCTTTAACTTCCTTAATGGGTCAGTTTTTAGCAAGCATCCCCCACCCCACCCCCCACAAATCTGGAAAAGACATCAAAGGCACAGATTTGTGAAACACATTTGTGAATTTTTACCTATAGTAAGTCAGTGTGACATTTTTATTCTTGCTATGGTAGTTCGAGAGATTACTTAGGCTGTATTACTTCATACTATAGGTGGACCGTTATCGGCGTTAACGTGCTGCGTTAACGTCAGACTCTTATCGGCGATAAAAAAAAAATATCGCCGTTAATCTATTCTCAAAGTTGGGTTGGGAGCTGGGTGTATACTACACAAACTATGATGACTTTCACCAAAGATCTTAGATTCTACAAAGATAAGCCAACATAATACGTTACTATGGGACCAAAATGCCAACAAATTCCTATTTCGAACTCTTAGAAAATAATTTAGTGTGTCTGTAAAGCGAGCTAGCAAGCTAACGAACTAGCTCTAGCTCATTCAAGTGAATGGTAGTAACTATGACAACACCATGTGCTAAACGCTAACAGCGATTGGAATCACCTTGAATTTAATACATTGCTGTAACCCTATAACTTTATATTACTTTGTCTGCTTACACTATAACCAGTAACAGTATCTAGGTGAGTGTTAGTGAGTCAAGTGACAGCTTTCAAATTAAAACATTACGTTAGCGTAGTTCGCTAGCGTTAGCGTGCTAACAACCACATAGTAAGTGGTTGCTGCCTGACCTGAAATAAAGCTAATTTTCTCAAAATCCAAACAGTAACAACTTACACTATTAGGCTTGAAATTATTACAAATAGTTGCGGATTGTGACACATGATTCCAAAAAACCCTTAACAACTCCAGAGAAACATAATGACCAATTTATTAGTTAAACTCCACGTGTCCTATTCATTTCAATTAAACGAACCTAGAATCTGCTCTGCACTGCATAAAGGGGGATCTAGATTAATCTAGATTAATTTTATGATTACAGCGAGATTAATCTAGATAAAAAAAATTCATCTATGCCCACCACTACTTCATACGTTGCTGTTATATGGTCAACGTATGTACTGTTTTTGACAAAAAGGGCACAGAGTTGCAGTGACTATGGATTTGACTTGGGCTCAAATCAGTGGCGGCTGCTGGTCTTTCAAATAGGGGAAGCACATTTTAGGTGTACATTATTATATATATATATATATATATATATATTTTTTTTTTTTTTTTTATCCTATTGGAGCCTGGCCGTTATTAAGAAAAAAAAATGTTAATTGAGACTGTTGTCAACCACAGCCATGCCACAGAACTACAGTAACACACACATGAAAATGATTTTCAGGAGTAACACACACCCAAACTGTATCTGTATACAACAATACCAGAACTGAACAGAACATGAACAGAAATATATAACAGAACCATTAGAAATACACGTTATTGTGTATAAATTCTGCCCTGCGCTCCTTTTGCAGGAAATGCCATTGCTTTTTTCATGCCTTTTTGTATGCCCTGTCAAAGTTATTCAGGTCCGTAAAACCTACATTTGACTAAAACTTCATATCCCTGACACAGCTTTATCAAGAGGCATGGCCAACAGTACATTCTGTTTGTCACAGCACGTCCAATTAGACAGTTCATCTCGTCATACCAGGAAAGTTGAAGAAAAAAAAACAGTTACTTTCACCAGTTTTTGTGGGCCAAATCAGTCTTGGGTGTTGGTCTGTCCTGCTGTTTAATTTCTAGTCTCTCCTCATACGGAAGACTATCGAATGGGTTTGCCAAAATTGTCAACAATATTAGCAGTAGCCATTGTATTGGGCTAGCACGCTAACTAGCGGGCTAGTTTCCTTAACAACTTGACTAATTTGAACAATATGATTGTGAACGAACTAATGAAACTTAGACAAAAAACTCAATAACTTTGTGCTGACTGGTATGTTTTATTTAGAATATAATATGTGCAATGTGTAAATAACAAGCACTCTGGACGGACAACACGTTCTCTCACCACTTGTCTTTGGGAAATCCGCTAGCGACTGAATTCTACTTTACTCCGATGTTTGTTTGCCTGCCAATCAAAAGGGGTGTAGTCTTTTAGACAGTTCCACCAATTATAATGTGTAAGCCTAGCGTCTTGGCCCGCCCCCGCCCATCTCATTTTCCATTCACCCCCAGAGACGCTGAGCGTCCGAGGAAATGACGATTTTCAGCATTTATCCAATGAACACATGGCTTCACTGCATTGAAAAAAAGTGCATCAGACGTTCAGCTTCAATGGGGTGTCCCGCTGTGCTGTGCATTCAAAACCCTCGGAAAATCGCGTCGGACCCGACAATAATAAACAGAGTTATCAAGACTTAGCTATGAAGTTAAACATATTTCTAGGATGCTTCTAGTTTTAAACATAATGTCAATCCCAATTTAATGTAAATTCAACCTTGCATATTTGACCATTTATTGTGTGAAATGTTAGAGGAAGTTGAGCTTCCCTTGTTGTCTTAAAGGAATCGCCCCTGGCTCAAATACACGCAGGTCCAAGAGACATGATCCTAAGAGGAGATGTGTTATTGCTATTATTTCGACTATTCACTGATTGAAAGGTCAGAGTAGGTGGACAGCCTTGCTAAAGGTACCATTTAAACAGTGTTGCTGTTGTAATATAAATATGTTGGTTTTAAAGGGGCAAAAGGGTTCATATGCTGGCCTCAACCATACTCTCCCACCCCCCAAACAACCCCACACCTCTATTTCCCCTGCACACTTCGCACCCACTGCCTCATCCACCTGCCTGCACACACCCACAGCTGCACACACACTCCTAGTCACATACTTACAGCAGCATACACACTCCTAGAGTCACACGCTCGTAGCCGCACACACACTCAGAGCGCAATGACAGCATTTCTGCCTGTGGATGATTAAGTTTTGCGAGCCAATCAGCGGCCCCTGGCGAGAGCGCTGCTTATCAGGGATTTAATGATCTAATAAAAAAACACATTTCAGGGCCGCGTAGGCCAGCCGTTAATTATTATTTTGTCCTCACGAGGGGCTATTGATTGAGCTGAAGGTGATTTTTTTGCCGCTGGTGCCCCCCCCCCCCCCCCCCCCTCCAGCTCAGCAGGTATTAGGCACCCAGTTGCTGGCTGATGACAAAGTTGGTGGGAGGGCCGCAGTTAATCGATGACAGGAAGTGAATGGTGGTTGAGATGCAGGCCGCCGCACAGTGAATACTTCACGGCACCGGAGTCCTTAGGGCGCCCTGTGGTCACCTTGAGAAAGAGACGAACATGGTTTTAAATCATTTCCAACATCATAATTTGCTTCGGACAGCAATTTAAAACAAATAATAAGGTTTGGAAGCAGCTCTATTCTATACCCAATCCTACACCCACCCCCACCCCTACCCCCCACCTCACCCACAGCCAATCAGTAAACAGGAGGGCCATGTGTTGTAATGGCTATGCTTTCCCGGAGGGAGGTGTTGTTCATTATTATTTCAGACTTAAATGGATGTTGGCATGCCGGCGCCCATAAATTGGAGTGGGATCATTAGGGTTAGCAGAGTGTTTGGCAGAGTGGGTGAATTGGCAGGAAGGGGGGAAGGGGTGGGGGGGAGGTGTTGAGGTGTCAGTGTCTGTCAGCTGTCTCTGGTGAAGCGCAGACAAGGTGCCTTGTGCATTACCTTGTGTGTGTGTGTGTGTGTGTGTGTGTGTGTGTGTTGGTGTGCCTGTTGTGCTCTCAGGCATTGCCATGTATGTTGTGCTGCCATGCATTACTCTGTGTGTGTGTGTGTGTGTGCATGTGTGAGTGTGTGTGTGTGTGTGTGTGTGTGTGTGTGTGTGTGTGTGTGTGTGTGTGGGTGTGTTGCGCTCTCAGGCATGGCCATGTGTGTTGCGTTTCCATACATTACCATGCGTGTGGTGCTCCCATTGGGTAAGCCTCCTACACAAACTCCCCACCCCCATTCCACATCTAAATTCCTCCCAACCTCCACATACATACCCAACCACCCCCACCCCTGTACCAATTCCCCCATCCAACGCCCCAGAACCTCTGTGCCTGTGACATCCCAAAAGGACGTAGATGCTGGCTGGTGGAAATTTAAATTCAGGCAGGCCTGAAGCCACCTTCACCTGTCATGGCGGAGAGCCTCCCCCAGCCCCCCCCCCCCCCCCCCCTCCTTCACCTTGCTTTGAGGCCTGGAGGCATTAAGAAACATTTCATCACCGTTGTTTCAAAAGTGTGTGTCTGTCCTCTCCTTCAACGTCTCATCTTGTCTCATCCCCCCCATCGTGGCTGTCATTTCTCCAGCACAACCCCTTCATTTTGACTCGGAGAGAGAGGAACAGGCGCACGCACACACGTCATCTCCATCTGTCCTGGCACATTTGGGTATTTCTGGGCATATATGAATACTGAAGGGTGAGGGAAAGCACACACACATGCACACACACACACAGAGACATCAAGGTCTTTCAAAGCAGTTCTGAGGAATCTCTGCCATGAATAAACCAACCTACATTACATATCTATTAATAAAGCACACTAGCATCCTCGGGCATTGGGTGCACTCTGGATTTTTGAAATGGTAAATTGCATCAAAATCCCTGAAGGCAAGGGCTTTTATTTAAGCTTTGTGTGTGTGTGTGTGTGTGTGTGTGTGTGTGTGTGTGTGTGTGTGTGTGTGTGTGTGCATATCAGGCATGTGCAACATTTATTTATTTGTTTTTTATTAGATAAGGAAAGTGTATGTGTGTGTGTGTGTGTGTGTGCGTGTGTGTGTGCGTGTGTGTGTGTGTGTGTGTGGCAATTAGGTGACAGCACTCATTAGTTGTCTTGTTCCAATCTTTTATTCCCTCCCCACACCGCTAAATCATTTAGGGGAAGTCGATGGTTGGGTGCCTCTTCCATTTTTAAATGAAATAGATGGCCCTATGCCACAGGGAGTGTTTGGTGTTTGGAATACACACACCTGCGCATATGCTTGCACAAACATAACGCACTGATACACACACATACATACATACTCATGTTCATCCACACACACACACACACACACACACACACACACACACACACACATAGCACGCGCACACATACACATAAACACACCTACACGCATGCACACCCACAGACACAAAGGAGCTTGCTATGACAAATGTGCCGAAATGTCAGCACGGATACCAATCTGTGTAAATTACCTGTATAGCCTGTTCAATTTGATCTATATGGCTTTGCAAATGAATAGGCTGCAGGGTAGATTCTTTCCCTTGCTGTCTAAGGGGAGCTCTGGGTCTCTGTTTTGCTTGATAGCACTTTGTTTAGCGTAATGAACAGCTCTTTACAATGGAGGAGAGTATCGGGTTGGAGGAAGAGATAAATAAATGGGGACTTTGGGAGTGCAGTGTAAGTGCTCTCCATCAGGAAAGCATTGCTGAAAGCCTTTTCATGACAGACAAACATAACAACACACTGAGAGAAACGCACAAAGCAGCACTACTGAACTCACGGGAAGGCTCTCAAAGAAAAGAGGACAAATTCTGCTGTTCTACTGTAATAGAACAGCAATATTGTTATTGCCTTGCTGTCATGGACAAACTGGCATGAAAGTCTGTAAAGCAATTGTGTGAACACAACACAACAAAAAAACACATCTTAGTCGTTTCAAGTTTCAGAGAGAAAGAGAAGTAAGCACCTTATGTTTTCCTCTCCTGTCCTGTCCTCGTCTTTTTCTCCTCCAATTATAGATCGGGTAACGGAAGTGAAGACTAACATCTATGTCACCAGCTTTGGCCCAGTCTCTGACACAGACATGGTAAGACTCCTTCCTGCTTCTTTACGTGGATATCATACTTCATATCTCTGGGGTCTTGGCTAACTTGATTGATTTTGTTGGATTTTGTGTTTACAAGGAAGTTAAGAGAGGAATGACTCAGAGAAACCTGTGACAAGTTACAAGTACACATTTGTTACAAGTACACACATGCTATTTATCTGGCAAGTTTATATGAGGCTTATATAGTTAAACTCCATGGTGGCAGTGCTAACAGCCTAAAGAGTCTGTATGATCCCTGACATTGTTACACAGAATGAAATAGTTGTGCAACTATCCGGATTCCAGACAATACCCACGGTCTTATGTTAGTCTTGAGTTGACTGGTTTTTGGTAGAACACAACCTGCACCCATCCACCAGTTGAAAATTGTTAATCAGGTGAATTGTGTACAGAATACGTATATAGGCTTATAAATAAGCATATAGGCTTATTATATGCTGTTGTCAATGGGAATACTGTTAATATCATCTCATCAAATATCTGCACCCATAAGAACATCTATTCTTCTGCCTCTGTGCTGTGCCTTCCCTCCTGACTCTCTGCAATGATGACATGCTTGACAGCCTAAAACCTCTCTCCTCAAACGTTAACCCACAGAAAGCCAATCATTTAGGAAAAAAGGTTTAGATAATTAATAAACAAAGAAAAGAAAAGGTAAATACAAAGGTAAAAAATTGTACAGTATAACAAATGAAAAACTTGAAACACTTTTTGTGTCTTTGCAGTGGAGCTTAACTCATAATTCCCTCGCTATCCTTGTTTGTATTCTTCAGTGGATAGCTCTCTCCTTCACAGCCACAGTATAATTTGCAGTCCAGTAGTCGGAGGTGTGCTGAGGGACAGTCAGACAGCTCTCATATCCTGGATGAGGAAGCCTGAGCTCGCTCCTGTGGTCTGGGAAAGAAAACACTTTTCTGGCATCTGACAGGCCCTAGGCCTTGTGCAACAATTAATTTGATTTTTAATTTCAGATAAAACAGTATTTATTTGATGTGAGTAGATCCCATGTCCACACACACACTAACACACACACACACACACCCATGCACACGTGCCCGCACACACGCACACGCACACACACACACGCGCGCACACACAAACACACACATATACACACCCATGGACACACACACACACACACATAGAGCACTTAGCATCTTAATTCACCCAAATGAACACTTTGCAATTTCTTATCCACCACTTCACAGCACAGCAGCCAGAAAGATCTGGATTGCCCTGCAGTAAACAAAAAGGAGGGTCCACCAACTGCCCCAAGTGGGCCAAACTGCCTATCAAAAGAAGACTATAAGTGCTTTTTCTCTGTATCAACTCCATAGGATGAATGATGAAATCAGGGAGATTGCAGACCAGACTATTTCTTAGCAGGCATGACACACTGAGTCTTAAACCAGAGCTCTTCTTCAAGAAAAACTGTTAAAAACCTTGGTGGCATTTTGGGGATATTTAAGGCACTACCACATATAGAAACTTAAGATAAGATTAACATAACATTCTACATATTGAGGGATGACCTAAAACATTGCAATATGTCTGATCAACCATAAAAGGTCTCATTGCATTGTTTTTTCATTAATTTTGCTGTGGTCTCTAGTATTAATGAAAAAAATGAATCAGTTTTAGTGAAAAAAAGTGCTTTAGTGCTCCTGTTACAGGCTGTTCTAGTTTGGTGGAGGAGATGGAGCAGGGAGAATGACAGGTTCTCGGCTATGCTTGTCACAGACTACAATCATTCAAAGCCCATTCGGTCATAGCACACCAAATAGAAGATTTCAGCATTCTAAACAAACACATATACTTATCTATATTTTGCTAAGTGAATGTGTGCTTCAGTGATACTCCTCTGGTAAACACAACTGTGACATAGCTTTTATTTAACAACTTACTTACTTTGTTGCCTTTTACTTATTTGCTAATGTTTCCAATTACTTTCTTTCATTGACTAACAGAGGCAATCAGGGTAGAAGAACAGTTTCACGTGCAACATGCATATGTAACTCGGGGTGACCTGTCGTATTTCAAAAAGAGCAAGTACTAAATGGTTTCTTGCGGAATGAGACCTTTACGTAAGTCAATACGTTCATAATTCTTAAAGAATACAAGCATAATAATCCTCATCATTAATTGCCTGTCAGAAGGTTTCCTCTTTTTGGATCATAAATATTCCAAATAAGTAAGCAGGTGTTCGTAAGTTCAAGCATACACTTTATGCAAGCATACATTTTATGCATTTTAAGCAAATTGTGTATCTGATTTCAGAATCAAGGTACACCTTTCCTACCAAATGTATGCCAGTTATGTCTCTGTTCATGAATGAATCCAAACCGCAAACACACTTGTTTGAATCCCTATTTCTGTTTCCTATTTCTGTCGTAAGACAGTGTTCCTTACTGTGGTTTATTTAGAGGTGAAAGCACAAAGCCCATGTTCCATTTAAACCTCATTGTAAGTGGTTGGGAGAGATAAAGTAGGGGCTGTCTATCCTATTGTATGCCTTGCTCTTCTCTGAAAACTCATCTCACAGACTCTTGCTCCCTTAGCAGAGAGATGTTCAGCAGTAAAACACCTTCTCAGCTTATTCTTTGATACATTTTTCATTCGTTTTTCAAAGGGCAACATTTTTTCCCAGCATCCCCCTGGAAAGTGCTGGCAAGGCTCATGCCTTGTGCTGTACCCCATTTTTCATGCGGGGAGGATGTCAGCCTGCTTTTATGGCCTCTTAAACAAATTCTGTCCCCACCCAAAGTCAGAGACTTGTCCTCATTCTGGATGCAGCATTATATCTCATGAATAATCAACAGGAATGTTTTCATTTTTTAAGTCATTTTTAAAAAGTGCCCTCAGTGTTTTGCTTGTGTGTTGTTTTTCTTTAGTCTTTATTTCATTGTGGGCAGCAATGGAGATTAATCACCTTTGCCTGGCTCGGAGTTATGGTCTTGGCTATGCAGAGTTTTCTTGGCCCCACAGTCCACTGCAAACACAACACTCATCAGTCATCTCCTCTTTGCTATACACACACCTATTAACCAGCCCGTGTTAGAAATGGCTTACTCAATGAATCCTAACGGCTGATAAATTACTTTTCCCATAGCTTTCTCACAACAGCTTCATAGTCTGAAATTATTTTGTAAGGATCTGGATTCAAGGATGACTACTCTGAATGAGCTCAACAGAGGAATTTGTGTTATCACAATAAAGGGTGCTTCAGAGGAGCTCCCCCACTGTATGCTCTTGTGTTTAGTTAGGTGTCACACCCCACTGATCTTATCTGTGCTCTGCCAACATTTGGTGTGGGGACCTACTCAGGTCATCCTTAGGGCAAGGACAGGATAATTAAGGGTATATTGTATTGTAGAAATGCTATGAGATGTACATGTCATGTTTGGTTTCATTCTGATGGTCTCATTGTGAGTGATATACTGGTCTAAATTCTGAAACAGACTCGGGTTATTCTAATAAAGATCTCAGATCCTAAGGTTACGGAGTAGTGTGAGGCAGTGGGCTGTCTCCAACACCCCTGCCCCCAAGATAACACCTCATGGTGTGCTGAACAACTGGCATCAGGTTGGCTACTTAAGGCAATGCTAGTGGAAAACTCATTGAGCTGTCTTTCACCCACGACGCTCCCACACGCTGTGTGTCTCTCTCTCTCCCTCTCTCTTTCTCTCTATCTTTTATTTGGGGTTTAGTTTGATTTCTTTATATCTCTGGTTGAGTTGGTCATTACAATGAATCTCTGTGTTACTTGTAAAGGTTAACTTGTATTTGGTTAATAAACTGTTCATTCATTTACCATTCATATACATCTCTTCGTGTGCCATGCCATTACTGTGCTATTAGCTCTTAAGCTGTATAGTGATATTGGAGGTAACTATTATTTCATGGAGTCAGATAAACGGGTCATATAAGTGTTACTCTAATGTTTGCCATGCACATGTTTATAATTATTTCCATTCCATAAGTCCAGAACATGCGATAACCTTCGTCCACACTCAGCTCCGTCGTTGGTCTGAGAAAGTGGATCCTTACAATTTCAAAGACAGCTAGCCACGAGCCATTGGTCATTGTAAATGCTGGAAAAATGCCCATATTTTATTACATTATGTGATATTTGATTAAATTAAACACTATGGTATGTGGACCTTGAGATAACCTGGAAATAGGCTGCTACAGAAATGGGACCACTGTGAAGTCACTAACGACAGTCATCTCTAGTAAAACTGGTTGAAATATTAGCAGAACCAGCGCAACGGAAGCAGATGAGCAGCTGTCAACCGGGAGGGTCCAAATCTGGTCCAGATGAGGCGTGTCTGTGCCAGTTCCAGACCCGTCCTCCCTGAGGGCCGCCTCGCCAGTTTAATGAAACCTAATGAGGCGTGAATCTATGGCATTTTGTAAACAAACTCGAGTAGGTTATGGAGCAATTTAGCAACACCACGCATCTCGTGCAGAGTAATGGGCCAGCGCCAGGTGTCTCAGTGGACCCCGTCATTAGAGGCGATCATTTGACCGTGCTGCCACAGCTATGGCTGGATGACTCATTTCAAAGGGACGCGCTTTGCTCGCACCGTTTTCATCTTCTTTCTATAAACCTCTTCCTCTTTCCGCTGCGTAAACTGATTACCACACTCCTACTTTCTAAACCGCAGCTGTTCGAATGTCCAAAGTCCCTCACCAATAAGCTAGGAATTTAAACCACCACCAACCCCCCTTCAATTCCTTCTTCACTTCTTTCCTTTTCCCCTCAGAAGTTTTTTTTTTTTTTTTTTTCCTTTTTCCTGCCTTTTTGTCTTTTTTTTTCTCTCTCTCTCTCTCTGCGCTAGCGCACAGACATTTATCGAGGTCTGTCAGAGCTGCACTGCCGACAAAGGTGGGATGAAAAATGTTTAAGCTGCTCTAGTCTCTTATGATGCTGTCATCCTCGCGCATGATAAAGACCCCCGCGCCTCCGGCGACAGCACCCCTCCACCCCAACCCACACCCCAACCGCCCCAACCCCAACGCCAACCCCAGCCCCAACCCCCCTACCCCTAGTGCAGGTCGTGATGGATCTGTGGCTGCTTTCAGCTCCCTTTTGGCCCTGGCCCAGCAGGGGTCCCGGCTGCTGTCTGCCTGCCCGCCTCACAGAGCGCTTCTGTTTATTCCATCATGGCCACACAGGGGAGAAAGACACATATGCACACACAAACAGGGACAGGCACACACACAAATATGCAAACATTCTCCCTCTCTTTCTCTCTCTCTCTCTCTCACACACACACACACATATTCTTACAAACACGTACACACACACACACATTCTCTCACACACACACACACAAACAGGGACAGGCACACACCCAAATATGCAAACATTCTCCCTCTCTTTCTCTCTCTCTCTCTCACACACACACACACACACACACACACACACATATTCTTACAAACACGTACACACACACACACATTCTCTCACACACACACACAAACAGGGACAGGCACACACACAAATATGCAAACATTCTCTCTCTCTCTCTCCCACACACACACATATTCTCACACACATGTACACACAGACACACACATTCTCTCTCACACACACATATACACAAACACACACACACACACACATTCTCACAAACACACACACATTCACACACACCCATAAATGCAGACAGTCACACACATATTCACGCACACCCATAAATGCAGAGTTTCACACACACATGCACGCACACACACATGCTCTTACTAACACGCACAGACATACTGACATTAGGTCATCCAGTTTTGTTTTTAAATGTAACCCATTTTATTTCTCTAAACAAGCGTATTTTGTGTAAAATGAAATTTCATGTAAAATAAAAAAAACTGGCTATATAAATCGAATCAACAGGAGAGGGTTTAAATACTCTTTGAAGCCACTGTATATGCACATACATGCACATGCAAACATAGGCACACATGCACACATAAACTCTCTCTCCCACACACACACACACAGTATCACACACAAACACACACATGCACACATAAACTCTCTCTCCCACACACAGTATCACACACAAACACACACATGCACACAAACACACACGTGCACACAAACACACACACGCAGTGCACTAACACACAGCTAGCCATCATGCCTATTAATGCTGTTTGCCTCAGAGCCTTATGCAGGGCATGTGTGCTGTGAGAATGGGAGAACGAGTAGGGGGAGGAGGAGGAGGTGTAGAAGGAGAGGGAGAGGAGAGGAGAGGAGAGGAGAGGAAGATGAGGGGTGGAAGGGCACAGAGGGGTCGGGATTTGTTTGGCTTTTAAATGGCACTGGTGGCCCCAGGGGTCTTGGGACTCAGAGCGAGGGGGTCGGCTGGGGACACGTCAGTGGCATACAGAGTGAGGACGGGGAGCCTGAGCCAGAATGCACCTGTTAAATAACCCCACCACACACACACACACACGTATTCACACACACACGTGCACACGCACACACACACACACACACACACACACACACACACATATGCACACACACACATACACACACACACACACGCACACACACACACACGTATTCACACGCACACACGCACACACACACACACGCACACACACACACACGTATTCACACACACACGCGCACACATGCACACGCACACACACACACACACACGCACACACACACACATATGCACACACACACACACATATGCACACACACGCACACACACACACGTATTCACACACACGCGCGCACACATGCACACGCACACACACACACACATATGCACACACACACACGCACACACACACACACGCACACACACACACACAGCATAAAAAGGACAGTTTTCCTACGTCCTGCTTCACCACCCCCCATAGTGCTATTTGCGTAACCCGTGACACTGAAGATGAGTTTTTTTTATGGACTGGACTGGAGCAGGGACTAGGGTATTCGCTCCAGAGAGTGCACATCACATGGCAGTGTGTATTTATGTTTCGTGTGGCAGTGTATTTGTTTTTTTTTACGCCCAACGCTGCAACATGAAGGTGTGTTTGTCTTTTATACGGGTGGCTGTAACATGGACCAGTGCCCACTAATGGCCCATATGTGAAACTGCTGTGGGAGTCTCACACACCCCCGGGGGAATGTTTACAGATGGAGGGTGATAACAGAGAATGATAGCAAGCACATTGTTAGCCAAAACATTGTGTTGTCATACAGTAGCTATGGGGTGGGGCGATATGCGATTTAAGATGCCTATCAAGATGAAAACACGAGAGATTAATTGTTTGCGGCAAATTTATCGGGATGGGATGAATGCCAGTGTCCTGATATAAATTTGTTGGTGTGCACATACTTTCATCTGCCTCAACATGACTTTCAGAATTCAAAAGAATTCATGTTAAAGAATAAGGACATTTAGCAAAAGAAAAACAACAAAATGTTCTGTAAAGTGATTCTGGTATTTTTTGGGGGCAGTTTTAAAATTGTAAGCGTATTTTCATTATTATAGTAGCAATGGTGTTAATCACATTGAATGAAATCGTTATTTGAATTGGACCCTGGCAATAAAGGTAATTATGATGATGATGAATCACAATGATTTTTGCTATGATAATCGTGACATAAATTTTAGTATCGTCACATACCTAGTCATAGCAGCCCACCATCCTACTTTGTCACAGTAAAGACCTACTAACAGCCCGCTGCTTGACTTGACAGGAGTACACAATAGACGTGTTCTTCCGCCAAAGCTGGAAGGATGAGAGACTTACGTTCGACGGGCCCATGGACATCCTACGCCTGAACAACCTCATGGCAAGCAAGATATGGACGCCGGACACCTTCTTCCACAATGGCAAGAAATCGGTGGCCCACAACATGACGATGCCCAACAAGCTACTGAGAATCCGGGACGACGGCACCTTGCTCTACACCATGAGGTCAGAGGTCAAAGATGGCCCCGCCAACACCACCGCTACTCGCAATGTGGGCCAGTTAGCCTCATGTGATTACACAACACTTTTAATGAAGTAATGAATGGTGATAATCATTAATTATGGTAATTATATACATATATGTTTAACTTTCATTCAATTGGAGGAAGTATAACATCATATTATAGACATAGATAATCAAAATGTAGATATGGGTGGAATTTTCCGAAAATAATAATTCATTTGGTCTTTGTGTTGGACATATCTTTTGATTTCTCCCAGTGGGTTTTGCCTGTATAGTGCTGTAAGTAAAAGCCAGAGTCACTGGGGTTAGGTGATTCCTTGTATCTGACTCTGCACTGTAGTGTAAAATAATTGGGTAAAAGCAGCTGTCAAATGGAACTTAGAGTGCCCTGACGTGCAGGAACACCTGTCTAAGTCCTACACAATGTATTTGGACTAAAAGCATGTATAGGAACATGCTTTTATTTGAGCCTTGCTTAACATTTAAAGTGCTCCGTGACTCATGGTCAGCTTACCTTCATTTTCAGTCTTTCTCAGTCTCTCTCTCTCAATCTCTCTCTCTCTTAATTTCAATCTTTTGCTCTGTCTTTCTTTCTCTTTCTGTCTGTCTCTGTCTCAATACCTCTCTCTCTGAATTTCTCTCTCTCTCTCTTTCTCTCTTTCTCTATCTGTCTGTCTCTCTCTCTCTCTCTCTCTCTCTCTCTCTCTCCCTATCTCTCTCTCTCTCTCTCTCTCTCTCTTTTTCTCTCTCTCCCACCTGAAATTGCTTTCTTTTCCCTTAATTCTGCCAGGACTGAAGCTGAACATTTGAAAGTGCTTCTGAATCAATAGTGGAGTGATTTAGTGCGGAGCTGGTGGCAGGCCGCTACATGTGACAGGGGCCATTATTCTGAGTAGTGGGCCGCTGTAGATGTCACGGAGAGCCATTGTGCCACGGGCCGAATTGACTGACTGTTAGAGGGAGCGCGCTGAGAGACTGGGCTCCGTGTCAGAGGATATTTCCCTTCAGCCGTCTCCCGTGTGGGAGGCAGATGTGGATACCACAGGGGCCCGTCCACAGCACTTTTAGGGAATGTGTCAGACATGTCAGTCGCTCTCACAATGTAGTTGTGTGTGTGTGTGTGTGTGTGTGTGTGTGTGTGTGTGTGTGTGTGTGTGTGTGTGTGTGTGTGTGTGTGTGTGTCTGTAAGTTGGTAAGCTATGAGATGGATTACAATGTTTGCAATAAAAATCTTACATATCTTTAAATCTGTCTGCCCTCTCCTCTCTGTCCTTTTCTGCCTCCCCCATATCTTTCACTCGCTGGCTTCATCTCTCCTCTTTACTCAATCTGCCCTTTTTCCTTTTCTCCCTCTCGCTCCACTCCTCTTTTTTACAATGTTCTTTCTTTCTTTCTTTCTTTCTTTCTTTCTTTCTTTCTTTCTTTCTTTCTTTCTTTCTTTCTTTCTTTCTTTTGTTCTCCCTCTCTTCCACCCCTCTCTCTACCACAGGTTAACAGTGCATGCAGAGTGCCCCATGCACCTAGAGGACTTCCCCATGGACTTCCATTCCTGCCCACTCAAATTCGGCAGCTGTAAGGACCCTCCACACCTACACAAACCATAATGTCATGATACGGCTTGAATTAAAGCTTAAAGCGCAAGGTCCTCCCAAATGTTTATACTACTCTTCTAATGAACTTTGGGAAGTTTTATATTCCTCATAACTTGTGTAAAAAGACAGGTTTACTCTTCCAAGGATGCACTGTGATAAATTCATAGACCTTACTTACATCTGGAGTTGGAAATCTATATGCCTTGACAGGTCCTGTTATGAAAATAGGATTGATAATAAAAGTTCATGATTCATCCTTACCCATAAAACTTTCAGATCATGGGGAAAATGCCTACTGTGCGTCCCCTGATTTAAATAGTGTCACCATCTTCCTGAGCAGCACTAATTTGTAACAGGGTCCTTACTTCAAATGTCCAGTTGCTTGCTCAGTGTGTATCTCTCTCCTTTCTCTCTTATCCTCTCTCTTTCTCTCTCTCCCTCCCTCTCTCTCTCTCTCCCTCTTTCTCTCTCTCTCTCTCTCTCTCTCTCTCTCTCTCTATCTCTCTCTGCCTCTGTCCCTCTCTTTTTTCTCTCTCTCACCCTCTCTCTCTCTCTCTCTCTCTCTCTCTCTCTCTTTCTCTCTCTCTCTCTCTCTTTCTCTCTCTCTCTCTCCTCTCTCTCTCTCTCTCTCTCTCTCTCTCTCTCTCTCTCTCTCTCTCTCTCTCTCTGTCTCTGTTTAGTATAAGAGAAGGCACTGAAAGGGAGGAAAAAAAGAATCATTCTCTAATGGCTCATGAGTCACGTCTTGGCAATGCAACGTCGAATATTCTCTGCCTTTTGATATCCATCTTATTTAGCCTGGGCTGTGGGGGCAAGGGGGCGGTGGGGGCGTGGGGGGTTTGGGGCAGGCAGGAAGGAAGGCAGGAAGGTAGGCAGGAGAGAGGAAGCACAGGGAGCGCTGGGGGGCCATAGCAGCACCTCTCCTGCAACGCGAGGCTGTAATCAAACAGCCACTGTGATAAATCAGAGGCGAACGCCTGCCCTACTCAGTGGTATTTAAAGCTGAGCAATTACCAGGCCCCGCTTTTTTTTCGCATGCCTGCTGAGCAAAAGTAATAAGTTTTGTTTTACTAAATTACAGCCCCAGCCCACACGCTCCTCAATGCGCGTCTCTGCTGGAATGCCTGGTATGGGCTCAACTGATTTTTGCCTCTTTTAATGCAGACAGCAATCCTTCCCTGCCCTTGTTCTTTGGGGAGAAAAACTTCTTTTTTTTCAACAGGGCTAGTGCACACAACAGTTTTTGTCTAGTTCAACAGGCTCGTCGTCCATTTTTTGTCATTTTTTGTTTGCTTGTTTATTTGTTTTGCTAAGATGCCTCGGTCAGATATTTTTTTGTCTGCTGAGCCCACATTGATATATCCTCATTGCTCGTCTTCCAGATGCCTACACCATGAGCGAGGTGACCTACGAGTGGACGCCCAACACCACAGTGGTGGTGGAGGGAGAGAGCTCACGCCTCAACCAGTACGACCTGCTCGGACAAACCGTGGGACAGGAGACCATTAAGTCCAGCACAGGTGAGACAGCACATGAAGAGCTATGGTCATGATTTACATTACATGTTTTATTTCCAATCTTTTGTAGATCCATGAACCTATTTGAAATCTTGAAAGAGAAGCCGTTCACTTTACCGCATGCTGCTGATGTTAATGCTTTTAAAACACATATTTTTTCTCTGACCATTTGTAGATGTCTAAACCTGTTTGAACTCTTGTAAGAGACAGCGTTCACTTTACAGGCCCCTAGCTGATACAGTTACTGTACTGCACATAATAAGTACTGCATGACTCACTGGGTCTGTGCCGCAAAGACAGGCTATACTTAGATACACTTTACCCTAAATCCCATTTCCAGTCATAACCCTTGGGACATATGTGAACTAAACGCCATGCTGTTACTCATTACTAAACCTCTAGTGCTCTTAACTATGTAATAACACAGTAACAACAAGATAAGTAACAACAGTAGGTATTCATATTCACTGTTTTGTCTGTATTCATATATGAGGAGTCCATGGTCACAAAGCTGAGAAAATGTAATTTATAAGTTACATTTTTTTATTTGGTTTTATGAGTAAATGCTATTTTAAAATGTCTTTAGCTCGAGACTATGCTCATTTGTTCAAAGGATTACTTTTGAATAAGCTGGGGTTTCAGTGCTTGCTAGGGGGAGTAACTTCAAAAAAAGTGATTTTGTGACTATACCACATGTAGTATTTGTCAACTGTGAATTTGTTTTGTTGGTACTGACTCTCAGTGAGGTTAACACCCATCTGCTAAGCTGTCTATGCCTGTCAGGATGCTAACCAGCAGCCCCAATACAAACACACACACGCACACGCACACACACACACACACACATACACACAAACACAGGCACACAGACACACACACACACATACACACACGCGCGCGCGCATATACACACTTTACCCCATTCCAACCATCTCTTCCAACCCTCCAAAGGCAGAACTCATTGTTCACCAAAGTAAACTAGAAGATCACTCAGAGAGCGCAGACCTCCGCCAGGGCAGCTCAGATCACCACCAAAATCAAATCACTTTTAAGTTTTTTAAGCCCATTTTTGACCTACCCTGAAAATTGAATCAAAATTCATCCATAACTTTTTGAGTTATGTTGCTAACTAACAAACAAACTAACAAACGACGATGATTTCATAATCTCCGCTGGCGGAGGTAAAAAAAAAACAGAAGAGACCAGTGTGTCGTGACTTTATTTAAAGCTTTCCATTCTGTGGGGTAGAGAGTGGGTGACAAGAGGACACTCACCCACATCCGGGAGACGGGCCAAGAAACAGGCCTGGAGCAGGACACAGACTGGTGTCTCTTGTCTCTTGGCATGTCTCTTGGCTCACCCAAGGGAACATATCCTGTCTCAAAAATGTCTGATAAGACATCAGCTGTCATTGACGTCTCACCTATGTCTTCTAACAAACCCTTAGGATGAGTAAGGTGAGGTGAAAATATATTGAGTTGAAAAGTAGAGAATGTTGTGATCCTAAATTTAAGAACAACAGTAGATCATGTTGGAATGCTAAATTGAGAAGAACAGCAGAGTATGTTGGGATCCTAAATTAAACCACCTGGACCCAGCCAGAGACTGGAAAAAGGCTATTTCTCTGCAAAAGTGTCCATTGTCTTGCCTCATCCCAGGTCTGATTTCAAAATCAGATCTCAAAATACTCTCTTTTCTTTCTCAGTCTATTCCCATTTCACCTTATTTGTCCCAAGGGTCCCTGTCTGTCTGTCTGTCTGTCTCATCTAGTTGCTCTTCTCTTTTCCTTTGCTTTATCTGCTGTCCTATCTACTTTTCTGTTCTCTCTCCCTCTCTTTCTCCTTCTGTGGCCTCCTCTCGTTCTAATCCCTCTCTTTCTCCTTCTGTGGCCTCCTCTCGTTCTAATCCCTCTCTTTCTCCTTCTGTGGCCTCCTCTCGTTCTAATCCCTCTCTTTCTCCTTCTGTGGCCTCCTCTCGTTCTAATCCCTCTCTTTCTCCTTCTGTGGCCTCCTCTCGTTCTAATCCCTCTCTTTCTCCTTCTGTGGCCTCCTCTCGTTCTAATCCCTCTCTTTCTCCTTCTGTGGCCTCCTCTCGTTCTAATCCCTCTCTTTCTCCTTCTGTGGCCTCCTCTCGTTCTAATCCCTCTCTTTCTCCTTCTGTGGCCTCCTCTCGTTCTAATCCCTCTCTTTCTCCTTCTGTGGCCTCCTCTCGTTCTAATCCCTCTCTTTCTCCTTCTGTGGCCTCCTCTCGTTCTAATCCCTCTCTTTCTCCTTCTGTGGCCTCCTCTCGTTCTAATCCCTCTCTTTCTCCTTCTGTGGCCTCCTCTCGTTCTAATCCCTCTCTTTCTCCTTCTGTGGCCTCCTCTCGTTCTAATCCCTCTCTTTCTCCTTCTGTGGCCTCCTCTCGTTCTAATCCCTCTCTTTCTCCTTCTGGGGCCTCCTCTCGTTCTAATCCCTCTCTTTCTCCTTCTGTGGCCTCCTCTCGTTCTAATCCCTCTCTTTCTCCTTCTGTGGCCTCCTCTCGTTCTAATCCCATTCCTGCCCCTGTCCATCCTACAGTCTCTCTCAGTCTCATGTCTGTGCTATTCGTCTCAGTCGCTGAGTGACTGACAGGAACTAAGGCGGTGGTTTATTGTCCTTAATTAATTCTGTGTGTTCTGTGTGTGTGTCTGTATCTCTGTATGTGGGGAGGTGTGTGTGTGTGTGTGTGTGTGTGTGTGTGTGTGTGTGTGTGTGTGCGTGTGTGTGTGTGTGTGTGTGTGCGTGTGTGTGTGTGTGTGTGTGTGTGTGTGCGCGCGCATGCCTGCCTGCGCACATTTGAGTGTGTATGCATCAATTCTCTGAGAAGGCTGGTGCTGGGTGCTGGGTTTGTCTGGGAGATCTGACACAAAGGGAACTGCCACTCACTTGCTTGCTCAGATAGGGGAGTGTGAGAGACCTCCTATGTGTTCATGCCTGAGAAGCACAACTGTTTACTGCAGGCTCCTCAGAAATTGAGTATGGGAGTATTTGTGTCCTTTAAAAGGTCACTGAGGGAAAAAAAAACCTTGTTGCTGTTCACCTCGGTTGAAGATGATTTACCCAAGACTACCAGCAGCAACATCTGAGAACGCCATGCGTAGGGCTGATATGAAGTGTGAAACATTGAAAGACTAAAGGGTAATTGAGTTCTGCTTGTTGGTTCTAAATTGGTCTCAGTTCGCATCTTTTACACATTTTCTCATTTCATATTGCCATCTGATGTTTGGAAAATTGCATTATTGTGCCTATTTAGGCAATTTCATTTCTTATTCAGTCTCCTGAGGGAGGTGAAACCGGAAATGTATTCGCTGTCTGATCAGTGCAGTGGCTCAATCTAGCATTTAATGAGTATGCACCACAAACTCTCAAACAACAAATATCTAAGACAAGACATGCCATTCACTCATGTGTTATGAATAATTGCTATTGGTTTTGCTCCAACTAGAAGTTAGCTACACTTTATTTTACGGTCCCTGTTACAGTGTATCTACTGTACATCATGAATACAGTGTAGCAATATGTAATGTATGTAACATGTAACATTATGTACTTACACTGTACTATAGGGTTGGGGTAAGCGTTAGCATTAGGGTTCGTGCTATGTACGTACAGAGTATAAGTACATAACATATGATTTTGCTATAGATAGATACAGTGTAAAAGGAGCTGTGAAATAAAGTGTCACCCAGAAGTTTATTTCACACCTAGCTGTATGCTCTTCTTGTTTACACCTTTCATCCCCTACATCAGGAGGCTTGACAAGTATAGGAGTATAGACAACAAACCCAGACAGCCTCTGATGGAATGTGCTATACTTTAGCAGAGATCTGGCTGAGGGCTAAGTGTCATGGTCACCAGCGCTGTGTTCCCAATAGCAAACTAAGGGGGACTCAAGCTGATGAACATTTACAAGCATTTTTTTTTTGTTCATTTGTAAACAGAAACACACAGGTGACCTGTGGTGGTAGGTCTTTGGGGAAAACATCTACAGTCACATTAAAACAGTTTAAAGGTGTCATTGCATAGATTTTTCATTAATTTTGCGGTGGTCTCTAGTATTATTAAATGCCCTGTGAGCTGGTTTTGGTGAAAAAATGCTTTAGTGCTCTTGTTTCAGGCTGCTCTAGTTTGGTGGAGGAGATGGAGCGGGGAGAATGACAGGTTCTCGGCTATGCTAGTCCCAGGCTACAATCATTTAAAGCCCACTCGGTCATAGCACACCAAATAGAAGATCTAAACGTTCTAAACAAACACACATACTTACCTATATTTTATTAGATGAATGTGTGCTGCAACGAGACTCCTCCAGTAATTACAACTATGGCATGGCCTTTTCTAATTCACAAACTCACGTCACTTCGTTTGCCCTTTTCTTAGCCGGTCGTCTTTCTGTCTATTTTCTTTCAGAAATGACTAATGGAGGCAATCAGGGTAGAAGAACATTTTTACGTGCTGCAAGCATATGCAACTCAGACTGGCCTGTCATATTTCAAAAAGAGCAAGTACTAAACAGTTTCTCGGGGAATGACGCCTTTAAAGTAAAATGTTCACATTTCCAAAAAAGAATGTGTTTGATTCTCATTACTACTGAATGTGAACGCACCATAGGTCAGGTCAGCTTGACTGGTTCCAGTGTCAACTGATATCCAAGATCACAGCCAAGCGTATATGGCCAACATTCTCTCAACCAAGGCCCCCCATGACACTTACTGACAGGGGCGTTCAGCTTAAGTGCCTTCCTATTATTTCCCCCGGGAAGCCAACCCCATGTTGGAAATACCCCTTCATTGTGTCCCCACAGTCTGTCATCCTCTGTCAAATCACCACACACACACACACACACACACACACACACACACACACACACATTGCATAACTAAACCTACATGCATCATCTGCTCAGCACCAGCCTCTCTGCGGGCGTCTTTGGTAGATTTCTTCGGGCTCTGACTCTGCATTAATCATTCAACAGCACAGTGTCCGTGGGTAGTCTACTGTACGGGAAATCTGGGTCGTTTGGCAAAGTGGCATGTTCACTTGAGCTAAAGGGGTGTTTAAGGGACATCTTGGAAGAGGCCGGGAACACTGCAGTGCCACTGTTTTGCAAGGGGAAATGGAAAAGTGTGGAAAAAGCCCCATGTTGTGTCATTTAAATGGCATTTTCCCCAGTCACTACATGAAATGTGTGTATCCTGTCTGAGCAGGTGGTGATGCAGCAGTTTCTAATTGTTTCTGCTGTGTGTGCACGCGTGCGGATGGATGTGTGTGTGTGCATGTATTTGTGTGTGTGTGTGTGTGTGCTGGGTGGGTTCAGAGCCTGTGTACAGTACCATCACAATGGGGAATCCTCTTGCTTCACTACAGGCCTCTACTAGGAAGTGTGTGCTATGTGCTTTTACAGGCCATTTCTCTCAAAACACTGACTACATTTACATGCACTTAAGTGTCCCGAATATGAGGCTTATCCCAGTTTTGATCAAATTCGGGATGAGGTGTTTACATGAACGCAGAGTAATCGGGTTATTAATATCCCAGTTTAAATGAAAAACACTAGTATTGCCATTTCTTGTTACATACAGACAACGCTGTCAGAACCTTCAGTATTTGGGATAAGGTGTTTGCATGCCACAGTATCCCGGTTTCTTTTGGAGTACTCCACCTAGCATATCCCGATTTCTCAGAAATAACAGCTTACTTAAGGGTCTACATACAGATGGTTAGCTTTCCCGATTCTCAGTTCTCAGAAGGAATCTCGTGAGGTTCTCGTGAGGATTACGAGATAATAGCACTTTTACAGTCAACTAAATACTGCAAGTCTTGCTGTGGGTGGGTCAACCTCGGAAGTGAGATCTTTATTTCAGCGTAAACCTTTGTGGTCCTATGCTGTCCCTAGCGGCGGCAGTGGTAAACACTTCTCGCGACTGCAGGAATCTCGACTTGTGAGAATTAAATGAGCATCGGGAAAGCTAGCCATCTGTACTTACAAATGTAGTCAGTGATAAATGTTGACTTTTTTATCCTTCACGTACAGTATGAATACAGTCTCTTTGCCACATCTGTTTCCCTGCTGAACTCTATCCCTCGCTGAACCTCCATGTGCCCCTACCATGCCACCGCACTCGCCCCCTCCCTCTACATCTCTCTCATGGACATTGAATGTACCCTATCCAACCCCTTCATCCATCTACACTTCATCCAAACTACATGTGTATATTGTCAATGCTGTATATCCTCTGTATATCGTGCATACGTGTTCATAGTACATCTGATATACAGTAATGTGCAAAAGTTTTAGGCAGGTGTGAAAAAAATTCTGTCAACTAGGAATGCCTTCAAAAATGGAAGTGTTAATCATTTATGTTCATCAATTAACAAAATGCAGCGACTGAACAAAAGAGACACCTAAATCAAATCAATATTTTGTGTGACCACCCTTTGCCTTCAAAAGAGCATCAATTCTTCTAGGAATACCTGCATAGAGTTTTTGAAGGAATTCGGCTGGTAGCTTGCGCCAAACATCTTGAAGAACTAACCACAGATCCTCTGTGGATGTAGGCTTCTTGACATATACAACCAATTTGGTGTAATTGGTTGATCATACACCTGACTATAATCCTGCAAAATCCCTGACTTTGTGTGTACGCCTGTGTGTGTACACTTTGTGTGGACCTGCCTAAAACTTGTCCAAAAACAACTTATGCTCATCAAGTCCTTTCAGCCTTATGGGTGTTTTAACATTAAACACGTGGATGGCTAAGGCAGGTGCCTTCAAACCAGCATCAATTCACACAAAGGGGTGCATATATGTAGCACGCCTGTATACTTATAGTACATTATATTCTAATAGCACAACTGTATACTTGTTTATAACACATCTGTTTTTATCCCTCATGTATATTAACACCTAATTATTCACAGCTGTTCACACTGCCCTACTGAATATAATTCACTACAAACTACAGTGTAATGTACTGTATATTGCTCTATATTGTATATACTGTATGTATTACACGTGCTGCTCCTTGCACTTTTGATTAGACGCTAAAGCACATTTCGTTACGCTGTATTTAAACATGTGTAATGACAATAAAGTTAAATCTAAATCTAACCTGAAACACATATTCACACAAACACACACACACAAACACACGCATACAGACACGGACACAAGCACACACACATGCACACACACAGACACCCATGCGCACACACAAACACACCCACACACACACACACACACAAACATTGCATAACTAAACCTACTTGCATTCACATAACAACTCGCCCTATTTCTTCCTCTCATTTTCCTCTTTCTCTCTTCAAAATCACACACACACACACACACACACACACACGTACACACACACACACACACACACACATACACACACACACACACACACACACACTTAAGGAGCTATTCAGTAGGCTGGTGCATTGCTACATGATTGGGTTCATCTTCGTCTAATTGGCCAGCACTTGCTTTTACTCCTCTGCTCATCAAACAGAGCCCAGAACAGGATGACCCAGATTCCCCCATTGACATTGTCTTCCCTGTTTATTGTGCTTTGGCATTACGAGTGGCACTGGTGTCGTCAGTAAAGGACCAGGCCCCCTCGGTAAGAGACGCTCGTTCCGTGTCATTCACTAATTAAAAGCCTCATCCCGGCCCCATTCAGACAGGGAGTAAGTAATTCGGTCAGCTCTCAATGTCGATAGTTCACCATTCATTTGGTGGAGAGTGCACAGAAAATGCCCGTTGTTGCAGTGCAATTGCGTCGGGGGTCTGCTGAGACATATCATTAAAGCTGAAACCATCTGAACAAGGTCTTTGAATTATGAAGCATCTGAGGTTTTTACCAAGCTCCCAAGTGTCAGTGCCTGCCATGCTGTAGAGTTGCTATTGTTAACATAAGTCATTATGGTAGTTCGTAATTTGCAATAATCTTTCAGTCATTTTTGAAGAAGGCTCAACTAGCCATTCTACATGTCTGCTGTTTGCCTTTTATTAAAAGACAGAATGGGAATGAGGTACAAGCTTGGTGCATGTTCATTTCTGCCATATTAACCTTCAGAAATGAAAGCACCTAACAAGTGCTAATGGCACCACATGGCTCTGTGTGCCAAATCGAGCTTCAATCAGGCTGTTAATGTCGGGGGAGATGGGGCTGGGCGAAGGACTCGGATAACGAGGTCTCCAGCTTAAGCCCAGATCCCTTCCCTCTCGGGGAACCCCAATTTAGCATGGGTGGATGACTTCACAGCCGTCTCCACCTCCTCAGAGGAACAAGCACAGTTTGTCCGTTCTTTTCATTCCTCCATTTTTGTTTCGGTTTTTGTTTGTGGTGATTTTTAGGTCAGGATAACTGTGCCATCCCAAGGCCCAAGGCTTTGATCAGTTTTATTTTTATTTCTTTTTTCTTCTTCTTCTTTTTAAATAGGATTCCAAACTGCGTTGTTGCAGATCTCGGAGGGGGTGGTGATGACAGCGGTTTTGGAGAGAGAGAGCATGGGGCTTGGGCAGGAGTGTGTGTGGGAGGGAGAGGGGGTGAGGGGGGGTGGAGGTGGCTGGCAGTCTGGGGTTGGCTTTGACAGGTAGGCCACTTGGTGATTACCATCGTCATGCAGTAATTACTGTCTTCACGGTCACAGTACAGAAGCATTAAGCTCTCTATAGGAGAATCTTTCAGTGCCCGACGCCCCACCACCCCACCCCACCCCACCCACCCGCATCCATCCGTATTCCTCTCCAAGCGGGAGCAAGAGGCATCGCCACGCA
>CM050207.1:18612282-18674782 GCA_027475355.1 Coilia nasus
GGTTTATTTCAGCACTGAGTTAATTTTACTTGTGTGGTTGATGAGATTTTAATGACTTCTCTGTTTCTGGGCTGTGTTTGAGTCCAGGGGGGTCAAGGAGATGTCCAGAATGACAGAGCTCATTTCTCTACCAGAAGGGACACAAGTGCCTTCAGATGACTGGATCATTACTTTTACACAATCACACACACACACACACACACACACACACACACACACACACACACACATACACACACAGACACACACACACACACACACGTGTCGCACAAATATACACACACACAGGTTTGGTGTCTTAAGATGACTGGATCATTACTTTTACACAATCACACACACACACACACACACACAAACACACACACACACACGTGTCGCACAAATATACACACACACAGGTTTGGGGTGGCTTAAGATGACTGGATCATAACTTTTATTGTCACACACACAGATGACAGATGTGACACATTGTCACAGCCCTGACTTTGTGGAAGTCTGATATATATATTTTTTTTAATCATTATTTTTTCACTATATGTAGGAAAAAAAATGAAAACTTAGAGAGAAAATCCATAGAAATGTTGTATTTTCAACAAAAATAATATTGGGTTTGTTTAGTTAATGCTCAAACCGAGGCTTAGCGTCAAACTGTCACACTGAAAGTGTTAAATATCATGCCTCAGAGAGCATGTCACCTTGTTTTCAAAGCATAGTTTTAAAGAGTGAAGAACACGGTAATTAATTATAATTAATCAGCCATATAATCATTCTGTGAATAAATGAGCTGTTCAGTCAGCCATGATTACAACACACCTAGCTCAATCTGCTTACTCCACTCAGTTGATTGTAGTTCTTCGCTTGCACATGTTGTGGTGTGTGTCAAGAAGCAACACCTAAACTCAGCTTACAGGAAGGTACACAATTTCTTTGTTTATCTTTCTCATTTCAATACAATTATATGCTTCATTTTAAATTATGACATCTGCATATAGATTTAGAATTAGATGGCTTTCTTTCAGGACGTCTAATCCCCTTGTTCAACATTGAAGGACTGTTAAGGCATTTTTGACACTATCACATAGAGATTCTGAATGTTATCTCGATAGTAAATTACATCTTCTGCCAATGGGTGGTCCTGTAGACTCATTGACTATCTGATCAGGTCTCTCCAGCTGACATGGTCTAAACATCTTTCATCTTGCAGGAGAGAGCAGAACGGTTTTTCTGTCAGATATTATTTTCCTTACTAGTCATTTGCCACTCTGCATCTGCCGATTACTGTGTGTTCCATCAATATGAATGAGCCGACGAGGAGTGTATTTTCTTTGACAAATAGACCCACTTGCTGATAGCTAGCTGATTGGCAATCAGCTGTTGTGGCCCACCTTGCCTGGCCCTTAGCATCTTAAATTCCCCCTGTTCCACAGCGCTCTTCATCTTGCTTTCAGGTCCTCCCTGCTCTATTCTTCACTTAGTGGAGGCATTTGTACTCTGCCTGCTGTTGTCCTTGTTTGCAGTGCTGAATAAATGCATGCTATTTATGCTGAAGGTCAAAGGGTCAAATGAAAATAAATTATCTCTGCATCTGTAGCTGTTGCTGGGATGTTTTTTGTTTGTTTGTTCTGTTTGTTTCTTTTTAAATTCAGCCTAAAGTTTTCCACACAGACTTAGGAGAGGAGGCACAGGAGTGTTTGACGTTGCTAAAAAATTAATGAGGAGCTTTTATTTATGCACTTTGATAGACTTCAGTGGTTTTCACGTCTGTATGCTCCCTCAAGGACAGAGCTCTGCCTTCGTTTCGATTCAGGAGTTAAGTTTTTTGTGATATGTTGTCTCCCCTGGAATCCCCATGTGATGTCACCAGTTCTCAGAGGAACTAAAGCTAACCTGCTGCTAACAGTTGGACAGTTAAGCCTCATTAAGGTCAATCACTAATTTCTCCTTGCCTGAGAGGGCTGCCAAGTTTTATATTTGGTAAGCAATTAAAAAAACACTAGGATCTAGTAGGTTGAAATAATTCAAAACATTTCACACCAGTCTCCCCTGACATACAGTCCAAAAATACACTTCTAAATATCTTCTTTTATTGCCAGAAAAGCAGATGAAATGATTTAACTGAAATGAGACGGTGAAAATGAGAGCCGGAGGAGGATGAATAGAGAACGGAGGACAGGGAACACTTGCAGGTTCAATGGCTCATGAATGGATGCCGCATTTCCATCCAGTTGGCTACCGACGACTGTAAACAATGTGAGCAAATGTGGCCCAGAAAGATACGGCTGGGTCCTGTCTGACCACGCCAGCGGGAGTCTCCCGCCAAGAATAGTAATCAAAGGGTGGTGGCCGCACAGAAAGAGCTCAGGTGCTCTTGTGTGTGTCCCCACAATAGTGCCAAACCACTGCATTGCTCAATGAGCGCTCATGCCATGCAAAGTCATGGATCCTTAGCACCCACGATGCACATGTCCAAACTCAAAGACGTCTCTGTGGATACTGTTAGTGTGCTTCCACTGGGTCAGATTTTCTCATGTTTTAATTCTTACATTTACACAACTGGTTAATCAATGGTTATGTAAACACCATGCTACATCAAGTACTACAGTTGGAAATTAGCCTGATGGCTAACACTGGCACGTTTTCAGTGCCGATTTAATACAGAAGCAGTAATGTTTTTCCCTTTGCATCTAACATCCGCTTTATGTTTCAGGGGTGACGACAGTACTGACCATGACTACCCTGAGCATCAGCGCACGCAACTCCCTACCCAAGGTGGCCTACGCCACTGCCATGGACTGGTTCATTGCCGTCTGCTACGCCTTTGTCTTCTCCGCCCTCATCGAGTTTGCCACCGTCAACTACTTCACCAAGAGAGGCTGGGCTTGGGACGGGAAAAGCGTTGTCAATGACAAGGTAATAGTGGCGTCCATATTGGCTGTCATGCTCAATTTTCTTGAAGAGGCACACATTGATCTGATCGATCAGAAGCTGACAACCCATCACAAGCCGGTAATACAGGATGTAAGATTCACAAAATGTCTGCTGAGGAGCGCTTCTGGACTTAAAAGATTATGTTTTTTGATATGTCGGGCAACAAACCAGGAGAAGCTCCAAGGCATGCTCATTTTACAGAAGTTTACAAAGTTTCGATTATTATGGCTTGTCATCCTAGACTTTAAAGGTGTCATTGCATCGTTGTTTCATTCATTTTGCCTTGTACTCTAGTATTAATAAATGCCCTGTGAGCCAGTTTTGGTGAAAAAAAAAATGCTTTAGTGCTCCTGTTACAGGCTATTCTTGTTTCGTGGAGGAGATGAAATGGGGAGCATGACAGGTTCTCGGCTATGCTAGTCATAGACTATAATCATTCAAAGCCCATTCGGTCATAGCACTCCAAATAGAAGATGTAAACATTCTAACCAAACACACTTACTTACCTATATTTTGCTAGATGAATGTGTGCTGCAACGAGACCTTTTCTTATTCGCTCAATTTCCCGCTTTTTTTCTTGACTAATGAAGTGAATCGGCGTAGAAGAACATTTTGACGTGCAGCATGCATATGCAACTCAGAGTGACCTATTGTATTTCAAAAAGAGTAAGTACTAAACGGTTTCTCGGGGAATGACAGCTTTAAAAAAAACTTTGTAAAATGAGCTTTAAATGTTGCCTTAGAGTTTCTCCTGGTGTGTTGATAATACGGCATGGTTGGATTTCCACAAACATTACTGCCTGATTATCCCCAGTGGTGTGCTGCAGGTCTTCCCTATTATTTTAGAAAAGTAAAATTATCAACGTATAGCCATGAAGCTTCCCCTGAAGTAATATTTTATGAAAACCCAGGGGTGTGATTACCCAATAATGAAATAAAGAAATAATATCTATCCATCCAAAGATTCTTTTTAAAGCAATGATCAGAGACTCTCTATTCATCCAGAGATTCTTCTCTACAGAAAGGGGGTTTGGGGCACCGCTGTGTTAGACAGACATTTGTCTTGTCTGCGGTGTGATTAGAGGAAGTGCGGAGAGAAAAACAGAAGGGACAGTCGATGTGGCAGGCTTTTAGCTTCCTGCGGAGTGGCGGAGGCTACATCACTGGGCCTCCAAGTGGAACCGAGAACAAATGAGCTGAGATGAAAAGAAAATGACAAAAGAGGTAAAGAACCAGAACAGGAGTTGGGATAATGGTGAAGACAGGGGTCCGTTCACACCAGGGTAGGGTTAGAGGGACTCTCAGATGAGGAAGAATGCATTTCATTATAGGAAATTATAAGTAGTAGAGAGAATCTGTATGCAAATGTAATGTTACTGTAAGATGGATATTTAATGAATATAAATGGTTCATACAGCACTAAAGGACACAGACAGAGAAAAAAAACATAGAAAGAAAAGAGAATAGAGACATGATGTATTAACAAACAAGAAAATCTTAGTGTCCTCCTGGATGTTGTTGTTGTTATCCTGGGTTGTACTGTAAGTCTGGAGGTGACACACACTGTGTGTGTGTGCAGGCGCGTTTGTGTGTGTGTGTGTGTGTGTGTGTGTGTGTGTGTGTGTGTGTGTGTGTGTGTGTGTGTGTGTGTGTGTGTGTGTATGTTTGTGAGTGAGTGAATGTGTGTTTAAGAGAGAGAGACAGCAACAGAGAGAGAGCCCTTGGTGTACTTACATTCACTCATTGCCTCAGCCCTAATGTAAAGTCTAGCTCCCCACTCTTCCATTCACAGAGAGCACTGTTGAGGGTCTCTAATGGGCTTTATAAATAAGCACCATGCAGTTCATAAAGTACTAAAGGACACAGAAAGAAAAGAGATTGGACATATAGTGTATTAACAAACAAGAAAACCTCAGAGTCCTGGATTTGGTTGTTGTTGTTGTCCTGGGTTATATGTTTGACACAGAGATGACACAGATGGTGTGGGTGTGTGTGTGTGTGTGTGCGTGTGTGTGTGCATGCGTGTATGTGTGTGTGTGTGTGTGTGTGTGTGTGTGTGTGTGTACTGTATGTGAACGAGAGAGAGAGATAGAGATAGAGATAGAGAAAGAAACAGAGAGAGAGCCTTTGATGTCCTTACATCCACTTATTGTCCGAGGCCTAATGTTAGGTCCAGCTCCCCACTCTCCCATCCCCTGATAACACTGTGAAGAGTTCTCAGAGAGTAACGAATGGGCTCTATAAATACACACTATACGCCAGCCCTGATGGATGGGCTTGCGGAACAAAAACACACCCTTTCAGATATTATCACCCTAGGTGCAACCTGCTTGCTTTTATATTTGCGTCAGACATGGTTGGAGATTAAGTTGTTACGATGTTATCGCCATGGCTTCAGAGCCACTAACTCCACCACCACCACCACCACCACCACACCCACCCCACAACCAACCCCCACCCCACTCCCCTCTCCCAAGCCCTTCCTGCATTCTCCAACCAAACTGATTGGTGGTTTGCTCTGCATTATAATTGCACTATAATTAAGTCAGATTAATGAAATGGTGGCCAGTGTGTGTCTCTGAAAACATCCGACACAATCTAACACATGTTACAGATGTTTGCTCAGCATACTATGCATTCCCTGAGTGATTGACTGGCAGATAAATAGATAAAAGATATGTGTTATTCCTTTCTGGTACGTCCGTCCACCGGTGATTGCTGATGCTCAGATATAATATGCCGCGTTGCCCTACATTGTACTCCAGTGCGCGGAGAGGGGAAGATTGCCTTTAGTGAGAAGCCTCATGATACAAGATTAATGTGCAATATCTTTATGTGTGCTGGTCAGTGCAGACTTGTCTGCTCATGAGTTTCTTGACTTATTCATTTCCGGAGAGCCCCCTTTCAAACATCTCGACATCATTCTCCCCTATCTCCACTACTCTTGGCGGACCCCCAACCCCACCCCACCCCCGTCCCTTCCCCCCCAACCTGTACTTTGTCCGCTCCTCCAGAATGACTGATCTGTGGACCGGCTTTCCTACGTCAGCTATTCATGAGTGTTCCCGGAGCCCACTCAAATTATACAGCTTAAATGTCATCAGGCCAATCAAATGAGACACTCTGTTAAAGCCCTTGTGTCTGGGTGGATAATGGAGAGTCTACAGTTTGAATAGGGCAAGAATGAGGAGAGACATATTTGGTTTCCAGGCGCCTCAGATAGCGGCCGGTTTGGTTAAGCTAATAAGAAAACTGTCATTTCTTATATGCCATGTAGGTTATTGTCATTCACCAGGCATGACCTGCATTAAAATGCATCGATTAACCACACACACATACACACACACACACACACACTCATGCACACACACACACACACACACACGCACACACATACACACACGCACACACACAGTCTGCTCACATTCACCAAGATAAATGCTCTTCCCCCATATTAAGTTCAACCAGATAAAAAAAGAAAATGATGAAATAAGTGCCAAGTAATATACTTTGCATAGACAGACATGTCATTTCAATCAGAAATTGATAGCACAACTGAATTTCGATGCACATTGATGAATGTCCTCCTCCATCTTTATGTATTTATATACATTAGCGTTATTTATGTATAACTTGTGTATACATGACAGACCCCAGGCAAAGTACTTACCATAGCTCTTCATGATGAATATGCCCCATAACCCATTTGTCATGGAAATAGCACAATTATAAGGGGGTCATGTCACATGCATATCTGGATGCTCTTACACCGCACCAAACTTCCCCGAGATGTAATTAGCAGATTGAATTAATGAGACCCAACCAAAAGAGTGGCACGGTTATTTCCTGTTAAATTGTTAATGATGTGTGGCTTGGCAGTATGGCTGACACCCCTCTCTGCTCCTTGCACCGCAACGATTTTACATTTAGATTGATGCATTAGCCTTTCCCCAATCTCATTAATTAGCATTGCTGCACCCCTGAGGGTGTACTCATCACGCAGAGCTTTGGGAAGCGACAGCATTGCTCAGGACCCCCTTTATTTTAAGATGGGCTGAACTGATTTGTTTATTTATTTAGTTTGTTTGTTGTTGTTGTTATTAGGACACATCCAGAAAATTCTGCCAAACATGTCGGATGCTCCCATTAAGATGCCCTCTGCATAAAATCACGGTAGCTTCACCAGAAAGAATCAGAAATTGAATCCACAAATTAATCATTAATTAATAGTTGAACAGCAAAAACAAAAGATGGGACGTTTTGTGTAGACAAATAGGAAACCTTTGGCCAAAGATTACAGTCCTGCTATGATAGAGGAGAGGACTAACAAACAGTCTTGTCCGCGGTGTGATTAGAGGAAGTGTTTAGAGGAAGTAACAGTTTGATGAGGATGAGGAAATTTTAGATCTTTTTTCTTATGCTTCGGTGTCTTGCATTTATTTTAGAACTTGTCCTTACAAGTAAAGCACATAGAATATACCCATATGTATTTAATGAGCTGTTGTAAACCTGCAATGAGCAAAACAAACCTCACTTGCCTCTCTTTATAATCACAGTTACATTTTTCAGTAAGCTCAGCTGCACTACAAATTAGGCAGCAAATGTGTTTTCTTTTAAAATCTGCCCAGTCAAAATGTTATTCATCTCTCCTCTCGTGCTCTGCATAGAAAAAGGAGAAAGCCTCGGTGATGAAGAAGAACAACGCCTACGCTGTCGCCGTGGCCAACTACGCGCCCAACGTCACCAAGGACCAAGGGCTGCCCACCATCGCCAAGGGCGGCGCCGCCGACCCCAACAAGCCCAAAGGCGAGGGCAAGCAGGCGGAGAGCAAGAAGTCCTTCAACAGCGTGAGCAAGATCGACCGCATGTCCCGAATCCTCTTCCCCATGCTCTTCGGCAGCTTCAACCTGGTGTACTGGGCCACCTACCTGAACAGGGAGCCCGTCATAAAGGACATGGTGCCCTCCACTTGAGGGACCCGGCCAGGACAGCTCAACCCGGGCCAGGTGGTCCGAGCCCGTCTGAATAGTGGGACTAGAGACTTACTGTACCAAATACTCCTAGAGACTGCTGGTTATCCTGTGCAACTGTGGGTTGAGACGTGAGGCTAACAAGCTGTGGATAGTTCCCAGGTTCTCTCTTTCCTCTCTTTTCTACATCCTCTTTTTCTTCAGTGCTTTCGGACTCACATTTGCCTTTGTATATAACGTGTTAATTTATAATAATCTCTACATTTTGGAGGGTTGGGGGTTACTAGTACTTGTTACTTGTTACCAGTACTTGTGTCAGTGTGATTATAATTTAGAGTTTTTAGAGGTATTTAGGCAGTGTTAAAAGAACATTATCTCAGAACTAGTTCTTTCTTTTGGGAGAGCTTAAACGTTGTGTAATATCTCTGTACTGTATTTATTTATAGTTAGTTCTGTTTTCTCCGAAACGTTGCCTTTATATTGGTTCTGTGATGGTGCTTGTTGTGGGATGACATTACACAAATATATATATCATTGTAATTATTATCACTGGCATTTCCTTAGATTGCAGGTTTGACTGAGACTCTTATCTCTTAATACGTAACCTCTTATTATTTGTGTTTGGAAGTACAGTCATCGTTATAGAGCTTCACTTTCAACTAAACAGTATGGGTTTATAAAAAATGTAAAAACAGTGGTCTACTGACCTAACAAGCCTCAAAACCATCACAGAGGATGATGATTTGTGTGTGTATGCGTGTTTGGTTTATTATTTTTATTTTTTTTATTTCAACACAAGAACAGGTTTAGCCTCAAGTGCTCGTTTTTGACTCCAAACACTCCCAGTTTACTCTCCTATTCCTTATCCTGCCTATTCCTTTACATTTTGAAAAAGTAAGTGACTGCAAGTAAGTTGATCACAGCAGCTGTGCTTTTGTGAACTGATCATTTGATAAAAATGGTATTGCATCTTAAGATGTTTGGCTTGCATGCACGGAGTATCTCCTCTGCAAATGTGGTTAGCATTGAACTGGCAAAGAGGCAACTACTGGATGGCTGTAGGTGCTTACCTCTTGTTCTTATCACTTTGGTGAAGTGATTGGATTTTTTAACAGTGTTGTATGGACCAAAACACCTGCAAGTGCTACAAGTACAACTGCATGTTTGATAGCGAAAATTGCATTTATATTTTGTGTTTACTACCTTTTGACAAAGAGTCAGAGACAGATTTTTTCTATATTTTGCATAGGTTATCTTTACTAGCACTTGTCTGTTCTTGCACTTTATGTTATCACAGATACATTCGATCGTGGCAAACAGTTACCAGTAATTGTAAATACCCATCTTATCACTAAATTGTCAGTAGCAACTCATAGTCTCTCTCTCCTTCTTTTTTTTCTCTCTCTCTCTCTTTCTCTTTCTCTCTCTATCCATCTATCTCCTTTTCTATCTGTCTGTCGATCTATCTCCCTTTCTTTCATGATTTTTTATTGTCAAGATATATGTGGTTTAATGGTGACTAGTTTGGACGAGCACAGTGCAAATCTTTGCTTTCCTGATATTTTGTGTCAATCACAGCTCATAAGCAGATTATAATAAATTATACTCATTTATAGTCTTAGTTCCAACAATCACAATCAATCATTACTTTGACAGTTTTCTGAGTTCTGATTTAGTTCATAGTCAACATATTTATTCACAAAATATAGCTAGCTCTACAACAGGGACATCGCTGTCAATATAGAATGTCTAACTTTCAGAAATCAGAGCCAACAACCATTCACATAGATTTCTTTTCTGCATTACTGCCCGTGCGGATACAGTTTAAGCAATAAAATGCAAATGGAATGGCACCATATATCTTATGAAAAACCACTATAAGCAAAAGGAATGTAATAGAACTTTTAATTATTTGTTTTTTTACTTATTTATCTATTTATTTATTTGTTTGTTTTGTTAATGCATTTATCTATTTATTTTCATTCATTTTTGCTACATTTTAAACACAGTTGCAGTTCTGTTTACAAATTAAAATGATATTGTTATAGGTAATAGCCCTATATATTTTGAGCACCCCACATTCAGTATTTTGGGTTATTTCCACTTGCATGGATTGTTTCTGTGTCTGTTCTACCTGTTCTACAAACCTGTTGTACATTTTGTTTCTTTGTTTTGCTGAAATGTTCCAGGAATATGTTTGTGGGCAGGTGTCCCTAACTGTTCCACCTGGTGTCTTACTCCTGCCCGGTCAGGTTATCCTGTTTTATAAATATTGATCTTTACTCTAATCTTGCTCTTTCAAAAGCTTCCTGCTATAGCTGAATAAAAGAAGTGAATGATGCACTCAGGTAATGCTTCAATCTTTGCATGCAACATGGACGTCAGACTTGAGAAATCTCACTACATAGATAGGATGGCGTTTTCCACTGTGGAAATATTTCCACTTTGCTCAAATGTGTTTGGATGATCAATACAAAGAATTCTCTTGTATATTCATGCAAATAATAACCGTACATAGAACTATGTAGAATTTTTGCATACAAGAACAACTGGTCTCAGTTCTCAGTTCTCAACTGGTCTGAATAGCTATTTTATTTATTTATAAATTGAGAAGATATGCTGTGCATCCCCACCGGTTGGCTCATCTTGTCTTTGGTGAGACATTCCTATATTCCCACCATCCACCCAGACCACACACATGCACACACACACATGCCACAATCCCCTGGCCCCAGGGGCTCCTCTAGTGAATTTGACAAGCTGTCCTTTCCTCAGAGCTCAGGGCTTTGGTGGAGAAGCAGACTCTGAAGATCATACAGCATACAGCACCCCCCCCCCCCACACACACACACACACACACACACACCCATCTTCCCCCCCTCCACACCTTTTTTTTTTCCTTTTCTTTTTTTTTTTTTTTTGCCAGGCCTCGTCTTGTCTTGACTGACACAGTCGTGATGGAGTGCTCTGATTAAAACTCCTGGCCCTGTTCACCCAGAAATGGGCTTCTAAAAATGGCAGAGGGAGAGGGTAGAGGGGTCATTATCCAGGGCGGACCCATCCTCATCACTCAGTCTCTGAAGCACGGGGAGCCTTCTGACAAAGGACGAGCAGGAACCTGGACGGCGGGCCGTGTCACTTCACCCTCACCGTGTCACGGGGAATAACGATGAGGACTCTGAGAGATGAGATCTTTTAAACCAGGGTGATGAAATGGCTGAGGCTGATATGGAAATAGGAATGAGCCACAGATTGTGTTTGCCAGTGATCTAGAGTGGCAGGTTTAATTAGCACGTTTCATATATCACCACTCAGGCACCGTATCAAAGCTGTCAGGGTGGACTTTCATATATTAAAAGCGATAATTTATATCAGACACTTTTACTGACACACCTGTGCTGTGGCTTTGGTGTCCTATTTTTTATTATTATTATTATTTTTTTATTTTATTTCAGATTTTAGCTTCAGAACAGGCCAAGCGTGGTCAAGCAGATCACCAAAAGTAATTACGTTTCTAGAACTGGCCTCTCGTTGGAAACATTGTGAAATCTACAGCAAAAGCTCATAGATACAGCTCAACACTGTATGTCCAGAATTCAGTGTTGAGTTACCAGTGCTTGGAGTCTGCAGCAGTACTGCTTGTAGGTAATACAAACAACCTGAGGTGAAATAACTGTTGAACAGGTTGCTAAACGTTTGCAAGGTCAGTAATTAACATTGCGCCATCTGGGCTGTTTTTCAACATAATAGGGTAGGTTTAGAGCCGTGAGCACATTTTGAGAATTTAAAATTGGATTTGTTGATGAAGTAAAAATCTAAAGGATTGAGTTGTTTTCCCCAGTGTGCTCTAAGCTTTGAATAACGGTTTGTTGGTGTCCATTAAAGGGCATCCATATCCCTTTCAGACCGTAAACTATGGGTGGATATAGCCAGTCAATAGTGAGCTTGGTCAATCTGTCTGGATTGCCTTGATCACAACGCAGCATCTCTCTCCCTCTGTCTCTCTCTCTCTCTTTCTGCTTCTCTCTCGTTTTCTCTCTCTCTCTCTCTCTCTTTCTGCCTCTTTCTATCTATTTGTCTCTTTCTCTCTTCCTTCCTCTCTCCATCCCTTTCTCTGTCTCTCTTTCTCGCTCCCTCTCTATCTCTTTCTCTCTGTCATCTCTCTTTCTTTCTCTCCTCCGTCTCTGTCAATGCAAGCTCACAGATGGCATATTCACATGGCCTATTTTCACCACCTCTCAGTCAGTCAGCATCATGATAAAGCGGAAGATGTCTCGCGGCATTAACCCTTTATCTCCACCAGACACTTCGAGAAGAGAGGCTTCATCTCTCATAAAGAACTCGGAAGGGGAGTGGGGGTTTGGGTATGTGTTGGGTGGTTTGTTGGTTTGGAGTGTCAGCTGGAGCCTGAGAATGAGGAAGTCATTTCATGTTATTTGATTGATGCCAAGCTTTTAAGTTGTCATCAGCTACACTCATTGGCTGCTTCATGAGACAGGCGGCACCTCCTCACCATTTTGCTTCTCCCGCCTTTCTCAAATAAAAGACGAGCTCCTGTCTCCGGATGAAAACTTAAAAAGCAGGAAATTTTAGCGAAAAATGTCCACGGATGTATGGGAATAGTGCTATTTGCTTTCTCGTAGCTATTTGGGGCCCAAAAATAAAAGGAGGGCCATCTTTTAGACAACTGCGCGACAGTAATTATATCTTTCTTATTGAAAGCTGTGTCATTGCAGCTCAGCAGAACAGGGGTGGATTGGAATAATTGTTGGTTACATCGGATTGGTATTTGTAAATGGGTGGAGAGAGCTTTTACAGAGGGGTTAGGGGAGGATTATTTTACCTCATAACTTATTTCACAGAAATACTGGGAAGCTGTTTGCACCCTCTAGTCAATCATCCATCTGAGGTTATTTGTTGGATTTAATAGGAAGTCAAATGTGTTCGCAAGCACTCTAATTTTAACTGGTTCCTGCTCTATCGAGCATGATAATTAAAATGTCACTAAATTTATGCATCGCACTTTACTTCCTCAAAATCCATGAGAATGAAATTATTATTAAAATGTTGCCATCTCACTAATTTAGGCAACCTGGGGTTCTCCTGAGCAGGTAAACTCTGTCTGCTCCAAATGATTATGCAACTGACATTAATTATTTATTGTGCTTGCACAGGAAGTTGATGATAATCACAACATGATTACAAATCAAGTGAAAAGTGAAAAAAAGTGTTGACGTAGACTGCTAGTCCCAAAATCAATGTAAATAAATATTGTGGCAAAAAAAATTGCCAGTGGTGGAGCTGAGGCGACCAGAAATTGGGTTATGTGTGGAAACGTTCAAAAGGCACTTGATGCTAATAGTACCATCATTCACAAAGTTATTTGACAAACATACATTCTCAGTTCCAAAACATAAAAATAGCACTACATTTTGACATACACAAAAACAGGCATACACACAGGCATGCACAAATACACAAATGTACACACATACACAATCTGAGGGACACACACATACACACATGTGTGCATACACACACACACACACACACACACACACTTTTTTATACACACATGTGTGTGCACATCATGCACATCACACAACCTCACACACACAATCATGCACCAGCACTCTTTCACACAAGTTATTAATATTGCATGAGATGTTTTGCAGTCTGGCAACCAAACTATTGCAGTTCCTGCTCTCCAATTTATTTTTTTCACGACTGTGATTTTAATAAGGGCTTGCAGCCTGACAGGAACAGAAGAAAGCCAGAATGACAGAGAATTTGCATTCAAATTCAGCAAATGAACTCTTTCAAGTGTGACTCATATGATACTGGATTTGGTCTCCTGTCATCCCAAAAGCAGAAATGAATCTTCTCACTCTATGGTTGTAGTAAAACCAACACCATCGGTGGGCTGAAATTCTCAGGGGTGTGAGGCTATACTGGGCTGGTGCAGCCCAGTAGGTTAAGACACATGGGGCTGGGCAGTCTCTATTGCTAAAGGAATAATGAATAACAAAAACTCTATATAGTCTCTGAGTACTCCTTCATCTACTCAGAAATAAATAAAATAGATTCTAATGCCAGCTAAGCTATCGTAGGCTACATCTAAAGCCAACAAAGAATGATGTTCAGATGGTATCTCTTCACTGGAATTCAGTGAGTTTCAGGTGATCTATTATTCCTTGGTTTATTGTGTGTGTGTGTGTGTGTGTGTGTGTGTGTGTGTGTGTGTGTGTGTGTGTGTGTGTGTGTGTGTGTGTGTGTGTGTGTGTGTGTGTGTGTGTGTGTGTGTGAAGATAATTCGCTTAAACACTTCTGTATGGATAGTAATTATGTTTGGTGCAGCACTCTGAGAATAATTTTTAAAAAAATAATGGAGTGAAGCCTCCTCCATTGCCTGACAATCTATTACTGTGAGCTTCTTGACCTCTACCGCAGTGTCAGATAAAGGGTCACATTCACTGCTAATGTGATACTTATCACAGTTAATAGGGGGAGCATTATGTGGCTCATACATAAGTACATCCTGTTTGTGTTGATAGAGGAGACAGACGCTTTTTGAGGGTTCGAATCGGGGTGCGGTGTTCATGAGGTGTCAGTAATAGAAAGCGAAGGCGATATGGTAGGCAGGGCTGAAAATTGGATTGGAATTGGAAGGCCTGGGAGCTGATGGCTTTCAAGTGTTTCCCCATCTAAATTCAACATCATCCTGGTCGCTTTCCGTGCCTTGCGCCAACCTGTCAAACATTGATACTGCTTCCCCAGGGGGGCCCCTGCGTGCTGAGGATGTGTCTCCCTGCACCCTGGGAGAAGAGAAAAAAATAACACGGGGTGACGTGAGGGGGGTGCGGTGTGGTGTGGTGTGGTGGGTTTTGGGGGAGCCGAGAGGATCTTCTGAGAAAGCCATTATGTCTCAGCCCATGCCTGCACGTCACGTCCTCCCTGTGTTAGTCACCAGGCAGAGCTGCAGCAGAGCATGCAAGGAATGCCGAACCATTCCACCATCGCATCACAGGAAGTCTTTTCGGGGGGTTGGGGTGGGGGGAGGGATTGTGGGAGTGTGGTGGTGACACACATCATCAAGCATTCCGCGCTGTGTCCACTACCCTTGTCTGAGCACATCATGTTGTCAAGGTGTGTGTGGGAATACTTCACGACACTGAAACTGTAAACAAGTGAATCCATGTATTGACCCAGAAGTGATTGTTGTTCCTAGTATTTGTCTATATGCTGTAGCTTCACTGTGATGGCTTGAGCTATGGACTCAATAGTATTCATGACATACATTAGTCTGAGCGTATCGCTCCTCTCTTGCCTGGCTGTCGCACCAAGCTTGTAGGCAAAGCTCGGTCTGTCAAAGGTCCCTTAGACAGGAAGTTCTGAGAGGCGGGATCAACAGGTGTCTATCAAATGTCTCTGTAGACTACCGGACAGAGCTACAACAAATCAGACAACTGATTCTGATGACATATCTGTTGTGTTCGTTGTTCATTGGTGCCCAAATTCTTGAACAAAGGAACAGCTGAGAATAGGCATGTTGGCCAAACTGACTTGAACACGAAATTCTATGTAGCATCACGGGCAGTATGGGCAGGCCAAAGCTATCTCCTCTCTGTTTGCTCCATCCACTGTGTGCATGCCAGTCTACGGCACTCTGCCACACCGTTGAACCACTTCACTCCATTAATCTGCACTGTTTGCCCTGTTCTCTGGTTTTCGTTTTCGGTCGATTGCGGGTGAAAGGCACAGCCGGTGACATTCTTTATTTGACCATCTCTCCTGCCGTAGCATCTAGCGGCAGGATTCTCTGCGGCGTTTTTTTTCTCCCTGGTACACCAGTCACCATCCAAATCCATCAGGCCCAGCCTCCACCTCTATTGGCACAGACCAGGGTATAGATTTCCCTCCTCTTTCTCTGACACTCCCTCAGTCTTTCTGCCTGACAGCAAATTTACCTTCTTCCTTTTTTTTGCCCAGCCTCCCATCCCTCTCACGTCAGACGCCAGACGCCAGACGACAGGTTTCTCTCCATCTCACAGAGTTCAGCTGGTGTCCATGCACTTGTTTGGTGCCATGTATGTTGACATGTTGACATCTTTACAACATCAGTACCAGACTGCTGCACTGTCTGCAGTTTGTGTATCTGATCAGTGCAAGTGATCATGCACATCTTAAGACTCTTATATATTGCCTGCCTGTCTTTCATAATTATATCAGAACTACCCAGTAGCCCTTATTTGAACTTCACCTCTGCTGCGTTGGCTCTTTGTCAGTATTGATAGCTTACTCTGTAGTGTTATTTGCTTCAGCAGGACTTTGATCTGATTTGAAGGAAGCCCGTCAAATTCTCCTGTGGTCCTAGAAAGGTGCTTACATGGAGAAAATGTTTTCAAGAGAGTAAATAGTGAACATGAGTTTTTGACACATATTCAATATTAAACATTCTTTGAAACATATGCTTTGACACATAGTCAATACTACCAGTCAAAATGTTATTTTGGAACAGAATGTTTATTAAGACAGATTGTTCTACAGCCAGCAGAAAGTATGCAACAAAAACCCGAGATATTGACTTATGCAACGGAAAGCGAATAGAGCAAAAGACAAACAAGTAATTAATTGGGCTAAAAGTCATTCATCTGGATTGTAATGTATAATAACACCTAACCTTACATGATCTTGCTTTATGCAACAATTGTTAAATTGATAATAAATAACTAATAAGGAAAATTACAAGGAAAGACTGTCGTCAGCTAAAAAAAAATTAGCTTGACAGTCAGCAGTCTACTTCAGTGCAGTGAAGTAACATTAGCGAATCGTTAGTTGTTTGCATTCTGGGTAGGAAGTATTATGGTAGATGCTGACACATCGTGTTCTCAGGATAAAGAGCGGACTTGATTGTAGTCCAATTGTACTGTGTTGTCTGAGTGCTTGACATCTAGGCTCACATTGTGGTCTGATCTAACCACTACATCATTTACTTTTAAACTCTAAACTCTTTTTCTGGCCACTCCATCTAAAAGCATGGGAGCACTCGGCCAAAGATATGCCACTCAAATCCATCTACTTGTAAGAGGTGGTCTCTGCCAAGTGCAAGCCTCAGGGTTTTCTGACTGGTCTAGTTTACAAGCTGTCTCTCGGAGACAAATGAGCTGCTTCCTGTGTCTTGATGAATATGGCAGGATTCTCTGCATGGTTCAAAACTCCAAGAGTTTCCAGATGCATTCTATTCATTTCTCCTCAGTAATGTCTGCCCATGATGTATTGCATGTGGTACTCTGATTCTATCAGGGTTAATGTGGTTGATATTGTCATCAATTTAATTGCAACTATAATGACAAAGGCAATAACGATTATATTCGCAGAAGAAAGCATGTGTCATCATGTTATTGATGATGGTCAGATGAATTCTTGAGAGGCCTATTCACCGGGAAGCCTTGGTGAGCAATGCGATCTCATAACGCTCTCCGTCACTGAGCCACTATGCAGGCTTTGCCATCTCTGTGAGATGCTTGTCTTGGCATTGATCTGTCTGCCAGGACACACACACACACAAATGCATCTGCACACACATACACTCACACACGGACACACATATGCATAAGCACGCATGCACACACACACACACTCACATACACACACACACACACACACACACACACACACACTCACACACACACACACACACACACACACACGGACACACATATGCATAAGCATGCATGCACACCCACACAAATACACAGACACACAGAGAAACAGAGCCTCTCTGTCCATCTGCGGTGCTCTCTTAGGAACAATGCAATCTGTGATGTGAGCAGTGGCGCAACGTGCTTTTCAAGCCATCATTTTCAATCTCCTTAAACAAACAAACATGCACACACACACAAACTCTCTCTCTCTCTCGCATACACACAAACACGCACGCACGCACACACACACACAAACTCTCTCTCTCTCTCTCTCTCTCTCTCTCTCTCTCTCTCTCTCTCTCTCTCTCTCTCTCTCTCACGCATACGCACAAACACGCACACACACACACACACACACACACACGCACACACTTTTAAAGCCATTACCAACAGCTCCTTAAAGTTCCATGGATGCCTGGAGCCACAATCTAATTAGCAAACATGTCAAAATGTCAAAATGTGCATCTAAATATAGACAGGAATCTTTATATCATCATAACCTGGCCAGCATGAAGAATAGTAACCAGGACATTATGTGAGTTTGTCCTGCTCGCTTACACTAAACAGGGTTCATTCATCAGTGACAGATTTACTCTGTGGTGCTATGGATCTCCATCTCCCCAGCGTGCAATATATGTTTAGTGGTGTATGTATTATTGTTGGCTTTTCCGTGATGCCTATAGGCAAAGTTTCATTTAACTACAAGCCTACTGTACATGGTTTTGAGCAAAGTGTTTGTTTTTTGCCAGTAAAGTTTGATGTGAGTAAATGTAACTGTGCAATAATGCCTTTATGCAAAGAGTTATGGAAAATATAATTACATAAATGTTTCTTGAAAATGACATAATTACATGTACAACTGTTTATGTTCTACCTCTTAAAAAGCTGTTTTGAAACATCTCATAAAAGAATGCATTCCACAACAGTGAATGATTCTAAGATCACACATTATATTCTATGGCTCTAAATATATTTTAAAACATACATACATATTACCAACATTCCCTTTCAGTAGTGCAATTATGGTATGCTACTAGCTCAAGCGTTAAAAGGCTTGAAAACTACATCCTAAACAGCTGTTATTTACAAGTGGTGTTCCTGAATAGAAGCAAAGCTAGTCATACGGAAGCTTCCTCAATAGCATCTGGAGTGAGGAAACAGGATGACATTAATACAACTCCTATTACCAGCTCATTTATACTCCGCATCCCATGTTCATGCTTCTGCTGGTTTTTACCCCTGTATTAGCATGGCTGATTTAACTGGGGTCCGTTTCCCAAAAGCATAGTTGCTAACTGTGATAGCAACTTACTTGGTTCAAACTATGTAGATGCGACGAAACCGTTTCTCAAAACCTTCGTTCGTGTGAACCAACATAGTTTAAACCAACATAGTGTAAACCAACATAGTGCCAACATGGTGCGACCGACACAGGCGTTTCCCAAAACACGAACATTCGCAACCTCGTTGGTAACTACTGAGGTTTGCAACTACACCTCTGAGTGCTTAGTTTCCCCTAACCAACTTTGTTTTGAAGGTCTCGACTGCATTCAACATGGCGGACCGAATGTCGTGAAATCCTCGATCATTTGAAATATCTTAGTTGTTTGACGTTGTATCACTCAGGTGAGAAATATGCAGTTTACAATCTAAAAAGGCCGTTATTGTAGCAAAACAATTGATCTAGGAGGATATTTGCAACTCGTTTGGCAGTTTGGCTTAAGCGACTCATGCTGTGACGTACCTTCAAGTACCTCCAAATTCCATAAGCTAGGAGCTGGTTTCTGTGGTGGTATTGGTAGAGCGCAGGTCATGCACACCTGTGTTTGTATATAGTACTCTGGTTCCAATCCGGGATGATGCACAATTAAGATGCTACATGAAGTTGTTGACATTCTCAACTGCCACGTTTCAGGGTGAACGTGTCTCCCCTGTTGCGTATTAACATAGTGTGGCCAATTTATGCCAGCCTGCATATTCTTGGGCTTGTGTTCATAAACTTCACAATGCAGGTCGCCAAGGTGAAAATAAACTTCCAGCTCCTCCGTCATTACGTGCATTGTAAGCAATAAACCTACAGTAATGTTGATAGCGTGTAGCATATTGCCCTATAAGCACATGCATTTACAGATGGCACATCGCCTGTTGTCTATGCAAAATAGCATTTTGAAAGCTATTTTAATCAGGCTAGCTGTGATGGCTCGTAGTCTATGTGATTTAAATAAAATAAAAGCATTATATAGACCGCCGTTGCACTTGAAGGTTTGGTTGTCTGCCACTGGGTGCAGTCCCTCTGAAGTGTGTAATTCTATTTGTGAATTAGAGCATCACACATATGCGCTGATCCCAGTGGCGGTTCTACATTGAATTACTCCCCGGGCGAGACCCCCTCCGAGCGCCCCCCCCCCCCACGACAAAAAAAAACAACATAATTTTGCACGTTTTGTTATGAGCACATAGTGATTCTTATTATTGAATTGCACTTGAAATTAACATCAAAACACTGTAGGCTACAAAAACTCTTATACAAAACATCCATAAATTACAATTTCATTATGATAGCATGCCCTTACATGCCAAATGTCCGTCATTAAACGCTATCTTTAGGGAGGAACAATTAGCTCCTTGGTTACTGCCTCGAATTCTACAGTATGCTTGTTACACGTTCAGGTATGACTGGTTTACTATGCTAAACTACCCTATAGTTAAACTGTGCAAACTATGAGTTGCAGCAAATTGCAAATGTTGAAACTACCATAACATTTTGTTGGCTAATGACAGGGCTCAACGTTAATCCAAATTATGGAAATCAATAATAACTTTACTTGTAACCGTTTTGTTGCAAAGCCAAATCTTATGGTGAAATTAGATCTTGTGTTTGTTGAGCTAAGACCGAATTATTGTTGAGTATAGCAATCGTAGCATCATAGCTAGAAGGCTAACAAACGTAAGAGTTATACCATGATTAACATTAGCCCTTCATTCATGGCATGGATAATGTGATCATGCAGAGAGAACAGTTGCATACCTTCATCTTTTGCTCGTTTCTACACTTCTAATGGCTTTGACCTTTTTCTGTCCATCTCCTGTTTGTCACTCGACAGTCAACATACTGTATTTCCCATCCCCAAACACTGTCACTGCCGACTAGGAGTTAAGACTTATTCACCTTGGTGACCGCCTACTCGTTTTGTATTGCCCTGTTTTATTAGCCCTTTCACACAATTAAAAGATGTGCAGGAATTATATACCTGTAAATATAATGGTAGGAATAAAATGTGCGTTATTGGGAAGAAAGCTTATGTGTGACTGACTTCGCTCACTAATTGCAGAGTATTGCCCACTTGTGCATTGCATTTGAGAGACGCAGAGGTGAACTGTCCCCCGCGCCCCCTCCCCTTTGCCCTTCTCTCGCAGCTTCTGTGCACTGGAACTTTTCAGCAGGGGTGCGAGCAGCCAAAGGGGGCGCCAATTTGCCAATTTCCTACACAGTGATGTGATAGATATTAAAAACTTTTTTAGATGATATATATATATTTTTCAAGCGCTCCTGAGGCCAATAGCACGGCGCCCTTTCACGAAAATGCGCCCTGGGCGAAGGCCCAGCCCGACCCCCCCTAGAACCACTACTGGCTGATCCGTTTGGACTGATCTGATGTGCGTGGGCATCTGTGGCCTAACCGCCAGCCCAGGTTCAGACGCCTGGCAGGCCTCGGCCCTCCGGGTCACAGACAGTGATTGCTCAGTGAATCAATCGGTTCACACCCCACGGATGATGTAGCTCCAGTAACCATGGAAAAATATGTCTTCCTACAACATGTCTGCCATTGGACTGGGAGGAGGGGTGTGTGGGGGCTGATTGGTGTCAGTAAGGCAACCGTGGGTAATTATGGGATGGAGAGTGCACAGGTAACTGAGTGTGGGGTGGATGTGGCCCAGACCTGCTTCAGTGTACACCTGCTTCAGTGTACACCTCCGTCCCTTTTACCCACTGTGCCACCAAATAGATTGCTCAAGATATCAGTATTGTGGAACAATTATTTTAAAGGTCTCATTGCATCATTTTTTTCATTAGTTTTGCGGTGGTCTCTAGTATCAGTGAATGTCCTGTGAGCCGGTTTTAGTGAAAGAAGTGCTTTGGTGCTCCTGTTACAGGCTGTTCTAGTTTGGTGGAGGAGATGGAGCAGGGAGAACGACAGGTTCTCGGCTATGCTAGTCACAGGCTACAATCATCCAAAGCTCATTAGGTCAGAGCACACCAAACAGAAGATTTAAATGTCTGTGGAATGAGACTTTTAAACCACCAGTGTATGAACTGTATAACTGACAATCCTTTTTGTGATGAATTTGATTATCCATGGTATCTTCAAGACTAAATACATTCAAAACTGTCTATTGATTATTCTCTCACAGATTTAAACTAAAACGTTACCCATGACATTAAATGAACTAGTTATTAGATTCTTAATCATTCATTTGTAATATTTTTTTTAATGCTTTGATACATTGTCTCAACAAGCTTACAATTTCTTCTCAACTACCCATATATTCACCAAACTCACATCAGCACATGCTTCTAACTACTGTGCCATAATCAATGCATTAAACAAGTTTGAGCTAAGTTTTTTTAAAGAACATACCAACAAAATAACATTTGAATTGCTTCCCATAAAAGAAATAAAACTAATACATATTGGTTTATTTGGACTAGAGATTTCTATGGAATCAGTCAGTAACACATCCTAAAATCCCTGTTTCTCGTCTTGGCTTGTTTCAAGTCAAAAGAGGCTGAAACCGGAGAGGATCCCCAGTCAGAACAATATGCCCTGCTGTCCTTCACGCTGTGGACGCAGATAGAGCTAATTGTGCTCCTCTTGGTGATCTGCATGATGAGAGCGGCTGTATAAATTGTGAATACGCTCATTTCCACATCATGGCGCTGGCTTTCTTTCCCAGCTGTAATCCTCGTTATCTGCGGACGAGTGTCGTGCCCTTTCTGTTATTGCACCATTGCCCCCATTATCAGTTTTTTAAAAACATTTGCTCAAGCACACGCACCAGTTAGACACACTTAGTATTTCTCTTGCTTTTTTTTCTTTTTGGTAAAAATGTCTGAAATGCAAAAATGAGAGGGGCACTATGTACATGTAACTTTATAATAATAATAATAATAATAATAATAATAATAATAATAATAATAATAATAATAATAATAACAAACATCTTTTGGGCAAAAGGATGTGAATACAGGATAATGCGTGTCATGCAGCTACTGTATTGAGGAAAGCAACGTCACAAAGTGCAACATATGTAAAGCCTTACACAAAGATCAGTCAGAGGGTCTGACAGCCCCAGACCTTGAGAGAACATGACATTTTGTGTCTTTATCTCTGAGTCGGGGAATGAAGGGAGCAAAAAAAAAGTCTTTGTAAATAGTTTCCTTGGAAACAGAGCAAAGAGAGGATTTTCTACTTTGAACAGCTCAGCTTCCCAGGACACTGCTGGTGCTAGAAATAGTAAAACCAATTGTAGAACCCTGCTCAAATCAATTCGCCTTGTCAGTTAAAACTGTGCTTTAATATATGACAAATTCAATCAATGATATATCTGAAACAGTTCAGTTAATCAATTTAAATTTAAAAAATTTGAAGTTAATCAATAACTGTTGCAGTGGCCTCAGTGTGCTAAAAACTAATGTATTTGCCATGGTTAAGTCATATGTATTTGTCATGGTGTGTTGACATGACATGAGAGGGGACAGGAGGACACTTGCTGAAAGCCAACACTGCAGTTGGGATTCCAAAAGTTTCATCAAGCAGTCATGGAGGCAGGCATACTGCCCCTACTTGCTTGAGTGTCAGCAGTTTGTTGGGTAGCACTTTATAATAATAACTACTTCCTAATAAGCATCTATTTTGCATTTGTTAACTCTTACTTAAGACTTAGATGCGTTTACACTATTTCTCATCAGTAAATCATTTGTAAACATGTCTACAAATGTTAAAGCAGACCGAGAAGGTGATTGACGGACACAGACAGAAAGGCAGCAGGCTGAGAGATAGATAGCAAATAGCAAAAAGACAGTCTGACATACAGACAGATAGCCAACTGACAGTTAGACAGATGTGTGTCAGATGTGTGTTTATAAATGATTTACTGATGAGAAATAATGTAAATGCAATGGTTTCCAAATGCTGAGCGAAGTGTTAAGAGTTCACAAATACAAAATCCCAAAGTTTGCCATTTGTTGAAACTACATATATCTAATAATAATGTAGACAGAAGGACATAAATGAAAGGTAACTAGGATGAAAGCATTACATCACCGAAAGCACAGCAGTGCATCTGATCGAACCTGCAGCATCTGTGACTGAAATGAAAAGTCGAAGTGGGGAGGGGAAGTGGGACTGACTACCTAGGGGCCAAATGGCAGTAGGGGCCCTTACCAAGCCAGATGCATAAGACATATAGAAAGATGGTGGGGGGGAGCACAGAGACGGCCTGTGTCAGGGACCCAGAGTTAAGTGCTACAGCCCTGGCTGGGTTGTGTAACGTTGCGTCAGTGCGATGAAGTCGAAGCCGTGATGCACGTACCGTGCTGTGCTGCCCTCGCCTGGCATGGTGGACATGTGGCCACACCATATGGGCTCTGATTGGGAGGCCGTGCCACCCCAGATGGCTGTGCTGCGGCGGGCTGGGATCTGAGATGAGTGGGCCAGGACGGCTGGAGTGTCTCTGCCCGCGATGATGCCAGTCAGGTGCTGCGCAGCCTGTGACAGAATGAGGTTTCAAGGGTGTTCGTTGTGGGGTGTTGGAGAGAGACGATAATGAAAGCAAACCCCCCCTACCAATGATACTGGATATAAGCAGACGGTGGATCATGCATCAGAGTAATGGTCACATGTATCGCAATGGGGGCTTGATACTCTACAGACATGTTTAGCAAAAAAAAAAAAAAATGAATTATGGCTGATAGATGAGACAAAAATCACCAATTTTCTTAATCCTCTTTTAATTTTTGTCTATGTAGTGGCAATCATCATTGTTAAATCTACTGAAATACTAATAGATGATGATTACATTTCGCTGACAGTCTTATCCAGAGCCACTTACCATTATTTAGGTACAAGGTTTCAGTGACAGTTCCTGGAGCAATGTGGGGTTAGATGCCTTGCTCAAGGGAATTTCAACCATGCACAAGGGTGCAGGAGAGAGCCAGTTGTTTGCTTCCCCACCCCCATTTCTCCTACTGCAATGGGATTTGAACATGTGACCCTCCGATGCCAAGACCAACTCTCTAACCACTACGCCGCAGCTGCCCCTATGATAATACAGTATGATACAAAGTAAAAGTACCAGAGTAGTAGAACATGGGCTAAAAACAGCAAATGCAAATCTCAACAGTAATGGCTTACTGTTTCCATACCAACAACTGCTCAGGTTGAACACTATTTCATTGGTAAGTGAACAGTGACTAAAATAATCTTTGTAAAGACTGCTGTTGCTCGTTATGACTGAATTCTCCAGACTGGAAGCATCTTAAAACAGCATGTAGCTGCTTCTGTTTGTCTTGTGATAACGGCACGTGGGGTTCACCAAATGCAGAAACAAAAGAGACCACACAAGGGAATCCCAAGCAAACAGTGTTTGAGGTTTAACCTGTGTGAGGTGGAAACATGGAGAGAGCAGATGTTTCTCTCATGCTTCGGGAAACCCAACCGTTCTGCTTTTCAAGCTGTCAGTTACATCGCACTAGCAGCAGCAACAACAACAAAAACGGCAACAAAGTCACGTTTTTACAACTCTCTTGAGTGACGGACCGACATAGACAGACGGCAGTGGAGCACGGAATCATTTACAAAGCAGTCATCGAGATCACCCACCTGCCAAAACTTCCCACATTGCAATCCTCAGGAGAGGCAAGGGAGAAATGATTGGGACAGCATTTCAATGAATAAATATGTAGAGAGGTTGGCACGTTAGGAGCCAGTGGTGCTCTATTAAAATTGAGGGAGAAACCATCCATTGACTGAAGCAGCGGAGGAACACCTTGGCTCAAACGCTAGACACATGACACAAATGAGGAGTCCACGGGGAAAATGGGCATGGTCACAAAATGCAGAAACTGAAAACATTTGTTTAAAGTTTGATTTTTCGTTTGATTTTATGCTATGCTAAAAAAATAGCTAATGCTATTTTAACCCTTAGATGCATAAGTGGGGTCAAAAATGATCCCAGTGGTCGTTTTTTCGCAATATCTTTGTCATTTTAATGTTTTATCATTTAATCCTCCATGTATTCCTCAAATAGGTTGTCTTTCACATTAGACCATTTGGATTTGTATGTAATTTTTATTTTCTTTGAGTTGTTTCATTTTTTGTATCAGTACCACACTTTTCCATACACGGGGTCAAAAATGACCCCAAGCATTTTCTATGGAATTTCAATGGGGAACCCCAGGAACCTTTGATTTTTGTCAACTGTGACTATCAGGTATACATTTATTGTCGAGCCACACATCCAATGTCAACCATAGACATATAAACATAGACGCCGCATTGAGCTGGTGGCCCGTTGCTGGGATATGTCAGCGTGTCCGCCATATTGGATGTGGCAAATTTACCCCGTAAACCAGTGGAAGTAAATGGGCCGAACTTCATAAGCGCCTTTCTACAAAGGTATTTAACTCGATGCCTTTTATTCACCCATTTAGACACACACGTATATATTTGGGAAACAAGCAGGCATCAAAACAACATAGCCTAAATAACGTTTAACATTTATGTGATGGTTATAAATAGTGTGCGAAATACTCGTCAATATTCCTTGTAGCGGAGGTGGGGTGGAGCAATACCGATCTAAATTTGAATGGAAATAGTGAATGAAAAATAAAAAAATAACTGTTTTATTTATTGAGTCACCACACAGACCTAGCTAGGCCTAATCCCGTTGAATAAAGTGAGCTGAATTACCGCCAAACTGACTTCGGCCAAATTCTAACGTCATACCAGAGAGTGTTGAGGAAGGAGAATCTAAGATCTTTGGTCATACCAAAACAAAATACACTGATTCCTTCACATTCAGAAAGGGAAAAAACATGTTCATCATAGTGTGGCACTGAAGTATCTAATCATCACTGCTTATACCTATACACATTCTCTGTGGAGATGAGCTGGGAAACTGAAGACAGAAAGAATAGCTCCCTCTCTTATCCTGACGCTCTGGCCTGTCCTGTCAAAATGCTCCGTTCTGAAGTGTTCACTGCAGATGACGGAGTAGCAGAAAACCCCTCCCGTTGCACCGCTGTCTCCCATCTCTTTATTTTTGTGAAACCTATGTAGTATGTGCAAAGTTAGTTAAGCAACTAACAGCAATCAGCGTAGTTACGGATTTAGTTAAATAGGAAAGACTTCTTTGTTGTTTGGAGGCTGGTTACACCGAGCAGCTTATGCGCGAGAATTCATATTAGGCACAAAGTCAGTTACTTCTGTTTCTAAAATTACGTTATAATGGCCAAATACAATGAAAAGTATTTTTCCAGTCTCATCTGTAAAATGTAATACCATGTGATCTCGTTTGGACGGTAAACCTGTTAGTACAGTTAAACGCAGCACATCAGAATCAGAATCAGAATCAGCTTTATTGGCCAAGTATACTTACGTATACAAGGAATTTGACTCCGGCAGATGTTAGCTCTCTATACACATAACACAGAACGTAATACAATACAATAAATACGATAGACTAAACAAGTATGTGTACTTGTATTGCACAGTAGGGACAACAATATACAATATACATACAGGCACCCAATATGGGCAATAATATACAAGTAGGCACATGGTGTCACAGTGGGTTAAACAACCGGTATGACAATATACCAATAAGGCATAAAGTTTGGGGGGGGGGGGGGCACAAAAGAGTCTTGAGTTGCTGGGCAGGGGACACTTAGGCAAGTCCTCGCTTGTGTCATGTATGAGGCATCTTTATTCTAGGCTACTGTCTAGAGACGGTTGAAGAATCTCCACTTTGCCACATCCAATATGGCGGCGAGGATAAAGTATGGTTCTACGCGGAAGGCGGCATCTATGTTTATATGTCTATGATGTCAACAGTCTCACAACACTGAAGGTTATTTTTACTCAACAACAAACATGTAAGTATTATTGTCATTTTTATACCTCATAATTCATGTGTTGTTATAAAATGTTAACTTATTTCAACATCCATGAATCTTGTGTGATAGTGTTGTGTTATACTTATCTAACTACTACTTTGTTACACTAGCTAACTAAGCTAACTATGCTAACACTAGGTAGCCAAGCTAGCATACATCACTGTAAGCCTATTTGTTATATAGAGAAAGAGTAGACTCTATACAGACTAATAGAGACAGACTAGAGTAGACTCTATACTCTAGAGTAGACTCTAAACAGACTTATACAGACTATATTTGTAACATCCTGTAATAAAATGAAAGCATGAATAGGTTTGCAAATGTGAGTTCAAATGAAAGATCATAAGAAATTAATACATGAAATATGAAATTATTCTCTGGTGTAATGTGCTTCAGCGTGTATAAAGTTAAAATGAAAGCATGAATAGGCTTGAAAATGTGAGTTCAAATGAAAAATCATAAGAAATTAATAAATAAAATATGAAACTATTCTCTGGTGTAATGTGCTTCAGCGTATATAAAATAATTACTGTTCATAGTGAGAAGAGAGGTAAAATGAAAGCATGAATTGCAAGTTGTGTTCAAAATGAAAGATAAAAAATTAACATGTAAAATATGAAATCATTCTTTGGTGAAATGTGCTTGAGCATGTATAAAACAGCTGTTCACAATGAGAAGGCATGGCTGACAATGGCATGGCTGTTCACAATGAGAAGAGTTAAAATGAAAGCATGAATAGGCTTGCAAGTTTGTGTTCAAATGAAAGATAAGACATTAATACGTAAAACATGAAATCATTCTCTGATGTAATGTCATTTAGCCTGTATAATACTATGGCTGTTCACAGTAAGAAGTGTAAGTAAGAATACAGTATTATACTATAAACTAGTGATGTTATGTCATTGCTGTCTCTCATTACAGGAGAATATGTTATCATCTTAATGCTCCTATACAGAGGAGCACATACACACTCACTTACACTACTCATTTGTACACGCGCACACATACAATCACACAAACATGGGCAAATTCACACATAAATACACACAGGCACACACACAAAGTGATGAAAGAACAACATTTTGTTGATCAAAATATAGTAAAAATCCTCAATTAAGCAAAATGAAAGCAATTTCCATTCTAAAATGCATTAATTATAATTGGGGTCATTTTTGACCCCACTCATGGAAGAGTGTAGGTATTGATGGGTCATGCATCTAAGGGTTAAGATGCTTCTAGCTCGAGACTGTGCTCGTTTATTGACAGGATTACTTTTGAAAAAGCTGGGATAGGGAGAGTGACTTGAAAAATGTGATTTTGTGACTATGCCCGTTTTTCCCATGGACTCCTCAAATAGGACTAGGCATTCAGTATTTATATACACACATCGCACACTATCTTTAACACCGAGACAAACCGCCTTTGCACTTATATAGACATACACACATGCAACGTTCTGACAAAGGTGCTGCTGTAAATTGCTATTGCCCTGGCTTCACCTGTCTGCGCTGTCTACAAATTGCAACAAAGACTTCATGGTCTGGTGGTCAGGAATCAAACAGGCGAGACGTGCGTTGCCCTTTTTGTGCAGCGGGAGGGAGACGAGGAGGAACACGGAGCGCCCTGTTATACCTGCTAGATGCGTGTCCACCCACGGGAATGAGGCAACCACAGTGTGTTTGTGCAGACTGTTGTCTCCATCACTGAGTGGGTCATCACTCTCCTGAATGTCATGATTGTACCCAGTGCTGTGGTAGAGAAAGAGAGAGAGAGAGAGAGAGAGAGAGAGAGACGGAGATAGAGAGAGAGAGAGAGAGAGAGAGAGAGAGAGAGAGAGAGAGAGAGAGAGAGAGACGGAGAGACAGAGAAAGAGCAAGCAAATGGTTACATTGTTGATATGAAAACCATAAATGTGGTTTATAATGACACTCTGCCAGACGCTCATGGTATTACAGCGGAGTCTGTGGTGCTCAGAGAAGAGGCTCCTCATATCTGCATCAGATTTCACCTGTCATCTCTGATGCAGCTCCAGCAAAGCCCCTTCAATTAAATCTTATTACACCAAGCGGCCAATGTGCTTCTCAGACCAGCCGTGCCTAATTACAACAGACAAGCAATTTCAGACCACTGTTTGAAATTAATTGCGGAATTCTTTAAGTATGCTGCTGTTTCGCACTGAGATGAAATGTTCATACTGTTGCAAATGCAGAAGAGTCTGACAAAAAAGTGTCTGGCATATTGTTAGCCATTAACAAAATCAGTTTTCAAGTCCTACCTCAAATTGAACCTGTGGTGTGGTTGCTTTTGCATGCCATGTTTGGTTCCTTGTTCATATTAAAATGCATTCATACTAGTATCAGCTCCTTTCCCCAAAGATTGAGTCGACACTCATGTCCAAATAAAAAAATCCCTCATAAAAATAGACAGTGTCTGGGGAAAATGGCATATGCGTCATGAATACTTCATGTGCAGCTCAATGCAAGCAATGTCTCTTGTTGCCATAAAAGCAGAAGCAATTGTCTTCGGTACCCCCTCAACACCACCAATCCCCCACCACCCACCACTCCCCCGCCTCCCCTTACACTCCGGCTGCTATAATTAGAGCAATCCCAGGCCTATTTCTGCATGGCTCGCAGCAAAATGTCTGATCAAGGATCACACACACAAACAGTCATATGATCAGATGTTCAGCATTCAGCCCTCCACTGAGCCGCACACCCCACGGCGAGCCCAGGCTTCCCGCACCCATCTGGTGGCCTGAGTTTTTCAGCAGCACTACCCCCTCCACACCCCCTACCCCCACCCCGCCAGAGCTTCAGCTGTGACTCAGAGATGCGCACACACACACACACACTAAAGAAACTGGTTTGTAATCAATAGCTGTACAAGTCAGGATGTTTGTGGTCTTTCACTTCAGCCCGGATGGCTACAGGCTGAGTGAATGGAGGAGACCAAATGCTTGGTGTACGGCCTGACTCACCAGTAAAAAACAAACCTTTGTTTTTTTTTTTTTTTTTTTGCAAAAGCAAAAAAGCTTTTGCTTTTTGTGCGTGTGTAACACACAGTCCTAGTTATTACTGCCTTGGTGTTGCACAACTGAAAATGGAATATGATGTTGTCCCAATGATTGTACACATTACATTAACACCAGCCGTGTGTTCCGATGTCCATACTTCCTGCACTTACTGTACATAGTTTGGGTACGTAGAACGTTCCGATTACGATTGTGGTGAAAATAAGTGTACTGAAAGGACCCGGATGCTGCCCTCATAACGGTCAACACGGTGAGTGTGGAACAATGTACACTTTCCGCACTGAACGGCCACCATCTTACCTACATAGCTGCGGAAGTGACGAATCCAAACAGACCAAACTGAAGAAGAAACGAGGAGATTACGTTGCTGACGACATTGGCGCATTTTCCAGGAAGCTTGCAGTAGTGTATTCATTTTGCAATGACTTAAATATGTGTCGTTCTCCGTTCAAAGTTGGCGGGTAATGACACGCGGCGGCAGTCACCATCGGAAATTCCGCTAAGTGCATCACGGAGTATGGAATATGGAATACACTTACCTGCTGAAATCTGTGTACTTAGTAAGTGCAGACAGTGCACTGTGGTTAAGTGTACCCATGGAAGCATGGATATCGGAACACACCACAGATGATGTATTTCGTATGGTGGAGTTTATAATGTAGTAGTGTGTGTACTATATGCTGTTCTGGCAGTACCTTCAGCCGTGTGTCATAAAAACAGTTGTGAACATCTGTGTTGTTAAAGCAACAAAAGGTAATAGTTGTGTGCTTTCAAAGCACTGACTCTGAGGAGATGGCTCTGAGTGTACTGTATTCCTTTCCAGCAGACCAGCATCAGTGAATCTCATGCAGGTAATTGGAGGCAAAAGCACAGTGCGTAGAAAGAGCCTTTTCAGGGGAACAGCCACCTTTGTGTTGACTGATTTGATTGTTAATTCAGTATGACAAACCCCTATCTGTTTGCCTGTCTTGTAATTGTTTGAGGAAAAAGAAAGAGGATCTTACAATTTCACTCAGGTTTCGCCCTGGAATCTAGCAGCACTTAGACACCTATCGGTAAACTAGCTTCCTGATGTATTGGTCTGTGTCATGCACTGACAGAGGCTGATGACATCGCCTTCGAGGGAGGAAAAAAACAACTGGAAGTGATTTGCATTTTTAAATAATTGAAACTGAAGGATGTTCCGAACCACAGAGGCTGTTAGCACACATTAACGACCACATTTGTTTTGAAGTGCTGGCCACAAGTACACTGTATTGCGGCAAATGGGTATGTGGGTGGCTGCTCTCTCTCTCTCTATCTATCTCTCTCTCTGTCTTTCTCTCTCTCTCTATCTATCTATCTATCTCTCTCTCTCTCGCTCTCTTTCTCTCTCTATCTATCTCTCTCGCTCTCTTTCTCTCTCTCTCTATCTATCTCTGTGTCTCTCTCTCACTCTCACTCTCTCTCTCTCTCTCTCTCTCTCTCTCTCTCCAGTGATCTCTGCCTATCTCATTTGCTATCTCTCCCTCCTATCCACCCTCTCAGTGGTCCATCTCCCTCTGCCACTCTGTCTTTAACTCTTTTTCCCCGTCTCTCTCTTGCCATCTTTCTCTCCCTTTCTTGGTATTTTACTCTTCTTTCCTCTTTTCTTTCTCTGCCTCTTTCTTTCTTTCTTTCTTTCTTCCTATTGTTCTACCTCTATCTCTATCTCTCTGTCTATTCTCTCTCTCTGTCTCTTTCTCTCTATCTCTCTCTCTTGCTCTCTTTCTCTCTCTATCTATCTATCTATCTATCTCTCTCTCGCTCTCTTTCTCTCTCTCTATCTATCTCTGTGTCTCTCTCTCACTCTCTTTATCTCTCTCTCTCTCTCTCTCTCCAGTGATCTCTACCTATCTCATTGGCTATCTCTCCCTCCTATCCACCCTCTCAGTGGTCCATCTCCCTCTGCCACTCTGTCTTTAACTCTTTTTCCCCCTGTCTCTCTCTTGCCATCTTTCTCTCCCTTTCTCGGTATTTTACTCTTCTTTCCTCTTTTCTTTCTCTGCCTCTTTCTTTCTTTCTTCCTATTGTTCTACCTCTCTCTCTCTCTCTCTCTCTCTCTCTCTCATTCTTTCTCTCCCTCTCTCTCTATCCTATGTCACCAGTGGTCCATGATGGTGGTTGCTTTGGCGCTCCGCTTCCTCCAACAATTACAGTCACCAGCTGTGGTCTCCAATCTCCCTTTTTAACCTTAGCACAGCTGAGTCAGGAGCTGTCTGATTGAAGCTCTCCGCCAGGTTTATACAGCAGGGAAGAGCCAGCCAAATTGAAGTCAGATTGAATGTGAGCAAAGATCAAAGATTGGGCCATTTGTCGCCCGTACCGAAGTCTGAAGGAGATTACTTGAAATAACTCCAAACAAGAGAAATATTGCACCAAAAATGCTGCCCAATCACAGCGAGACAAATGGCTTCCCTCTCCACACAGGTCAACTTGGAGGAGGAGGGAACGTGTGCCAATGGACTGAGCAGATCTGGGGAGATGAATATGCCTTCTCCTTGTCCTTCCTCTGCTTGCATTGGAGGTGGCTGCTATGAAAGACAATTTTGCCGTTGGACTGGTTCTTGCTTATTTCCTCTCCAATTACTGCATGTACTGCAGGTGCCAAGAAAAAAAAACACACACACACACACACACACACACACACACACATTCAGCCAAAGAACATGTCTTGTCTTTGGGGAACATTCTTTGTAAAAATTCCAGTTTTTTACACATTTTTATAAGAGGGGGATGCACCAGTGTCCCACAGCTATTCTCTTGGTCACGGTAAATGAAACCTAGCCTGGTAAACCAGCCACTCATACTTCATTTCATTTTGTACAGAGGGTCTGGTGTTGCTGCCGCTGACATTCATGTATTCGGAGCAAGCAAATCCACCCAATCAGCAAACAGAGGGAGTGTTCATGAGCGATGACATTGACTTTGTGTGCTACATTCGAACTGTAGTGCGTAGGTAGGCTAATTGCATATGTGACCACCAGATGTTAGCGATTGGTTAAAAGCAGAGCCACTTGTTTTAAACTTCAGCAGAGTCCACACCTCCAGCATAAAATCGTTTCTCAATGCAGCAAGGCCAGACCCTCTGTACAAAATGAAATGAAGAACAAGGGGCTGGTTTACCAGGCTAACTGAAACCCAGTGGGTTCATCTTAAGCCCCATGCCCAGCACTAAAGCCTACACTCTGTCTTACTTCCAGGGCAAATCACTACTATCGGTGTGTGGGGGAATGCACCCTGTCACTCACTGCACATCCATTACCTTCCACTGGCTGGACTCTCACAGACCAAAGCTATCAGCAGGTTTGTGGAGGAAAACAGCTATAGGCCTCGGGAGGATAGATGGAGGTATAAATGTAACCTATACACACAGTCAGCCAGTCAAATAAAAGCTGTGGGTGTTTTGTGGGTGTGGGTGTGTCTGTGTGTGTGTGTGTGCGTGCGTGCGTGTGTGTGTGTGTGTGTGTGTGTGTGTGTGTGTGTGTGTGTGTGTGTGTGTGTGTGTGTGTGTGTGTGTGTGTGTGTGTGTGTGTGTGTGTGTGTGTGTGTGTGTGGATCCCGGCTCCTGCAGTATCACTCCATGGCATCCTATGACAGTCACAAAAGCAAACTATTGAAGCATGGCTTGATAAGAAAAAATGTCACTGGCTTGATAAGAAACATTTTGAAATTATTTTAAAATGAAATTCATCCGCCATGTATTTGGATCTTGTGAAAGTGAAAAATCTGGCACCTGGCACCTCTTTTGAGGACAAAAAAAAAAAATACATTTGGATTATTTTTACAAAATGTGTATGTCAATTAGTAAGAAAAGTAAACAGTTAGGCTATATATAACAGATCAATTCAGATAAACTCACCTGTTGGAGGAGACAGTCAAGAAAGTGTAATGTGCTTGGCACTTTCATGCCCTTTTAATTTCCAAACCTGATGCAACAGCAAAGCATTTAGTGAAATAAATATGACTTCCCCCTTTTGCCATATAGCATGTAAACAATCAAATTAAATGTAGCCTATTATTAACAGAAGATAGCAAATAGGCATAACTAATGTTTATCTCTCTCTGCTGTACAGACTCTGATAGGCTGTCATAGCCTACATCTTTGTGTTCATCTTTCTTTTCAGTGTTTGCATGTGAATGTGAACATGGATAAGTGTTGACCTGCCACCTGAATTATAGCCTACTAGAGATGTTCAGTATAGGGCAGAGATGAATAGACATTCAGTGCCTTAGGGAGGGCCTTGACAAGGATGGATATCTCTCTGCCGACAGAGAAAAAGGTAGCTGAGAGATATTTCATTTGATTTCTTATCTCGGCAGCTTTCAGGATACTTAGTGTGAGTGGGTTGCAATGTTGCCATGGAAATCCATTCTTTTCATTTTCCTGGCTCCTGCACATGTTTTGTGTTCGTGTCGCCCCCTTGTGGTTCTAAAAGGAAACACTATATAAAGTGCTGTGGTATTCGAAATTATGTTATGATGCCACTCTGTGGACAAAATATGTTAGTCACGACAGATGTTTATTATGTTGATAATTTTCAAATAATACAAATAAAACATTGAACAAATAATTTATCATATTAGCTTTTTTGCGTCATGTCTCATTTGAACACCGGATTTGAAAATTGTATTTGCACCATGATTTGCTTTGGAGTAGCCTACTACATTTCCCAAGAAGAATTGCGACTATCCAAGATGGTAGCCTCCTTGGTTGTCACACTGTGACTTTTATGTAGCACTTACCTTCGTGCAAAATACGTTTTTAATATCAGTCGTCAGTAATGAATAACGTGAACGTATAAATGACTTTCTGATGCTACTGTCGTGAACACCGCCAACTTCAAGTAGCCTAATACTGAAACTACACAAGGATAATGCTGCCAGTGTCAGCTGTAGTTATCTTCCTCCCAGTGGCAACTATGTTAGCAAGCTAGCAAACGCTTTGGACATGCAGCTCTCTTCAATTAATATTCGAGGGCAAATTATGCCCTTGATGAGACGTTTTCTTGACTTGAAAATATGTAGGATTAGAAGACGCACCGACGCCTACAGCACCGTATGCACACTGGTTAGACACCGATGGATGAGAAGCGTTGTGATAAGGCTACCAAAACAACTCTGCCAAGAGTATAGCAGCTCTAGTACTCCAAAGGTTTGCATAAATATTATGTCTCTGACTTCGTGTTGTTATTGTCTGTTGATTAATATAACATTGAGGGGTATATCAGTGCTGTGCGATTGATGTCCTTTCTCCCCCAAACGTCTCAGGCAGGCATTGACATGTCAGATTTCCCTGTAGACAAGATCAGGAATTTTAGCATCATTGCCCACATTGACCATGGGAAGAGCACTCTGGCTGACAGGCTATTGGAGATAACGGGTAAGTCAAATGGGCCATTCTCAGATAGAAAATTATGACACGTATATCAGTATGCCTCTTTCTTACTGTCTTAAACTACTGATTACTGATTACTTACATTGCTTACCTCCTGGTGAATGTTTTGTGCCTGTATGTGTGTGATTTTGCCTAAGAATAGCTTACGGGGCTGAAGATTAGCAGTGAAGTCAAAAGTCAAACAATCTATGGATGCATAGTATAGGGAAAGTGTTTCTATGACTGAAAGTATGTATGACAATGACATTACATAATAAGAAATGTTCTCATAGTTATGCACTCACTGACTTCAACGTATTGTTTTTTTTTGTCAGGGGCAATTGTTAAAACAGAGAAAAATAAACAGGTGCTTGACAAGCTGCAGGTGGAGCGTGAAAGAGGCATTACAGTCAAGGCCCAAACAGCCTCCTTGTTCTACACACACCAAGATGAAACCTACCTGCTCAATCTTATTGACACGCCGGTACGTTTGTTAAGACTAAGGCACTATGGTTATTTTCTTTTCTGTGGAAGTCTTCCATGACTTACAGATGAAATAGGCTTCATTTTTACTGTGCTCTTTATGAAGGGTCATGTTGACTTCAGCTATGAAGTGTCACGGTCCATTTCTGCATGCCAAGGAGTCCTTCTCGTTGTGGATGCCAACCAGGTAAATTGTAAATGTAGGCTATTGTGTGTGTGTGTGTGTGTGTGTGTGTGTGTGTGTGTGTGTGTGTGCGCGTGCGTGCATGCATATGTGTGTGCATGTGTGTGTTTGTACATAGCAGTATTTCCAACGCTGTTTTTAGTAGTAATGGTGATTTTGTACTGATTCTGCTGTGTCATTAGAGTCTTTTATTAATAAAGACTATTATTGGTGTATAATGAGTTATTTGCTATTTCAACTGCTGTTTATAATTGCTATTTGGCCTGCAAGAATTTGAAATGAAATGTAGTTAGGCATGGGAGGCCATGGTGATGAGTACTTGTTGAGTACTTACATGTAGCCATGAGAGGTTTGGCCACTGTGGGAAGATCTCTCGTAAGGGCACAAGGAACTAACCATCATCTCCTATACCCAACTACTGCTGTTCATTTCATGCATTCTTTACTACCGATGTTTTCTTTAGGGACGCACCCAATGTGAAATTTTGGGCCGACACTGATATCCGTATCAAATTTGTCCGATACTGATGTTTTTGTTTACTTTGCTGGCAAAAGTGCATTTATTATGCAAAATAACCAATTCATTTTCAAGTAATTTTCAAGTGGTTTTGTGCTTTCTAGAACTCCCTATGGTAATTCCTCAGAGCGGCATTTTGTATATAGGTAGGCCTACTCACAGCCAGCACAAATCAGTAATTGTGAGTAATAAATTTGACGTGACAATACAGGCCGTTACGATTGGCAAATGTCATCAATGGCACCACCATCTGCAAATGTCACCAATAGCCGATAACTGACCAATATCGATATTTACCCGATATGTTGATGTACCCCTAGCTTTCTTCAATGGACCCATAATAATTGAAATTGTGCAGTTAGGGATTCACCAAAATCAGTTTGTATCATAATGACTTCTTTTATATTTAACTATGAGAAGTTTTGTTAGAACAGAATTTAATGAATTGAAATATTTCTTGCTTTCAGGGAATTCAAGCTCAGACAGTTGCTAACTTCTACCTGGCCTTTGAGGCTCAGCTCGCCATCATCCCAGTCATAAATAAGGTACACAGACACCATACATCCCAGTCATAAATAAGGTACACAGACACCATACATCCCAGTCATAAATAAGGTACACAGACACCATACATCCCAGTCATAAATACACAGACACCATACATCCCAGTCATAAATGACATACGCAGACTACACACATGCCAGGCATAAGTGACTTACTCAAACTACGTACATCCCAGTCATAAATGTAGTGTGCAAACCACGTACATCCCAGTCATAAGTGACGTACCCAAACTACGTACATTTCAGTCATAAATAAGGTACTCAGACAAGGTGGACAGCAAGTCCACTGCTGATTTAAACACGCCGTCATTTAATTGATGATAATGTGCTATTCTCAGATTGACCTGAAAAATGCTGATCCGGAGAGGGTGGAAAAGCAGATTGAAAAGGTTTTTGATATTCCAACTGAAGAATGCATTAGAGTAAGTGGCTTCAGGCCAGGCCTGTAAAAATAGATTTGTGTGTGTGTGTGTGCACTCATGAATACATGAGTGTGTGTGTGAGAGAGAGAGAGGAAGACAGGCACAGACAGAGAGAGAGTGTGTGTGTGTGTGTGTGTGTGTGTGTGTGTGTGTGTGTGTGTGTGTGTGTGTGTGTGTGTGTGTGTGTCCTGCTGACTCTTGTTGCACTTGTTCTGTTGTCTGTAGATCTCTGCAAAGCAGGGCACCAATGTTGACCAAGTTCTCAAAGAGGTCGTCAAAAGAATCCCACCGTAAGTTTCTGAGATGATGTCATCATGAAAAATCATAGTGTATGCAGTTGTGTGTGTGTGTGCATGTGATAGAGATGAAATGGCAATGGATATATATCATGTATTTGTGTCAAACACAGTAATTGTATGTGACATACTTACATTTCTATGCATGTCCGTTAGTACAAAAGAGAAAAAAACAACAAATAAAGAAAGGAAACATAGTTGTCAGTGTTTGCCATTCCCAAACAGCAAGTATAGCCAACAGATGACCATTTCTGTCAAAGAAGTCAGCAAAGTGTTGTGACAGTGGTCTTCCAGAGAAGCTCAGTTGTACTACAACATCCACATGCTGATCCAATCACTAGCTGTGGAGCCGTGACTGACACACATAAGTGGGACTCCTGACCTTGTGGAATTTTAATAGAGCTTTGCAGACTTTAATGGCCGCAGTGAATGTAGGCTCTGACAGTTGTGTGTGACAGTCGCAGGCAGACTTCGTCAAGCCCCACTTAAATACAAATGTATGTGGGAGCCTCGCAAATGCAATCAAGCTGGTATTTTAGCTATTACACGTATGCAGTCCTTTCATTGTTAGTGTATGTAGGGCCATGCAACCTCGAGTAGGGAGATGACAATGTTTTGTTAAGAACGTGTTGATTTAGTCTGATGATGTGCTGTTTGTAAAGGTATCTGCCAGTTTTGATGTCAGCTGGTGTCACCTCCTTTGTCCCCACATCAGATAAGATATTTGCAAATGATTCTCATTTAGCTGATCGTCATGGCTGTCATATTTGTTATTTTGGAGTTTCTTTGGAGTTTTAGTTCTCCATAAGCTTAAATGCTGTGTTATGCTTGGACTGACTCATTTACAGACAGTAATATAAAGGGCTGACAGACTAGACTGACTAGACTGAAGAGCTAAAAATTTCGTATTTCTTCTTAAATATTTTTTGTTTGTCCTAACTAACAATTTGACAAACAACTAAAAACTAAAAAAATATACTGGTATTAGTTATTGGCCAAATTCTGATTTTGAAGTGTGTGTATTAGCCCATAATGTCATGGTCGGTGCATTCCTGATCGTTTTTCGTGTTTCTTCTTCCTGTGGAAGGCCCACAGCCAGAAAAGAGGATCCCTTTAAGGCCCTGGTGTTCGACTCCACCTTCGACCCCTACAGGGGGGTCGTAGCCAACATTGCCCTGTTTGGAGGGCGTGTGTCGAAAGGGGATAAAATCACCTCTGCCCACCTGGGTAAGACCTACGAAGTGAACGAGCTTGGCATCCTAAGACCCGATGAGCACCCTACAAACACTCTGTAAGCATCGGCTGCTAACTGCCTGTTTGCCTGCTGTTGTTATTGATGTTTTTTTTGCTTGCGATTATACCAGTATAACTGTTATTCTGTTAGATTATGCTTAGGGTTATCATTTTAAAGCAGCTGTTTTACTTTTGTACCTACAGTACTAATCTCTAGACTGACCTTTGTATTACCAAATAAATTGTCTTAACTGTTAAAATGCCACTTCTTGACATGTCCGGTGTTTTGTCTTCCTTCTCTCTACAAAGGTATGGCGGTCAGGTGGGCTACATTGTGGCAGGGATGAAGGATGTAACGGAAGCTCAAATTGGAGACACTTTTTATCACCACAAGCAACCCGTGGAGGCCCTGCCAGGATTCAAGCCTGCCAAAGCCATGGTGTTCGCTGGTATGGACCAACATTACCATTTAAGACCTGTAGCCTTAAAAACTGAAAGTCTGGACAGAAAGTCTGGACATTGGGCTTACATTTGTAATTGAAGAATTGCCATGGAGCACAGTATCATAGCAAGCACCATCACTGAACCTTATGGGGTCAACATTACAATGTACAGTGTACCCATCTTATCAGGTGAGGTTCAGGTCATCCAGAGTTCAAACCTGTATTACCTATGTGATAGTGTGTTCCATGACACATGTACTTCTCTGAGCCTTCCACAGGCTGTAGTCATGAACCTTCATGGCTGTGGTAGTAATTGATGGTGTTAATATTGCAGGAATGTACCCAGTGGACCAGTCAGAGTACACTGCCCTGCGGAGCGCTGTGGAGAAACTGACCCTCAATGACTCCAGCGTGGCTGTGCAGAGAGACAGCAGCTTGGCTTTGGGAGCTGGGTGGAGGTTTGTGCAATAGATGTCATCTCACACCCCAGCAATTCTTAGCCCCCGTGCTGGGAGATCCTCCACACAACAAATAACACACACACACACACACACACACACACACACACACACACACACACACACACACACACACGCACACCCGCACATATATGTACAGTACTACAAATTACGGTCTATCTCTTATTCTTTTGCATTAAGGAAAAGCATGTTGTATAGGCCTCCCTGAAAATCCCGCTGGGTAAAATCCCTGTGCCATTTTTGGTCATCGATACCAAGTACACTAATGAAGGCTAGAGGGCAGTAGAGAGCAAACTGTTTAGAAAGTCTGAGTACTTGGCACACTTAGCATACACTTTGAATTTTGAGTGCATAAGTGCCTTCATACAGACAACTATGGCAACATGCAGTACACTACAAGTACTTAGATAATGCACTGTCCGTGCACTGTTTGCATGTGCTTTGACATGGTAAGACCATTCTCCATCTTGATGTTTAGTCCTGTCCACCCTGCACTAGATTGGGCTTTCTGGGCCTGCTGCACATGGAGGTGTTCAACCAGCGGCTGGAGCAGGAGTACAACGCCTCTGTCATAGTGACGGCCCCCACCGTGCCCTACAAGGCTGTCCTCACCTCAGCCAAGCTCATTAAAGTAAGTGTCATCATTACAGAACAGTGGCCTCTTAGTGGTCCGGATACGTGTTCCTGCTGTGCACTTAATGGGTAATAAGGCGTCAATCTATGTTTGTCTTGATGATGATGATGTGTTATTGTGTCTGTGTTGTAATATAGATCGCCTCTTGAGGACATTAAAGTTTTCAAAGTCAAAGTTTCAGTGTTCATTACTGCACATATAAATGGCATTTGTTTGGAGTGTTGCTGATATACAGTGTGCCCAGATAAATAAAAATAAAAAGACGAAACAATTTGTACAAGTAAAAAAACAGTCCATTGTTAAATGAATAAAGTACAAACATGTAGTTTTACTGTGATACAGAAATTAGTGTAACACAAATTGAGAGCAAGTGAAAAGCCACAGAAATGAGTTGTACTGTGGGCACTGCCTGTGCCTTATGGCCACTCTTCTTCACAGACAGCAATCCTAACACATGGATCTTGTCTCTCTGCAGGAGCATGGACAAGAGGAAATCACCATCGTGAATCCTGCCCAGTTCCCTGACAAGTCTATGGTGTCAGAGTACCTAGAACCAATGGTTCTTGGTACCATCATTGCCCCTGACGATTTCACTGGCAAAATTATGACACTCTGTCTGGTAAAGCTTTGTCCTTTCATTTTCATTTTATTAATTAACAAAACTTAGAACGAGAGCTTTAGATAATGTGTGCATGTGTGTGGTAAATAAATAAACATTCTAAAGAGGTTGTAACAACTTTTTCTTTCAAATGCTTCTCAATTGTGTTTTGTGTAGAATCGCAGAGCCATACAGAAGAACATGGTCTACATCGACGAACACAGGGTTATGATGAAGTACCTCTTTCCTCTCAACGAGATTGTGGTTGATTTCTACGACAGCCTCAAGTCTATGTCCTCAGGATACGCCAGGTGAGTCAACGGTCTGGATTATCAGCATTAACTCAATCCACTTTCTCCATGCTGCCATCTCCAAACATCACGCTTTGTCTCGTGTAGTTTCGACTATGAGGATGCGGGTTATCAGCCAGCCAATTTGATTAAGATGGACTTCTTCCTAAATGGGAAACCAGTGGAAGAACTCACCACCATTGTGCACAAGTAAGGACATTCAGATTCTTACACACATATGCGCGTATGTGCACACACACTTGACAACAGTGACCTAATGTCTGGAGTAATGATGCACAGACATAAGTCCCTATTCAGTTCTTCGGCAGGAAATGACACGCTACTGTGCATTATGTGTAAGGGAGGATGGGAGAGTTGGTGAGTGACTGAGATGTCTTCTTATTTTCTTCCTTGAATCGATGTCCTGTCCTCAGAGACAAGGCTTACAGCGTGGGCAAGGCCATGTGTGAGCGGCTGAAGGACTCCATTCCCCGACAGATGTTTGAGATTGCAGTCCAGGCAGCTATTGGCAGCAAAGTCATTGCTAGAGAAACGTAAGTCTGATTCAAAGACTGGCCAGTTGAGTCTACCACACATTTTAAAATAAAACTACAAAAACAGTGGTCTTTTATTTCTTTTTTGTAGAATCAAAGCATACAGGAAGAATGTTTTGGCAAAATGTGTAAGTACTTTTTTAAAGCCACCTTTACAATAAGAAAGAAAAACACAATTGAAGCTTTACTGGTATACTGTATGTCATCATGTCATTTACAGTTTCCATTTATTTATTTTTTTGCTATGCTCCAGTACGGAGGAGATATCACTCGAAAAATGAAACTCCTGAAAAAGCAAGCAGAGGGAAAGAAGAAAATGCGTCGTATTGGAAATATAGAAGTTCCCAAAGATGCCTTCATCAACGTTTTAAAAAGAAAGGAAAAATAGCAGGTAGTTATATGTGGTTAAGTTACCACTTCCTCAGAACTATTGTACATTGTAAAAAGACAAGACAGCTGGACTGAAGCATCCTCATATGCCCTGCTGACAAAGCAGTTTACTTAAAGGTCAACAACATACTGAGCTAGTCAGCAACATACTGAATGGGACAGCATCTTGGATGGAAATTTATATATAACGTAATGCTTAATGATGTATTTACAACTGATGAAGATGCATTTGGAGACATTTTTGTTTCAGAGTCAAAGATTTTTTTATTGTATGCTGATGCTTACAGTACTCATGAAATAAAATGGAAAACTAAAGTTGTTGCAACCTCAACATTCTTCTCCTCCCATCTGACCTGGAATGACAAAAAATGTGTCCCCATTTCTTAGAAAAACTAGAAGCGCATTCAAGGAATGCAGACCAAGGCATAATGGCGTATCTCAGTCGTGGCGAAAGTGAAAATGAATCCATCTTAATTGCCTCTTCCTTGGTCTGTGGTACACTTCCAAAAAAAGTCAGGTTGAACGCTTTTGCACAACCCTGCTTAGAGATGCACAAACAACAGACTTCACAGAACACATAGCCTCCATTGCAGAGGTAATAAGTAGACCTGTGTAAATAGCTGACAACTAATGTTTATATCGGTAACAAATTAAGATTTTGTTTTGAAACAAAATACATAATCAGTAATGAAGACACATTAGCAACTAATGCCACCTCAGTTTAACCAGTATACAGAGGATACACATATGAGAAACCAGTAAACAATGACCAAAAAGCCAAAAGATACAGAACTGTAACTTATTTTTAAACATGCGGTACGTTCAGATGATTTAAATGGCCTAAATGAAGAAAAACATTACTCAAGGAGTTCATATTTAAAATGGCAAGAAAGGTTAACGCAAGAGAGCTGTACTACAAAAGGAGTGTGCTACAGACTGCATTCTGTTTACATTTTATGTCTAAAAACCAAACAAAATGCCAGAATCGTGTGGTGAAGAGAAGCTGCATGACAGACTAGCCAACATCACACCCTTAGACACCTTATCCCTTTTTATAAAAAAAATGGACTTGAGCCAGATTGGCTCATACTGCAAATCCCAATTAGTGGCTCTACATCATATTTCAGGACTTCACAATAAGTGCTGATGACTCTTGGCCAAAGAGAGATGCAAATGTCCCTTCAAGTTACAGTACGAGATGAGGAATGTTCACTAAGTAGTTTGAGCAAGAAAAAAAAGAAGACAACTTGGAGAATGTGGAGTGCCTGGCCCTAGAGGGCCAAATGAAATGATTGGAGTAATCATGAAAGGAATATTCTGACACTGTGTCACCAAGTAAGGCAAGGACCCCTTTTGAACCCAGACAAGGACGCAGAGCTCTTTCAGAACACAAAATGGCGTTTCCCGGGGTGTGATAGCAATGTCGCAACATGCAATACCCACTGAAAACACCAGCACTTACAGTATTTATAACAGACAGTTTGCAATTGGATACAAAGACCAGCCACGGCCTTGGCAAAAGGATCAGTAAATCAAACATGTCTTCATCTTTGCATGAAGGCGTCATGGACTGGTAGATAGATGTTAGTCATATGACCATTTTACACAACTCTTCCAGGACTGTGTGGCTGCAGTAACATTTCTGGAATATGGCTCCCACAGAAGCAGGGTAACATCTTCGGGTTCAGTCTTTGTAGTCCTTCATGCTGTGTAAAGGATCCACCAGCTGGTTGTGGACATGCATCAGGCCTACAAATGAAGGTGAACATGAAGGGAAACATGAGAAGACAAGTGGCTGAGAAGGAACCCTGTGAACGGTGTCTGCTCGTGGACACAGGAATCACAGCAACACACGTGACTCTCACTACCAGCTCAACTATGTCTTTGCTTCCAGCAGTGTCATTCTGGCTGAAGCCAGAAGGTCATGTTTTGTCTGGGACAATTACGACGTTCACAACACTCCACAAATAGTGTATTCATTAAAACTGTTGTGTTAAATATATGTTAAGGCAGACTGTGACTATGGAATCAAGCAAATGTAGTCCTTTTTAAAAAGAGTCTGATTATTAACGTCATAGCTGTTCCTACTGTACAGGCCTTCCATTTTGTCATGTCTAAGTATATGAAACATAGCAGAAGTAGTTTGAGAGCAAAGTAGAATGTTCAAGTCTTGTTTTTGTTTTAACCATTCAAAGGGTCTAAAGCAGTGTCACTCCACCATCTGAGGCTAACAGGGCTATGTAATTGCATTAATTGGTGCAGCATCACAGTCCTAACTAGGGATAATATACATATTGTTTAAACACTGCATAGCATAGGTAGTGGTAAGACACGTGAAAAAAAAAAAATTTTTGAACACAACTGCTCACGGACCACTAGTGGTCCGCAGACCACACTTCGAGAAACACTGGTCTAAAGACAAATATAGAATGAAGCAAGTATACAGTAGGTCTGTTGACAACACCCAAGGGACTCACTCCACCACAGTATATGACAGTGGACACCGGTTACATCTGTTAGCTGGACTTTATTACATCTCCTCTTCACACATGTCAATGTCATCCTTCATAAAAGTGTGGTACCTTTGAAGTACTTAACAGTCTTGACCCTGAGCTCCAGCGTGGCATCCTCGTCACACACGAAGATGGTGTGGGGGTGCTGCTGAAAGGCGGATACAGTCCACATGTGGTTGACCCCCTCCTCGATGGCCTTGTACAGGGCGAAGGCTTTGTGTGCTCCTGTGATCAGGATCATCACCTGAGAGAGACAACAGGCATGTGTGGTTGGGTCGACACCAGTGACAGGCTCAGGCTACAGTGGCTAAAGAGGCAGAGAAGTTAATTAGCAATTGGAAGGTTCCTGGTTCCATTTAGAGATGCAGAAACCGGCTTGAGAAAGTAAAAGTCCTGCCATATTCCTTCTACCTGTGCTTCTAACACAGGTGATTTTACTAATTTAGCTCATCTACCTGGCTGAAGAGTTGCTCTTATTAGAATCAGTTGGTTCAGTGAGTTGGCTGAAACAAGTAAACAGCAGGATTTTTACTTTGTCTGGTTCCATTCTAGTGCCTACTGAACTAGTCAAATTCTGCTTCAGCAAGACACTGAACACTATACCGCTCCTAATGTGCTGGTTGATGCCTTGCATGGCAGCTTTTCAACAACTGTGTGTGTGTGTGTTAACAGGGGTCTATGAGACATTACTATGTAAAGTACCTTGTGTATTCTACAGAAGTGCAAAAGTGTAGTACAGAAGTGGTGTGCAGTACAGAAGTGCTGTGTAAATACCGTTCATTTACCATCATGTCTTTCTCTTATGAGAAAATATTTCCCTTTTTTTTTAACTCAGTGGCCAACAGTTATTTTACAATACTTTATCTTTCCAAAAATAAGCCTTAAAATTTCATACTTTGTTTCATGTTTTGTTGGAGCCTTGAAACTCAGGGAAATCTATGTTGTATTACCTCTCTGGCATCCATTACTGTTCCCACGCCGACAGTAAGAGTCATGGTGGGCACCTTAGACAGGTCGTTGCCAAAGAATCTGGCGTTAGCCACAATAGTGTCCTTAGCAAGGGTCTTCACTCTTGTCCTGGACACCAGGCTGGACCCAGGCTCGTTGAAGGCGATGTGTCCATCGGGACCAATACCTGGGCAGAGTGCAAGAACCAGATAAGGTGTGTATGATGGTACTGCTTTTCTATTCAAGCCATATCTGTTCTTCTTATTCTGTGTCCACATTTTACCTATAGCTACATCTGTTTTCAAGTTAAAACATCACAAGATACAGCAAGCCAGCTATTATGATCAATGACAGGAAGCAGATTTTTTTGGTTTTAGAATTCAAATGTGACTCTTTCAGAAATGTCATTGTACAGGTATTTATAGTTAGACACATTTAACATTATCTGTTTGCTTTCTCCATCTTCTCCATCTAAATTTTAAATGTACCATCTCTGTCATAACTCTCATAGACCTGTGATTGATTTGATGGCCTACCCCCCACAAACAGGTCAATGCCACCAGCCTCCTTAATCTTGACCTCAAAGGCGTCACACTCTGCCTGGAGGTCAGCAGCGTTCCCGTCCAGGATGTGGGCATTCTGGGGCTCAATGTCGACGAACTTGAAGAAGTTGTTCCACATGTAGGAGTGGTAACTCTCTGGGTGATCCCTTGGTAGACCTGAAGAGACATGTTTATCTTAGGACTCTGACAGAAAGGAGGCAATCCATTTCCACTACTAACACAAATGAACCTTCATGCTGATCTCTGTGAGAGTAGCATCAAGATTGCTTAAAACTAGAGGTGGACTTCCTACAGTGGGGAAGAAAAGCGTGACTACAGATATTGCATTAATAACAATGGCATTGTTTAGACTACGCTAAGAAAACAATCCAGCATGATGCTGAGAAATATGTGAGAAAAGAGGACATTTTCAAACAACCAAAGACTAGGAAGCGGTTTGGAATATCTCAGGGTGCCTGCATAAGGCTTTCTAATCTGGTAAAGATGCTTTCTTATCATTTTGTTCCTTATGTAAACAAAACTGAAGCAAGTGTGTGGATTGTTATGTGACTTACCAACATATTCATCCATGTTAAATGTTTTCACAAACTTAAAAGACAAATCTCCACTTTTGTGATACTCTATCAGTTTCTTGTAGCATCCCAGTGGCGTGCTTCCTGGGGATAGGAGTATAAGCACCGAAGTGATTTGCCCAGTTATACGAAGCATCTATTTCAAGATGCCATGTTATAATGTAGACAAACGGTAATTATTGCGTTAAAAGCAGGCCTACGTCAACACTGACATACCTGTGGGAAGACCCAAGGTGAAGTATCTGTCTGCAGTCGGTTTGAACTGGATAATTTTGTTTCTGATGTATTTGGCAGCCCATTCGCTGGCCTGATCATAGTCATCTAGAATCACAAGCCTCATGGTTGCGGGGGGAAGTTCCAAAGCGAGTTCAAATTCAAATTCTGAAAGTAAAATGGACAAAACACAAGATAAACAAAACATAAAAACTAAAGAAAACTACCAAGTTGGCTACACAAACAATGAACACTTCATACCCATAACATTTTAAATTCAGACTGAGGACACCGTTTCGAAATAAAATGACAGGAACAGGCTACTGTTGTCAATGCTTGGAAAACAAATAAAATCTTATCATTCAGGTAGTCCCATATTTCTCAAATATTGCAACTTGGCTTAAGTTGAATAAATGAGCATTTTGTGTGACCATATAGCGGTAGTCTTCCAAACCAGCCCTCGTTTATAAAGTATGATTGACCGAAGAAAATGGTTACAAGATACTTACGAAATAAAAAAATACAGCATAAGGATTTCGGAGTGAATCAGAAACAGTGGGGTATTTGCGGGTATTTGCTTGAAAGCTGTGCTACAGGCAGTTTATGGAGGGCTGTGATAAAACAGCAACGTACAAAATTTCGCTGGTTCACATCCGGATGAGTCGAGAACAATGTGTCAAAGTAAAAGTATGCATAATTTCTTATTATATTCTTATTTGTATTGGCAAATTCAGGATCAAGTTTAAAATGAGTTTATGTTATACAGGGTAATATAATTGGCAATGAGTTATATAAATTAAGTATAGCAAAACATACATGAACAAATCATCACATTGTATTGTCATTTAAGCAGGCTGCCCAATTCTATATTTTGTATTCTCTCTAGTAAATGTGCCGTTAATACTAAAAGAGCAGCCCATTCTATAACTACAGTAATAAAGTTAGACAATGCGAAATCAATTCCCCAGTTAAAGGAGAACTTCGGTGTAAAATGAAAATTGGCATGTTAAAACATCATACCAAGTTTCATTTTACACCGAAGTTCTCCTTTAATTCTCTGAGTCCAACTGTGTTTCAGCTTATAAAATAGAGCAGCTTAACGTAGACTATTGACTGCTTGTTTAGGTTATTTATTTATTTATTTGTAATTAGTACATACCTTATGATATTTTGGTTCAGTGTGTATGCCTAATTTCGACAAGGATAGGGCTATTGAGGGGTGTGTAATGGCAGGGTGTACTGGCAAAGGCAGACGTTTAATTTGAAATGTGTTTCTGTATCTTTAAACTTTCTGCTTCATTTGCTACCACTACTGTTTCTTTTTGACGAATTTTGATGGTCACATGATTGTTTTCCGGTCATATGTTTTCACACAAAATTAAAAAAAAATCGAAAATGTCAGCTTTTCATGTATGGTGGCCCACAAGATACAATCACCACGAATTGCTCAAACAAATGGGTATCAGCACGCAAGCCCTAGAATTAGATGACTGGCCTACACATCCTGCTGAGTAAGGCTCATTTGTGGGTCTGCTTTAGGCTCCAAGATGACCTATATTTAAACAAAAAATATAATATTAATATTAAAATGTTAAAATTACCGAAAATGAGAGGGGAGGGTTGTCTAACTCAACGCTGTTTTACCAGCTCTTATTAATAATAATAATAATAATAATAACAATAATAATAATAATAATAATCTCGTGGTGGTCTAAGGCTATTATCGTCCTTGCTGTCTCCTCTTCAGTAAAACTGACCTTGCGAGGAGGACCCCATAGGGCAGACGGTTTGAGGCGGAGAGAACAATACTGTGGAAGCAGTGAAGAGAAGGGACGAGCGGCGCAGAGCAGAAGGAGTCGAAGGGAGGGGGTGGGGTAGATCTTCCAACCAGGGATTAAGCGGTCGAGAGCGGTCCTCGCTCACTGACAGCATCCAGCCCAAACACTCACCCCTACGCACGCCCTGTCCCGCACGGATTTAGGAAAGCTGTAGGAAGCTTTTTGCAACTGTGTCTGTTCTTCATCTGACCACGCCAGGTCCACACCCCCTGCGCTTTCCTTAACAGAACCACGAGGTGAGTTAGTTTTACGCTTCTGTTCTCATCATTATGTGTAGGCTAACACTTGATGACCAATGAATGGTCGGCGACAGGCCGACGGCATAGGCTACCAACTGCACCTTGCATCGCATACAGATATTTGGGTCATGGAGCAGTGCTTGAGCAGCATGTTTTTTCTATCTTATCTTGAGGATGGTTCCGACTGCATTGATGCGTAACCTATCCAGCCTTCTTCCTGTCGATGACATGGCGAGGGGAAGAATTAAATCGGATTAAGATTAAAGGAGAAAACCTCAATGGGCTGACCATTTTTCCTTTGTTTACCGGGTAATCGAGCATGACTTCATTGCTTAAATCGCATGGCAATATTGCGATGCTTAATTAAGAAGCCAATTTTGTTCGTAATTTTTGAATAATAGCCAATGCTCTTATCAGACCTGTTATAGTCTTATAAAGAAGAAACCATGACTGAAATGGCATGCTAGAAAATACACCTTTATCGAGTATAGATCTACAGGCCTATGTTTTAATTAGGCCACTGTGTGTAATTAATGTGAACAGTTTTGTCATTGTTAGGAGTGTTCGTAAAATCCACGCGGGCATAGAAGCATTTAAACATTACGTCGGCCAGTGTATTTCATTTTTCAGTTGCCGACCATTAGTCCCATAATCTGGTCGATCGGCGCAAACACACATGCACGCAAACCCAGAGCATGCTCGAGCCTCTGGGCAAGCTGCGCAGGCATTGTGCTGTAGTCAGTCGCAAAACCACCGCCTATCGTCATTTGGATAATCAAAAAAGAATTGGATTGAAAGTTGTCGTAGCCTATTCAAGACCACACAGGAGTTTTTTGTTATTTATTCTGTCTCTCTCTCTTTTAGTCTGGGAGTAGTAAAACGTCATTGGATAAGGCTCCGTTTTCTTTGAGAGGTGGGTGAGGTCTGATTCAGACTGCACTCCACCAAAAAGCAGTAGTCTATTGACATTTAATTGTTCAGATCCTACATCAGCTGTTAAACGTGCAGTACTGTAAAATGTGTTTTGATTGTGTCATCGGCCTTTGTTGTAAAACAAACTTGTTTGTATAGGTCACTAAAATCCAAATCCAAAAGGACACACCTGTCTGACACACATTCACATCCACACAGCACCTACACATGTACTTACACATGTACACACAGATGACACATGCTTACACACACCCCCTGACTCAAGGAAAGCATTTTTGTGTGTGTGTGTGTGTGTGTGCGCGCGTGTATTAGCTCAAGGCTCTGTTGGATGACTCAGATATGAATGAGGACCATGTGACGAAGCTGTTGCTCTGAGCGCTTCTGTAGTGAGAAGGAGGAGAGGCAGTCAGGCAATACTTGCACATCAGGAATAACTGGCAACACCACTACCAACACTCCTCGTCCACTGGCCTGCACAGCTCTCAGCTGGCCTGCCTGCCTGCCTCCTGGCCCAGTCGTTACTTCCAGTAATCAATTTCCTTTATTTTGGGGGGCTCATTCAGATGCTTGTCCAGGACGTTAATGTATTCTGAAAAGTGGATATATCCGTCCAGCTTTTCATGCCTTGACCACAGCAAGAGCTAGATATTGAGTAAGAGTAAGAGTTGACTAAGACTAGACATTGACTGTGTTTCGTGCATGTTGTGAGTTTTTGCTGAGCGGTCCAGGAACGCCATGGTACCTTATATTTGGTTATCTGTATTAAGGCTGCTCGATTATGGAAAAAATCTGAATCACGATTATTTGGGCCAAAACTGAAATCACGATTATTCAAACAATTATTTTGTTTTCCTCAGTAACATGCTTCATTTATTGAAAATGTATTCAAAAACATTTCGAAAAAACATTCTTACCTTCAGATTTTCCCTAATACCTTTCTTCGTAAACATTAGTAAGTCTCCTTTGATGTCTAATGTACAAACAGTAGAAATGTCTAATGTATACATCTAATGTACAGTACAAACAGTAGAAATAATTACGACAAAAACATTGTTGCCCTCGATTTTATTCATTTTGAGGTCGTTTGGCCCTGAAATCGTTATCACGATTAGAATTCGATTAATTGAGCAGCCCTAATCTGTATCATGATGGTGAGTTTCCTACAACCATTTAAGTGAAGCTTTGACTTATTTCAGTTTTCATTTCTCCCCCTATTGTTTTGTCCCTGTTTTTCCTTCTTTCTGTAAGAGGGTGTTTCACTGATCATAAGAGAACAAATGTACTTATTAAAGGCAGAGGTATAGTGCATCACAAATGTCTATGTAGTGGTGTGGCTTTTGGAATATGAGAATAGGCTTCTAGAGGGTTCTAGAATACACATAGCACATCAGTATAAATTGAGGTAACATTGCAATACATTAGGAGTTTGGTCTCAGTTCCAAACACCAAACCATGGAAACCTAACAAGTGTAGAATCAGAAAATGGAGGAATGAGGCTGCAATCTCCCTTAAACCCAGACGGCACATAACATATTTCAGTAGCTAAAAAAAAAAAACAAGGCTAGCCCAAATATATTTAATGATACAAAACAGTCTGTGGTACATTTTATTTTTTCTTGAGAGCCTCACAATAATCACCCCATGTGACTCTTTACTTCAGTGCGTATGACAGAAAAGAAATGAAATGGATATAGCAGACGATTAATCTGAGTGGTTGGTTGACAGATTTAAAAGTACATTGGGAACTCAGCGTCGGTAGTTATTGTTGCAGGGAGAATTTAATTGAAAGGCGCACAGAAGGTTCCATCTGTATTACGCTAATGGACCAAACGGACAGGCGGAAAGCAGAAAGAGACTGCAGATTTAATTAGAGGTAAAAAGGAAACGCAAAGTCACAGACATTAAAAAGCAACGACAGCCAGCTGTTGCTTTGGTGAAAGGATTTAAACTATTAAATAAATAAATGTTCTCACTCGTCATCCAAAAGGATTGTTTGTCTGCAATATTTAATATTATGTAACTTTTTTTGTGTAAAAACCACTGGTGCTAAGTATTTCTGGTAGTAAATGGTTTTTGTAAAGATGTAATGCTCCTCTACATCCTTGCAGTTGAAACAGATGTGGTACCTTTAAAGTCCAGTGCATATGCAAACTTTGATGTCTCGATTAGGGTAAAAGTGGTCAAACCAAGCCTTGGGGAAGCCTCATTAAAAAACAAGTTTGTTTTTGTCTGTCTTTTACGGTCAGAGAATATTATCATTTAGACGGCTCTTCATCAGTGAAGTGAAAAGAACACAAACTTTAACACTCAGTGTCCCTGAGAGAAGAGCCATTTAAAAGAGAGAGAGAGCAAACTGTCCTTTGGCTGGAGTAAATTAATGCCTTTGCACATTAGCCTGCAAATGGGAGACTGTTCTGCATGGCTGCCCCTGTACATCACCTGAGCAGGTCTCGGGGTATTTGTCTGAGGCCTTTTCTAAGTGTCCTTCAGCTCTTGGCTGTCTAAAGTGGCCAGATGAGGCTGGATACTCAAAGGTTAAATTAGATTGGAGCACAAAGCACTGTCTACCGCTGCCAAAGAGCCTGCACGCATGGGACTTCATCTCCAATTCCACACACTCTCAATCGCCCAAAAAAACAAAAAGAGACAGTGTGCATGGTAGCAAATGTCTTAGTGTGTGTGAGTGTGTGTTTTAGACTTCACAAAAGAAACAGAGAGGGAGACAGAGGAAAGGAGGAAGATGGAGAGAAACAAAGTAACAAGATGTTTTGTGTGATGTGATTAAAAGGGAGTAAATTGGTAATCTACAGAAGGTGGGAAGCTTGTGTGTGTGTGTGTGTGTATGTGCATGTGTGCATGCGTGTGTGTGTGTGTTTGTATAAGGGAAAGCGTAAAGAGTAATCGTGGCTGATTGTACACAAAGCATAAACAGCATTCCTTCTTTCTGTCTTTTAAATAAGGGCTTGCTAAGTTAAGAAGAAGAAAAAAATGGTCCTTGCAGATTGCCCTGGTTTTCAGATAATCTTAATAGACTTTTCAGTTCCTCTTTTGTGACCTTATCTGACTCCTCTTGCAATTGACACACATTTAATTTTGCACCCGTCAGATTTTCAGAAAGACAGTTGAGGAGTCACACAGGCCTAGTTTATCATCGATTTAATTCTGAGCCAGATTAAATTGACTCATTCCAACAAGCAGATAACGGCAGATCTCTGGACTCTGAAAAAGAAAGAGACCCATCAAGTCCAGCTGCTTTGAAAGGAATTGATTGCATTGTGGTCTAGAAATGCCCTGGTGTCCCACTCATGGTGTGGTTGAAGTGGCCATTATTAGCGAAAGGAATGGAAGAATCTCACTGTCTCAGCCAGTGTCGATTGGATGTGTTTGTTTAATCGGGTTAGGGGTTCCTCACAGACGTGTCACAGCACAGTGGCCCAGTCCTGCTGGAAGCTCTTCTCCTAATGCAGTCATGTCCTCCTCGTTTTCATAGTATTATCCCCCTTGTTTTTCTTTCCTTTAATTTTTGTTCTTTTCCTCCCCTGCTTCTTCTACATTGGCTACAGACTCCTTACTTCCCACCACCCAGGGAAGGATTTGTTTTTACTTTCCTTTTTTTCCCTCGACGTCCTCCTCTCCTGACCCCTTACGCTGGGCCCCCTCCCTTTTCTTTCTCCCTCTCTTCTCTTCTTTTCTTCACCCAGCTCCCTTTTCGCTGTGCCTGTGGTTTTCACCACATCACACTCTTCCCTGCTCTCCAGAGCTTCCGCTCACCCTGCTGCAGTCCCTTTTTCACATTTTCTCAGTCCCTTTCTGCCTCTCTCCTTCTCTCACCCTTTCTCTACTTACATCTTTCTCTCTTTCGTCCTCTCTCTATCCTCTCTTGTCCTTTCTTTCTTTCTTTCTTTCTTTTTTCTTTCTTTCTTTCTTTCTTTCTTTCTTTCTTTCTTTCTTTCTTTCTTTCTTTCTTTCTTTCTTTCTTTCTTTCTTTCTCTCTTGTTCTCTCCATATGTTTGCCATCATGGCACCCTGCCATCTTGTCCTATTTCTTTCACCGACATCCATGTGCGGCGCCCAACTCAGTGTGCGGCAGGGGGCACATTCAGTAAGCGGGGTCTCTCTGCGTTATCTGAATTCATAATTCATACGACCTGCAGTCTGCCCGAAGAAGGAAAAAAAAAAGAAACTGCATAGAGGGTGGGAAAGAGAGCAAGGCCTCAGGGGGAGAAGTCCAATGGGGGGAGGGCACTTTGGAAAGGAGGACAGAGCTTGAAGATGAACCTATGTCGTAGGACCTCTGCTCTGACTAGGAACCAAGGGATGTGCAGCTAAGATCTTGCGCGGGTTGCACTCTGGCAAATGTAATAATAATGTAATTAATATGGTCGTGTGTGTTGTGTACTACAGCAGAGGATGCTTTAAAGTAGGGTAAACCTGAGCGGTGTTAGCCTACTTCTACAGCAGTGCAGGGTGCGTGTTTGCACACTGCTACACGCGAAACAGTTTATCTTGAAAGCAGCGCACGGCGTGTGTCTGTCCCCAGCGGTGTTGTGAAGCGGAGCTATGATGGAGAGCAAGCACAGCGTGGTGGTAGCACAGAGACCCACATTCACAGATGAGAGGGCTACTGCAATTTTAATTACAAGCAGTGCTGGAGTAGGCTACCTAGTCTGCCAGGCCATCTACTCTCAGCACATCACTGTCGCAGCCCCAGATTAAAGGACTTGCACAGCTTAGGTGCCCTGCTGGATCAGGAATAGCTCATTGTGGGTTTCATAAAGATGGCTGCATTACGGATGACATTTTAATTTTCTGCCACATTCATCAGCAATGCTTGCTCAGAAAATGACATTTGTTCCTGTAATGCAGCTGAATGGTCATTTTCCAGATTTCTTTGAAGTAAAGCTGAGACATCAAAATCAATACTTTGTTTTTAACCCAGAAGACAGCCTTAAATGAAAGGCAGCCTTGAATATCAAAACTACTATTTATATGTTAATGTTACCTAAAAGATGGCTTATTGGTATGTCTTTTGTCTCTGTCTGAAAGGTCTGAGTCCTGATTGGTCCTGATGTTTGTGAGGACCCTCCTTCTCCTGCCCTCAGCCAATCCCTACACTGAAGATGTGATGTCCAGGCAAACCCTACATCTTTTATGTTTGGAAGCTAATAGAGTTCAAGCGACACCCAGGTGAGTACAAACATCTCCGCTTCTCCTTATCACTAACCTTCTCTGTGCAGTTGCACCAGGATTCAGGATATTTTTGGATGGTCTTCTCCTCCATGGCTAGGCTTCTGTTTTTAGCATGATTTTGCCTTACCAGTGCCTCAGAGCTAATGCCACTTTGTTTGAAACTTCTACACTCATCGGTCACACACTAAAGCATGCGTAGCAGTAGTTGTAGTAGTAGTAAGTATGCTCCAGGCAGACAGTCTGTGTGAGCATCACTCTGCGTCTTCGACGTTAGTTTGTTGGACGTCCGTAGTGAGTGGTGTGGTCTCGTTGGTGGCCATAGCCACCCCTTCTCCTGCAGCGCTCCAGTGCAGTAGTGGGGCTCTGCTGTTTCTAGAAGAAGGGAAGTGGAGAGAGGAAAGGCTGCATGCAGATGTTTCTCATTAAAAGCGCTGGCTCAGACGCAGAGCAAGAATATCATTTTTTTACGCTGACAGCATGGCGGTGTTTTGGAAAATGAGCTCTCGGGGGGGGGGGGGGCCCTGTTCCTGCTGGAGAGTGTAAGTAAGAGTAGAGGGGCAGTGTGTGTGTGTGTGTATGTGTGTGTGTGTGTGTGTGTGTGCGTGTTTGTGTGTTTGTGTGTGTGTAAGAGAGAGAGAGAGAAAAAGACATAGAGAGGGGCAGAGAAAGAGAAGGGTTAGAGTACTTTAAGTGGTTCTCCTGTGTGTGTGTGTGTGTGTGTGTGTGTGTGTGTGTGTGTGTGTGTGTGTGTGTGTGTGTGTGTGTGTGTGTGTACAAGCACGTCTGCATGTGTGTATGTTCCTTTTTATCACTTTGCATCACTCTGTCTAGAGTGAGTTGGTAAGCATTTGAAGATGTATGGGCCATTTTGTTAATTAGCAACAATGCTATTTTAGTTTTTGTGTTTACACATGCACTTTAAGTGTGAACATGTGTGTGTACATGTGTGCTTGTGTGTGTTGTGTGCATTATCCTCAGTAAAAGTGCAGAAGCTCAGCACCAGGTGTTGGACTCATGTATTTATGGATGTAGCGCTCTTTGGCTGTAACTGAAAAAAGAAAGGCCATCTCTGACAGCTTAATGATTTTGCAAGGGCAGTATGGGCCATTACTAACTCAGCAACACACACACACACACACACACACACACACACACACACACATACACACGAACACACACACACATACACACACACCTGCTGTTTTGTGAACATGAGGGAAGAAGACATCTGTTCATGGGATAGTTGTGTTGAAATCTCTGTGGTTTACACAGGCTAGTTCCTCAAAGGCACATCTTCTCCATGGTGGTTTGGTTGCGGTTGATGGGTTATACCCTCATTGCCACACTCACACTGGAGCATCACCTGTACGTCTGCAGACATGACGTCAGTTTCTGCACACATCAACTCACACACGCATGCACGCATGCACGCACGCACATACACACACACCCACACACACACATGCATGCACACATGGAGGGCTGCACAGTTAATCTATTTAATGAAAATTTTAGTTTGATCTAATGCAGTTGCCATAATCACAAAAGGAAGACTGCATTAGTTCTACAGCATGCAACTCTATCACAGTGGTTAATCCTGTCACATCTATCAATTTTTATATATTATATTTTTAGATATGTTCATATCATCCAGACGGTACAGACGGTAACGGACGGTAAAGCTCATCTTTCAGGAGAATTGAGCATTTCATTCACTAGGCATGTTCACCAATCCAAATCAGCAAATCAGAACCTGGAGACACAGTGACAATCTAGTTACATTTCATTTTATTGTCCTTTAGAGTGAATCTACATCATAAATGTACAATGTAACAACACCTCACTTATATATTTACAATGTACCTTCGGGTTAAGGTATTAGTTAGGATTAGGATTACTGTTAGGTATGTCCAGTGTAAGTACGTTAGGGGCAGCTGTGGTGTAGCGGTTAGGGAGTTGGTCTTGCAATCGGAAGGTTGCTGGTTCAAATCCCACCCTACCCATGGTTGAGATGCCCTTGAGCAAGGCATCTAACCCCCACACTGCTCCAGGGACTGTAACTGAAACCCTGTAAATATCTGTAAGTCGCTCTGGATAAGAGCGTCAGCTAAGTGTAATGTAATGTAAAAGTATGTAATGTTACATGTAGATATATTGTAAAGGGGCATAAAGTGTTTCCAAAGATCCTTTGAATTGGTACAGGCACTAAAGCCTCATGCAACTAGTAGTTCGACATTAGGGGGGCACTATATTGCTCGCCCTGGTCCTGAGTGTTTAAGAGTCGAAGGCAGCTGGCCTGTGCCAGTCTCCCCTCATCCGGATCAGTCCGGATCAGTGAGGGTGATGGACTGACACCCTGCTGCATGCAAAGCAGGGCTGGGGAAGGGAGAGGGAGAGAGGGGGGAGTAATCTCCTTGCTCCCAGTTCCCAGCCTCACAGCTCTTGCCCTCAGCATCAGAAAGCTTCAGCGGCCTGAGATGTACAGTTATCTGTGGCTGACTGGGAATGAAGCTGCCAGGACTGGTTGCCTGACTCTGGGTCTGTCACCCGTGACCAGGACGGGCCAACAAATGCCCGCCTGGGTGTCTCGAACTGGTGCCAGTGGACCTTGGCCTATGGTGTGTGAGATGGGCCTTCAGCCCAGCGCTTTGTGAGATGATGGGACTTGAGCCCCGTGTGTGTGTGAGTGTGTGTGTGTGTGCAATGGGAATTCGCTGCCCCAGGCTGAGTGCGCTCTGAAATAGCGAGATGACCGTGCAGAGCTTCAATCCAATTGTAATAGAAGTGCGATAGAAATGATTGCCCTAAGTGTGTCTTTAATAGACCTGTCCAGGACCTGTTTAGGAGGGGTTTATGGATTTGCACCCTGCCCACCCCCACTCCACAATTCACCCCACACCGCAGCATGTGGCCATTTTCTGGGTTTGGACCGCCTTTATAGATTTTGTTGTTTGTGAAATATTTTTTTAAGCAGTTACATGCTCTGCAGCTCAACACCATTGTATCCCAGAGAGAGAGAGAGAGAGAGAGAGAGAGAGAGAGAGAGAGACAGAAAGAGAGAGAGGTTTTAATGTTATTACTAACAATCAGAGACTTTTGCAAAGGTGACTGTCAGACAATCAGGATCGCACAGTTCTGGACAAGGGTGCTGGTACCTGGGAGCAGCTAAAATATCGAGATCTAGAATTGGTTGCCTGTCAGTATCAGATGTACGCATTACTCTTTCTGCACCTAAGGGCAGGGTGTGCTGGCGTATTCAGATAAGGCAGAGAGGTGTTTGGCTCTCGATGCCCTCTCCTCCTCGCTCCTGTTTCCTGTGATGATGAAGTGTGGGTGCTGGGTGCTGGTCGATCGGCTCGTTTCGCCTGCATGCTCATTCATCATCGTTAAGCGCATTGATTACACAACAGTGCACCGTGAGTCTCCCGTATAAACAAACAAACAAACAAAACTAAGAAAACTAGTAATACACATTGTTACACAACACAGCAACACACAGTGCATGGCAACAGAACACAACACAGCATAACACAACTCAGAACAACACCAAAGTACAGCAGAACACAACACAGCACATTATAACACATCACAGAACACCACAGCATAGAAAAGCACAACATGACACAACACAGAACAACACAACACAACACAACATACCACAGCACAGACAGCACAACGCTCAAAGGTCTCAATAAAAGTGGCCCAAAGCTGTGTTTTGTGAGGGCTCTCCCTTAAGGAGGTTCCCTAAGCTCCTTACTCTATTACCTTACCCAGGTTTGTTTGTGAACTGTGTACCGGAAATGCTAGTGTGCAGTGCTAACTACAAGCTTTCCAGGCCTTAATGCCCCAACCCACCCCCCAGCCCACTGCACTGTACCTGGCGCTGGTTATGCCCGATGTTGTCTGAACATCAATAGCTGACGATTTCAAACGACTCAGCAACGAGTGGACAAGCCAACGAACAGACTATTGAATTAGCGCGTTTTGAAGCAGGTGGCAGCTGAGCTGATTGGATTGATTATGCGGAGGGGGGCAGAGACAGACACTGCGGGGACAGGAGTGCAGAGACGGGTGGGGGGGGTTGGGGTTATAGATGTTGGTGTCTGGCTATGAAGTTGCTGCTGCTGGCTGCTTGTATCCGGATTTAATCTATCTCAGCCTGATTTGATTAAACTGCATTGACCCTCCCCCCCTTCCTACTTCTTCTGTTCTCTTAGACTGCAGCCCAAAAACTGCCATATCGACTCTTTTTTTAAGGGCTATTTTTGTGTCTGTATCCGTGAAGACTTTATCTCCCTTTCTCTCAGCCTTTTTGCTCGCATACATACAGCCCTGTCTGTATATATATATATATATATGTGTGTGTGTGTGTGTGTGTGTGTGTGTGTGTGTATTTGTGCTCTGAGCCTCTCTTGGTGTCTTGTGTCATGTCTTGCATGGCGTGACGTGTGTTGCCCTCTAAATGCCATGTCGTTGGCCATCTCCTGTGGGGATCCTGCCATCCGTGTGTGTGTGTGTGTGTGTGTGTGTGTGTGTGTGTGTGTGTGTGTGTGTGTGTGTGTGTGTGTGTGTGTGTGTGTGTGTGTGTGTGTGTGTGTGTGTGTGCGCGCGCGCGCGCGCGCGCGCCTGTGTGCATTGCGATGTCCCTCAGCTCCACTCATGCACACAAGTAGGACGTCGCCATGCCCTGGCACACAGAATGAGAACCTAACACACACTGCTTTATTATTTTCATGGCTAATTCTACGTTATGGATGTGAGACAACATGAGCAAAAGTTATGTAATTTAAACATTTAGTATACATACAAATGTGTATGTTTTTTTACAGCCAGATATAGCCAATGCTCAAATGTTATTATTTTATTGTTTTATTTTAGCATTTCCTCAATACTATTGTATGTTATTGCCATTATGGATGTGACAAAAGTCCACTTTCCTTGGAAATGATATTATTTCCATCTTTGTCTGCTGTTGTTGGTTATTTAACATTAATTGCTATCCTTTTGACTCCCTTTGTATTCTCTTTGCCTTGTTTCACACTACTCGCAACTTCTTTCTCCGTTCTCTCCGTCTGTATCCCTTCATCACCTTGCCTCCACACTTTTCTCCTGTCCCTTCATGTCTCTGTTCATCTGCACTCTTCCCACCTTTTCACCTGCTTTCTGCTTCTGTTTTGTCACTGTATCTCCTGTCTATTTCACACCCTTTGTCTCTCACCTTCTCTCCTCTCTTTTTCATTCCCTCTTTTTCTCCCTCTCTTTGGTTCTCTCTTTCCCCGGTCTCCATCTTGCATCTCCCTCTCCCTCTCTCTCTCTCTCTTTCGCTCTCTCCTCCTCTCACACTTTTATAATGTTCTGTGTTTGTCTCTCACCTTCTCTCCTTCTCTGCTCCATCCCCTCCTTTTCTCCCTCTGTTTGGTTCTGTCTTTCCCCGGTCTCCATCTTGCCTCTCCCTCTCCCCCTCCCTCTCCCTCTCTCTTTCGCTCTCTCCTCCTCTCACACTTATATAATGTTCTGTCTTTGTCTTTCACCTTGTCTCCTTCTCTCTCATTCTTTTGCCCTCTCTCTCTTTTTCTAACTCTCTCGCTTCTCTTTCTCTGCCATGGCCTCTTTCTCTCTCTCAGTTAGATGGAGGAGGGTGAGAGGAGTAGGAGTCGCTCTCCGCGGAGGGCCAGTAGGGTGGAGCAGGTGGTGGGAAGATGGCTGCGCCGTTCCAGAGACTCACTCAGCAGGTACACACACACACACACACATGCAAACACACAACCACACACACACACACACAAACACAGACAGGCACATGCACACACATGGACAAGTATGACGGATATATATGCACACAAACACACATACATTCAAAAACACACAAATGCACACAAGCACACACATACATACTCACAAGTGCATGCACACACACTGACAAGTATTACACACACACACACACATACATGCACTGATATATCAAACAAAGCACACAAACACACAGTTGTGCGTGTGTGTATACAAACCCAGATCTTGCTGAAAACCTCATTGCACACATTCAGTGCACAAGTCCAGCACACCCACATTCATACAAATACAGGCACACAACAAGAAATGTTTTGCACAAACAAGATTTAGCCATGGTGATTTACTGGTGATTCATAAATAGTGATTTTTTGCTGCCTGGTTGTAGAAGCATTGGCTGGTGTTTCCCCA
>CM050207.1:18679782-18794782 GCA_027475355.1 Coilia nasus
TCCCCAATGTTCTGAAGGTCTACCTGGAGAACGGCCAAACCAAGGCCTTTAAATTTGACAACACCACCACTGTCAAGGTTTGCTTTTCAACCTCTCTGTTTTCAGGCTGTGGAACTTTCTGTGAATTCTCAATTTTAATGTAGTCACACAGAACCCTAACTAATGCGTCAAGTCCTTTTTTTGTGATATGGTTGTGACATTGCACATATTCCTGCAGTTATCAGTGTAATCTCATCTCTGAGGGAAACATCTGCATGAGGTTATATGAGGTTGCTCAAGGCTCTAGAAGGCTCAGGAACATTTACACATGATCCCCAAATGTCCAACCAATCAGAGTAAGATATCCTTCAGCCAATCAGGACTAAGAGCTGCCTGTCAGTTGCTGTTGCATAAAGGCTTATGCTGCCTATGTGTATGTATGTCAGGGACAATGTCAATGTCAGGATGATAAGCTAATTGGCTGACAAGTGCACATGGGCAGTGTAGCCCACAATATCTTGATTTGTTCATTGACTATAACTTCAGGAGTCATACATTGTTGTATATTTTAATCAGTGCATTACTACAAAAACATTTTTATGCTGAGGTACTATGTTACCTCATTAACCCCATTTTATGCTGAGGTACTATGTTATACCATGTAAATATATATACCATGTAAATATTATTATTACATATTCCTCAATGCATAGTGCACAGCCCCAACATATAACTGTATGTTTAAACCGCTCATGTCATTTAATGTGGGCTTATGGCACATGATCTGTTTCCACACTCAGTGTATTATAACTAAATGGCATAAATGAATGTCTTTTTGTGTTTTTGGGTTTTTTTTTAGGACATCATCTTGACTCTGAAGGACAAACTGTCTATACGGTCTATTGAGTACTTCTCTCTGGTGCTGGAGCAGCAATACAGCATCACCAAACTCCTACTACTGCACGAAGATGAACTCATTCAGAAGGTGACAATTTTCACAAAATAGACACAGAAATGGCTTTTTATAAGACCAGTGCTATCATATGTAGTTGTAAGTGTACTTTCAGTGAGAACACAGTAAAGTTCCACAGAATACACAGATTCAACCACAATGGCAAGCATTTATCATGATTGTAAACATATACAACCTATTTCTATGACCTACGATTTCTTTCTGTTTGTAATGTCTTTAATATTTGATTGTGTGTTTGCCATGGCTGCATTGTACTCTCTTGTCTGAGCCCTGAGGGTTTACAGACTAGAATCATAATTGTTTTTCAAACTTTCATGTACATTTGTGACAAGAAAAACATCAAACCATAGCGTCTGTGTGTGCATGTGTGTGTATGTATACACATGTGTGTGTGTGTGTGTGTGTGTGTGTGTGTGTGTGTGTGTTGACCTTGATGTGTTTGTCTACAGGTGGTGCAGAAGAAGGGCTCCCATGACTACAGGTGTCTGCTGCGAGTCTGCTTCATCCCCAGAGACCCACTGGACCTGCTGCAGGACGACCCTGTGGCTTTTGAGTACCTCTTTCAACAGGTGTGTGTGGGTGTGTGTGTGTATATGCGTATGTACTGTTTGTGTATACATCAATAAATGTGTATGTGTTTTAAGTGGAATTGCTTATTTATTATTTACTTATATATGTGTGTATGTGTGTGTGGGGGTGCATGTAACATGTTTGTGTTTGTGTGTAACACACTGTGCAGAGTGTTGGGAGAGTAAGTGTGTGCAACATGTTTGTGTGTGTGCAGAGTAAGGGGAGAGTAAGTGTGTGTAACATGTGTGTGTGTGGGGGGAGAGTAAGTGTGTGTAACATGTTTGTGTGTGGGGGGAGAGTAAGTGTGTGTAACATATTTGTGTGTGTGGTGAGAGTAAGTGTGTGTAACATGTTTGATTGTGTGTGTGCAGAGTGTGGGTAGAGTATGTGTGTGTAACATGTTTGTGTGTGTGGGGAGAGTAAGTGTGTGTAACATGTTTGATTGTGTGTGTGCAGAGTGTGGGTAGAGTATGTGTGTGTAACATGTTTGTGTGTGTGTGCAGAGCATGGGGAGAGTACATGTGTGTACCATGTTTGATTGTGTGTGGGGAGAGTATGTGTGTGTAACATGTTTGTGTGTGTGTGCAGAGCATGGGGAGAGTACATGTGTGTACCATGTTTGATTGTGTGTGGGGAGAGTATGTGTGTGTAACATGGATTGTGTGTGGGAAGAGTAAGTGAGTGTAACATGTTTGTGTGTGTGGGGAGAGTAAGTGTGTGTAACATGTGTGTGTGTGTGTGTGTGTGAGTGTGTGTGTGTGTGTGTGTGTGTGTAAGTGTGTGTGTGAGTGTGCAGAGTGTGGGGAGAGTAAGTGTGTGTAACATGTTTGTGTGTGTGTGCAGAGTGTGGGGAGAGTATGTGTGTGTAACATGTTTGATTGTGTGTGGGGAGAGTATGTGTGTGTAACATGTTTGATTGTGTGTGGGGAGAGTATGTGTGTGTAATGTTTGTGTGTGTGGGGAGAATAAGTGTGTGTAACATGGGTGTGTATGTGTGTGTGCAGAGTGTGGGGAGAGTAAGTGTGTGTAACATGTTTGTGTGTGTGTGTGCAGAGTGTGGGGAGAGTATGTGTGTGTAACATGTTTGATTGTGTGTGGGAAGAGTAAGTGTGTGTGTGTGTGTGTGTGTGTGGGGAGAGTAAGTGTGTGTAACATGTTTGTGTGTGTGGGGAGAGTATGTGTGTAACATGTTTGTGTGTGTGGGAAGAGTAAGTGTTTGTAACATGTTTGTGTGTGTGGGAAGAGTAAGTGTGTGTAACATGTTTGTGTGTGTGGGGAGAGTATGTGTGTAACATGTTTGTGTGTGTGGGAAGAGTAAGTGTGTGTAACATGTTTGTGTGTGTGGGGAGAGTAAGTGTGTGTAACATGTTTGTGTGTGTGTGTGTGTGCAGAGTGTGGGGGACGTGCTGCAGGAGCGCTTTGCGGTGGAGATGAAGTGCAACACGGCCCTCAGACTGGCAGCGCTGCACATCCACGAGAGACTAGCCAGCTGTGGACAGACCCAGAGGGCCTCTGTCAAGAGCATCTCGTAAGCACGCACACACACACATACTGCATATGCACACATATGCAAATACATGCAGACTTGCACAAACATTTGCACAGATACAGTAGGTTTAAGTATGAATGCATTCGCTCATGTGCATACAGACACATAGGTTCAATAATATATATAATCATATATATATATATCATATTCTATCATATTACAAACATGCAACATACATACATGCACACACAAAAATACACGGACACACACTGCATCATGCATTTAACCCTGCCATATGCTTACAAAAGTCATAAAACAAGTCTCAGATCTGCCAAAGCTAAACAGCTAAAACTAAAAAGCTTTCTACATTTTCATTTCAGGAAGGAGTTTGGGCTGGACAGCTTCATATCTCCCACTCTGCTGAGAAACATGAGAGAGAAGGAGCTTAGGAAAGCACTGAACTATCACCTCAAAAAGATCCAGTCTCTACTGGAGCCTCGCCAGAAGGTAAAATTCACTGCTCTCTCTCTCTCTTTGTCTGTCTCTCTGTCTCTCTGTCTCTCTCGCTCTCCATCTCCCTGTGTGTGTGTGTGTGTGAGTTTGTGTGTGAGCGAGGGAGTGAGAGGGGAAAAGGGAGAGTGAGTGAGTGTGAGTGTGAGTGTGTGTATGCATGGGGAGTGTGTGTGCAGTCTGCATGTGGAGTGTGTCTGCAGCGATAGAGGCAAAGAGAGACTGAGTGAGTTTGTGTAGGAGAGCAAGTGTGTGTGTGTGCATGTATGTGTGTGTGTGTGTGTGCAAGAGCAAGTATGTGTGTGTGTGCATGTGTATATGTGTGTGTGTGTGTATGTGTGTGTGTGTGTGTGTGTGTGTGTGCAAGAGCAAGTATGTGTGTGTGTGTGTGTGTGTGTGCGCAAGAGCAAGTATGTGTGTGTGTGCGTGTGTGCATACATGCGTGTGTGCATGCATGTACTTTCATGTATGGTGTCACATGTGCATAATGATATTTTTCATACTTAGGTGATCTCAATGGACCAGGCCCGGCTGGCCTACCTGACCCAGATGGCCGAGCTCATATCATACAGTGGAAGGTCCTACAATGCCACCATGCTGGTAAGATTAGACCCGCTTTTATTGCTTCTTTATTACTGCCAAAAAGACAGGAAATTGATCGGACAGCAGTCTCATCTATCATCCTGCCAGAACCTCAGTAATACCAAAGAGAATATAGAATGAATATTTGATACGGCTCCTCGTTTTTATGAGTTGGCAAGTGGCACAGCACATCCTTTGTGCACCTCTACCTGAAAGAAGAAAAAAAACATAATAAAAATCAAAGGGTAGAAAAAAAGAAAACATGGAGTACCTAATTTGTCTTTATCTCTTATACCTCAGTTTCACCAAAAGTAAGGAGAGAAAGAGAGAGAGAGAGAGAAAGGGAGAAAAAGAGGGAGGGATCAGATTGGGGAGAAAGCAAAACTGTTCATTTTTGCTGCAGGGTAACCAATGCAGTTTCTACTGCAGTCAGATAGTAGCCTGGTAAACCAGCCCCTAATACTTCATTTCATTTTGTACAGAGGGTCTGGACCAGACACCGTCAGAAACTATTTGTTGGAGGTGTGGCATCTGCTGAAGTTTAAAAAAAATGTCTCTGCCTTTACCCAATCGCTAACGCCTGGTCGTCACATATGCAATTAGCCTACCTACGCACTACAATTCAAATGTAGCATACAAGGTCAACGTTACGGCTAAAGAACACACCCTCTGTTCGCTGATTGGATCGGTCTTGCTGGGGCCGACTAAATGACCCTCAAGAGATTCCGGTCCAGACCCTCTGTACAAAATGAAATGAAGTACGAGGGGCTGGTTTAACAGGCTAGTCAGATAGGGCAATAGAAAAAAAACAGAGAAATCAAAAAGTGCCTAAGAGAGCAACAGAGTTTGTTTTCTTTATGCCCTGCTCCAGCTTCAAGACCGAGAGTCTCTTGTGAGTCTGCTGGTAGGGGCGAGGTATGGCATCAGTCAGGTGCTGAACCACAAGCTCAACATGATCTCCACCATCATCGACTTCCACTACATCACACGTGTGGAGCTGCTCTCTGAGTCCGAGAGAGTGAGCATGCTCAAGATCTACCTTCAAGATATCAAGGTACGCAGCACACAGCAAGTGTTATGGTGCACTGATCACTTACTTTGTCTCACTTCTCAGTTCTTACCTGCAATCGTTTTTCTCTCCTTTTTCTGTGTCTCTGTAGCCATTAGCTTTATTGATGGATTCTGTGGCTGCTAAGGACCTGGCCTGCCTGTTGGCAGGTTATTGTCGGCTTCTCGTCGACCCAAACATGAACGTGTTCCGCTGGGGCGGTCGTCCAAAGATGCGCCGTATCCCACTTGAAGAAGGTAAAGGTGGAATTGTGTCACCTGCACAACAGTCCAGGCCTTTTTTAAAATAACAAGTGTTTTCTATAAATGTAAGTGGATGCTGTTAGTTAATAGCCTATTGTGTGTTCTTTCCCAGAATATTTGTCACGTTGCGGTAGTGACTCAGATGACTCGTCGGACGAAGACTATCCCATGGACCCTCAGCCCTCAGAAGACACTCACTCCACTCAGACAAGCAATAGCAAAGATCCAGAGGATGATGAAGACGAGGCCAGAGGTGGAGGAAAAGAAAGTAAGCATGGCAAGAGAGGGAAAGTAAGCGTGATAGTGACCAGGGCCGAAGATGAGGATGAGGAGAATGGTAACATGACATGCAAGGCAAAGGCACGTTCAGCAGGTGATGATGATGATGAGGAGGTATCTCTGGAGACCTTTCTGGAAACAGCCTGGTACCACACCGACCCGCGGGTCAACAGCAGCTTCTCAAGCTTGTCAAGTAACTCGCTGAGCGCTTTGGAGGAGAACTTCAGGGCTGCAAACCGTGCCCAGGCCCAGTTGGCTGCTTTAAGGGAGAAAAGCAAAGCCATTAGCGAAGCCTCCAGCATAGACGTCCATAGCCCATACCTGCTAGATGTACCTGGCCGGCTGGACCCTTCAGGAGCCACTAACTCACCACAGAGACCTTCCAAACTGGCTTACAGTCATGATCCAGACCTGTGCTATGCTGACCTCTCCCAGGCCGACTCTCTCCCCAGCCCACCTGAGGCAACCGATGATGAGCTGGATGATGACAGCAGAATGGACGATGATGACCTGGGTGACAGGCCGATACCGAGGACACTGACTCGCTGGAACACCCAGTTGGTGACGTTAGATGATGACAGCTTGCATGACTTGGAGGACAATGACATCAGCATCCATGCGGTTTTGGTCAGAAGTTATAGTCGTGAAGATAGACATCAAGGCTCCAACTTGACGTTTGGACAGGTTTTTGCCAATGAAGAGGTGTCTCCTCGGAGAGAGAGGTCATCATTGAATCCTCAAGCTGCCGCACGTATCAGAGACAGCGTGTCAGAATCAGAAGATGAGTTCTTTGACGCGCAGGATCGCCTCACTCCACCAATAACAGACCAAGAACTTAGAGGTAAGTGAAATCTCTAATTAAAAACAAACCTTTAATATGTATGATTTATAATAATTGTATTTAACGGTTTCATTCATATAGGATTTTAGCTCAGTTTTCATCAGTTGTATGTGATTTTTATCTCAGTTTTCATCAGCTTTGCAGTATGTCCAAACACAGCTTCATTGCTACTCTCTGTGTTAGGTGTTGGCACAGATAGGACCACTGCACCAAGGGCCCCAAATGTGAACCACATCAACAACAGGAAGATAGTGAAAGCAACAACTGCTCACTTAAATGGCCGAGAGCAAGAGGATGAGCAGGGTGAAGAGGACAGAGATGATCGCTCCTCAATATCCTCTTTCCAACAGAATCGGTCTGGTGTGGACTCTGACACTGAGTCCATGACAGGAGGCTTTCTGACCTCACATCCTACCGTGGCCTGCCTGCTGGATGATCCTGATGAGAAAGAACACTCAGAGCCCAAGCCGATGAAGGACCATGGCCCCTCGGCACAAGGGGTTCAGCAGCCTCATAGTCAGTGCAATGGAGACATACCAGGTAGAAACACGCGTCTGTCCTCAGAGCTGCTGGAAATGGAGCCTGACACTATGGAGTTTAAACCAGTAACCTCAACAGGTCCACCTCGAACATCTCCAATAATTACTGCTGTGCGTCAAACCCAGCCATCATCAGTCCCTACTGAGAGCACGAGGAACGTAGAGAAGGACCCTAAGCAAGCAAATGGGATTCCACCACCCATAAGGCCAAAAAGTAATCTACTTTTGAATGTCCCTGACTCAGATGACATTGTGGCACCTAATCAGAACAGTGTTTCTAAGGTTTCTGGAGATGGCTCAATGGACAAAGAACGCTCTCCTGTTCATGGAAGAGGGGGTCGGAAATCACCACAAATGTTGTACCCACCTCCAAGGAAAGAAGCAATTCTCACGCCAACCAGCCAGCAACCTGCTACTCCCACATCAATGCCCCCATCTCCCCTTCGACATCAGAAACCAGCTTCCGAAGTTCAACCTGAGGGCAATAAGAAAGACACCTCACTACCTGCCCCCCCCAATGGTCTGACCTTTCACCCCTGGGAGCAGAGGAATGGGGTTACCCCATCTTCAGGCTTAAGCAAAGGGGTTTCTATCAGCCACGAAAACCTACGGACAGAAAAGATGGATGCCACCAAAGTGAAAGTGGGCAGTGCGTCCACTACACCAACACCAACTCCCTCTCCGCTGGTTCCTGTCAGAAGCCCCATCAGTGGAGACTCCTCCAAGGAATCAGTGGCGACGAGTTTGCCAGCTCTCAGTACCAGAACGGGATCCTCAGGCCGCCTCTCCACAGCGGCTCTTCGAGGGAGGATCCAGGACCTGCCATGGTACCTGACCCGTTCTCAAGAGATCCTTGGTACCGCTGCGCTAGAGCCCACCAACTCTGTTACTGAGCTGATGGTGAAAGAGATCAAGAAAACGACAGAGCCCACAGGCCCACAGCTCAAAGAAACCAAGAGCCTCCCAGCAGCTGCTACTGTGAAAAATGCCAAAGAGGAAGGTGCTGAGGTAGTCATAGCAAAGTTGAAAAATGGGCCTGAGGAAGTGACACCAGTTCAGAAGGAAACTACTGGGAAACCAGGAGCTCCTGCAGATTTTGTGGAAAAGAATGGAATATACAAGCATCTAGGCTCTTGCAAATGTGAACAACCCCAGTCTAATAGACATAAGCATCCTGCAGCCAATACTGAAGACCCTCCTGTCCCCACTGCCACTCCTAATCGCGAACCATGTGGCTGTCGCACGGTTTACACTAACTGCTTTAGTGGAGATGCAGAGGACAGCTGCAACTTTGATGATGAAATGACAGTCTACGAATTCTCCTTGAAGAAACCATCACCACCTCCAGCTCCTCAACCAGTGCCCCTGGCGGCAGCAGCAGCCTCCAACCCCTCCAACCCAAACATCCTGTCACTGTTGAGAGACACGCCAAACCCCCTGTCGACCTCCTCGGAGCTCAGTCCTCTCCTAACACCTCTTCGACCCCTGGAGCGGCGCCCAATGGTGCTAGGGCCACTGGGTGACCCCCTGGGCTCTCTGCAAGGCCGGCGATACAGCACAGGACAGAGGGGTGCTGGTCTGAAAGCAGGCTATGCCACCCTGCGCAGTGACATCGATGAGCTGCTGGCGGTGCTATCTGCTGGCATGTCAGCAGCAGCAGTAGCGCCCCCAGCAGGCTACCAGGGTAGTTGCAGTGAGTCTGGTGGAACAAATGGGCATACTCTGTCGGACGCTGAGCGCTGCCTGCTGCAGACCGAAGCCCGGAGGCTGGCGTCGGGGTGCCAGCGAGCCACACGGGTAGGATGGGCACCTGATGATGCCCTGCTGTCTCTAGGCAACAGCTTCAGTGCTCTGGTGTATCTGTCTGCTGCCTGCCTGCGTGTCTCCTGCTCACATTGCGGAGGTTCCCATGGTGACATTGACGGGAAGGAGGCGCTTGGGAAACTTCAGGAGATTGTGGGACTGTACAAAGAGTTTGTCACTGCTGTCGAGACTGCAAGGGAGGGAGAGGGCGTCAGGGTGTTGGCCAAACAATGCACCGTCCTTATCTCCACCGTCTTTTCCCTCACACAGCTGTTTAGGACGCGCACGCCAGACACAGACTACGGACTCTCGCATCTGAGTTTCTGAACTAATTACCTGTGATGTGGTTTGAGTCAAACTCAAAAGTGCATGCACTCAAAGAGTTTAAAACCCTGAGACTGCAGATGTAGCAAAGGAGCACGCAAAGGAGGCCTCTTGGACGGCCTCGTGGACGGGGCCAGGAGCTGACGCTGCTCCCGATGGAAGGGCTGAGTGTGTGCTGGCACACAGTGATGGGTCGGTACAGTACAGGTGTTTGTGGGTTGCATATCCTGCATGCTGGAACTGCACTATCTGGCTGCCCCACTGATAACGGCTGTTCACCAGGCAATAACAGCAGCCAGTTCAAAGGGAGGCCTCCTCATGGACTTCACAAAGTGCAGTGTCCTTGTGTACTTGTGTGGGTAATGCATTTGTACAAATCTATTTTCTAACAATGTACCCTATTTCTTCAATTATGTACAGTATGTATTTATGTATTTATTTTTACATTCAGTACACTACATGTATGTGTGCACGACAGTTTATTACATTCAGAAAGCTCACTTGTTACAGTCTCTTCAACACTAATACAGCGTACTTGTTCTTCTATTTGTGAGTAATATCCTACCTCCAATCTGACAGTTGTTGAAACCCAAGGAAAACTGGTAGTATTATTCTTTCTTATCTTATTAGTTGTGCTGCTCCGATCCGATTCAGATACTCTTAGCTTTAGAGAGGAACCTGAAATCAACTCACCTTCCCTTCCTCTCTCACCCCTGACTAATAGTGTACAGCTAGTAGTTATACAAATGCATATATGCAGTAATATATTAGTCCACCCAAAGGTTGCTGAGAAAGAGAGGCAAATGATAGGGAAGTGTTTTAATGATGAGAAGAAGCTATGTTCTATACGTGTGTATGTATGTGTCTATGTATGAACATGTGTTCTATACATGTATGTATGTATGTATGTATGTATGTATGTATGTACGTATGTATGTATGTAGGTATGTTTATATGTATGTATGTTATATGCATGGATGGATAGATGGACTTTTTGGATTGCTGTCAATGAGAAGGTTTGGCTGCTGTTTATTTGTTGTTACTTATCCTTTGCCATATTAACAGACTGTTTGATGTGTTGATCAGAGTGATCGAAAAACTAAATAGCACAAAGTTTTCCCAGAGAGTAGAGGATTCTGGAAGAGGTACAGCTTGAACCAAGGCTGAATCTGTTCCTGGGTCAGTTGTTTTTAGTGATGTTTTTTCACTGAAGTCTTCATGCTTTTTTTTTATTATTATTTATTATGCTATAACATAAGCCTTATGGCTCCTCAAATTGTCCTTAATTTGCAACTATGCAAGTGTCATCTGTTTGTTAACATATTTTCCCAAATGTTCTTTTTTTCTTAAAAACATTGCCAGAACTGTTAATGATAAGCGTATTTGTCAAAAAAGAGGGCTTCCCAAGCAAACCCAAGCCTTATTCTTGAAAGATGTTTACTATCAGTATGAATTTTTATTTGGATGCAGTTGAAGAATGACTTTGCTGTTTAGTCCCCATTTTGCCTTGATGCTGTAAAACGGAATATTCGGTCACACCATAGTCTATCCTCAGAGCTGTAACTGTATCCTAATGCAGCACCAGGTTTATATACTAATACTGAATACCCAGTGACTGCTGTTCTTCTACAACTCCTCAGGGCCAGAAGGCGTACAAGCTGGCAATTTCTAGGGCAGAACTATTCATTTTAATATCAGCCGTATGGCTTGGAGTGTCAACAACACCAAGGAGAGGATGCTGTTACCTCTTCTTTGCCCTCGACTGAGTCTAATGGTGTCGGTAGAAATGTACAGCAGGTAACAGGAGGGCGATGCGTAAGCTCTCCTGAAAGCCGAGGAGCTGCAGCGTCAGCCCAGCCAAAGGGATTGGGTGGAACAGCTGACCCCGGAGCGGGTCTGATCCTCGTCTGGCCCACAGCAGGCCCGGGATTCTCCCCGGACGCAGCTGTTGTCTTGGACCTGTGCACACAAATGGACAGCGAGCTCGAGCTTGGTGAGCCTAAAATAGCATTCGGGGTCAATGGTTCACCTGACCCACCAGTGTCCATTGGTTTGTTTCGGTAGCATGCTAGCACAAGTTAATAAACCATGTCTCTGCACAGTTTCTTAATTTGTCATAGCAACAAATAGAACCTCTGAGAAATGCATTCCCATGTTAAAAGCACCGCCTACTGCAATGACTAGACCTTATTTGCAACATGTAGCAAATAAAAGCTGAGGTTGTATGATGAGAGTTGGTGTTGGTGTCTTGAATAAATTATAGTCATAATGTGCATAAGATAAGGAGGGGCTCCCTCAGACCCCATATAGGTAAATCAGAGGGTGGGTTGGGGTGGGGTATGCAGAGTGAATGAAAGTAAAAAAGAATTGAAAGAGAAAGGAGATGAACGGAGGTATACTGTATGTAGAGAGAATTTAAAAAGTAAAACTAAAAAGTGATAAAGGGAAAAATTGTTTCTATTTTCCTCAGGATGCAGCATAAACTATAAAGCAGATGACTGGGGGACTACATGTCTTCTTGACAGTGTTGTTGTGAGGTCTCACATGTCACCCTGCATTTTGGCCAATGGCTTATCCATTTAATTTCCATTCATCTGAATCACACGCTGACATCCCCATGTCGGCAGTGAGAGCCCATAACACTGCTCTGCTCTCACTGACTGGACCGTCTGCTCAGAGATTACGGATTGAGGTTAGGATTAAAATGAAATGGACCAAGTGATTACATGCTGATAGCAAGGAATTTAAAAGCAGAGGAGCTTTAGTGTGTGTGTGTGTGTGTGTTTGGGGGGGGGGGGGGGTAGTACTCTAAAACATTTGTTATATTTAACTAAATATTCCCCATTGACTGAAGGTTTTTTTTTTTTTTTTTTACAAATAACAACATAAAAACAGTAATGTCAGATTTGAAATTTCATTCAGTACTTAATAAAAAGTACTTAGTAAAAAAATAGTCCCTACAAATGGGAGACATTTTGTTCTGGAGTCCAGTAACCCTGATAAATTGGCCCAAACGCATTGGCCGAGAAGCAAAAACCTGGTCTTTTGTTGGAAGGGCCTTTGTGCCTGAGTGGACTCATTCATGGGTATGTTTGCCTGCTGATGAACTGAACAGTCAATATTTGAGGTGACATGCGATATTTCGTCACTCTCTCTGGCATGAAGAAACTGGAAAAAATGAAACACCCTGCCCTGGATGTAGCCCTTACATCAATCTGTTTATTTTTTGAACATCATCTTTAATACAAAGGTTTCAAAATCAGGGAGCATTATTTACTACTGCAAGTAAATGTTAAGCAAACATTTTAAAACAAAATACTATACAAATTTAGCATGTTTTCACACAGTGTGTGTATGTGTGTGTGAGGAGAGGTGCGTTTTTTTATTGTTAAGAGTAACATGCAGTAAAATGACCATAACACAAACAGGTAGTTGGAGTCCATCGGCAGGTTTACTTTGGTAATAGACTTGCACACATACATGTTATCACTGCATAACCCACAGCAGCTACAGACAGCAGCTAGCACTCCGTCACACATTTGAGAATAAATGACACAACAGGCAACAGATAAAGATCCTGACACTACCGGTATTATAAAATGGTTCATGGTTGACATCGAAACAATGTTGAACATTAAGATGTATGACTTAAAAAAAAGGGTTAGGATGGAAATGATGCACTTCAGGTCTGTACCACAATCTGTTTTTAGTCAACGATGCCATCATTAAGACCTTTACAATTTCATAGAAGGTTGGTCACCATATCTGTTCGCATCACCTCCCTAACATCTTTGTTTGGATCATCAACTTCCTCCTGCTCCAAACTGCCTTATGTAAGTAGCACGCCATATAATTTCCCTTAAATTGATTACATTGAAGTGAGTAGCGGGAATTCCTTGATGGAGAGCACTGTTTCGTAATGCCATGGGGCTCTCATTTTCACTGACCACTCATCCTAAGGGACATTCACTCTCATATTGATGAACATGTCCAGTAAACATATCTGCCAACCATTATTCTACTGTCCCTCCTGCATTCCTATCTAATCTTGCCTTGCTTCTATCTATCCATCTTTTGCTGTGCAGTTGACAAAGCCTTTGGGCCTGTAGTATTTCATGTGGCGCTAGCTATTGCTGTGACAGACCACTACGCTTGTGGTGCTTGGTGGTGGCAGGGCCAACCCCCTCTACTGAAACTCTCGTTCTGCTGTGCCACTGCAGCCTTGGGGGGTGAATCTGTTTCTCGTTCCTTGGCCTCGCTGTCTCCAGCCGTTCCCCTTACAGTTGCCTTCCTTGCTGGCACCACTGGACAGGGGGAAAAAAAGCAGCATGGCTCGTCTCTACTCAAGCTCAAATATTGCGCCCATTATGTCAGTAGAGGTTACTGCCAGCGAGCTGGAAGAGTGTGTGGCCATGCCTGTGCCAGCAGGGGAGGAGCCTCAAATGCTGTACAATGATGACAACATGTAAAAACATCACTGTGCTGGGGGATTTATGATACACGATAACTGGAGTCTTACAGCAGCAAATACAGACATGTTTTTTCTTTGTCAGTCTCTCCTACATATCATCAAGTCCCTTTTCTGTAGTGGTCCACAGGCTTAGTTAGTTTAAAATGTTTATGGCCTGCTTTTTTGTGGGTCACAAATGATGCATCTAATGAACTATTTGTGTGTGTGTGAGAGAGAGAGAGAGAGAGAGAGAGAGTGAGTAAATGTGTGTGCATGGGTGAGTCAACCAAATAATGATAGCCTGGTCATCAGCCTTTAATTGAACACTGTAAATGTTGTTCAAAATGATGCAGACATCAATAAAAACATTAAGCAGTTATATTATTATTTCAGTTGTATTACATCTAAGGAGGATGAAAAATACTATGACAGTGCATGACATATTTAATTAAGGCATAGAGAAGTCAACAGACCAATATTCATTTTAACGCATGTGTACAGTGAAGTAAGATTGTACATGCAAATGCTGTTGACATTTTGGGAAAGATGAGGCCATTCTGAAATTAGTAATTCCACGTTTTACTGGACTCTTACAGCCACATTATCACCTCACCACATAACACACAACAAATTAGCAAATTCATGAAAACTTTAAAATATCTGAAATGATACCAGCTGGATCGTTCATCGGAAGGATTTTTTTCATTACCTGTTAATTTTACATGAATTCTGGTCCTCGTGTAATTATGCATTTCTATGATAATGTGATTTCTTAACATTTCGTTCTTAAAGACACAATGACACCATGTAAGATAGGAAATGTGCAATTTGAATGGACCAATGTCCTACACTGGTCCCCACCAAAGATCTCCATTTGTGCAGCTCTCCAAATCAGATTCTTAGGACAATACAGCTCCCGACACATTAGAGAAAACTCAGTGGCACAACACAATGCTTCCCCCTTCAGTCAATAAACAGGCACCAACCCAAACCCAAAGTAGCAGTTTGGGTTCCTGAGAACATGAGCTGCATTCTTGTGCGGCTTTCAAATAATCATCTGGATGGACTTTTTTTTAAATTGGCATAAACTGGCAGTTTCCATCCAGGCTAACGTACAGATAAAGGTCTGCTTAGGCAAATCAGTGAACCCACGGTAGGCAGCGCCACGCTGCAAAGTCTGAGTCCTCCCCCTGGATGCACAACTACTAAGTGCACCTGTCAGTATGCTCCTGCCGATCCCTCCCCCGCCCCCTCCTCAGTCACATGAGCTTCAGAAACAGCTCGTAAGTGGCGTTGATGATGCCCCAGGACAGGAGCGAGCGGTGGTAGTTGAGGTGCGCCCCGCGGAAGAGCATGACCACGCTCCCGCCTCGCTCGCGCCACACAGTCATCAGCACCTGGCTGCAAGGCACGAAGGCCCCGCCCACCTGCGACTGCGCCCGCGACTTTGCCACATTGAGCGGGAAGAACATGATGCCCAGGCCGGCACCCAGCACCCCACCGCACACAAAGTCGTTGACCAGGTGCTCGGCCCTGCTGTGCGCCTCCGGCAGCCACTGCTTGATGGGCCCTCGCAGGCCGAAGAAAAGCACGTTGCTGGGGCCGTTGCGGAGCAGCACGGGCACCAGGCCGCGGTAGCACTCCCTGACCCCGTAGTCGCGCAGAAGTGTCCTGAAGGTGTGCGCCGTGTTGTTGAAGCGGCCGTGGTGCCGGTGGTCCTGCAGCAGCGTCTGCACGCGCTCGAACGGGGTCAGCACCGCCTCGGCCGTGCCCGCCAGCGCCGCCGAGATGCTACGCGTCACGATTTCCGGCGTGCCGCTGCCGTTCGCGTGCCGCAGCAGCAGCCGAGAGAAGTCTTCGTACAGGCCGAACATGATGGCCACCGTGGTGGTCTTCTGGAGCAGCGGTGGCAGCAGGCCGCGGTAGAGGTTGCGCAGGCCGTCCCGCTGCAGCTGCCGCACGGCCTCCGAGGCTCGCACGCCGTGGAGCTGCTGCCGAAACAGCACTTTCTGCAGCGGGAAGGTGATGATGATGTTGGTGAAGGCCGCTAAGGAGCCGCTGACGTAGTGCTTCCCCTGAGGACCCAGCCTGGCGGCCAGGCCTGAGGTCAGGGCGGCTCCACTTTTAGCCACCTTTCCCTGGGCCGAGGCCGAGGGAGAGGGGGAGGGCGAGGGTGAAGCGGCATGTTGCCGGCCAGACTCGGAGTCCATGGTGGTTACTGCCCCCATGAGAGACTAGATGAGCCTGCTTCTGGGGGGTCAATCGTCATTTCCCAAATAACAGCTACTAACTGCACCCTGCAAACAGATGAAAGACAATTCATCTCAACTGCTGCACAGAAATTTCACCTCGTCATAAAATGTTATGTCACTACTTTGAGGTTGTGAAGAAACCAACTACAGAGGTCGTCCTTTTGCAATCTTCCGCCTAACCCAAGTTAACCTACATTCTTGCTATTGATGAAAAGTTATGTAACATTATGTGCAACGCTTGAGCACGAGTAATAGGATACAGCTCTGCTTTTTCCCTTTAGCTTATCTACAGTCCGGCTTACAGTCAATGCTTTACTCTACAGGTCGGACACATACCGCTATTGTATAGTGACTTGTTACTTACTAACCACTAAATGTATAGGCGACGTTTTAACCGTTCCTAGAGAGGTCAAATGCGGTCACGACGTATACTGGGACATTCCGTATATAGAAGGGATAGCAAGATTTCAAAATCCTTGTAGTGAAAGTACCACTTCCGAATGTCCACAGCAAATCCCACCACCACCACCACTTGAAATATCAATGTCGACAAGGAAAGATATACTTAAAGTTAGCAGCTAGCGACACGTAGAAAATGGCATACAATGGCTAAACGGCTAATGTTAACCTCGAAAGGGACAGGGGGGTCATTAGAACTTAGGCTATTTAGTTTATCATATGGACGTCATTGCCATCCACAGTGGTGCTTGACAATTGCCCGAGCATCTCTCTAGATACGCCCATTGTGATTACAAATGCTAATAAGGCTTACGAAGGCGCCCACGACCTCTTCTAGCTGACAGCTGACACATGGTTCTTTGCAGCTTTCCTTGCTAACGGTTACCTTCCTTAGCTAACCCCTGCTAAAATCTAGCCTTTTTAGTATATAGCTCATAAACACGACTAGTATTTACGACATGCTACGTATCTTTGTCTACTTCATATTTCTACCTATGCAATAACTCAGTGGAGCTCTGTGTGTTGTATATTGATAAGCTACATGACGACTTTTAATGGTAACAAGACCCATACATCTAGCAGCTAGCTATCTGACGTTAGCAAGGCTGTTAACGAGCTAAAACTCCATAGCGTTCTTCGTCAAAGCCATCAAAACAAAAAACATCAGATTAGTGGCCGTTGCACATGCATGTTGATTAAGGCAAATCTATGCAATGAAAAAAAGGGTTTAATGATGATGTAAGGTTAAATATGAAGACAGGTCTGGTAGCTAACTAGCAAACGTAACGTTTACCTGATGCCTCCTTTTCATAGCTGACTATGAGGTTCACAAGGGTGTCTACGATAGCTACCTGCTAGCTAGGAAAATCGTGTTGCTAGCTAGATGTCAGGAATGAATGAGAACACTAAAACACCACAAGTTAGACACCAGCTCCTCCTGCCTCTCGACTTCAACTGTATCTGTTCTGAATTCACCGACTTTTCAGCCATAATACAGAGCGACTTTCTGCGTATTCTTACCTGAAACTGTCCTTTCCACAGCTGTCTGTTCTCCGCCACAGACGGGGCAACAGTTGACAGCTCACGAGCCAATCCTGTTCACTAGGTCGTGCCCCTTTGAGCTTGCCTGATTTGGAAGTTTGTCCCATCTTGGTGGCGGGGCGGGGCAGATTAATTCATATTTTTCTGTTTATTTTAGCGTGTGTGTACTTATTTTAAGCAAGGACAAACAGCTATTTGATCTGTGTATTCTGTCAAATTTGCCTTCATGGTTATTCTAGGTGAGCACTCAGGCTCTTGTGCTGTTTATATCTTCAATAGATCTACGAAAGTAAAAACACACAGCTGCACACCCTTGATAATATTCCTCACTCACTGACATTTTGTGAAAATTGAGAATAATTGTTACCACATTTATGCAGATATATAAATCTATGAATATATTCAGCATAAACGGTATAGCCTTGAAATTATGCAAAAATCAGTGTAGGTCCTGTGTGGGCATAGTGAGGGAAGGCTGTGGCCCATGCAGGGCCAATACTGTCTGCAGGTCTTGTGTCGGTGTAAGGTTGCATTACACTTCAAGGGTGTAGGTTTGGTTGCAGCATTAGTGAGGACAAAACAGTTCGTCAAAATCTTAAACACGACAATATGAAAACTATCTTTGTGATGTGTTGGAAAAATTGGAAGAACAATTGAGCTCATTTGAAAATTGGTATGGACATGTCCCTACTGTCCATACTATAAATTATGCCAATGTTACATTTAGCACACGCTGCTTTCCAAAGCAACTTGCACTGAAGGACACAAATCAACCTACAGGTATGCAAAGGAGAAATCAAAATAAGTAAGCATAGGAGGTTACAGTGTAGGTGCATACAGAATAAGATGAGAGTGCTCGTAGATAAAAGTTAAAAGGTTTTAGTCATTAGGAAAGGAGGCCTTGCAGGGCCAACTTCCCTAAGTGCGGGCCTAGTTAGAGCTATTAGGGCCAAGTGATGGCTGTCTGTGTGGGGCCAGTGCTAAGGGGTCAATACAATGCCAATGACAATATGCTTAGGCCAGCTTACAGTGGGCACACAAGGGGCCAGTACAGACTTGCTTGCTAGGGCGATATCAATATTGTACCTGACAAATGGTTATCATAACTCAAAGGAGTTTTTGGTCATGAGGATTTCGAGTTGCCTTGACTTCAGAAATCCTGGAGGAAATAAGGGGGTACCCTCCCATACCCCCGCCCCGATCCTGTTCCACACCCTTTTTCCTCAAAGAATTTAAGCAATGCATTAAATGCACGTCAAGTCAAGGTCCAGCCGACATAACTACTAGTCTCCTTGACACTGAACTGTATAAATCAGACAAGTTTAAGTAGGTCTAAATGCAGTAAAGGCCATATCTATTTGGCGACGCCATCTGGTAGGCTACAAAATAATTTGAGGTGCATGGACCTGTAGAGTACATGCCAGGGAAAAGCAGCTCTCTGGTGAAAGGCAATGTTTTTTAGGCTATATGCAATTATATTGCAACTCGTTCTATTTGAAAGATTTTTTTCCAATAAATGCAGTACGTCTTAATTGCACTCAGATACATCTCATATGAGGCGTAAAAAGTCTGTTCGGCTGCACTCTGTTGTGTATTATCAAACCCTATTGTGTGGCTCCATTAACTCCATATTCTTCGAATTGTTGCAATACATGGCTGAATAGTTTGAAAACTAGAGGGACAATATTATGCACATATTCCTGCGACTTTTGGTATTTATATTTGGTTGATGATACGTAACATGCATTCAAACAAGGTACGTTGATCTTCCACCGATACAGTAGGTGGCAATAAAGTACTGCCTGAACTGGACAAGAGACCTCTGACGTGATCTATGCGACAGGAAGAGATCTTCCCGACATGTCCGGCGGTTGTTGAATTTTTTATTTACATTTTCTGTTTACTTGGTTAATGGTATCAGATTAAATGTAATTAATTTGATACCGCTGACTCATTTGTCGATATATGAAGAGCCTGCATGACTGTATTATTTCTCTTTGCACCATAACGTTGCTATAGAGGAGTCACGTTAACAAGGTGTTAAAAATGCATGGCTGAATCAGTTAATGTTGTATTAGTGTAGACCTAGTGCATTGGCTAATTGGATGTCCTTTAAAAAGAGCTGCTACATTCGTCATTTGCTTTGTTGTTTAATTTTCTGGAACGCGGGCGTACGACGTTATGTCTGCACAGGGGGATTGTGAATTCCTCGTGAAACGAGCCCGCGAGCTTGTGTCAGAAGACCCTTGGGCTGCCAAAGCATGGCTAATAACAGCCCGCACTCTTTATCCAGCTGACTTCAACATTCAGGTAATGTAGCCCTGTTTTAGTTTGTAACAGACATATGTAAAACTGAATTACAACGTGTATCATGTATATCACAGAGGTTCTGAGATCCACGCAGTGTATTCATTCTATTTATTCTGTCAACTCTGTTTACCCTTTTGTAAACAGTATGAGATGTACATAATTGAGCGCAATGCCGAAAGGACTACTTCTGCTGGCAGACTTCTGTATGACATGTAAGGAAACGGAAAAAATTACATGAAGTTGTTCTAACACAGTTTTTCAATTTACACATAAATCTGTTCTACTGATAGCGCTGTCTTTTTAAAATGACTAGGTCTAATACTCCCTGCCCTGATGCCGTTCTTTGCAGGTTTATCAATTTTCCTGACCAACCAGTGGTGTGGCGTGAGATCTCGGTCATCACATCAGCACTAAGAAACGACTGTCAAGATAAGCATGCCCAATTTCTGAGGGGTAAGAATCTTTGCTGCACATTCATTCATAAAGCAAATCTGATTTGAGATTGAGACCTTTTAAAAAAAAAAAAAAAATCCATCTTGTCATGTTGATGCATTATGTTTTTTTCGTGTCCAGGATTGTTTGAGACCCTTCCAGGCCGCATTCAGTGTGAAATGCTCCTGAAGGCCACGGAGCAGTGCTTTAATACTTTAGAGAAGGCTGAGATGTTGCTGCTTTTATTAAGAAGATTTCCTGATTCAGTAGTTCAGCATGGGGTAAGCCTTCCATTTCTACAGTACAGTCAGCTGTACAAAACTGCAGTTGAATTTTTGTTGTCAGCTGTTGGTATCTGATTTTACCTGTCATCCTTAGGTCAGCTTAGGAGAGTCTCTTTTAGAGGCTGAAAATGTGGAAGACCTGGATACACCTGTGAACTGCTTCAGAAAGCTTTTTGGTGTGCATAACCTCACATGCTTTACTTTAAATAATGCTGGACAGGAGAAAAGTGGAAGTATTTCCGAATGTGCAGATTTGTTTGTAAAATAATTCCCATTAATCTGACTCTCATCTTATGTTTTTTTTTGTCCTGCCCAGTCTGCGATGTTCTCCCTCTGATCATGAACAACCTGGACATGCGCCTTCCCCCCAGCTTGTTGTACAAGTACATGCACAAGGCAGCTGAGTTCTACATTTGTTATGTCACGCGTGGGCCTTCTATAGATGGACAAATTCAGGGTACTGCCACTGACAAACATAAACACAGTCACTACGGGCACATGGTAGGATCGGATTGGACTGGTATTGGATTGGGTGTTGCTACCCAACGGGTGGTCTGTCCCAAATCCCTGTGCACATGAGAGTTCGTGTAAGCGGATAATGGTCAGAGATCTGGCCGTTTCCGCTCCGCTAGATGGCGCTGTATTCCTTTCAACAAGTGGTGTTAGAACTACTTCAGGTTGAAGGCTGCTAAAAAGAAAATAAACAATCTAGCGGCATACAAAACAAAGATAGCGCTCGAGGAGGTTGACAGAGCAGCATTTGCATGCATATTGTGCATTCTCCTTTGTTTGGAAGTCCGTATGAAAGAACAAACAGCGTTTTTGGTTTCCTTGATACGACATGAACTGTGCCGTGGGTGTTTGATATTACAAGCAATTTAGGACAACGAGACGTGTTGAGAGCAGGTGCTAGAAAGCCTCAACGTTCAGTATGGATGAAAATCAGGGACAGAAGCTTCTGGGATCGAGTGGTCTTGCATGCGCAGTAGGCGAATCCAAACCAATACCGTGCACAAGGCGGCACCAAGCGCATTAACATCGGCTTAAGCCAGGGGTTGCAATCGGATTCGCGAAACCAATCCCTATACGATCTTTAGCCTGTGCACATGAATTCGATACGATCCCAAACCATTTCCAATCGGATTCAACTCGTCCATGTGCACGCAGTGATTGTTATTCTGGGTGTCATCATTATCATTATTTCCCCCATGTATTGCACACACGTGCACACTCATGTACACATACACACTTACACACACCCTTACAGAACATTAGGTGACCCTCCATGTTAATACAACACACATACACCTACATATAAAACATGCCCTAGCTCTTGACTAACAGTTCTTCACTGCCCTTCTCATTATGGCCGTCAGGTGGTCAGGAGGGCGGGTTAAAATCCCCCGGGGTGCTGCGAGGGGCACAGCGGTATGTGATTGACGGTCTGTCGGAGAAGTCGTCAGTGGTGTCCGAGCCATGGGAGAGATTGCTGGACATCCTGGCTGTGGTGGGGGCGCGCTGTGAGTGGCAAGGAGACAAGGGGAGCAGGTGAGGCAAATTGAGGGTGTGTGTGTCTGTCTCTGTGTGTCTTCATGTGAGTGTGTAAAAGATGGCTTTGGAGCGCTGTTTTTTCTCATTAAATAAGTGTGGCACAGTATTTTCTGGTTTTACAGCAGCAGAGATGATGCATTGCAGATCACATTTGGGCTGTACGTGAAGGCTTGCAGATGCAGGAAAAGGCAGTATATGATCATGGCAGATATAACTAATGCATTTCCAGTTCATTGTTACGTATGAAGACACTTTTCATTGTAACAGTGTCCACTGAAATGTAATTTATTTTTTACCTGTTTCCCAAAGTGAAGTGGCTACTGGTACGGGAGTTTCCGTGCCCCTAGAACTGGTGTTATTGGTACGGAAAATTCTAATTAGCAGAATCAAGGGTTGGTTATGGTTAGAGTTAGGTTTGGGGTTAGTAGGGAGTTTTTATCTGATAAATCTGTGGAAGCTCTGCCTGAGTGTGGTACAGATTTCAAGTTCCGGACCTATAACTTTACGTGTCTTGGTCTGGAAGAATATGGACCAATAAGGTTCCGGAAAATAGGGTCTGGACCAATATCCTTGCATCTTCTTGTAGGAAATTCCAGACCCGTAGCCACTGCCTTCCCAAAATGAGTGTCTGGCCGTGTGGTGTGTTGCTGCAGGAGTTACATCGAGCTGCTGCAGCGCGTGAAGGAGCTGTGCCGCTACCTGCCCAGTCTGGAGGGAGACACGCTGGCCCGCTGCTGCAGCCAGGTGGTCACGTGTGCTGCTCTCGTTTTCTTCCGAAGTGCCTACCTCTACGTGTCCATGATACAGCCTTCACTCTTTCATGGTAAGTTTGCACGTGTGAATCCGCTGATGCTTCCAGTCATCTGCTGATGCTTCCAGTTATCTGCTGATGCTTCCAATTGGAAAGGAAAAATCATTGCACCAGGCCTAGGTGTTTTTTTCTAGTTCAGGATAGGCTTAGTTTGAAACTACCCCACTTGGCACAGTTGCAATTAATAATCTGTTCTGTGTGTGTCTGTGTTTTTAAGGTCATAGTTCACTGGGCACAGGTCCATGGATCCTGCTGGAGGACTTGTCCTTGGTGTTCAGTGACATTGAAGTGGAGAAAGGGTCAAGCAAGCACGCACACAAGAAGCGCAAGCTAGCCGATGGTAGAGAGAAGACCATGGTGAGTGAGGGCTCTGCTGGCTCCGTATCCGTGGCTATGTCCCTTCTGCACAGTCCATGGTGGTGGATGAGATTAACTAAGTCAGATGAATAGATTTGCCAGCTGTCAAGCTAAATGAATTAAAAACTGTAATTCAGAAAGTGCTGAAGTAATTTGCTGATAGACCAACTAAATTAATTATCTAGTGGGCTTCACAAAAAGACAAAGAGATCTATGAAGATGTAATAATTTGTCATGAGTGGAGTTATTAATTTAACGCACACTTTAATGGAGTAACTTGCTTACAGTGCAGATACAGATTTTAGCACATGCTCACTGCGAATCAAACCTATCTTTTACAGTTAGTGACACAACCAATAGCATGAATTTATGGATGAGTGAATGAACAAATGAAATGGTAATTGTATGAAAGAATTAAGGAATTAATGGATACATCAATGTAATTCTATATTCCAATGTATTCCAATGTAATTGGAATATATGAAAAAGCAATGAATCAGTGACTGAATGAATAAGGAAATGAATGATGGAAAGAATTAGTGTATGAATAAATTAAGAGCTGAACCTTGTGTGCCTATAGAGCTCAGATGATGAGGAGAGTGCGGGAAAGGGCAGAGGACGACACATCCTGGTCAACAAGACTGAGATGCCAGCCTGGACTGAGACGCTGGACAGTTTCCGCACGGCCAGGGAGAGCTGGGATCTGTTGCACTCCCACGAAGCCCTGGAGTCCGGTACATTTCCATAAATACTCAGTCATTTCACCACACTGATGTAACATGGCATTAAGATACCCTCTCCTAACAAAAAGCGAGGTCACTCTAAACCACATCCCTCTCGACCTTCAAAAAGCTCCTGTAAACCCTTCTTTTCCAAGACTGCCTCCCTTCCTAAACAAAACTAATCTCTACTAACCATCTCTTTAGCTAGGTGACTCGTGCTTGTATGAGTGTGTAGGGGTTTTGTGTGTCTGAAGTGTCCCTGCCCCGGGAAACTTAGCTAAGGCACATGTATCTCCTGATGTATATGTGTATAGTTTAGTCTGTGTTTCTCTACACCTCTGTTAGCTTCCTATGTCCTCCTTTTGTAAGTCGCTTTGGATAAAAGCGTCTGCTAAGTGTAATGTAATGTAATATTGACATCAGGAGATGAGTAGCACCTTCTTTGCACCACAGAGTGAAACATTTGGCTTGGGCATTTTTATTCACATTTTCATCTGCATCCAGTCATTCTAGGGAACAAACCCATAGTCTTTGGTATTGTTACAGTCATGCTAAACAGTCTTAAATACTAGTGCCACCTCCGTTACTTCTGGCCATGTCATGCCAGTGAAGCGGTTAAGCATGGCAGGCCTGCAAGATCAGTGGCCTCACACCAGGAGGAAATGAAATGTTGTGAACCACAGATGTTGCATCCCAAAGGAGTTAGAGAGACAAGTCTGTGTGTGTTTGTATGTGAATGTTTCCTGTAAGTGAGATGAGAGAGTTAGTTTCAGTTCGTTTTTGACTAAAAGAGGAAGCAGCTTCATGGCTGTCTCACACTCATCGCACATCGCTGCATGGCAGGCAGGAGTGGTGCATGTGCCTGTCTGGTGTTTTATAACATCAGATCACTCATGACTTCCCCTTTATTTATGGTGTTTGTCCTGTTCTGTGAGATGGCACATACCCTTTGTTCCTCTGTTCCAGCATAATGATGTTGGCCAGCATCACTAACTAATGCCTTCATCATGTATTCATATCTCTGTAGAGTTCAACAAGATGTGTGCAGCTTGGAAGACAGACACCTGGCTGTGGCTCAGAATATTCCTCACAGATATGATTATCTATCAGGTAGGACTCACTGCAACCCAGATGTGATGAGCTACACCAATTCAAGGCTACAGACATGGTTTGGGTTAATTGTCCCGTCCTTTGGTTAAACCTAGGGGCTGAGTGTGGTCCTAAAAGATCTAATGGCACTTACTGCAAAGTGTCTGATATTCCCCGGCCCCGTGTGCTGGCTACGTTTCCAACCTGGCTCATTCAATTTGGCCCCCTATTCATTTCCTGGTATAATTGGCTCATGTAGCTCATTCTCTGACTTTTTACCTCAGACATGGTTTAGGTTGAATGTTTCTAAGGGAGACATTTCTTCTGAGAATTGCCACAAATGTTAGTATAATAACATCTGGATATTTGGGCTCTGACACAATATTATTGCTATTTGTAAGATGCAGTAATTGGCTATTGTGGTACAGTTATGCAATATATTGCACTTAAACCTCTACCACATTATTTTTCGTATCGGAGTCTTAGCAGCCTTTTTGTGTCAAAATTTTACTGGATGCTGTCTTTGTCTTCGGTATCCACTCTGATGCAAGAGAGCAATGAGGTTGTGTGCTATATTGTGGACATCAGAAGCAGTGTCATCAGAGCAGACATACATACCAAAATAAATAAAATCATGTTAAATTAAACAAAAATGATACTTGCTGCCACAGCAAGAGGATAAATCCTCCCAAATTGCACTGCTATAATTTTTTGGTGAAAATCTACTAAGCAGATGTTGCCAAAAAACTGTTCTATTGTTTGTGTGTGTGACCCATCCAGGGCCAGTACAGAAAGGCTCTGTCCAGCCTGCTCCAGATGGCCTCTTTCCAGTCACCGGCGTGTCAGACCCCTCCTGGAGGAGGCAGCCTGGAGAACCACAGGGCTCTTATTCAGCAGGCATCCTGCCACTACGCCCTGGGAGAACACAGGGTGAGGAACACGCACACACACTCCCACCCCTCCACCCTGCCACTACACCCCGAGAGAACACAGGGTAAGAGACGCTTACCCATACACACAGACATGTACATCTTGTGTGCGTGTACACACACACAAGCAGTTTTCCATCACGTATATGTGTGGGCTTAACTTTGGGGTAGTCCTGACATCTAGAAATGCTCTGATTTACAGGTGATCCCTGATTTACTCTTTCATAGAGTTACACGCACACTCGTACACACATACACTTTCAAGCGTAAACATACAAGTCACAACCATATATTAACTAAAACATCAATAGGAGTTCCTTTTCTTTACTCATACACATTTTGCCACATGGTTTAAACAATTGTGCCTTTGTGTCTTCAAATAATCAACAGTTGTCTTGTGAGAAATTGCTTGAGGTTGTTGGAGGGCTGGTTCCACAAACTCAGGACTTGGGGAAGAGCAGTGAAGATCCTGCTAAACCAAGGCTGAAACCTAGAAAGGGTAAGGAAGTGTGATTGCACACTACAAATTGGGAAGATGATGAAGAAGCACTCTACCTGTGACTTGCTGTTCCAGAATACCATTTAATGTAGAAGATGCTAGATTTTGGTGATGATCCAGATCACAGTCTGGATTCAAGAGCGTTTTAAAGGTTTTTCTCTTTATTGGGAGATGGGACATGCCTTGGCAGAGGTCTGAACTCTCCAAAGGGATTTATAGTTTTTTAATTACTTCTGTCTTGTGCCTCCTGCGTCATTGTTTGATGTTTGCTGTGCATCCTCTTCTTCCTGTTCTTTCCCTCATTTAGACCTTTAAATATGTCTCCTCCCCTGTTGCTAGGAAATGACCTAAGGCTTCTACCATGTACAAGCAAGGCAATCCTACCATACTGTCTTCAACTGATGCTGGCTTGCTTTAAGGTATGAATCACATTGTCCTCGAATCATTGAAAACACTGCTACATTTAGGGGTGATTGCGTGCGTATGTGCATGTCTGTTTTTCACTCACTCTGTGTTGATTGTGGCTGTAACCCCTTCTGTATCTAGCTTCGAGCCTTCACAGACATGAGAGATGACCTGGCGCTGGGTCATGTGGTCGTGCTCCTGCAGCATGATTGGCCGCAGGGCGAGACGCTGTTTCTGAAGGCGGTGGACAAGATCTGCCAACAGGGCAGCTTCCAGTATGAAAACTTCTTCAACTACGTCACCAGTATCCTTGGCTGTTGAAATACTATTGAGACTACTGCAGTGCTGTACACTTGCATCCAGTGTTATTTTGATCAACTCTGTAGTCTCTGATAGGACTCTGATAGAGACTCACTGCACTCCACACACTGTACCAGAGGTGGGAGTAAGTCACTGATTGTCAAGTCCAAGTGAAGTCTCGAGTCAATAGCATTCAAGTCTGAGTCAAGTCCCAAGTCAAGACAGAATAGTCCATTTGCTAGTCACATTTTTTTTCAAGTCATGAGCAAGTCGCTATGTACTCCACACTTAATAATGGCATTTTATCACACTTTTGATCATGTCATTATATCAACGATCTACATCGATATTGTCATTGTAATAATTACAGCATACAAACATGTTTATCATTTCCATTTTAAAATGTTTTAAAACATACACATGAGCTTTAAAGTCAATCAAAAGATCTCAGAGGAGAAGTGAAAGTAGATGATGGGTTTGATTTTTCGGAACAGAAAGGCATCGCCCCAGTGCAGCTGAAATATATTCTAAAGAGCAAAAGAGAAGGAGTGCTAAGTGGCCAGTCTACAAATAAACAAGTGTTGTTTGAAAAATAAATTGCAACCATTAGCTGATTACTTTGTGAACATAGTTGCAGTTTAGTCACTTTAACTGGTACACTTGCACAGATATCGACATGCTTGAAGAATTTGCTTACCTTCGCACCAATGAGGGAGGGCGTGTCCAGCTAGAGCTGTTGCCCAATCAAGGCATGCTCATCAAGTAAGTCCGGCCCACTTTTACCAGTCTTGTGTGTGCATAGGTTGTACACTAATCCAGTTGAAGGGGGCAGATAATTGGCTGTCTAGGCTCCTCTTTTTCCTTCTTTCGTCCCTGGTTTCCTTTCTTTTCTCTCTTTGTGTTCCAACATGTCTGCTCTTCCTAACCGAGGTACTTTAGAGAGCACGCCTGGTGTGTTTTTAGAGTCTTTGCCTTCCCATACTCTTAAGCTTCTGGTATACTCGCCGTGCCTTGCCATGCGCGCGAGAAAGTGACGTCCCCGATGCGACCGACCCTTCATACTTGCATTCGACACACACGGCAATCTTCTCCCCATCAGAGGTGTCAAATGCCACAGTAGTTAAACGGTTCTTAAAACCTTGTCTGTCAGAGGAGTGAAGCATGACTGAATTGCAGGTTTGCACCAGTGCACATGTGCACTGACGTCATTTTTTCTCGTGCACGGCACCACACGGCGAGTGTAAAACAAGCTTTAGGGTTCGCTTGCTAAGCTCCAAATGAACTTCGAGGGTCCTGGTCCAAGGGTGCATTCAAGACATTGACTTTGCACAGATAAAAAAAAAGGCACCTACAGCCACAGCACCTACATTTCACATATTCTGTTTTTTCAACATTTTGCCCTATATAGAGTAAATTATGTCAAGTAAAGTATACTTTATTATGCCCAAGGTGAAATTTGTCTTGGGCTTCACAGTCACCGCATCACAGACTTACACAGCTCACATACATAAATAAACATAAAAATATAGAAATAAAAACCAACAGTAACACATACAGCACTGTGACACCACAGTAACACCAACAGACAACTCAGTCAGAACTGTGTACTGCATTAACGTATTATAAGCAAGACAGTCTACTATTTATTGCTAAGCATCTTTATAACAGCTGGTATAAAAAATATATACAGTGTATTTAATCTGCGGTTTGGTCTCCTAAACAGTCTACCAGACCACAGCAGGACACATTCCTCATGCAAAATTGTGTGGTGTCATCTGAAATCTTTAGTGCCTCCCTGAGCACTGTCTTTTCGTAGCGACATTGCATGTAGCCCAGGTCTGGGTGACCTATAATCTTCAAGGCAGTTTTGACCAGACGTTTTGATCAAACTACCGTACCAGATTTGCATTCCATACTGTGTCCCACTCTCTAAGGGCAATTGAAAAAATACAGTCTCAGTCTTCTTATAAAATACATCCTCTGCTGGAGCTTTGTGCAAAGACTTTCTATATGGACGTGACGTGAGTGAGCAGTCCATAAAAACACCAAGGTACTTATATGACGAGACCTGACAAATGGGGGAGTTATGGGTGCACACTGGTCTTGATTCAGAAACCGCTCTAGGCTCAGATGTCATTTCTTCAGTTTTCTTTACGTTGACAATAAGATCATGGACATCGCACTAGTCTACAAACTGTTTAATTTCTGAATGGTAGGATGCTGCGTCCTGATCCCTATGTAATAGGGACAAGATTGCAGTGTCATCTGAAAACGATGTAGTTGTACTGTAACGATATAGCTATGTGAGTGTTTACTCGCAAATTCATTTGTGTAGATGGTAAAGATGACAGGGGAGCTCACACCCCTGAGGGGCCCCTGTACTAGAGTACAGAGTGGATACAGGGCAAAGCGTTTGCATGTTCTGTGTGAGACTTTATATTTCAGTATCTTTACTGACTGCTCTTCTAGTTGAAGCACGAGTCAAATCCTACATCACACAGCCAGCGTCTGATAGAAAGGAAAAGGGGCTGGCCATAACTGCTGCCAGTGTTGCAGCTGTGGGTCAGGAATGCACCCTTGTCTCACAGGGTGTTGATGAACGGTGTTTGCTGTCTCTAGGAACCCCAGCCCCGCTCTGGGGGTGGAGTTTAACCCCCTGCTGCTTCCTGGGGCTCAGCCGACTGACAGGTACCCCATTCCCTGACCCCACCCCCCACCCCCACCTGCCCATTTCCTGACTCCACCCCCCAACCCCACCTGCCCAAATCCCACTCAGCCTGCTCATCCTCCTCGTGTGTCCCCGTCTGTACACTTTTTAAAGTTCATTTCTCTCTCTGTCTCTGTCTTTCTCTCTTTCTTTTACCGTCGATACTTTTCATTCCAGTCAAGTTGCGTGTGCATTTTCAGCTGTATTTCCTGTTTGGTTTAGTATTTGTTTGTGTTTTTTCTATTGTTGCATTTTTATTTGTTTCATTCCTTTTTGTGAATTCTCAGCATACTGTTGTTCTGTTTACTTTCTTGTTTACTGGTCTGTCAGTTGAGTTTAATGTACTGTTGAGGTTACATGTTGCATACTGAATGTATGCAATTTTCATTGTGTAAAGACATTGTACGCTTAGAGAGACTCTTTACAACACTGGTATTTGTTGGTCAGCTGTTAATGTCAAAAAAGCATAGTATTGGATGTCCTGCAAAGTTTAGTATGTGCAGAAAAACAGTAACATAATATTTGTTGTTGACATAAGGTCTTGTTTGTAAGCAATCAGCATCCACAGTACAACTTTGTTTTTTTTGTAGGTACTTTTAATAATTCTTTTTAGGTGTATAGGTACTACATAAGACGTTTTTGTGATGGTCTTATGGATGTGGTCTGAAGACACTAATCATATCTGTATTACAGGCATCACACAGTAACGCGTGGCATTACTAAGGGTGTGAAGGAGGATTTCCGTCTGGCGATGGAGAGACAGGTGTCTCGATGTGGGGAGAACCTGCTTACTGTCTTGCATCGCTTTTGCATCAATGAGAAGATCATCCTCGTTCAGTCCTTACCTTAAGCCTCTGGTCTCTGCAGCCTCAAACGTTGACTCTGTGCTTTGGACTGAGGACTGACCTGTGCACATATTCATCACCATGTGTGTTTTTTATGATCCCAACTCTCATCATCAGTTTCACCATCATTGGCGTCGTCGAACTTCACTGCTGGTCTGTTTGTGATGGCAGATTCTCATCCTCAGGACTAAGGAAGTAATTCCACAGTGTGTCAAGCCACCTTCACATATTCATCTCTTTACTTTTGTGTTTAAAAAGAGTGACTCGCTGTGTTTTGGGTTTGTCCACATTACTGAACACCGTGGCCATGAGGATACTTTGTATAATTCAGAACATTTGTTCTGTAAAGCTTGTTAAATGATGACCAATGGGTTAAGCTAATGAATTCTATAGGTTAGATGGATAGATGATAGTCATGCTTTACTGTCTTCAGGTATTGCTTTGTCATAACATTTTTGTTGTTGTTTCTTCATACACTGTGTTTATACATTGTCAGAATCCCAGAAAGGGATATTTGAAATACATACAAATGTTGCATTTTTAAAAGGATGTAGTTTTATAATTTATTCATGCAATACAGGCATCTTTTTTTTAATTAAGCCTACGTAGCTGTCTAGGTCATCAGAGATATTTCAGACTGTCATAACTGATTGGTTGGTCTCTTGGGTGAGCAGACATCAGGCAAAGTGGAGAGGGCTATAGTGCTAATATTTGTTCCAAGGCTACCCTCCTAAACACAAGGAATGGTTATGTAAAATAAAGCAAAAGGCCATTTACAACATTATTTACAACGGTACATAGGTTCTTAGGTTTAATGTGTATCTGTTCTGCTGGCAACAATATCCAACTAGAAGATCACTCAGAGAGCACAGACCTCTGCCAGGGCAACTCGGGTCTAATTACTTTTAAGGTTGCCCGTTTTGACCTACCCTGAAAATTTCATCAAAATCCATCCATCAAAAGTTGCTAGCGAACAAACGCCAATGATTGCATAACCTCTGCTGGCGGAGGTAAAAATAGCTCAGGGATTTCCCAGGGCAAAATGATCACTGGGTTTTCACTGGGTTTTGCAATATGTTTGACATTTCAACAGGATCCTTTTTTTTAGGTTTCAATAGGAAACCTAGCCATTAGGAGATATGCTACGCACATCCCATATAGCAACACGGTATGTAGTGGCTGCCAGATGTGGCCCACTAATGCACTATAATTCATTGTGCTATGTGGGACAAGTGCGGGCAACCTCTGGGGCCACACCATCTTTGCTATGTGGGATTTGTGGTATGTAGCAACAATATGAATGAGTTCAATCAAAGCACGCACATCCTAAATGAACACTGGGAGCAGGACCAAAAGGCAGTCAACATAAGTAGAGAAGAAAATTCCACTCAACCAGAACTGATGCTCCCAAGTTTATTTTAGTTAAAAAAAAGTTTTTTTTTTTTTTACTAAAATAAACTTGGGAGCATCAATTCTGGTTGAGCGGACTTTTCATTATATTTCCATATAGCAGCACTGCTTCTCTTATTCCCCCTCTTGCCCATCCCTCTGGGGGCTCTCCGTGGGCAGGTCAGCCTGCAGCGCTGCTCGGAGGTTGGCCCAAAACAGCACCTGCTTGGCTCTCTCATGGGGCCACTCTAGGTAGGTCCTCCTGGACATCATGTCCTTCAGCTGGTAGTACTTGGAAGGGATCATGTATAGAGGCAGAGGCTCTAGGAGGACCAAAATAACGCTGTCGAAGCCCTTGGCCACTCGCTGGTGGTTGGCGAAGCACAGCTCGTAGTGGCACCACTCGCTATGCACAAAGTCTGAGGAGAGGACAAAAATACAGCGGCGGCTCCTCTCCACGCAGTGCAGGATGTTCTCCACGATGGTCTTCCCAGGTATGAAATCCCGCTCGTGGTAAGACACGCGAAGGCCACGCCAAGTAGATTCTTCTCCCTCAAGTTTGGGGATGAGCTGACCTTTGACCCACTCCGCATTGCGTTGGCTGTACGAAACAAAGGCATGGAAGACCACACCCTGCAGGTCCTCTGGTTTGTCCCTATTTACAGCTCCACGGTGTTTGGCACGTGCCCACTGACAGATCATGCTCATGTACCACGGGCCATCCAGTTGCCGACAAAGCACAGCAACTGCAATCACTAGGGCAACTGCTGGAACCAAAATGGTAGTTGCCAGGAGACCTGCACTACAGGACACTGCTGGAAGGCTGAAGTTCTTCAGCAGAGCTCCTCTCCAAGCTTCTGGGTAGCTGCAGCTATAATGCCGCGGCCAGTGTAGCAATTTGATCTGTGCCGCCGCAGTCTTTCCTGCTATGGACGTAAACTCTTGCAAGGAGCACGTGCAGATGAAGGTATTATGGCTGGCATCCAAATTCTGTAGCATAGGGCAAGTCTTCAAGAAGTCTAACGAGGGAGACTGAAGGGAGTTTCCACTGACCAGTAATGTCTGCAGATTTGGGAAAGCTGTGCAATCAGGGATGTTATGAAATCTATTGTTGGTCAGATCCAAAATTTTAAGTGACTCATATTTCAAAATGTCTGTTGTCATTACAGTAATATCATTGTTTTGCAGGTCCAACTCTGTAATGTTCTGAGGTAAACAGTGAAATACCAAACTGTCAAAGCTGTTTGAAGATAGATTCAATTGCACAATATTCAAAGGCCAAACACAATCACCCTGTTCACTTTGATAGCTGAGTTTGTTCTGGCTTAAATCCAGGCTCAATAATGAAGACATGAGGCTGACTCTGCTACTGAGCTGCTTGAAATCCTGGAAGTTATTCCCCTTAAGGACCAAGATTTCTACACTTTGCAGTGTGTCACACTCGATCATACCCTCCCTTTTGCCACCACGGGAAAAGACTTTCTCAGACAGTGCACAATCAGCCAAGTTCAGCATGCGAATCTTAGATGGGTATTTTGGACATGTCATGTGAATGATTGGTGTCTGTGCCACAGTAAGGTTTTGGACCGGCATGTTTATTATGAAGTCATATAACATTTCCTGCGAAAAAAGGAAGACTGTCACAATTGCTTGTCGAATAGTAAATGATTCCATATTCGACAATTTGCCCACTTTGCTACCACTCTTCATGTTATAAATCGTTAGCCCAGTGACACTAAGATGTTTCACAGATGAGTAGAGCAAATTGTTAACAACACTTGTCAGATGTTGCCAACTAGCTGACGTGTTTGTTAAATCCAGATGGGTGGCCTTAATAGTTTCCCGTTGTTGTGCCACTATGTCAAATTTATCCACTGCTATACCAACAAGTTTCACCTCAGAGAAAGATTTGACCGCATCATTCAAAATGGCAAAGTCACAATCTGTCTGTGCTGATACAATGATCTTCTTTGAACTTACATTTGTGAGGCTGCCACTCTCATAGCTAGTGTGATCCCACACATAGAGAGTGAAACTGTTTAAGCGAAGCATGGATATACTTGCAAAGTCTTCATTCCGAATAACTTCTGCACTTAACTCCAAATCTTCCAGCTTTTCAAGATTTGTGAATTCAAATCCAAGGGTCATATTAACAAATTTATTGAAGCTCAGATCCAAACATCTTAGGTTTGAAGTCATCCTTAGGTAAAGCTGATCTAAAAGGCTGTGGAGTTTGTTGTGGGATAGATCTAGAACCTCTAAGTCTTGGGTAGAGTGAAAAACCTCCTTGTCAATACTCTGTATCACATTATGGGAAAGGTTGAGAAACCACAGCCTGGAGGTTTGCCAGAAATCCTCTCTGCGTAGAGCCCCTATATGATTGCATGAGAGGTCCAAAATCTCTGTGTCTGGAGAAAGCTGATCTGGCACAAATGACAGATGATGAGAGGACAGATCCACAACGATGGTACTCATATCAGAACTGGCAGAACAGGCCAGAGATCCCAGAAGGATGGAAAGAGCCCATAATGTGAAATCCATCACTCCCATGAGTCTTAAACCTGAAAGAGGCACATGGACATGGTAAATGTGGACACATTGAACACACTAAGGAGTGTACAAAAAGTAAGACCTTGTGCAAAAATGCAAATAAGCTCTGATATTTTTTTAAATAAAATTTAAAATAGGTTCAGGGCATAACCTACTTTCATAAACCATAGTACATTAATGCAGACCTGACATCAATAAGTAATCACTTTCAGTTTAAAAAGTGGGAACATACCCTGTTGATAATTATCCTATTTTAAGATCGATTTAACCTGTCTTAAGTATCAAGTTTTTAGGTTAACAGAAGAGTCACTGGCAAAGCATGTATGAGCAAAAGTATTAAGACTGCTTACAGCCATTTCTGGTAATACCCTGCCACTTGCATTTATTTATGTTCTCTTTTCATTACTTTGTCATATCAACTTAACTGTAGACGATAATGTTGTATTGTAGTTGCTTATAAGACATGTTCCATTATCATGCAAATTTTACAACTGTAACTGCATGCCGGATATGTGGTATCAAGCAAATTGGCTGCAGTTTAAACATAAAAATCGTATGCTGTCAAAAGAAAACCTGATATGTCTAAACTAGCTAGATATTTTAGGTAACATCTTAATATACTTGATGGATCACATTTACGTCTTTGAGTTTTCAAGTTAAAGATTGTTACTGCCTATAAATCTGTTGCACAAATTTTCAGTGCTCACCTATGAAGAATACAGTAGATGTCTTGTTTCGTGACCGCTCAGGTGTAGATTAAGTACCAGTCCAATCTGCTGTTAAGCAAGTACACATTGTTTTAACTCAGAACTGCATAGTTGTATGCTTATGTCTGATGTATGCTTAACCACACAAGCTAGTCCAAAGTACAAGCAGAAGTAAGATGGCACGCCTGAGAGACGATATTCAGATTTTGGTTCTTCTTTTTCCCACATTCTCACACAAAACCCCCACCCCCAAAATCACTTGCTCATTGTTATTTACATAAAACATGGACCCAAACCTACAGTCTCTTATGAAAAGGGAACTGTGTTATAGTCAGTTTCAGAGAATTTTAGAATCTGCAAAGATCCTGTGTATGATAATGGAGGCTTTCCCAATACTACACTAATGGGTGTTTGCGGTACAAGGACTGTACAAGTGCTTGAGAGCAGTATAGAGGCTTATAGGTTATTCAAAGGCAGATGTATTTACAAAAACATAAGAAAAACTAAACAAAACAGCCAATAATGTGCAATAATGTGTGTGAATTTACAGTTGTGAGATTGGAGAATCAAACCCAACCCAAACAGTAGCTTAAGTGAAAAAGTACAATCAGAACTTGTTCAAATCACCACACCTTTCTTTGAGAGAGCTCTGAAAGACTAAACAATGTCTGTGTTTATAGCTGTTTTAAAGCTTTGTTTAAAAAATGAAAATGTCTATGAAATATTTCTAATTAGCCGATCCAATTTGAACTGAAATCAATAGTAGAGTTTGTATTAGGTGTAACAAAAAAACTGAACTGAGGAACACACACAACATCCTGCAGGTATGTACCCATGGAAAAACTCTCCCCTCAATATGGTGAATATGAAGCAATGAAACAGTTTTAAAACCTTAGATGGAATAATAATTTCAGACTAATATACCTCAGCAATTGCATAGAATGGTACTATCACTGAGATCTGCACAAAGTGAAAGCCTGCGAGTGAACAAAAAAAAATGGATCAGGTGACAGCAAGTGTCAGGTGTCATAGAAATCAGTCCTACAACTGTTTTCAAAACTGATGTCAGCCATCAGTGGTGCTGGAGAATGTTGTGTTTGTTATGTTTATGTTTAAATGACTTAGCTGGCGATTTTGTTAAACCCAATTAGGCTAACATTACGTTGACTGATTAAAACATTAAAGAGTAGCAGTATATCTTTACCACCACTAATTTCTAAGAAACTCCACACTATGTGAAGGGGACTTGCCAGTCTGTTGTTTGTATCTAGAGCACAGAGTCTGAACTTTAACAAAAAAAAAACATCAAATAGGAATGGAGAGCTAGTGGATCTAGGGTAGCCTGGTAAACCAGCCCCTCGTACTTCATTTTATTTTGTACAGAGGAAATGAAGTACGAGGGGCTGGTTTACCAGGCTAGATCTAGGGTGCCTGTCTGGGAATACTGTACCAAATGCTGTTGGCTTTTTTTTTTTTTTATTATTTTCACCTCCTTTCCACTGCCCCCTGCTGGTCAGTGAACCCCATTTATAAGGTGACAGCAAACCCATGATAGAAGCACAAGATATCCTGAAAACATTAATGCCTTCTTTCACTAGGCTAATAGGTGCAATCCAGTATTTTGCTTAATAAAAAAAGACGGTGTGTGTAAAAGTGGCCTCTGTAATACAGATTCCTCAAAGACAAGCATTGTCCCATGGTAGTGCTCAACATCAAAGTCAGGTGGGATTTGTGAAATTTTAGCACACTGGTTGAAAAGCTGTGTGGGGCTCTTTCCAGAGCTGTGCTTGATGTGAAATAGGGCCGCTTTCTCTTGCTGCCGTATGGCCACATTACACTCAGCACTTGATCTTCGAAATTAAACAGTCTGTTGGCCCTGGTTAGATCGTGAATAACAGGTGCTGTTATTTATTTTTCCTGCCATTATTCCACTTAACCCTGTATTGGCAAAGCAGCAGCAAGCACCTTTCATAACGTAAGGGTGAACCCACAGTTGATGTACGCCTAATATAATACCGGCAGGCAATCACTAAAGTCTGATGTGATGGTATTTGAGTAATAATAATAATCTTGTAAATAGCATTTTAATGTTGAAACATTTTATTATTATTTCAAATCCCTTGGTTGGTTTTGGAACTCTTGTATTAGGTTCAAAAGCTTTGTATGTGTCTCTGGCTGATCTAGGAGGTGTGAACAACTGGCTTCCTTAACCATTCTGAATAACCGTCCCTGTCTGGTGGATTAACATACAGACAATTTGGCACCTACTCTGATCTGATTAGGAAAAGACACTGTATACTGTAGTACTTAAAGACATTGAATATTCATTTTTGGGGTGTAACCTTGGGTGCAGCCATTGGCTGTCTACAGACATTTAAGGTCAGAAAAACCACTGTTAGCTAGTCTTGTCGTGTCTGTCATCGTCCTGTGTGTGTGTGTGTGTGTGTGTGTGTGTGGGTGAGTGTGTGTGTGTGTGTCTGTCTGTGATGTCCTTATTGTTAAGAATAAACCTTGTTCTTGATTCCCAACCACTAGGCTGACTGAGTCTCCAAATTCAACTAAAAAGTAATTTTATTACTTTTAGATGTCTCCCTTTCACAATGTTGTACAGTATAGAGTGCGTTAACAGAAAACCGTAATGAGCAAATAGGACCCTGGTATCCTCCTAGGTTATATATATTTTTTACATTTGTAGGCCACTTTCAAAGGATGCGTGTGACGCACAAAAATGTTTAGGCCTGCGTCCATATGCCACTGTAAATAAGTCAGAGTATAAGTACACTAACTCTCTGAATCAGCTATTTAGAGTTGGCTTATCTGGAGGCAAGACTAGCCTGTTCATTACAGTTGTTTTTAGCATCCTGTGCTTACTCACTTATGAATGGCACGAATGTGAATGACAGGTGTCCCATTGTCTGCACGTTTTGTGTCTTAAAGCACTTGCACCTACATCATTTGTGTATCTCGGGTGGGCATTATCGTTGTCCTCATGGGGAAAACGTGGGCTCGTCCGGGATTTGAACCCGGGACCTCTCGCACCCAAAGCGAGAATCATACCCCTAGACCAACGAGCCGCTGTATAAAAATTGGCCAGTAACAAAGTATTTACATCAGTACCATGTGCATCTACGATTAATTAAAGTTTTTGACTTAATTACTTTTCTTTTCTAGACAATGTCGTATAGTTGAGGGCAATCATTGAAAAGCTGTCATAGCTGATGCAAACAATTTGAAGAAACATTCATCTGGTTCTCGTGACCCGGTAGTTGACCAAGTGCATCCGGGTGTAATGACGTCCAAAAAATGGCGGCGTAAATAACATGTTTCGAATGGGAGAAAATTAATGCACTAGTCTTTGCTTTTAATTGTTATCCATACTCATGGCCGGTTTACCTCCCGGAGACCCACAGCTGGTCTCGATGATCGTCAATCATCTCAAAACGCAAGGTCTTTTTGATCAGTTCAGAAGAGATTGCTTAGCCGACGTAGACACAAAGGTAATTTAAGCTTGCTAATTTGCAGTGTCTAATCGTAGTTTGTAACGGATCGGTACGTTGCCCTGTTACAGAAGAGGGTAAATAAAGTTGGTGGTAAAAGCCATCCATAAATATTTAAATTATGTGTTTTAACTGAACGGTATATTTAAGCGGGGCCAGCAACCAAAGCTGCTGCTTCTGCTACCTTGGTAACAGTAGCAAGTCAGACCTTCTGTAACGTAAGCAAACTAAAACAGGTGTGCAAAGCTACCCACTTCACGTTACCTGAAACGCAGAGTATAAAATGGCTATGGGTTGGTTTTGTGTTATTCCATATGTTAGTTTGGTTAATGCTTAACCCTGTGTAGACTATTCAACACTGCCGCCTATTTCAAATGTGTCATTGCACTCATTTTCAGCCTGCCTATTTGAATTTGAGACAACGTGTAGACAACTTTGTGTCAAATCATCTCTCCAACCACACATGGAGCCCTCACCTAAACAAGAACCAGCTGAGAAACAACATCAGACAATTGGTTCTGCAGTGAGTAGCTGATAGCCCACACACAGACGATCATTGATAGTTAAGATGCAATGTATTGTAAACACAATTGTCACGACTAATTCTACAGCAAAGCATGACGTCTCCACTAACACATCATGCTCAATACTGTTCAGATCTGGAATGCTCGAGCAGGGAGTGGACAGGATTGTAGCTCAAGTGGTAGACCCGAAAATCCACCACATCTTCAGGCCACAGGTGGAGAAGGTGGTCCGGGAGTTTCTGTCTCCCGGAAGCCATTTTGAAGAACCTCCAGCATATTATCCTCCTGGAGAGGAGAGGCAGGACCTCCAGTTCCCACATTCAGGTAGTACACTGCTGATCTGACCCTTGACTTTTTTCATCATTGCTGGCTCATTCAGACGTCTCATTGCAAAGAATTGCAGTCAGTAGAAGCCTAAGATTTGCTTTATTAACTGATTTACTTAGTCTTGTGCACATAACCAGCAGTCTTGAGTGTCATCTATGTCAGTAAACTGGATAAAATGTTTTTACATGTAGTTTGTGTATGTATCTGTGTATGTATGTATGTATGTACATTTATTTACAATTTTGGTAACTTTTCTTCTCAGCTGTGGGGTCAGTGCCGGGCACCAGTGCAAGTGCCATGTCTATACTGGACACTATCAGCTCGTTGAACCAGGAGGCCAGCACCCGCACCGGTCGGGAGAAGGGACAGAAGGGTGAGCTGGGTGGGGAGGATCCCCTGCTGAAGGATGCGGAAGAGGCTGTGCTCAAGGCTGCAGAGGAGGCTGCCCTGACAGCCGAAGAGGTGGAGGTGATGAATGGCAGTACCGGGGAGCAAGACATGAGCCTTGAAGAGGAGGAGAAGATTGAGGGGTTGGACAAGCAGCCTGAAGAGGGTCAACAGGAGGAGGGAGAGAAGGCTGTACCGGACACGGTCAGCAGCATGGAACTGAAGACAGAGGACATGAGCGAAGAGATGGACATAGACCAAGAGTCGAGTGAGGAGAGGAAGGAGGACCAGACTAAGGAGGAGAAGGGCGTCAAAGAAGAGGAGGACAAGGACAGAAATATGAGTGGATCCCCCTCACAGACCACAGAGGATCAGGATACAAGCAAAACCAGTAATGAGAAACAGCGCATACGCCAGAAGGCCAGAGAAAGGCTCAAAGAAGGTAGGATGTCTGCTGTACACTGGTGTGGACAATGGGTCCCATGACCAACTGAATTAAGTGAGTAAGGTGTTTGCAATGCATGGAGGAGTGAGGTATGTGTATGCTGTTAGTACTGATTTTACAAGAAGAAATAAACACAAATGTATGAACTGTTGTTTATACATGAGTAGAGACCATGACAGAGGTGCAATGAGATGCATTTCCTAAACATCACATAAAGTTTACCACACATTTGTACAAAATTTACTATACCAGGGCTTTTCTTTTTTTCCTCAGAGGTGATGCTAAGAGGTATTGAAGAGTAGAACAATAACACAGATTCTGTGGGTACCTGATATGTACGCATCTGTCTCTGTCTATAGAATATTCCCTAGAGGATTCTGATTTGGAGGGTCTGAGTGACATCACAGTAAGCTCCGTCCACACCAGCGACCTTTCCTCTTTTGAGGGCGAGAGTGATGACGAGCCTCAACCATCTGATTCCACCGAAGAGGGCGAGATAACATCTGAAGGTTTCCCTCTTTACACATTTACTTATGTAACAATGTTTTTACTCACATCATTGTGCTGAGTGTTTGAAGGACTTTAATATTCTTCAGAGAACTGCTTGTATTAACATGATTTCTGGGAGTGTGATCTTTGTGTTTCAATTCCTTATTACCTTAAATTACAGTACATCTTATCCAGGGTGACTTACAGTAAACTAACTGTGGAGACAGTCTCCCTGGACCCTGTGTTTAAGCGCCTTGCTAAGGCCCCCAGTGGTGGCCGACCCTGAAATCAAACTTGCAGCTATCTGGTGTTCCATTTTCTAGTTTGGATCACATATCAGTTTGCCAACCTGAATATCAGTTTTTGTATTATTTCAGCAAACAGATTTTATATATAAATTTACTAATAGTAGAACAGCCTGAAAGGGGTCAGTGTTGAACATTATTCTTTCTGCCTGTGACGCACAGATGAGAAAGTGGAGTCAAAGAAAAAAGCCAGCGGTGGTGAGGAAGAAGAGGAAAACAAGGATCGCAAACCCGGAGCTCGCCGCCAGGGCTACGTGCACAAGCCGTTCCTCTACTCTCGTTACTATAGCGACTCGGATGACGAAGTCACTGTTGAGCAGCGCCGGCGCTCTGTGGTAAGTGTGAAAAGCCTCCTTTTTGCTGTTGTCACTGAACTGCTCACCACGTCCGCTCTGACTCATGCTATTCACCTTATTCTGACACGCCCATTTTCAAAGGTGAAAATCTTCCACGTTGGTTTACAACTTCCGGCCGGCTTGCCACAGCCATAGACATATGTCTATCCTAGACAAGGATGTCTATAGCTACAGCAAGTCAGCTACGTCAGAAAACCCTGCAAATTTAGATGGATAAGCTAACTTAAAAAGACACAAAAACAAGATTATAAGGTTGGATGGAGAGATTGTACTTCGTCACCTGAGGTTAATGAATTCCACTGAGTGACTGGATGATGTAGCGGTGGGCTGAGGCAGGCGGCGATTTGTCAGAAAAAAAAAGACACATTCATGGAAATGGACATTGTATTTGTAACTTCCCTAGCTATGCAGACCGAAAGTTACTGCTTTCCAGCAACATTTTCCATTTAGCTTCTGCAAGCCATGAATACAATAATTTCACCTTTGGCAACGCTGATTGAGATGCTAAACAACAAAAGAGTCTGCCGTGCTATTTCATACACATACACTACTTGCTACCCGTCTGTGCTGACAGCAAGCCACTCACCACTCGTTGCACCCTCCTCTCATCGCAACATTTCTTGTGCCATCATTCTCACGTGTTAATATAATTGTTTTGTGTGCAGATCCTATGAAATAGGACGATATTCTGCTCTGAACGCTTGTACATTGGGCTCAGTCCTGGTTTGCCTACCACTCTGGCTCTGGCTCAAGCCGAGTTCCCACAGGAAAATGTTACAATGTTTAATATTGTGTTTGGCGACCTTTTAGAAACATTACATGTAGAAGTGTGAAGCAGTAGTCTGATTTCATAGCTTACTTAAATACTAGATATATGTGCCGATGTTTTAGATCGCTAGATTTCAAGTAACATCAGGTGAGTTGCATGAGTGGAGATAGACCCGCACCGGGGATAAAAATAACTTCCTCATCGCTGGATGGCGGACAACAGATTATAAACTGGCCAAACAACATTGTGCCCTGTCCCCACTACTGTGCCAATGTTATCGACTGCAATAGACAGAGTTGTTCAACCGGAAATACTGAACCAACCGGAAGAATGTTTTGACGCCCGTGGTCTCTTCCAGAATAAGGTGAATACGTGTGTTATTCAGTAAGGTAATGCCTCTCTGTCCAACAAGTGATGCGATGGTTTTGTCTGTAGGCCAAGGATAAGGAGGAGAGACTGCTGAAACGACAGCAGAATCGTGAGCGCATGGAAGAGAAGAGGAGAAACAAGCAGGCTCAGATGGAAGAACAAGGTGCAGCTTTAAAAACACATTCTTTCTGTCCACATTATGGGGACTGTTCACCCTCTAGCCTAAGTTGGCAGACATGTCAGGCTATCAAGTCATTGAAATGAAGCGTTACAACACTATGTCAAAGTCAAAGTGTACTTTATTGTCAATTCACTATGTAGCATTACAGGAGTGTGTGGAGAGTTTACTTTGGACGGCTCGTGAAATGTCGTACAACCTGTCTGTGCATATGCATTAGAAAGTTCTTTCCTCTGATTGTGTGCAGATGAAAAGAAGGCAGGTGATGATGCCCAGAGGCCCAGGGCCAAGGAAGCATGCAAGGAGAAGAAGGTGCTAGAGAAGAAGGTGGCCCTGAGCAGAAAGCTCAAGAGAGACTCAAGGTGTGTGTGTGTGTGTGTGCGTGTGTGTGTGTGTGTTAGTCAAGCCAGGTGCTGCTCTTGTGGCAACTGGCAGCAAGTGTCCATGTGTGTTTGTGTGTTTCTTTGTTTCTAAACTCTTAAATCGGGTCTGAGTGCTAATGTAAAGTACATTACAATGTTTTGCTGGATTACCTGACGCAAACCTAATTACCTATTTTTAAAGGTGAATAAAGTTGAAGTTAGTGAAGGGATTCATGTTGGATTAGCAGCCCTTGAAATGGCTTAGCGAGTAATGGTCAGGTGTTTATAATTGTTTTTGGTTATAGGAAAGAAGGTGAAGCTGGAAACAAAAAGAAGGGTGACGCAGATGGGGAGGCTGTAAAAAAAGATGTAAGGATAACCCATATTATAATTTGTGTGCTTTGCTGTTTTACTCTCTCTCTCTCTCTCTCTCTCTCTCTCTCTCTCTCTCTCTCTCTCTCTCTCTCTCTCTCTCTCTCTCTCTCTCTCTCTCTCTCTCTCTCTCTCTCTCTCTCTCTCTCTCTCTCTCTTTATCTATCTATCTATCTGGGTAGTCTATATTCTATTGTACAAATATTATATTCCGTTAGATTATAAGAAAATGTATGCTGAAAAAAAAAACAATCTTTATTTTCTTCAGGACTCTCAGAGAATGGCCCTTTCAAAGGGTCTGTCCTCGAAGGCTGTGAGAAAAGTCTCAGAGTCCTCTGTGACAGACGAGGCCCACAGGAGGAAAAGCGGCAGCGTCTCAGAGGAGCCCAGCCAAGAGACCAAGAAGCTGGCAGACAAAAACCGCACGCACTCCTTCATCCTGGACCTGGAGCAGGGGGCAGAGGAGCTGCTCCGACCGAGGTCCTCGGGCAAGTTCGACCGGCACTCACGCAAAGAACAGCACCTCAAAGATCGCAAGGAGAAGGACAGGGAGCACGGCGTCTCTGACGAGTCTGTGAAGACAAAGCAGAGAGCTGAGAAGAAGGTGGAGGCGCATGGCGAAGAGAGCTCACACAAGGACGGGGCTGAGGCAAAGGTTTCTTCTGAGGACAGAGGGGAAAAGAAGAGCTCGAAGCTGAAAGTGGAAAAGAAGGCCTCCTCTGTTAGCAGGGAGGCGAGGTCCTCCATCTCCGAAGGGTCAGCTGTGGAGGAAGGGCAGAGGGACGCTGGGTCCAAGAAGATGAAGATCTCCACAGGGGAGACGCCGAAAGAAAAAGATAAGGAGAAAGACAGAACCAAGGGAGAGAAGGTGGCAGGTAGGAGCGACCCCAGGCATCTCGATTCTACCGGATCCTCGGAGGAGAGATCTGATCTGGAGCTGGGGACAGACGGGAACAGGAAGAAGGACAAGCTTATCAAGGAGGTGCTGAAGCGATCAAAGAGCTCAACGGATGTAAAACATGCGGACAAGCACAGGTCCAGGCTCGACAGCAAAGACTCTGACAAGGAGAAGGCGAGAGGAGCCCACAGCACGCCAGATTTGCAGAGGTCCATCTCTGAAACTGAAGGGGAAGCTCGGCGGAGTAGAGATGTGGAGTCTGCATCGAAAGTGAAAATGTTGTCTGAAAAATCCAGGTCCAAGTCGAGAGAAGAGCCCAAAACTCCAACACAGTCCAAGTCGGACAAGAAGGCCTCAGTTCAAGACACAAAGAGCAAAAGTTCTACCTCGGTCAGTAAAGCCGACACGACAAAAGAGAAAAAGAAAGATGGAGGTGCAAAAGACAAGAAACCGTCCGAGGAACATTCCTCCGAAAAGCCACAGGAGGCCAAGAGCTCCAAGAAACTGAGCTCAAAGAAGGTCAAAGACTCGGAGAAGAAGGGAGAGGCGCTGGGTGACCAGGGCGGCAAATCGGTAGATGTGACCACAGCTTCCCCTCTTTCCCCAACTACGCCTGAGACGCCCATGTCAGCACATGTCCCTCAGCCGAAAGAATTGGGCATGGAGGTCGACCCTGCGGGCTCTGTCAGCACTGCTGCAGCCCCCACTGTGGTTGGCCCCTCCGACGATGCCTTTGATGCCCTGAGTGACATCACCCCAGAGCCTGAAGGCGAGGACATAGCTGTGCGGCTCGCCGAATGCGAGGAGGAGGAGGAGGGGAAGGAGGAGCCGAGGGCCCTGCCGGCCGAAGCTGACGCCCTGCTGAGCCTGATGGAGGTGTGCAGCTCAGCGGAGAGAAGCGTCGTCGCGGAAACCGAGGCGAGACAGGAAGCAATTCCAAGCGCAGCAGCAGGGCTGTCTCTGCAGGAGGCTGACCTGAAGATGAAGGAAGCGGCCCTCACACTGCTGTCCATGGACCCTGACCTCACTCTGTCGCCGAGTTTAATTGACCGTCACATGACCCCGATCATTTCGGAAGAGGTCACTCCACCTGAGGAGATGATCACAACTTCCCATGAGGCCGCTGCTCAAGAGACTTTGGTGGATTCTTCTGGAAATGATGTACAGGAAGCTGAAAGTACCCAGACACCACAGGAAATGCCTGAAGTCCAACACACACATGATGAAGGTATAGCAAGCTTCCAGTATCCACCAATTAGCTTAGGTACACAGTACACAGTGTAGTGTAGTCTTTAGAAAGGTATGCTTTGTTTTTGTTTGTTGAATTGAATGCATTTTGGGCTTGGCAGGTATAGCAGATGGTGTGGCTGCCCCAGTAGAGCCCTCTTTGATGACACAGCAGGAAGTTACGCTAAAGGTAAGAGTCGTGGCTTGAGGTTTTTATGATATTCATTTCGCTAGACTATGTATTTTCATGCCCTGATACGCCTGTATGTTTACAGGATGCCACATCTGAGGAACCCTCAGAGGAAGAGAAGCCAGACACTGCCTCTTCACCCTCTGATGCTGCCCCTGTGATTGCTCCATCACAGAGCATAGATGGTGTGTTGGTTTTAAAAGACTATATGCACTGTCTGCTGTTTCATATGAGATCCACCAGTAACATAGTGTTTGAGTATTACTACAGTTCTGTCACATTTGTAATGGAGGCGTAACAGATGTCTGTTCTGTGTACACAGTGGATGAAGTGGCTGGCCAGAGTGACCTAGGCTCCCAGGGTGCTTCAGCTGTGAGTAAAGGCATTCTGAACCCAACACACTTTACACTACTCTAGAAATGATGGAGCTTTTGAAAGTAACCCTTGTGTGTATCAACATTTTATTTCCCAGGACGGGAGCACAAATGAAGCCAAATTGACAGGTAAGTGCAGCAGGGCATACACCCAGACCATGGCTTCTCCTTCTGAGATGGCTGAGATCCTGTCACCTCACTGGTTAAAAAAAGGATTTTATTACAAAAACACAATTAATAAAAACCATAAAAGCATTCATTATGCCACTTGATTACTGTGTGAGGAGAGTTTATGAAATGACCACAGATGTTAGTAATTAGTCCTTAGACCTCACCTTACTTGCTCAGCACTGTGACGCCACACAACCAGATCACAAAACCTGACTTCACCTGAGCTCTACGTCACGATGTGTCCTAACGATTTCTCGTATTCTGTGCCATGTCAAGGCTCTTCCCCTGCTGTGTCCAACATCGCTGAAGTTACCCAGCCAGAGTCTATGGAGAATGAGGCCTCTGTCAGCAAACAAGGTAGGCTACTCTGTAACCTAGTAACAGAGCAGCTGCAAAATGCTAACTGTTTAGCCCAGTGCTGTTTACTTTGTATACTTACTGTCATAAGTACTATGTACTTATGAAACTGCTGTTCCATGGCCTAATACCTGATTTCCTGCCTGATAAACTAGGAGAGGTCCCCAGTGAATCTGCAGTCACAGAGGTATGGAGGGTTTTTTATTGCCATGTTAAACCTGCTCTTGTATAATCTTGAGCAGAGTTGCTTTAGAGGCTGTAAAAGTAGTGTTTATATGTTCATGATGAGATGAGTCTTTTCTGTTTAAACTGAACAGACTGAGGAAGGCCAGACAGAAGAGCACACGTGTAAGCAGGACGAACCTGCACAGGAAACAAGTAAGTCTAAAATAGTACTGAAGTGCAAAGTCACGGCCAGCTTTTTGCCTCACTGCCCTATACTGCCTGTTAATGTATGAGTATTAAACAGCAGATAAGGACAAGGTTGTGAATGACAAATGTTGAAGTCTGAAGAGAAGGTTGTCATTGAGTAGTACTGAACAGCAGATGACAGCGGTTGGAGGTTGTACATATTAATATTTTTTTAACATGCATATGCATCAACCAGCCCTCTCTGTGTGCCAGTATTTCCCTTGCAAGGTTTAGGACCATTTTTAACCAGTAGATGGTGTATTGAGCTATTTTCAACACAAAAAAATGACTTTGCCATGTGTAAAAAAGCTGAATTTCATTTAACGAAGCTTCATTTGTAAATTTATTAACACAAGCATTTTTTTATGTTTTATTATCTCAAAACACTTTAGTGTGGTATATCTCTTTAACCTTAAAACCAAATTATTCAATAACCCATGAAGTGTTCCTCAAGTTCAGATCATGAAACCACACTTATGAGAGTGATAAAGGCATTTAGGATTTATTTAAAAGTGTATTTGAAGGTGTATTTGTGTATGAAAATATATTCTGTCACTAAACTCCTGGATCTTTATGTAAATATAAAAATCCCTGGTAATGGGTTTTAATTGAGGTGAAATGTGAGTTCTTTGGTGAACATGGTTCTTCTGTCTTCTGTCCTAGCAGATGCTCCACCTGACGAGGCTCCTCAGGAGAAGGCTACCCCAGAGTCTGTAAGTACGGAGTCCTCAGCTCTAGGTTACTCATTCAATGGCAAATGCATCTCCTTTACAAAACAACCCTACGTGGAAGTCTTTAAATCCACTGCTGTACCCTTGTTCTTGTAGGCTTCATTAAAAATATAAGTGTAATCAAGAAAGAGAACCATGTATTTGTGCTGAAGCCTTTTTCTGCATGTATCCAGTTACACACATTCTGAGTTTGCCTTTTGTCATTATTTTATTGCAATGTATTTAGCTGGCACTCTCATCCAGAGCGACTTACAGTGAGTTGGGTACAAGGACAGTCACCCTCAGAGATGTCTTGCTCAAGGGCACTACAGCAATGAATAAGGGTGCAGGAGAGCGATATTCACTTCCCCACCCCACACATTTTTGCCTACTGGTACAAGAATCGAATCTACAAGTTACGATACCAAGACCAACTCTGTTACCTTTAGGACACAGCCGTTGAAGACGTGTATAATTTTAGGCAGCCTGAGGTAAAGCTTTCATGCAATTTGGTTAAAATTGGAACATGAACTTTCACCTCATCCCTATGGATGTAATTGACGTCCATGGAAATCTAATTTCCAAAACGAAAACAGGAGTTTGATGTCAAACAAATGAAATGCAAAACATTAACTTCTATGTATTGCATAAAGGGAATAATTGCTGGGCGGTTCTGTGGCGCAGTGGGTAGAGCACCCACTCATTTCCTGTCCTCCTCTTCACTGTCCTGTCTCAATAAAGGCACAAAAGACCAAGAAATATGCTTAAAAAAATGCAAAAACAAAAATATATTGCCAGGTCAACTTATGTAGACATGTTTGAGGTGTTGAGATTGAGGATTTTCAAGGTGCATCAAAAAAGCACAGAACAAAAGGACATGGAAATGCATGTTTTCAACATGACGATCTTGTTGCAAAGCCTATTGGGAAATATCCAGCAGTACTCAAGTAAACACACACTGTGTCCCAATCAAGGGTCTACATGCTTCGAAGTGCTGGTTCGTCGGCTACGTACGTCACAGTGGCACACCAAGCACTGTCCCATTTGTAAGGCGCCTCCGAATCCACCTGACAAACCTGCACATTATTCACGGTTCAGCGGAGGCTACTGGTGGTGGATCCTCCGCGGCCTCAACGCGACAGACTGACACCTGCCGCAAGCGTAATACAAAATCACTAAGTTACAACCAAAACTAACAAACAAAGCTACATTATCAGAAATGGACCCAGGAATTCTGACTTTGATGTTTTTATTTCTCCCCAATACTTTAAAAATTGTGCTCCAGCAACTAAAGATGTGACAGCTAGAAGATCAAGTGCCAGGCCAATATTTTATAGGCACAATTGTTTCCAGCCAGTTACATTTAAAAATCTGATAGCTGTGAAAAGTAAAAAAATCAAGTCATTCCAAGCGTGAGCGGAAAAAAATAGAACTTTCCAAGATCAAACGTCAAACTGATCTCTGCTGAGCGGAGGATCCACCACCAGTAGCCTCCGCTGAACGGTGAATGAAGTGCAGGTTTGTCGGGTGGATTTGGAAGGCGTCTTCGAAATGGGACAGTGCTTGGCGTACCACTGTGATGTACTTGCAGATTGAGAGCCATTGAGACACACATGTTTAACGGCCACAGTAGGCTACAGCTAGGTAGGCCACTCCATAGCAGCACGCTCCAAAGCAGGCAGATCCTTAATTGGGACACAGTGACAGACTTGGCCACGGTTGTGTGCAAATGGCCTAATATGTCTGTCATGCTAGCCACCCTCTGTAGAGAATGAGACTGCAAGTGCAGGGAGAACTCCTAATTATTTTGTTGAGGACCAGCAGAGCGTGATTAAGTTTGGCTGATTAGGTTGTTCATTCAGGCATTACCACAAGTGTAGCGAATGATGGCTACAGCCACAAGGTGAAATGGCAAGAGGCAGTGCCGTGGTAGTAAGCTCCAGTCTAATCAGACACGGTCAAAAAATGGCTCTTGGCAAGCTTGTTTTCCTTGTTTAAATCATGCGCAAATCAAAGACCTAGGTGAAAGGCAAATATGCATGGGCTGAAGAGTATATTCAGTTTTACGTGTTGAAACCTGCCGATGACGCTAATGTGGTGTCCTTGTTCAGAGCGCCATTTGATATTTTGTCACAGGTGCTGCAGGAAGTGGAGGTCACGAGAGGAACAAGGAGAGGTCGTCAGGCCAGACTAGTCAAGCAGTCCAGTGAGTAGCCTTGCCTAGTTTTTTGTATTTGTATTTCTTAGTGTGCAAGTGTGAGTCTGTGTGTTTGTGTACATGCAGAAGTCTACATGTCGCTGTGTTTGAGTTTGTGTGTGTGTGTACTTGTTCGGTTGTGTGTGCAAACGTGTGTTTGTTTGCAGGTGTGAGTCTGTGTGAGTGTTCGTGTGTGTGTGTGTGTGAGAGCTGGTGTGCGTGTAAAAAGTTTGTGTTAAGGTGCATGTGGGGAGTTAATATGTGTATGTGCGTGCATGCTTTTGTTTGTGGGCGTTTGATTGTGTGCTTGAGTCATTGTGTGTGTGTGTGTGTGACTAATTGTGTGTGTGTGTGTCTAAGTCCTAATTTAAGACCAACACACACACAACCCGACCTCTATGCTCTCTGGTTGCAGGCAGCGCGTCTCAGTCGGACGGTCAAGAGGAGGAGAGAGGATCGGATGTGTCAGAGATGGTATTGGATTTGCCCTTGTTTCCTTAATCCGTCTGACACCCTGGATCTCTTTCTCCTGTGCTGATTCTGGTTTTCTCTTCTCTCTTCCTGCTCAGGATGAAAAATCAGAGGGCAGAGTGACTCGCAGAGGCAGACGAAGTGCTGTAGCAACCAGTAGGACTTTTTTTTTTTTTTTTTCAATAAAAAGAACTTAAAATAAAGTCAATATACTTTAATATGGTTAAAAAATGTTTATCATGAGTTTATCAGCAGTAGCAGTAAGCTTGCCCTCTGCTTCAGCCCATTTCTGCTCTCTAACCCTGACTTGGTTTTGGCAGGTAAATCCAAGACAGAGCCAGAGGGCAAAGACCAGAGCTCGGAGATGCAGGTAGATGTGAGACTCGTGCGGGGGACGGCTAGCCTGGTAAACCCGCCCCTCGTACTTCATTTCATTTCGTGCAGAGGGTCTGGTCCGGACGCTCTTGGGGAGCATTTCGGGACTAGAAAATCAAACACTCCAATCAGCGAACAGTGTTCGTTAGCTGTGACGTTGACCTTGTGTGCTACATTTGAATTGTAGTGCGTAGGTTGGCTAATTGCATACGTGACGACCAGGTGTTAGCGATTGGGTAAAGGCAGATGCACTTTTTTTAAACTTCAGCAGAGTCCACACCTCCAGCAAATCGTTTCTGACGGTCTCTGTTCCAGACCCTCTGCACGAAATGAAATGAAGTTACCAGGCTTGGGGACGGCACACTTGTTTTTCACAAGCTTTTTTTTTTTTTTTTTGTGAACTTACAGGGCGCTCTGTACCATCTCTGCACTGACTGTTTCTGTGTTTATTCTTTGTCACCCCCCTAGCCTGACACCCAGGCTGAGAAGCCCTCTGAGCCAGAGGCCACACGCAGAGGACGCTCATCCAAGGCCTCAGCCCCGTGTAAGTCCTCCTCAGTCATCGATAAGGCTGTGCGATATGGCCAAAACGTAATATCGTGGTGTCATTTGAACCATACATGGTGTATATTGTGATGTACACTTTGGTGCTTAAATTTTAATATAACAGTTTCTGAATGGGTAATGTGCCTATAGCAAAGTCATTACAGCAAGAAGTTTTTTTTGTAAACTGTTCCCACACATATTCCCAAATAGTCAAGATTGTTACTTGAGGAAAATATATTGTGCTAAACTATTGTAATTGTAGAAAACCTGTGCATTTCACACAACTTGATGACACCATAACCTTTCGTGATAGGCTTTTTCCTGGCAGAATTTATTGCATTTATTTGGCATCCAATCCTAGTCACCAAGTAGTCAACCTTTGTCTCCCAAGAACCAAATTTGTCTTGGGCACATTAGAAAACATGTTGCATGATCCCATGGTTTGCCCCTTAATGATACTGGTTGTAAAAAAGCATTATGTATGCTTGCTGGTTGCTAGTCTCATGTCATGTGACATTCTCTTTATTAGCCTCTGAGAGCCAACCGGACGAGAAGGAAGGAGAGGAGGGACCAAAAGAGGTGGGCTAATCTTTCTCTCCTGTGGAGATGATGACCAATAGCCTTTGATGTGTGGGCTTCGAAAGTGAGGCGCAAAGGGCTAGTGAGACTTACTATAGTCTTTGTGTGTGTGTGTATTTTCTACATCCAGATTGAGAAAGAGGAGGTCCCTGTTCGCAGAGGTAGACGTTCAGGAGCCCAGACTAAGGAGGCCACCACAGGTAAACACAGAACACCACTCAGCAAGCACCAAACACGAGGAATCATGACACGGTTGAATCATGACTGCTTATCAGCCACATTGGACCTGCAGATCCTGTAAAAAAAAAAATCTGTATATATACACACATATATGTATGCCATGTGTACCATATGTATTTGGACTATACATTCACTGTACACTGCTTTCTCTGGTGAAGAGCTGTATTGTCTTGTATTGTGATTAACTTGTAAATGGGCCCATCAGATAGTAAATTGTCATGTGTTATGCAGATCGATTTTCCAAACATCCGTAATCCATATATATTATAATGGTAGGCACTGTTGACTGACTGTAATCTCTCCACCCCCTCAGCTGCTAGGTCTGGCCTGAAGAGGAAGAGGTCTGAAGAAACGGAGGATTCTGGGGAGGTGAGTTTCTCAGTCTAACTTGGAGCATTATGTGTGGTCTCAGGTAGATCCTCAAGTGTTGTGGTCTCAGTTTGTCTTCATATCACAGACACTTGACGCTCAAGGAACATGATGAGATATGTAAGGAAAGAAATGTGATAAAATAATATTTTGTATATGCCCCTGCTCTATAGTACCCCCTTGTGGCCAAGCCACCAATTTAATATACTGGCCTCGCATCCACCCCACAACCAATAATATTGTAATATTGTAATACTGTATTGTAATATGTAAATCACTGACCCTACAGGTGTAGTTCAGCCCATTTGTTTCAGTGCTTTTTAGCCAAGAAACATATTGTTGTGCAGTGGTTAAACTCTTTGTTGTGTGTGTCTGTGTGTGTTTATAGGAGCAGTCTACTGAAGAGAAAAAAATCTCAGATGCAACAGAAGAAGCGTCTTCCCAGAAAAGCCCTGGTGAGCTGCCGTTATTTAAAATGAGTTTCCTACTGTCCTTGTAGTAGCTTCAGGTCTGACTCCGATCTGCTGTCTCTGTTTATAGCTGTACCCATCTCTGTACTCCCATAGGGACTTACATTGTTCCTCTCTGTCTTAGCACTGACTCAGCCTGAAGGTGAGACTGAGGTGAAGCAGGAGAGCCCATCAGAAGTGAAATCAGATGATGTGAGTGTGACATATGAGGTTTTCTCACTTATCGAGTGATGCTGTGGGGTCACATTTTGCTCCTCTGCTAGCCTCTCCCAGAAGAACCCTGAGGGGGGTATTCCAGAAAGCAGGTATAGTCACCTAGCCTGGTAAACCAGCCACTCGCACTTCATTTCATTTTGTACAGTGGGTCTGGCGTTGCTGCCACTGACATTCATGTATTCGTACCAAGGGAATCCACCCAGTCAGTGAACAGAGGGAGTGTTTGTGAGCCATGACGTTGACTTTGTGTGTTACATTTGAATTGTAGTGCCTAAGGGAGGCTAATTGCATACGTGATGACCTGACCTTAGGGATTGGGGAAAGGCAGAGCCACTTGTTTTAAACTTTAGCGGAGTCCACACCTCCAGCAAAAAAATTACATGTATTTCTCAATGCAGCAAGGCCAGACCCTCTGTACAAAATGAAATAAAATACGTAGAGCTGGTTTACCCGGCTAGTAGTCACCTACCTGGGTATGAGCTAAACCACCTAAACAAATGGAGCCTTGTGGATTTGTTTTGATTGGAGAATAATGCCGTAAGACTTGTATGAGAATTTTGGTGCAAATTAATCCAAAACCCATGCTGTTCAAGGTTACCGAGTGCTGTTGGTAGGGGAACATCAAGAAAACTTTATGCAACAAAGACTGAACAATGAACTGGTACCCAACACTAACTGATTGGGCATAGAAACTACCTGTCAGTTTCATTTTCCTATGGCCCATTCAGTTACTGCGAACTACCAGTTCATAATTCGGTGTTTCTTGCATCAAATTTTCCTGTTCTTTTTCCTACCAACAGCACTCGGTGACCTTGAACAGCAGGGCTATGGATTGATTTGCACCAGACTTCTCCTTTAACATATTTATTTTGGTTAGTTAGTTACCCATCTACTTGAAGTGCCCACCTCATGTTTACCTGGTGGGTATATGTGGTTTCAGGTAGGAGGTGTTGATTGGTTGGTGTTTGTTGTCCACACAGGGGGAGGAGTCAGAGAAAGCCCAGAAGAAGACCCCTCGAAGGGGAAGACCATCCAAAGGAGCCGCCACTTCCACCCAAGACTCAGGTACCCCTTCCAACAAACACACTTACCACTTTTTATGTTGCTATTCTATTACCATCACCAAGCACTTTATCTTAGATGTGTAACTTGGAACTTGTTTACATTGCCGTCACACTGTGCTTGCATTTCTATGAAGGTATTTTAGTAGGAATAAGGAATTTGTGCACTTGTAACCTCTATGTTGTATTTGTAGGGTAGAAAAAAAATTCTATGACGCACATTTGTGACTTTTGTGTACAAGTACACAATGTAGTTCTACGACTGTACGAGAGTTTTGCTACTAAAATACCTTCATACATTTGATACAATATCTTAAACCCGTGAGTCTTTTAACTGTATCTTAACTGTGTCTGTTGCTGTCTGTGCCTACCTGTTGTTGTCCTGTGTGCACATATTTTCTACTACCTCTTGCTAATTGTCATTTTATATCTGACCACGTTACTAAACCGTACATTGGAAAAAAGCAATTTTGCTCTCCTGTGCAATGTTTGTTGTGTGGTATGAATAACAATAGAGCTCAGTGTGACTTTTGACTTTGAGGTACTTGATGATATATGAGGTGATCTGTGGATTTCTGGGTTCACTTATACATTCTGATCAGTGAACACAGTTGTATTCATGAATGTGTTGTGTGTGTGTGTGTGTGTGTATATATATAATATAATTATTATTATTATTATTATTATTATTATTTTTTTATTTATTTATATATATATATTTATTTATTTATTTAAATTATTTATTTATTTATTTTTTTAAATCACAGACAAGACTGTAGCTGAAAATAAAGGCAAGAAGGTTGAGGAGCCTGAGGGAGAGCAGAAAGCTGAGGATCAGGAAGAAGAGGAGGAGAACGAGGAGGAGGAAGAGGGGGGAGAAGATGAGGAAGAGACCAAACGCAGAGCCACAACTCGCTCTGCATCCCGCCTGGAGGCTGAGAAGTGAGTCATCCAGAGCCAACCAATCAGGGCGGTGTTCCATAAAGCAGGTTTAGTCTCTTGCCTGGCTAAGGTACCTCAGAGAAAGTGCTAAGACTCCTAATAGAGGGGTCTTACAGCTTTATTCTTCTAGTCAGACTAAGACGTATGGCTTTTCTGTTTGGAGGTTTACCACTAACTCTGAATGAACTTCTTCAGGTCGATCAGTAAACCATTCATGGGTAGCTCTATCACAGTGGTGTTAATACAGTTGAACTGTAATATATTTTGGATGTGTGTTTTCCTTACAGGAACAAGCCCAGTAAGCCCTCTACCAGGGCCAAGGCAAAAGAGGAGAGCACTGCCAACACACGGTATGGATGGAGAAATGACAGGTGGTCACATGTTTGTGTGTGTGTGTATCTGTCTATCTGTAGGGTACAACACTCAGCACATGATGTGATGTGTGTATGTGTCTGTCTGTCTGTGTGTGTGTGTGTGTGTGTGAGTGTGTGTGTCTGGAAAACCAATATTAGTACCCCTAAGAGCTGCTCTGGTGTCTTCTGTTTTGCAGAGGTGGTAGAGCCACCACAGCAGCCAAGGGTGGGCGCAAACGGGAAGCCAGTCCCCCCACCCCACGCACCCGAGGGGGGCAGAAATCAGAAGACCCCCCAGCCAAACGAGGAAAGAGATGAAGTGCTCACTGCGTGCCAAGGAGTCATTCACATATACAGCACATATACCTGTATATGCGCTCTGAACACATCATCTTTTTTTAAACATTCACATTTTGTAAATAGTTATTTTGTTAGATTCTTCCAAGTGCAGAGTTTTATTTTAGCTGTCTGAAAGATCTACAGCCCTGTATGGGAGAAAATGAAAACACATTTCGGTGGTTAGACTAGGCTTACACAAACAGCAGTTAAATGTATTTCTGCCCGTCATAGTTCCTGTCAAAACAGTTCTTCAGGGCTCAGGCCGACCCTGATGTGACCCTGATAAAGCCGTATCTGCATATGTGCTTTGGAGGAATCGCACACAGCGCACTGGGCCGAATAGCAGTCCCACTCTGATTAGTCTGCGTTATTGGCCCTTTATTAGGTTTGTCAGGGCTGTGGATTGGCACAGACTAGACATCACAATGTGTAATGCGATGTGTAGGGCTGAGGCCTTTTGGGATTGTGCTGTCCTAGGAAATGTCTTAATAGTGCACCGAAGATCTTAGAAAAATACAACATTAGTTTCAATGTACCATGGATGTCTGTGTGGACCTATGCCAGTTTTCTCCTGTACTTTTAAAAAATATTCTTTTTTTATTCATTATACCCTCTTTTGCCATGTTTGACATGCATATATTCATTCTGTGAATGTGAAAAAAAAAAAATCCACTTTTTTCTGCCGTGTCAAGTTGTCATGTGCTATTTCGTAGGCAGTACCCAGTCTGTGTTTCTGTCTGTAATGGCTTTTTGAATGTGTTTTTGTATTTCAAGTGCAGCAATAGTGTTCACAGACACTGCTCTACAATATCAGTGTTCCACACAATAAACTCCCCTCTTTGTACCCCTGTGGCTGCTCTTCCGAGATATTTTAGAAATGGATTCTACTAGGGGTAGAATGTTTCAATATGGGCGTGATTCATACACATACACACAAGTCATGCTAACTAACTAATACAGAATTAGTGATAAAGCCATTCAACAAATTAGTCATTGATTTTTGTTTGTTATTTTGAACGAATGACCAAATAACTGTGCTTTACATGTTAATGCACTCACACTCCATCATCATTAGAAGATATTTAGTTAACTTTTATTATTGTTACAGACTTCAGAAGATCAATCCATTTTATTCACCTTTTTAATAAAATCACCTGTTTTCTTATAGACCATTACGACAAAGTTCTAGTATTTTGAAAAAGATAAAAGAAATGGCATGCGTTGGCTGACAGAGCCTAACTGCTGGCGGGCCACAGTGAATAATTACGCAGTGAAATCTGAAATGGATGCTCCTGATGAGTTGGATCCATAGTGTGCATACGACGCATGTCCCAGTCCCTCTGTGTGTGCATCAGTCTCTCTCCTCACGCCACGCGTGGCTGCTGCGTTAGCACTGGGTTGCATGCGTGAAAGAAGCAGATGTGAAGTAGGCCTTGTGTTTATGTGGGTGTACATGCATGTGTGTGTGTGCGTGTGTCTGTGTGTTCACTCCTTTCTACCGCAGGGGCTCAGCTGGCACTTGTCAGTAGGAGAGAGTGAGTGAAAGGCAGGGCTGTATATGATGGGCAAATAACAGAGCCTGTTTATAGACTTAGAGAGAGAGGCAATTCATGGTCACTAATGGGCAATAGAGGTGGCAAGCTATTAATGATATAGGCCCATGCTGTGCTCGTTAGTGCATTAAGAACATGGAGCTCGCACACCACTCTTACTTCAGCCTTCATGCATTGAGCCATGAAAAGCACACCGTGTTCCCAAGGAAAACCACCCACCCCCCACCCTCCTTCTTCTTTCCGACCATTCCTGTGGAATGCTAAATCCAATCCTTTAAGATGTTTCTTTCAGCTATTTCCTGCAGATGCAATCCAATCCCTAAATATTAGACTAACACCTCGCTTTTTTTCCCTCCCACTCCCTCTCCGTTCTTGGATCAGTTTTCATGGTGCCACTCACACTGGCAGCCTCACAACGCCCCTTTTCAGGTATTGATAGTATTGGAGGGGTCTATGGACTCCTATTAACTCCAGACAGGGCTGCCTGACTGTCAAGGCTGCACCAACGGGCCTGCTCGATTTCAGGGACAAGCAATCTCAGCGAACAGGCTTCCCACCACCACGCGAGCACTTGGCCACTGGTTGGCGCTACGCACTTCCTGCTACACACTTTCCCTGGACACTCATGTTGGATGTCTTAGAGGAGAGCCAAGCTACAACTGTGACAGGGCCTTAAGGTACTTCTATAAGAAGAATCAGGAGGAGTGCGACCATTACAGAGGGTATGGAGGACGAGGGAAAAATCTTTCCATCCTACCATAAAACTAAAACACACTTCCTTCCTCTTAAAGAAAACACCTGAAACACTTTAAATGCTTGGTTGTAACGTTAAATAACTATTAACCGTGGCGCTGAAGAAATCATTTCCATAATTTTATTTTTAGTAGGTAATGAGGTGGGCCGGGGGAGTGTGCGCGGCAGTTTAGCGAAAAACCACAGAGCGTTTTTCGCTGTAATTCAGGTAGTCTTCCATGTGGGATGTGCCTCGCTGGCTGCAGCCCCATGTTCCCGCCACCTTCCCGTGGAACGCGCCTGACAGTAAACACCTGCGCAAGCGCGCCTTTATGTCCCCTGGGTGGAGGGGCTGAATGGACGCCCATTGTAACCTCTGCCAGCCCCCTTCAGGCTGGTCCCCAAAGAGGAAAGACCACTCCCTGTCCCTTAAACAGGCAGAGAGACCGACAGAGAGAGAGAGAGAGAGAGAGAGAGGAGAAAGAGAGAGATAGAGAACATCTTTACACCCACCAACCTAACAGTAGGTCGATCCAGAAACCTTGAAATTATTCTCAAATCTCTTTATGTAGGTTCATTTAAGAGCTGTTGCCACGGTGCAATACATTCCTGCTCCTCTGCTTAAAAACACCATGTCACTGTTGTCTTGTGAATCTGACTCAGTGAAAGCAGGTGTGACCCATTCACATATGCAAAGCAAACTCTAATAGGCCAAGGAATGGAGCCATGTATGAAGGACGTTAAAAAGTCATGGAGAGAGAGAGAGAGAGAGAGAGCTGGGATTTTGCATCCGCTAAAGACATTACCAAATCAGGATGAGCAATGTGTCCCATTGCTGCTTGCTCATCCTAAATCTGCATGACAACATCTCCCTGGTTGTCGTATGTACAGGTTTTTTATAACTCATCAGCATAAGCCCTTGTCTCTTCCACCAACATCAGTCGATGGAAAGCACTTTTGTGTGTTTTGTAGTCTGGCATAGCTGAACAGACATTTTTAAGAAGGTTTGCACTGGCGTGGAACGAGCTGTTAAGGACGGACGTGCTCCTGGTCGTGCTGAGAAAAGAGCGAGAGGGGCGAGAGAGAGGAACCCTTGCGTGATAGAGCGCCTGCTCTGTCTCTAACCTCCGTTGCGTGCCACGCCGCAGCGAAGCAGGCCCTCCATGAATCACGTCTGCGCTATCTACACAAATTAATTGGGCTGTAACAGCAGGTTATCCTCGGCCCTCCCCACGCGCCCTGTTAAAAAGTCGCCCCCGAGCACAACGGAGGTGCCCCCGGGGGCCAGTAGTGGAGCTGATGTTGTTATGGGTTGTTATGAGAAGCTTTCAAGGGGAGGATGTCTACTGTAAGCTCCACTTGTGGACTGTGGAGCTCTGCTTTACATGGCGTTCAGGAAGCGGCAACACTACATTTACAGATTTCCACTTTTAGGAGTGTTGCATGTAAAGATGTTTTTGTTGCTTTTCTTCAAGGAACAAAAGATGGTGGAAAAAAAATGACAGTAATTTTCCACCCTCGTACTTTCGATGTCCAGACATTGACCTTGATTGAAGTGGATCTGATGTTCATAATTGAAAAAAAAAAAAACATCACAAAGTTATTTCAGGGGGAGGGAATTGTTGTACATGAGTCTTGGCAGTGCCCTTCCTTGCCTTCTCACAGCTGAGCACAATTTGACCTGAGATCATGTGTGCGTGTGTGTGTGTGTGTGTGTGTGTGTGTGTGTGTGTGCACGCGTGAGAGAGAAAACGGGGAAGATAAAGAGTATAAGAGCAGCAACCCTCCTCATTAACACAGCAGGCACACAAAGGTTAATAACCCTCACCAACGCCTCGTGCAGACACACACAAACATGGCGTTGAGTGAGAGTGAATGTGTTGTAATGTTGGTGTAGTGCCATTTTCCTGCCTGATCTATTGTTTTAAAACACCTGTCTGATTTAAGAACTTAAACTCAAGGATATGTTGCATCTTATTAATCTCTTTGAATCAAAAATGATAGTTTTCTGTGAGCTGCTGCCACTCATGACACAGGAGATAATTAAGACGGCGCTTTCACATTTCTTTAAAAATGCAATAGTGACTTCAACTTTTTTTTAGCCTCTTTACAACTGCTATTTGTGCTCTAGGCTTCTCTGCGTGTGTGTTTGATATTCAATGTATCTGAGATGCTATGAGCATATAAAATGGCCTACTTAAAATGATCAAAACCAGTATTTAGTTGGTGCTGTTCGCTGCTGCTAAACGGTATTGTTGTGCAAAGTGTAATAGATGGAGAAAGTAAAGACAGTAGAGGAATTTAGTTCACCCCACAGTTTTTGACCTGGGGATATGTTTCACTGCCTTTTACTCAGAAGTTTTGAAACATCATCTCATTTCACAGCCTGCTGTTTGCGACACACGCGTAGGCGAACACACACACACAAACACACACACACACAGGCATGGACACATGCACAGTGATGCTTTTATTGCGTATCACTTACTATTTATCACATATTGTCTGGGCTGTGCACCAGGCGGCTGTTACACTGTTTACGTTCCCCGCCACCTACAATTACTTCCATCCGATTACTCATTACAGCGTGCTTATCAAAACACTGTCTGGCTCGGGGAGTTCTGCTTGACATCATGTTGATAGACCTGGTGAGTCACCCCATTGTGAAGATCTGCTGTAGGAAGAAACTCCTCACCCCCCTCTCTCCCTCTCTCTCTCTCTCTCTGTACGTGTGTGTATGTGTTTGTGTGTGTCTGCGTGTCTCTCTTTTTTTGGGTGCAGAACCCAGCACAATAAGCACAATAAGGGTAGGAAGAGCTCAGCGCCTGAGCACATAAAGAGGCTCTTTCAGACATGCAGCGGCCATTCAAGTGTGCCAAGTCGCACAGGTAGAGCGCTGACAAAACACTTTCACACAGAGGGATGCAAGGGGGGATTGAAACTAATCACTCTGGAGTGATTAGCACAACAATGCAAGTGTACTATATTACAACTTTGGCACCGTGCACAGGTCCTCTTTTTTTCTCTCGTCTGAGGATAATTTTTGGATTTAACATAACAGCTTATTTACAGTACTTTAAGATGGGATTTCACAAGCTCTTAATACAGACATTACACAAGTATAAACATGCTTGTGCACACCCAGATGGAAGCCTATCACACACACACACACACACACACACACACACACATACACACACACACACACACACACACACAGATCTGTGCCCTCGAAAACACTAATCTTAGTCCCCCCTCATTATGGTACCCTATTATCCACAGACACCAGACCACAGAAGAACGCATTGATACGGCATGCTTTTCAAAAATATTAGCAATTAAACACATTTAATGACCGTCAACGATTCTATGCATTTATGTGTCTAGGATTATTATGCAGTTTATGGAATTAACCGGTCAGGTTTTGTCAGGCTTTGTAGCATGTCTTTTAGTATCCTTTATAGGTGTATATTTACTGTGGTGGAACAATTCACCTTTCCGGGGCAATTACTTAGATTAGATCATCTGATTAAAAACACAATCTGAAATGTTGTGTTCAATACACATCCAGTGTGTGCATGGCAACTTTAAAATGCCCCCAGTAATTCAACAAATGCAATATATCTATTTTTCCATTATGTCTGAAGTTAGGAAAAAACGTGTGTCATGTATAAAAGTAGAGCGCACACTATAATATAGGTTAAGTTTACAGTGAAAACGTGGTTAATTTCATATATGGATAGAAAAGCATAGGACAAAAACTACTCAGCCACAAACGCTTATGTATGGGCTGTTTCAAACATATTACATTACTCAATTAAAAAAAAAAAAAAAAAAACCTAGTAAGATAATCTGAACCAGACCTATACTGCCCATATTTAGTTCAGTTTCAAACAGGGTAAAGAACAAGCATGCGCTCAATGCATTAATACTGAAAAGTAATCAACTTTTAGGAGATGATAGCCTATAGTTCACTCACGCATCTGTGGTACAAGTGAATTATTTAACACAAGCTGAATTAGAACCGAATGCAAAGAACAAACCGCTGCCGCGAGGTCCTCACACAGATTATTATATTATTGGCGTGATGTGTGTGGAATATTCTGAAAGCAGTAGAAACAATTCTCTTCACCGGCCACTAGATGGAGAAACATACGCTCTGCGTGCAGCTTAATTATGCAGAAAACATTAGTCCCTTCATTTTCTCATTAATTGTACATCACTGTAATACAATTATTATGTCATGCTATATAGCAGCCTATAACTCGAACTCAGATGAGAGGCATTGCGACTGAGGTAAAATGGACTGAAAGAGTCTTTTATTTACGGTTATATGTCACTTCAAGACATTTCACGTCGGTCAGTGTCTTTCTTAACATGGTGAACTCCTTTACAACCTTTAAATATACAGAAACAAATAACGTTATGATGTGGTTAAAATATCTATGCACAGTAAAAGAAGAATTGAATGAATTCGTTACTACATATGTTAATGCAACAAATAAGAAAGGCATCAATTTCATATAATCGTTCCTTACCATAAACAAGACAGAATCAATGTTCGTTTGTGTGTTGATGCAATGGAAAGTTGGTTGTCTATCGTGTATAATATTTAAGTTACATTCTGAAATAGGTGTGAAAAGAAAAGCCTTGTCTTAAAACAATATTCCCAATCAAGTCTACAATATAATTATGTTTGCAATTTAATGAATGCAAATTATATATCCTATTATTATTATTATTATTATTATTATTATTATTATTATCAATATATAATAATAATAATTAATAATAATAATAATAATAATAATAATAATAATAATAATATTATTATTATTATTATTAACATGATTGTTAAAGTAAAAATGCGTGTCCCACAGGTCTTCTGTAGCTGTGTTATTAGTCTGGATATTTTCAATCAAGTCAAACAATCATATAATAGAATTACTATGCTTACTATTTTCAAATCAATTTCATAGAAATTCATAAATGGACAACACACCCACGGACCACATAAAAAAACTCATTCGAAAAGTAGAAACATGTTTTGAGACAAGGATTAAAACTGAATTGCTGTTATGAGAATTAGGGTCCGTGGCTCATAGTAAAATATGCACCAACACTGTTTCAAACAGTGTTGTAGCTCAAGTGCTAATCATGTAATTTCCATTGTCTCTTAATTCCTATTTAGTGGTCAACATAAGAATATGAAATAGTATGGATTAATTGCTCTTCTTTACACTGAAATGTGAACTTAATATGAGCAATCGCCTAAGCCTAGAAGACATGGCAGACAGTAACGGCGCATAAATGCACAACACATGTATTATGGATGCGTAAAAGTGTTAGGCCATCCCTGGAACATGTTTATGGTATTTTGTCATAGCTTGTAAGTATGGAGTACAGTTAAATTACATTCAAATTAGAATTAAATACTGCCGTTACTTTTTCACGCCGCATACAATGCACGAGTTTTTTTATCGTGGCATTAAAAAAAGTCAGCAATTATAAAGTGAAACCAACCGTAAAAGTTTCCCGACTGAGGAGACAAAGTAAAAAGAAAAACAAACAGACAGAACATGTAGGTATTCATTTGCAAATTGGCGCAAGTTCAATCAATATCACACTTGTGAATTTCTTACCTTCAAAAACGTTTGTTGACTTAAATGAGCTGAAACAGGCATTTTCACAATGAGTGCAGATTTACCTAGCATGATTTATATTAATATTTGCTAACAACGCTCACTTAACATGCAAGAAATTTTAAGTCATTTTCCTAACGTGCTGTGCAAAAATTAGAGTCTAAAGTTGAATGAACTTCTACTGGCAATTTCACCTTCTGCGCGGACAATTCGATGCAATGTGCAAAATGATGATGCGGCAAAGATCTAGTGCTGCTTTCTTGGGATTTAAAGACTCAAACTAGTCTTATGCTGTCACTATTCGCACCCTCATCCTTTGACCAGCAAAGGGTTAAATTGTCAAGAGACAGATGAATGTCCTGACAGAGTAAGCTTGTCGTCGTTTTTACAGTGTCCAATGAGAAGAGGCCTCTCAGCCTCATTGTCCAATAGGAAATAGTTTGAGAAGTCTGGCACTCACAGGTGAGATGAGACAGGCGAACTGAATGTAAAGGGACAGGAAACTCGCTAAAGAGAGAACTACTTAGCAGCGAGCCCAGAGAAGACGCATCGCTCGGAGGGAAATCACGCTTGTTCTTTTCCAGCATAACATTAGGGACGACATGAAACACTGCCCAGCTTCACGATTCAGAAGTACCATTAAAAACGGAGTAAAATACGGCTGAATGATATAACGTTTTTTGAGAGATATTCTAACAAAAGAGACTTTTGCTTAAGATGGCCGTTCGCAGCAACTCGTTAATGCCATTCTCAATTCAAGCAATACTGAACAAGAAGGAGGATTGTCGTCACATAAAAGATTTGGACGTATGTTTTCCCAAGGCTGCTTGTTGGAAAATATTTGGGGAAATGGACGCTGCGCCAGAAGAGATGTCTTCTCCATGTAAAAGCGACGAGGGAGCGTGCATAATGGTCAACCGTAAAAGTTATGATTCTGACTCGGGTCTGAGTGAGGATAACGACAGCAAGGCGCTGTCCGCGTGCAAGACCGAGATGGATCGGGATGGACCATCCTCAGACGCGCTAGAAGAAAGCTTCCAGGACGAAACGGACCACGAATCCACTGCTGTGGACAATGCGAAGAGTCTTAGCGACTGTGAACTTTCTGCCAACATCTCGGGTAAGCTTGTGTTTTAGACGTCTAAACTGACCATAAACTGAACTGAAAAGTGAAAAGTTTACATTTTGAAATTTCCGAGTAAAAAAAAGGGAACTCCGCTTAAGCAATGCACAAAGACACCATTCATAGGCTATACAGCCAAAATCCACCACTTTAAGTTAGAAATATGTACAGTCACCATTTCCTTCGATTGTTTTTCTACTTCGCTATAGCCTACACTACACACCATTTGTTTTTGTTTATCCTCTAAAATGGTCTATAACGTGTATCTTGAAGACCCCTTAAAAAACATCACAAAACTACATCACTCACATCTTGTGTAATCAAGGCAAAACTACCCCTTCTGATGCCATATCTACATATATGTCTTGCAGATTCCAATAACTTGGATGAGGCAGGTTGTGAGAAAAGCCCAGATCTACCCAAACAGCGGAAAAAACGTTCCAGGGCCGCCTTCTCCCATGCGCAGGTTTTTGAGCTGGAAAGGCGGTTCAACCACCAGCGGTACTTATCCGGGCCCGAGAGAGCCGACCTGGCCGCCTCCTTGAAGCTCACAGAGACTCAGGTCAAAATTTGGTTTCAGAACCGCAGGTACAAAACAAAACGCCGTCAAATGGCTGCCGACCTGTTGGCTTCTGCACCAGCCGCGAAGAAAGTGGCAGTGAAAGTTTTAGTACGAGACGACCAAAGACAATACACCCCAGGAGAACTACTGCGGCCTCCGCTCCTCTCTCTGCAGCCTTCTTATTATTACCCATATGCCTACTGCCTGCCAGCATGGACTCTCTCGGCTTGTGCTGGAAACCAGTGAGACAAACAGCACCCAATATTTATTTGAAAGCATGAACTAATACAGTTTGATTGTGAAAACAGAAAATGACTCTCAAAGAAGAGGAGAATAAACCGCAACAGACGCCATGGACAGTTGTGATGGCTGTATTCATATCTTTCCGATGGTTGTGCAGAACGCGTTTGGCTGGTGATCTTAGGACACCCGTAGGCAGATAATTCAGAATGTATGGAATGTTATTGCTTAATCATTCGTTGGGGGGCTGAAGCCCCTGACTTCCTAGTCGGAAAGACAACAACTTTTTCAGTGAAGCTGGGAATAGAACTGTTTTGCTGTCTCCTGTGATAGGGTATAACGGTAAGATTTCCCGGCACTTTCCCTTCACACAGACAGTGTAATCGTCTGCCCAGTGGCATCATCAGTTCAAGTGTTTTGTTTTATTTGTGTATCTCTACGTGAGCCGTGGCATTACTAGGAATTTTGGAGCGTTTTATCAAAATGTATTTGTTTCCTGTTAGCTCTCGGTTGTTTTGTTTATTGAGAAAAGAAACCAAATATTAAAACATATTAATATCACTGTGTTTTCCTCGTGTTTTTACTCTCAGTCAAAAGTTTTTGCTTCTTAAAAAGGCCTTATGTATATTACATGTAGGCTATACATATATAAACTTGTAGGCTAAAGAAAATGTAATACATAGGCCCAACGCTTAAACGTTAACAGTCCTGTGTTTAATAGAAATGACAACAATAACAAATAGCATAACAAACATCAAATAATGGTACCCTATTATTATTATTATTATTATTATTATTATTATTACTACTATTATTATTACATTATACTTCAAAAAGACCAGAGTGGTATAGACCGTGTTAATTCTGGCCTAAAACACACCTTACTTTTGTCAACAGAGAGCCCAAGGAAGCGTTTGTAGCCTATACGCCTTTAAAATTTCAAACTTATTAGGAGCAAGAGTTCATTTTAAAGAGTGAAATGGTCTCTGCGCCCTCCTCCCTAGTTTATACTAATATTATACAGGTGTTAATTCTGCAAATTTCAAATACAAAAAAAAAAAAAGAAAAACATTCTGCAGGCTTTAGGGGAGGGGCCCAAAATATGGGGCCTAACCCAACTGATGTCTACCGCTTGACTGGGCTTTTCCCCGTGTAGTGATCCGTATTAAATCATGGTTCTTTCCTCTTTAAAGGCGGCGCAGTTGTTCAATTAAATACCACATTTCTCAGTCAGAGTAATTTGCCTTGCTGGTGATATCAGTAGTATCAGCAGCTAGCACATGTATTTTACTATGCCTAAGTCTCATTTTCACACTTTTGGAGAGTCACTTTCTGTAGACTACAGGGTTAGAAACACACGCGTTATTGTGTTTGTTATACAAATTACCTCGTATTTCCCATACCCTAATGATCATCTGTGCGCTCAGCGTTTAACAGTGCCTACATTTGGCCTCAAGAAGATTGTTAACATGGCTGGATGGCTATTTGCGCTCTTAAGAACACTAACACACCTGACAAAGTGATTTATGCCCTTCGTTTCAGGAACATTGTCGACTGACAGGAACTTTCGAATGTATGTCAACATGGTGAGGCCTACCGCTCTGTGCTCGGCTTGCAACCGGCTGCTGGAGTGCCTACCTTGGCGGTAAACGAAACAAATCAAACTAGTCAATCAGATATTTTTTTGTTTTGGAAAAAAATCGGGAGATTTTAAACACATACCTGCATTGAGATTCATTTTAGACTTCTGCATCTAAAACAAGCTCGATGAAATTTACTAAAAAAGGCACACAGGCGGTGGTGTTTCCAGGTTAAGTGGCTAAAATGGTGTGTTATTGGAGGTATAGGCGCAATGTGATTTCGTGTAACTAATTGTCGAGTAGGCCTAATGCACCATCACGACTTCTAACGAATTTGCAATGCATTAAGAAACATTTAAAGGCGACAAAACATTAGATCCCTATAACTGAAGTTATTACTATAACAAACAAGAGGTGTGCATGTTACACAATGCAAATGGTATCCGATTATTGTTTGATGAAACAAAACTCTATCAAGGTTTTACTTATAACTGCAATAGCATGTGCGATGAGAAACATTATCCCGGCAATATCAAAAAGCTTTTAATATCCATGTAACTGTCCGCATGACACGGGTAGGCTGTCACTGTTGTCATTCCAAATTCTGACTGAAATGCAAACATTTAACCTTGGAATGTTTTGAACTTCCCGCGTGGATTATGCTGCGTTTTTATTGATCTGCAATGGGCACAAATCTTTTGAACTTTTAAATTGTTTGGCCAAAGCAGCCTGCAACTTTGAACGTGAATATGGTCCGTGTGTGTATTTACTTGAAGCAATAAAAAGAAATTAGCTGTGCCAAAACCTGGGACATAAAATGACATTTATGAGCTCAACCGTTACCATCAGTGTAGCACCATAATATGCTATAGGTTTACTGTAAAATCCCAAGGTTTTAGCAACGGTTATAGATAGTGTAGAATTCTTATGCTTTTAAATACATACTGGTACATGCTTGCAATGCAATAAATGCATTATGTTTCAACAATTTCAATGAAGAACAGTCTTATCATAACAAATTAAGGCAAGGAAAGGCGGAGGGCTATTATGCCTGAGCTTGACGCTCACTGTAAAACACCGTGAAGTAGACTAAACCTATTCTGTTGGCATGAAGTGATGCGACCGTATATGCCATGTGCTGGATTAAATAAGTCGTGGCGGTTTTGGGTGGGCTGATGTGGCCGACGAGCTTGTGTCCTCAAGCGCAAACTAACAAAAGGCCAAGCAGAGTGAAACACCTTAAAAACACCTCAAGGCGAGCATTTAACTGATGCGTGCATTAACTCTCATGTAATCGCCCACAGGGAATCCTCAACATAAATAATACTAAACAAAATTAAATAGAGTTATTTAAGCAGACCTAGAGAGAGAGAGAGAGAGAGAGAGAGAGAGAGAGAGAGAGAGTAACCTTGTAACTATTAATTAGGGATCTGCGTTATGGTTAAAAATTAAACACCATTTTTTGTCTACTTTGAATGGTATGACACAATTATTTCAGCACGAATATGACCACGTGTCACATGAGCAATTGGTAGCACAAAAGTGTGTGGGCATGCACGAGCGTGCGCGCGCTCACACGCGCAGCACCAGCACAGCAACACACTAAAACTGCACACGCAGTGCAACGCTGATGACCTGTTTTTGTCAACTTCACAATTTTTGTTTTGGTTGGCTCATAACAATTTCCCTATGTGAATGTGCATTTTGCTCTTTACCAAATTCCTGTATATTTTTGGTAATATTTGGAACGTCAAGGCTCATTTATTTATACACGTTAATAGAGAGAGCCTGACGTGCGTAATGGTACTTAATCAGTGAAATTATTTTCGCTCGCAAGGAGACATGATCCAGTTGTTGTTCTAGATCACGTTTCAGATTTAATGATAGAAAATTGGCATTTCAGACGCCTACGGTTTTGACACTCAAATCCCCAGGTCACATGTTTCCACCTGCGATGGATAGCCTCAAATTTATAGCCTAGGTAACATAATTAAATTACTTTTTAAAATGGCGGCGTATGGTGGCGCAATTCAAAGTCCAGGCGTAGGCCTATTGTTCCGTGTGGAATTAGGTAGGCTACCCATCCATCCAGATAATACTGAATTATAATTTGCCAGGGCAATCTTCACTTCTGCCCCTTACACAATAAACTTCGCCTCTGGCTTTCACACAACTACCAACGACTGCTTTGATAATGCGTCTCGTAAGGGAAGTGGCTCTGAAATCGTGGTGAGAAAAGAGAAATTCCGTGTGTTTTGTAATGCAAAACATATGTCTCAATAACCACAGGCCGCACAGCTGTGGAGACGCGCGGGAAATGCCTAACAGGTGTTCTTGTTCTATCTCTCGTTTAGCACATGTTGAGCGTAATCCTTTATATAAATTATTGCCATCCATCCCCGTTTATTACTATTAGCCTATAATAATTAGACGTAGGCTACTTCCATCCCAGCGTGATCGCAGCACCGGAAGTAGGCTCTTGTATTAAAGCAATATGCGAATATATTACGATTAGTATAACGAAACAGAACTAAACTATCAATAGCCTGTTAACATGTATGTGATTTAAACTCCGCCATAGGTTCCTCCGCGCTGAATAAGGGCAGCGCTCAGGGTGAACTTGGAAGTGGTCTAATATTCACAGCTAATAATTCAAACCGTGCCTGGGCTGCTTTATTCACTGAGATTGGGGAGTGGGTGGTTGCGATGTGGAACAGAAATACGATAGTGATTTCTTTCTTTCTTTTTTAGCTTTGTTTTATTTCACAATTTTTTCCCATTCTTTTACGCAAAGACAACGCCAAGAATGGTCTAATTTGGAGAAAAAGAAAGAAAGAAGAAAGAAGAGACTAATGTACAACATCAAACCATCACGAAGTGATAGCTTATCTCTCGTGAGTTTATGCAGCAGTTAGCCTAACAATATCAACTGATCTTAGTTAATTGTAGATATTGGCAGAGATGGGCGTCTAGGCTTTAAAAAGTAGCCTAAATCCTGCCACACATTTGTTTCATTCACTGAACCAGCTGATCAGCCCAACTCAGGATCCGAGTAAATTGGTTAAATCAGTTGCGCTCAGTTGCGGAGGCACTGAATGGATTTTTTACTTGATCATCTTGTCATACTGTCGCAGCGTCGTTAGTCATGTTTTATCTGCCTGTGGCATACGTGTCATGCAGCAGACACCACTTCAAGTAGACGCGTTTCTGTAGGCCTATTTAACAAGTGCACAGACTAAAACAATATTTTAAAATACACGCTGGAGAGAAAAGGGAAACAATGAAATGTTATTGGTAGCCCTGGTCAATCCTGACTGCGTTTTGTATGCATTTGTAGCTGCCAGAAAGGGGCATACAAAACTTGATCATAAAAGCCTAACAGCATTATTTATTTTGCTGTAAAAAAAGAATTATATGTGCCTCCTCCCCTCATTAATTCTGAAGCCTTAAATCATTTATCTAAATGAAGCCTATCATATTCATTAAAAATATTCTTCCTTCTATAGGACGGATATTTAGGCTACAATAGCAGAATTCTCGCAACATCACCCGATTTCAATTGAATTATCAATAATAAATAGCCTACACGTAAACAATTCTAGATTATTTTAGTCAAACTTTACAACTTTTTACCACTCCCGTTAGGTGGGGCTTATCTATTTCTTTTATGTTATCCAATCCCAAATGTGTGGATTTGCACAACATGAGAGATATTTCTGGTCTGGCTTTAGCTGTGTACGCCTAACAGCATTAGAAATCGTTTTGGTTTAGGTTAAAGGCATGCCACAGGTCATTTTTTGACCATGCTTTACAATAGATGTGCCATGATGTAAGGAGAAGTAATTTCCTACAGGCCTATATGAAGAAAAAAACACATTACATTCCAAATGTACGAAAAAAAAGCGTGCTTTTAACAACTACCTCTAACACAAATAAATGTTTCATGTCTTGATATGGCAGCACACATAATCTGTGCATTTGGTATTTTATGAAAAACAACAGCACATTGCACTATTGTTCAGTCAATGTATTTGACATACCTGCTGGCAATCTAAACCATTTATATTTTTCCATATATCATGACAATAAATAATGCATATCTCACATTACATTAATTTCAATTTGTGGATAGATCCTGCTAATGATGTTAAAACAGTATGGATGACTTTTCATGTTCTTGCCACATTACTTTAACAGGAGTGTCAAAGAATATTTATAGCATAGTTTGACCATATGATGGGAGTGTACAGGAGTGTCTGTACAGGAACAAAAAAAATTACCTGACAAAGAAAACATATGGCTGTCCTTGTGTCAGCTTCAGGTAGTCTGTTTGAAATCACAAATGTCCCATTTTTTTTATTAAAATACATCTGTCACATGAAATCAATAAAACTTTGTATATCCTGTCAATATTTACTTGTCATCATGATTTAGGATTAGAAGAAATATTTAAGATGACTGAGATCTAATGCATATTATTTTGCACTAATATACATGTATCTATACTGTGCACGCATGTGTATATGCAAAGTTGGAGGTTTCCTATTAAAATGTAACTGGTTAACCAAGTATTTCTTCTTTTTTTGTTAAAATTGCTGTTTGTGAACCATCAGACATGGCTCACACAGCGGTCTTCTTTTCAGTTCTAAAGCTGTCTGTGTCAGTGCCTCTGCTTAGGACGGTAAAGGACCAATTTCACCCTGACAGTCACCTCCACTTTGCTTTGACAAGTCCAGGTGCAGATTCCTGTCCTCTGGAAGCCAGATGGTTACTCCATTCTATTCTGTTAATCAGGCAGGAAAAAACAAATGTTCTTGGTCTGAGCTGGTTCCATAAGGCAGCTCAGCTGTCTTAAGTATACACAACATGTTCATGAATGAGTATGCAACATTAGTCAAGAAATGTGTATAAAGTGGGTGCGAATGAATTAAGGACTGTTGTCAGAAAATGAAATAGCCACTTACGAGGATGCATTTCTAAATGTATGATAATTAGCCTTTAAAAAAAAACAGTTTTACAGTTTACATACCTGGGTTTAACTTCAAAAGAAAACCTTCAAAAAGTATTGATGAGAACTCACAAAAGGCATGGGAGCCATTTGGCCTAATCGTCATGACATCATTATTAGGGCAGGTCTGTGACATTTTGGTTTTCTTCCACATCACAATTCACTGACTGCTGCATCAAAGTTGCAGATGTAATTTACTATATCCAGATTACAACCTTGTGAAAATACAGGTGCAAATACTCATCAACAATTCTGTAGGCCTAGGCTTAGCCTACTTACCATAAATCAAAGTATTTTACTGACTAGGCGAATTAGTACAGCGTGGACATAAGAATCAGCGCATAGGCTACTATTCGACATAGGACTTGTTCACGTTTGAGAACTTGGCCAAAATCCTATTACTGGGCAAATTAGACGAACACCATGAAGTGAACAACACAGGATTCCACCAAAAAGTAATCCAAGAAATCCACGCGCACGCTGCTCAAAACGCCCCCTAACCTTTAACCTGACTGTGTCCTAGCGACGGGGGACGCGTCACTGGGACTGGTCCATCTGGTTGTCAATGTATCATACATTCAGCTGATTTCGCTTCACAAATATATCAGACTTAGATCACATGTCGTGAAACCTAGTTCCTTGTTACGATGGCCAACAATTAAAAAACGTCAGTCTTTCCATCAAAAGAGACAAGACAATGTTTCGTTTAGGTTTCTTGGTAGTAGTGGTACAAGCCTAGCTCAGCAAAGAAGTGCATATGGCGTCCGGTTGCTTAGCGCTGGTTCAATCAGATTAGCTGTATTGCTGCACAGACAATTCATAGACACAGTTCTTGCCGTTTGTACTTTTGAGCTATACAGTTTTAACTGCATATTTCTGTCAACATGTCGGACTCCGAAGAAGAGAGTCAAGACCGACAGCTGAAAATTGTCGTAATCGGGGACGGAGCGTCTGGAAAGGTAGGAGGATTTTCAGATTTGAGGATGATGGTTTAGCTATCTGGGTACCTAGCTTGCATAGCTGACTTGCTAACGCCAGCTTGCTAACTCTACAAAGAACACGAAGGGCTAACTTTGTAGTCTGTCGCAGGCTAATTTGTGACTTCTGTTTGTTTATGAAATACCGTATAAGGTAGATTGATAGAAAAAGACAAGCTCTTAGCAAAGGCTGCCGTTTACTGGCTCACCGCTCAGAACAAAACCATGACAACTTGTAGCTCTTGATGACTGCAGCTTGTTGTCTTCCTATCGAAGAGTAAGTTCATGCATTTACATAACCTGTCTGCTTACTTTTGACTCCCAACGATAACAAAACAATAACACTAAGATTTGACAGCTATGAGGTAAGCGGGTCTGACGTCTGTGATTTCAGGGGGGCTCTGTTCATAAGTTGCTGACATTTGTGCCAGCTAGCTTCCTCGGGGCGTTGATAAAATGTTCGGTAGAAAGCAGATCAGCCTGCCTTTATGTGTAGGTTGGATGTTTACATTAATGTAACGCAGAGTATGGCTGATGTGTTTTTTTGTTCATTGGGCATAGGTTGTGCTAGGTTTGTTAAATTGTGGGTTAAATTTATTGTATTAACATAACCTGCTACAACCAAGGAAGCCTACTCAAGCATTTGTCTCCATACTACTGCAAATCATTTGGCTGATTGACGACGGTCCACTGACAGGGCAGCAACTTTGGGTATCACTTCTATAGATCCAGCAACTGAACCTATCTGATGTGATGTGATGTTATGCAGTAAGCACGCTTGTCATTTTGTAGACAAATAAATGCAAATTTGAATTAGAATGCCCCATCCTCTGTTAAACATTATGAAGTACATTTCAGCAGCTTGGGATCTGGACACACATTACATTACACTTAGCAGATGCTTTTATCCAAAGCAACTTACAAAAGGAGGGCATAAGCTAACAGAGATGTAGAGGAACACAGTGTAAACAAAATACACTCATACACACAAGGAGACACACGTGCCTCTCAGGGTCAGACAAAGGGCATGTGGTCAACTCCGTGGGTCACACACACACACACACACACACACACACACACACACACACACACACACACACACACACACACACACACACACACACACTGACTTCCCCCCCTCCCAACATATGCACGCAACCACATGCTACACACAACATCTCAATGCATATGGAAACATTTACAGCCATATGAATGCATCATTATTTTAACTACAGTTTCATCTGAAAAATTATGAGAAACAAACATAAAATGTTTTTGCCCAAATTCTGAAATATCTATGCAGTTGTGAAATGTATCCAAAAGTCTTGCATTTTCTCACTAAAGGTGAGCTACCTGCTATAAGCACCTGTAGGAAACTGTGGTAGTTTCTGTGCTTGAAGTCAATGTGGGGTGGAATGATTAGCGAGAAAACGGGCCTGTAAGGGGAAGCGATTTATAGAAGACATGCTTGTATATTTTTTTGGGTGAGTCTGAATGTGGACATTGCGTTAGTGGTGAATATTCTGTGCCAACTTTTAAACCTTTTGTTGATTACCTCCACCTGGGCATTTTAGTGATAGATGAAAGGAATTAAGTTAATGTATTTTGAATGGGTATTTAGGCCCATATAAGCCTTTGCTATTTCTGAGCAAACACTGTGTGTTTAATTCTAGTTTGAATCCTTCCTTGAGTAATTGCCTTCTAAACCTATTAATTGTACTTGGACTCTAATCCTGGCTGCATGGGTGGATTTCCTTTTGGCCTTTGTAGTTGTTGTAGGATAATATTTATCTGGGATGGAGCCCACCTAAGACTAAAGGTAATCTTAAGGGCAGCCATTTTGGACATGTATCATTTAAGTGATAAAAGTTGTCTGATTGATGGTTTATTAGAACTTTTTCTTAGGCTGCTGTTGTTATAATTATCAAAGTGCCTTCTGCTAGGTGTACGAAATGTTTTTTTTACTATGTTAAACGCGATTTTACAGCTAATCAAACATAAAGTTTTTAAGCTTTTGTGCTAGTGCATCCTGCCAATTTGACTTGGGGAGCACGTGTATCACATGGAAACATTACTGCAGTGTAAGTTGTTAGAATTCCTAAAAATGTACCCCTTCATAACATAGTCAACATCATGTATTTTAGAATTGCTGTGCCTTATTCTTGCATAACAGGTACTATAATTTTATATATATTTTTTGTTTTGTTTAGCAAATTGTTATATGTGTGTATTTATTTGCCCGTTTTGATGAAAATAGGGTTTAGCTCGAATCTGGCAATGTTTGATAAAGATTGGTTATACCAGTTAAAATAGACCTGCTGCCAGACACAAAACTTGGTGGCTTTTGGCATTTTGAAAATAAAATGATTCATGTATTTGTTTGTTTGCTCATTTTATTTATCTTCCTTGTCCTGCATTATGCCCAGTCCATGGAGCAGTAGGGCCTGACAGTGAGGCTGTGGTCTGGCTCCAGAGGCATGTCCCTGGGTATGAAACAGTAGGAGCCCATCTTAAGCCACCTCTAATGGGCTTCACCCCGATCCACGAGCACACACACACTCTTTTAACGAAGCATGCTCCAATAAGGCTCCGAATGAAATGAAACATGCCTGAGTATGCACCCATTAAAAAACCCCACACTATGATCTCTGCGTGCCTTAAGATGATACGTTCTCCAGTGGCCTACCTAGTAAATTCCATGGTAACGGCAACCTAGTACGTCAGCACTAATGGCAGTGTATCACTGGACCGTGGGCGAGTGTGTGTGCGTGTTTGTGTTTGTGTGTGTGTGTATGTGTTATCCCATGGGCGAGGTATGTTGGCTGTTGTGGCATCGCACAGGCTGCCTTTCTCATCAGGACCTTTCTGGAGTGACCTCAGAGATCCTCATGTAATTATGACCTATTACAAGTCTTATGACATTGTTTATACGCTCAGAGGAGCGTTTTGCAAGAGCTTCGTCAGTCTAAGGTCGCATTAAACAGCTTGAGGTTTATGTCAATATTTTCATGCTCTTTGAGAGAGGGAGGAGGACCATCACTACAGACTGCTAGTGCCTGTAGGCCCAAATGCTCCCATTCACTCTTCTCTCTAACCACAGCTTTAAGTGGCTATGCTGCACAGCACTTTAATTATTAAGCATTTACGTGTTTTACTCAGGTAGGTAGCGTTGGTAATCTTAATGTGAAATCTAATTCTGCGTAATGTTATTTGGCTTAATAAACTTTTAAAATGTGTGAGGTCCAAGTACAGTTGGTGATGTTGCTCCTGAAAGACATTCGAAGAGGCTTTGCTGCTTGAGTCTGATTTTGGGCCACTAGTAGAGCTTGTTTTTAAATCACACGCAAAAGCAGGAAGAACCATTTGGGGGTATTCCTCAGCGTCCATCAAAAAGCATCTAAGTCCTATCTCTTGTGGGCCGTGTTTAGCTAAGCAGGAAAGGTTGTCATGACAATGCAGATCCTTTTCCCTTTTGAATGCTTCTCGAAAGCCCCCGAATGATCGAGTGTGAACACACTGCATTTGTCTAAAGTGTTTTTCTGAGTCGCTCAGTGCACAGAGAAGGTTAGACTGCATCGAAGTGAATGAGTGACGACTGAGGAAAGCAAGAATCGTGTGCATTCAGCATGTGAAATACCATTTTTCCTCCCTCTGTATTTTTTTTGTTGCGTTATTCAAAAAACACAGACACACACAGAGACGTGCTCAGTTTCTCCCTCTGACACAGTACATTAACACCCCTCACCCCCACACCCACCCCCACCACCATTTTTCTCCAGTGCTACCAGGTGTCAGTTCAGTAGTCTGAATACTTTACCTGCTTGTCTGTGTTGGACTGTGGTGGTGGGGGCGACTACCCCCCATTCTGAATCGACCCTGTGACTGCCGTTTCCCCCCTTATTAATGTGAATTTGCTCAGCAAATTGCAATGGGATCGGTTTTTCTTGGCCAGCGTGGCGGGCCCTAATCCTGCCTGTGGTTGTCCCCGCGCTGAGCGGAGGCAACAGGCTATGAAAGGCCGTCCACTATGCGAAGTGGAAGCCTTCAAAACTACATCCCCCCTTCAGGTGGGGCGGCCGGAGTGGAGGCTGTGCAGCTCTCGTCTCTTACACACACACGGATTTGTTGTGTCAAGCTGCAGAATGATATGGCACTTGGCAGCTGTCATTTCTTTCTGTGGATGTGTCACATAGATTGTTGTAAAATTTAAAAAGGAATGACATGACGTGGAGAATATAAAGAAAAATAAAGAAAGATACTCGTTTGCTACGAAGATGAATTTCAGATAGTAAGCCGTACTGATGCATAAAATCCATGACAGCGAAAGTAGTGAAATGGTTTTAGTCTGCACAGACGCCTACTCCAGTAAAAGTAATAATAGTAGCCTGTGGATCGTGACACTGTGCAATTGAAATAAATTAACAATAGCCCAATGTTTCTAGCTTGATGAGGATTATTACGATACTAAATAATATAAACGCATCGTGACCAACTGTAGTATGTGACTTTTGGCAGGCCTTGTGTTGGTGCTGGGAGGAGTGTGTGTGTGTGTGTGTGTGTGTTTTTCCTGTTCATTGCTTGCAATTGGGCATTGGACACGAAAACAGCTGGCTTGTTTTTGTGTCCCCTGCAGTCCTCACTTTGCCTCATTCTTTTCAGCAGTGACCTCAGATCGCTTCCCCCCTCTCTCTCTCTCTCTCTCTCTCCTCTTCACCCTCTCTTCCTCTCTCTCTCTCTGTCTGTCTCTCTTTCTCTCTGGAGAGAGAGGGAGAGGGGAGAGAGAGAGAGAGTGAAAGCAAGCCCTGGATTATACCGGCGTTTACATGCCCTGCTTGCTTTCAGTTGTATAAAAAAAAGCAAAAGGAGAGATGACTTCGTAAAGGCAAGAGAGGGAAGCCAAGCTACTGGAACGCCAAGACAAATGCCTTGCTCGGCCAAGGGGAGCATGTGGAATAGATTTCTGCTGTCCGGGCGAGTTACCCGGGTGTTGTTAAAAATTGTTTGGGCTACCAAGATGGCCGCACCTCTCCCTGTTGCGTCAGTGACCTCTGGTGATTTTTTTGTTCCCTCTTGTAGCCCCTGTCCATCTTGTCTTTCATTTTTCATTGGCGCTGATTTGTGCCCATGTGTGCCATTGTGTATTTCCAGTAAATGTTCACCAGGCATTTGTTCATACGAACAGCATTCTTTATTGATTTTAGTTAGGAAGTGTTATTTCCTTGCGCTCGTGATGTATTTCTGAAAAGTGAACAATCATTCAAATAAGTATCAGTTTTAATTTGCTGCTACATTCCTGTCTTTGTGGGTGTGTGGTGTCCTTGTGGCAGTTGTTTCGAATTAAATCTTGTGGTAGTTAATGAAAATATTGTCTGTGCTCTCCCCCGGTTGCATTGATAGAAACATTTAAGTGAACATTACCTGCCACAAGATAATAGCAAGGGTTTTTTTTTTTTTTTTTTTTTTGGAGTTTCAGTCTTTTTTTTTTTTTTCTGGTTGTGCGGGCAGACCTCTGTGTGTCAGTTTTTGTCAGTGTTTATGCTAGCACACCATTCTAAAGTTAGCCATTAGACATGCAACACTTCATTTTTCTTTCTCCCTCATCCATCAAAGTGAATTAAACTTGGCACATCAACCCAGTACGGCCAATTCCCACGGACTTTGGAATATGAAATGTCCTCTTTTTCTGTCTTTTTTTCTCCCTCAAACTCTCTTCAATGTAGGAAAAACACACAGACGGCATCGCACACTTTTTCTATAATGTGTGGCAATTACTGAGGTGGGAGCATTTCTGTCCACCTGCTTTTCTAATTGCCGAGGATATTTGGCCCCCGCTGCCAATGCCTCTTTCCCGAAAATGTCACAAATGCGCGACTTGCCCTCCCACTCGGTAATCTCCACTGTCTCGTCAAACTCCCCGAACAATTTAAACAAGCTTTTGGGAGACACCTTCCCTTCTCTTTTCGCTTGTTCACACACTAACTCACTCACACTCACTCACTCACACTCACTCACTCACACTCACTCACTCACTCACTAATTCACTCCCTCACTCACTCAGTCACTCACTCACTCACACACGGACTCGCGACAGGCGAGGCTTCAGACACTGTGTACCTCAGCCGTATCCCGCCTGGCCATAAGAGAGAATGGCCACACTTTGTATTGCCGTAGCTGTATCAGTAAGCAGAGTGCAGAGGTTTATCTCAAGGCTTTAGTATGTGGTGATACTCTACTAATCTGTAGGTGTACTGCCAAACATGCAGTTGATCTGGAAGACTGTGATTTGTAGTGTTGAATGTAACCAGTCAGGCTGTGTGTTAATGTCCCTCTCTCTCTCACACACTCTTACACTCTGTCTCTCTTTCCCTTTCTGTCACATCTCTCTTTTTCTCCTTCTCTCTTTCGCTCACTCTCTCTCTCGCTCACCTCTCTCCTCAGACATCTCTGGCCACCAGGTTTGCACAGGAGGCCTTTGGGAAACAGTACAAGCAAACAATAGGGCTGGATTTCTTTCTGAAGAGAATAACCCTGCCAGGTGAGAATACCCTTATGCTCCTCCATGCTTTTCAGCACGTACATTTATGGGTTCTGTTTATGGTCTCTCTTTCTCTCTTTCTCTCTTTCTCACTCACTCACTCACTCACTCACTCACTCACTCACTCACTCACTCACTCACTCTGGATATCCCATGTTCATGCACAGTCAGATATGGTGCTGTGCTGCCTGATATTGTGCATGTACACACACACACACACACACACACTCATACATATTTTTAATCATGTTTTTGTATGGTGAGTGGGATCATCAGAAATAAAATGACACACCTCTGTTTTTATAGTTTTAATTTTATTTAAAATGTTAACAGTATTGTACATTGTATTTTCAAAACAATGAAAAGCGAATGCAGTGTTGTTTAATGACTTAACAAAATCAATCAGGTATTTGACTCCGGTATTTTCCCAGTCCCAGTTTGTATGAATGGGGCATGTACTTCCATCTTCTAAACATGTTTTGTTGGCGCTCGCTAAAAGCTTTCTCTCATCTCTCTGTCTCCTTCCCACTCTCCTTTTCTGGCTTTTTAAAACTCTCTCCAGCCACCTCTCTGGTATTTACTGTAGCATCCAGAAGAAGGATGTGTCTGTGTCTGTGTTTGTGTGTGTGTGCACGCCATTCTTTAGTGGCTCCTTATTGTTATTGAGTTGCTACTTCAGCCTGCCTTGGTTTCCAGTGACCACTCTTCGCTCCCAATCAAACACATTTGTTTTTCTATGTTTTTTTTTCCCTCAAAGCAGAGGGTGGCTTATGTCCAGTCGACTAAAACCTCATAGTTGTAAATACACTCAGCATTTACTTTCATATTGTGGGCTCCCCTAATACTGTTACCGGACCCCATTTCTGTCCCACCCTTTTCATTTTTTTCGTACCCCATAAAATGTGTGGTTGTTTTTTTGTTTGTTTTGAAAGTTTTTTTGAAATAAGGGTGCTCCTTAGATGTGTGAAATGAATGCTTCTTTTACCCCCTATTTCCACCGTAAGAAGCTTTCTGTCTACCTGACCCTGACATTTTCTTGAGGAATTAAGATAAAATGCTTTTAACCTAGCCAAGGTGAGACCACATTCAGTGTTAATTTCCATCTGCATGACTATATTTAAAAATATAAGTGTTTTGAACACAAATATAGTATTTCATGAAAGACATTCGTGTAGTAAACATTTAAAATGACACAAAACAGGAAATTGCAGTTACGGTAATTTGTCCGTTCAGTGAAAGACTTGGGCAGAGTCTGAGTTAGGATGTTATGCTATACATTTACCAAGCAATACACATAATAATGTTCAGTGCAGACAAACAAAGAAAACATTCAAATATATCCATATGAAAATACAACATACACTCTTTAATAATGTTTTTTTTGCAGTGTTCGTTAATTCATTGAAATACAATGTTTGACACATGAATTTTACACATGGATCTTTATAGCAGAGCTATATATTTCTGTCTATTGCATTGGCGCAAGACACATATATTAGATATATTCAGGTCTCAAATTTACCCCCAGCACATCATTCTGTATGACTTCACCATTTTGCCTTGATAATAACCTGTCCCCGATGTGTTCCGCAGTGGCACGGGGTGAAGTCAGTCATGGAAACGTCCTGACCTAATCCCATCTAAAATATCATTTACTAATTACCAGTAATTGCTCTCACGACTTTTCCAGAAATTTCTGCAAACCTGTTTTATTTGGGCATTCTCGGCTTGACCGGCTTGGAGCACAGTAGTAATATTCGTTCACGAAAACCCCGGCTATTTTTTGACAATTAAAAAACAAACACACACGGGAAGGCAGAGACAGGGGAAATAAACTTTAGCCGCAAAAAAACTGACAAGGAAAAAAAAAATAGCATGTAAGTTTGACGTGAAGCGTTTCCCTTTTTATAGATTGAGGTATAGAATAAATAAAACATGGTACATAGGCCTATCTACTTATACAAATACTTTCATGCACTACAAGTTATGAAGACGTGTGTGTGTGTGTGTGTTTGTGTGTGTGCGCCTTCACACACGTTAAAGATTCATGTAGGGCTTCTCAGCAGCGTTGTGAATGTAGCTTTACATGGAAGGCTGTGTATAGTCTAGATGTAGTCAGTGTGAACCTTTTGGATTTCCTTCCGTGCTGAAGTGCAGGTCTCGGGCTCTGACTGGCAGTCCGTGTCCAGTAGTGCTTAGAAACCCAAAGCTTCCCCACCGCCGCACAGAGAGGGTGCCTCTGTCCCCCTCTCAGGTGGGCTGGGCGCCCCCAGTCTGCCGGTTAAATGTCTATTTTAAAAATATATATATATTGTCAGTTTTTTAGGAAGGGGAAAGTAGCATTTAAAAATGGTAATAACAACTTTACCTCTTTCCCCAACTCTTTTACTCACTCCTCTTTAAGTAGAGGCTTTTTTCCCCTCCCCTCTGCCTCGTGCTGCTGATTTTGTGTTAATTTGGCTTTTTTTTTTTAACACCACATACATTTTTCCTCTCACTGTCTCTGCCCTGGCATGGCACAGCACAACACAAACAGCCGTCCTCATTTTTTTTTTTGTGAAATAAAATGGAGTGTGGAGGACTGGTAGGGGTGTGTGTGTGTACGCTGTGGGAACGGTCTGAATTGTAGAGTTGGAGTTAGCGGCATACCTGCAGCGTTCTTCCCAGTCAAGCCCCCCCCCCTCTCTGCCCCCACCTTCGCTTGAAGATCTTTGGATGCCGTCCTCAGGATGCCGAGGTCCTGCCAGCGTAAGATCAGTCGGGACTGAAAAATGAATTTTTGATTTATTATTTTCAATCTCCGCTCGATGGAGACACACACACACACACACACACTTCTGCAGATAAAAGCCTTGTGTCTTCCTGCCACGCTGCCGAGTCTGATCCCCTCCATGCTCCTGAGTGCCAGTGAGCTGAGCTGCAGTCTGAGCTGGGGCAAGCGACCAGCTTCACCCGTCCTCCCCCATTTAACACCTCACCAGAGGCAGCATCGAGGCAGCACTTCCATCTATGTCTGTCCTTGTCTGTCTGTCTGTGTTGGTCTTAATAGCATCTCTCCTGTCTCTGCCTCCCTCCGTACAGGCAACCTGAACGTCACCCTGCAGGTGTGGGATATCGGAGGGCAGACGATCGGCGGACAAATGCTGGATAAGTACATCTACGGCGCCCAGGTATCAGCAGTCAACACACACATGCACACACAGGCGCACACACTCTCTCTCAAACAAACACACTTGATGTGTGGTCCTTTCTGTTGTTTATTTGCCATTATTTTTCCCCAAAGCTCTGTGCATTCTGTGACTGCTTTACAATCCAGCAGTGTTTCCCCAGCAGACGTTGGGGTTAACAAGCTTCTGTAATAATATTAGTGTGGGGGCCTGATGCCAAGTTTATAGGCTAGCCGTTAATGCAGCTTATGTCAGAGAGGTGCTGAAACACTCAGTGTGTCAAGAAACGTTTCTCCTCCTCTCCCAATCTCTCTCTCTCTCTCCCACTTTCTCTCTCTCTCTCTCTCGCTCTCTCTCTCTCTATCTCTCTTTTTCTCTCTCTCTCTTTCTCGCACTCTCAATCTCTCTCTCTCTCTCTCTCTCTCTCTCTCTCTCTCTCTCTCTCTCTCTCTCTCTCTCTCTCTCTCTCTCTCTCTCTCTCTCTCTCTCTCTGTCTGTGTGTGTCTGTCTCCCACTTTCTCTCTGTCTCCCAATTTCTCTCTCTCTCTCTCTTCTCTGGTCTTTCTCAGTAAATCACTCATTCCGTTTGTCAGTCTCTCTCTCTCTCCCACACTTTCCCCTTCTGTCCCAGTACATCTCTTCGTCCATCTTCCTGACTCAATATACCTCGCCCCGTCCTCTCTCGATCTGCTCTTCTCTTTTTATTTGTCTCAATTTATCACTCTTTCCCCTGGCTCTTTCCTTCCCTGTCATCTTCCTGTTTTCATTTGCGCAACTAGCAGGGTAGTCTTGTCAGTCGGAGAACAGCCTGCCCTCTCTTCTCATCAATCACACGGGTCCCTCCGCTCTGCTCAGCTACTGAGGCACACATTAGTCATTTATGTGCAACTGTGTGAGAGCTTACTGAAACTCTACCAAAAGAACTGTGTGTGTGTGTGTGTGTGTGTGTGTGTGTGTGTGTGTGTGTGTGTGTGTGTGTGTGTGTGTGTGTGTGTGTGTGTGTGCGCAAATTTGTGTGTGTGTTTAAATGTGTGCATGCAAGTGTGTTTGTGTGTGCATGCAAGTGTGTGTGTGTGTGTGTACCTGCTTGCATGCACAAGTGTGTGTGTGTGTTTGAATGTGTGCATGTAAGTATGTTTGTGTGTGTGTTTGTGCACCCAAGTATGTGTGTGTGTGTTTGTGCACCCAAGTATGTGTGTGTGTGTGTGTTTGAATGTGCATGTAAATGTGTTTGTGTGTGTGTTTGTGCATCCAAGTATGTGTGTGTTTGTGCACCCAAGTATGTGTGTGTGTTTGAATGTGCATGTAAATGTGTTTGTGTGTGTTTGTGCATCCAAGTATGTGTGTGTGCGTGTGTGTGTGTGTGTGTGTGTACTTCCTGTATGGGTGTATTTGTTTGCTGGAGGTGTGTGTGTGTGGGTAGGTGGGTGTAGGGGGGATGGTTCGCCAAGGGTATTCCCTGCCACTCGACCAGTGTGTGTGTGTGTGTGTGTGTGTGTGTGTGTGTGTGTGTGTGTGTGTGTTCAGGGCAGTGTGGCTCAGGAGTAGCTGCCCGTCTGCTCCTCAGACACTAGTGCCCCCTGCTGCCCACTCTGCCTGGCCAAGCAGGGCACACGGGACTCCCTGAGCTCCACACGGCAGCACAGCCTACTGCACCAGCCATTTACTCTTTGTTTTACGCTGCCTGTTACAGTGTATCTATATCATGAAGTACAATGTAACATTGCACGCAGTATGTAACATTATGTACTTACACTGTACTTTAGGGTTAGGGTAAGGGTTAGTGTTAGGTATGTAAACTTGTTGTACATAACATTACTTGTTTTCGCACACACACACACGCGCGCGCGCGCACACACACAGCACTACAGACACACAGGAAGCAGCACATCACCCCAGTTTCTTCTGGCACAAGCACACACACACACACACTCACAGGACTAGAGATACAGGAAGCAAGCTCCTGACAATTCTATAATGGAACTTTGCCATGGAGAAACATAATCGGCTAAATTGAATTTGCTTTATTAAATTAATTACACACGTGTAGACGGCTTGGTTGTGAAAACCTGATCCTAATCCCCTTAAAAGAATAAGCCCTGTAATCTGCTGTAATCTGTGCCAAATGTGGCTGTACCGGTCAAATGCATGAGTGAAACATAAATAGCAGGTTATCACCTCCATAAATAAGATCTTCGTGTGTGTGTGTGTGTGTGTGTGTGTGTGTGTGTGTGTGTGTGTGTGTGTGTGTGTGTGTGTGTGTGTGTGTATCTGCTTTCTGACAGGGTGTGCTGCTGGTGTACGACATCACTAACTACCAGAGCTTCGAGAACCTGGAGGACTGGTTCGGCATGGTGAAGAAGGTGAACGAGGAGGCGGAGGTGCAGCCGGTGGTGGTGCTGGTGGGGAATAAAAGTGAGTGGGGATGGGGACCCCCGCTGCCGCTGCTCTTGTGGCTGCAGCCCCTTTACCAAGGCGCTGACAGCACTGACTGAGAGCTTTGGTCGGGTAGCTTAGCCGCTTGCTTAATGATGAAAACGTAGATCTGTGCTTTACTCTCAGACTGCCTGAGTGAGTTTGCGTGCATGTGTGTGTTGCGTGTGTGTGTGTGTGTTGCGTGTGTGTTGCGTGTGTGTTGCGTGTGTGTTGCGTGTGTGTTGCGTGTGTGTTGCGTGTGTGTTGCGTGTGTGTTGCGTGTGTGTTGCGTGTGTGTTGTGTGTGTTGCGTGTGTGTTGCGTGTGTGTTGCGTGTGTGTTTCGTGTGTGTTGCGTGTGTGTTGCGTGTGTGTGTGTGTGTGTGTTGCGTGGTTGCGCGCGTGTTGCGTGGTTGCGCGCGTGTTGCGTGGTTGCGCGTGTGTTGCGTGGTTGCGCGTGTGTGCATGCGTGCACAGACTTGACCACATGCCCTTTGTCTGACCCTGAGAGGCATGAGGTTAACGCCCATCTCTTCTTTTCCTCCTTGTTCCTTCTTCCGAAAAGTGCACTTCGTAGTGGCGTAGTGCCTTCATGCGCTTTAATTACAAACTTGCATTGTGCCAGCCCCAACTACTTCCTGGGCGTAGCCTGTGAATGACAGCTGACACCCATGAACACTTCAGTGACTGCGCTACAGACACAAGCAGTGTAAGTAACCTGGGTTATTTTGAGATTAGGCCATGCACTCATTGGTGTATTTATTATGCTGGGTAGTGATCTTGTCTAGCCATAAACAGACACTCGGGAATGTTGGAGGATATTCTCCGTATTTCTATTCTTTTGTCCGTCTGTTAACGGGCCCTTGGAGTGCCACGGAATGGTTTCCCGATTTCTATTCTCTTGTCTGTCCAAAAACAAGCACTTCGGAGTGTCAAAGGATCTTCTGCCTGTTTCTTTGAGCTTCTTCTAATGCCCTGACTCAGAGGCAGAGAGTTTGTTGCGGAGCCCTGATGCAACAGTTGTGTGCGTGTGTGTTAAGCATACCTTTGCGGTGTGTGAGTCCTAAAAGCTGTCGGCGTGGTGTGTGAGAGCGGGCCGTGCTCCGTGCCTGCCCTGCCGGTGCGTTCCCCGATGTAGGGAGGAGATAATGGGGCTTGATTCATGAGAAGCCGGCACCTTGGCATCGTCGCACCCAAACAGAGGGCCTGCAAACATCAAGGCGGCCCGTGGGAGTGATGATTTAACATCCTTAGTATGGACCTGGGTGTGTGTGAGAGAGAGACACACGCGCACACACACACACATTGAAACATCTCTTATCTCCCTCTTTCTCTCTTGGCTCTGTCTGACCACAGCCTGGCCAGCTATGCATCAGCAGTCTGGGGCAGGAGGATAAGCAGACTCCTCTCCTCGTCTCCCCTCCTTCCCTCTCTCCCTCCCTTCCTCCACCCCTCTCTCCCCCACCCTCCCTCCTCCTCTCTCCCTGCCGTCAAAATAAAGACAATAAAGACTAATAATGACCCCTCCTCTCAGTCAGTCACCCAGGCAGGGGTGCTGGGAGGGGGCGAATCCCACCACTCTCCCACCCTCCCCTGAGACACCCCCCACCCCACAGCCCTCCACACTTCACCCAGAGCGCATCTCTGCAGACTGGGTGCGGCACCCTATCTCTCTCAACGTTTCCTGGATGGATGCCGGCAGCAGTCAAGGGTCTCTCCCCTTCTATCCAAAACAATTAATAAATATTTAAAAACTCGAAGGGCACTCTGAGAGCACAGACTTCCTCCCAGGCCAGAGGCGCTATCTCGCCGTGTTAAACAAAAGTTAAAAAAATACATACTTTGTTGGTTCCTCCCGTGTTTGTGATCCACTCCAAAATGTAATGGGTTTGGCCCTGACCCATTCTACACTCCCCCTGATGAGAATCGGCCAGACTTTCTACTGACAAACAAGTTAAACCAAACACATAACCTTCTTGGTTAAGGTAAGACACAAATAAGTTAAACAAAAAAAGATCTGTCCAGTGGAGGGCAAAAGATCATTATTGCACTGTTTGTAACTGCTAATCACAAAATGCCATTTATTTACATTTTATTGGTAATGTTAAGGAGTTGGACTCTTGAACCATTTTTATTACTGCTTTGCCTATATTTTTCCCACATTTCTTCTTGCTCCTACATCCCTGTCTGTGTGTAGTGAGGCTGATGTAGAACTTTGGTTTGATTTCTGTCTGACTTAAAAACATCTGTCTCTGGCTAATTCTGTCTTTTTTGGAAGCATTTAGTGTCTCCTCTAGAACCATACTGTATCGTTATGTACATTTATTCCCTTTATGCAGGTTAGTTTGTCCTCCAAATGTCTTGCTTTGTTATTTACTCTTTTGTTTTCTAAATTTCAAGTTGAGGATTTTTAAGCACTGTGTTTGAGTATGACATCAGTGTAGTTTAAGTATGAGTGGCTTCAGACAAGGCTGTAAAATTTTAGTCTGTATGGCTTGTTGAAGTCTCCTCGTATTGGTGTGCTGGGGAGGCCGAGTCATTGTGACTGACAGGCGATGGTCGTGTCGGCTTTGGGAACGGCGCGTCTGTGTTTTGCTCGTGCTTGCAACTCCCACCCAGATCACCCCACTAGGAGCAATCCATTATCTGCTTCAGCGTTATAAATTCCCAGTGCTCTCTCCTGCTCGTTGCTCTCCGTCAGAAGCCGTGACGAGTGAGGGAAAGAGAAAGAGAGAAAAAGAGAAGGAGAGGATTGGGGGGGAGAGTTAGTCTTTCAGCTATCTTTTGGGAATTGCCCACACAGACATGTCTGTTTTGCTTCCCCCCCCCCCACTCCCAGTCTTCTGTAGACCCCCCACCTAATGTGTCGACCCCTGCCCGATGCCCAAGCAGGGCAGCCACCCCTTCAATTGGTGCCGGCCTCGTAACGCAGCCACCCCACCCCGCCCCCCCTCCCCTCCCCAGCCTACCCCCACCCCTCCCTTGTGTGCTCTCCATGCTTTAGAGTCTGAGTGAAAAACAAAACAGCTGACAGGAAAAAAAGTAAAAAATCTCGGCATTCGTAGTTGCCACGGCTATGGACTTTTGTTATGTTCCCATGAAGTTCAAGATGAGGCGCAGCGACCTCAAGACTGTATTTACAACAACTGAAATAGAACCAGCAAAGCATGTGTACGTACATATACACACACACACACACACACACACACACTCGATACACAGCAGCTTGGAAAAACAGGCCTGTGGCACAAGCGTACAGATTTATGTGCTTCAGAAGGCGGCCCTCTCAGGCTCTTCAAGCCGCGCTATATTTTATTATCTGCGCGCTGCTACCACCCAGCATGAGCACACACAACCTGACCGTCACACACACATCATCGGCGCTGTAAAGCCATCTCGGCTTGACTCGGCTGACTGGAGCCCTCACATACACTGATGTTTGGTGACTGATGGGGAACGAGCGTTCTACACGACTAAAACTTTCACTCACAGTCATTTTTTGCCTAACAGAAATATGAGTAAAGTCCTAAATTTCAAAACAGGTTTTTGTATTATGTATTTAATTAATTAATTTATTTGTGTGTTCATTTTTTTCTCTCTCTCTCGCTGGCTCAAAAGCCACGGTGCACTTGAATTAATTTTCTTAAATAAAATAGTAATTTCTATGAGTACCAAGTATTGCATTTGGATGTTGAAAACGGACATGAAAATCTAGACATTATTTCAGTGTGTAACACCTTTGACAGTGAATGAATGGGTGCAAATGTATCTCTTATCAAGGGGTGTATCGTAACAGCTAGGTGTGTATGTATGTGTGGATTTTTGGGTCTGTGTTCGCCCCTGCGCATGCTTCTGTGTGTGTGTGTATGTGTGTGCGCGTGTGCGTGCGTGCGTGTGTGCGCGCGTGTCCGTGTGTGTGCGCGCGCATGCATGCAAATATGCATATATGTGCATTTTTGGTGTCTGTGTGTGTGTGCAGACATGTGTGTGCAATTTTTGTGTCTGTGTCTGGCCATATGTGTGTGTGTGTGTGTGTGTGTGTATATGCGTGCATGCATGCATGCGTGTGTGTGTGCAGGGCTGGCCCTGGCAGCTGGAGCCCACTCCGTCCCCCTGGTCAGGGCTCTGGGTCCTGGCTGGCCGAGCTGGTTGGCTGGCAGGCTGGCTGGTGGTTTCCTCTCCCTGTTTGGCAGCGGCCGAACAACCCCTCCATTCTTCTGGCGGCTGGAGGTGGCTGTGGCCGGCTAAGTGAGCTCGTTAAGAGCGGAGAGCAGAGCCCCCGTTTACCCCCCGCACACCACAGCACTCCGCTTCCACCCCCCCACCCTTCATTGCCCCCCCCCCCCCCACCCCCACACACACACACACACACACACACATACACACAGAGACACACACACACACACACAGTCCAATTCCTCCATTAGGCTTAAGGAATGGCCTCGCTTGTAACAATTCGCTGAGGAAGCGAGCCAGTGCAGCTTTTAATGAGTGCTTACACTGCGCTGCCAGTGCACGAGGTATTCTGTGCACAGATGAGGGCGTGTGGATGCTACTGCACACCACTGGCTACTGTCAGTGCTTTTCACACATGCCTGTTTGGCTGCTTCCCTGTCTTCCATGGACATGCAAACTTCATTACCTCCGCTAGCAGAGGTTATGTAATCAGCGGCGTTTGTTTGTTTGCTAATTTGTTTGTTAGTTAGTAACAACTCAGAAAGTTGTGGATGAATTTTGATGAAATTTTTCAGGGTAGGTCAAAAATGGGCCAACTTAAAAGTGATTAGATTTTGGTGGTGATCTGAGCTGCCCTGGCGGAGGTCTGCACTCTCTGAGTGCTTTTCTAGTTTTTCATGTTTTTGCTTCTTCTCCAGACAGCCACAGCCCCACACACACACACACACACATACACGCATATACACACACACCCACCCACAAACACACAAACGGTTTGCCGAGGGGCTGCTTTTTCCGGGAACTCCAGGGCAATGGAAGAATGCTAAGCTCTCGGCCTATCTAAACACACTATAAATGTTTATTACAGGGCGATCCTGAGCCATCCTGTATAGCCCGTGCAGATCACACTGCAAGTAGTGCAGAGAGCATGTCCAGATAATAATCGTGTTGCTGTTACACACGTTGGCAATGCCTGCGCTGGGTGCCACCGTAGCAGAGGAGAGCCAGTAGTCTTTTCTCAGGGAATACTTGAGGTCCTTGAGGTGATATATTTCCTATTGTAGCTTCCTGACAAACAAGCAATAGAGGAGCATATGTTTTGACAAGGAGTTGAATTTAACACTCTGAGGCAACTGACCGTGGACCGCAGTGTGTGTTTGTGTGCGTGCGCGTGTGTACAGTATGTTTATCTGTGTATTTAAGTAATTGCTGTAATTGTTTAGAAAATTTCATTCTGCTCCAGACGTATTTCTCAAAAAATACAGGGCCATTAGACTTGTCCTGGCCCTGTATTAAACCGCACACACACACACACACACACACGCGCGCAGACACAGCCCTCTCTCCCTCCCTCCCTCCCTCCCCAGTCTGTGGCCTGCGTTGTCTCAGGGGCTCCTGGAGCTCTTGTTTGGGTGACTTAAATGGGTTCAGTTCTCTTAACCCCTCCTCATCACTCATGGCTTTTAGCACGCAGGCTCACTCAGCCCTCTCTGCTCTCTTCTCCTCTCCTCCTCCCCGACACACACACACACACACACACACACACACACACACACACACACACACACACACACACACACACACTGTTTCTTTGGCAGGCTAATTTCTTGGGAAATTCTGCTTTGGAAGCTGTAGCATCTCTTAGCTCTTATGTAGTGCGTCTTAGTGCTTGCATTTGCAAATGCATGGAAACAAATGTTAATGTGATGTATACACACAACCACACACACACACATACATTACCAATACAAACACAAAACATTTGCGCGCACACATGCACAGAAACACAATAAGCACATGTACACAGACGCGCGCACACACACACACACACACTTACAGAAACTGAATCACACACAGACCCACACCCGGCTGCAGACACTTGCTACACACACTCTCCCGAACCGATGGAGTGTGTCACGGCACTTTCCTGCTTGCCTGGAGCTGTGGGCACTTTTTTTTCAGATAATGCCATTTCTTTCACACACTCGGTGTCTCTTGCTTTGAGTGTGTGCTTTCTGTCCCCTTTTCCTCTCGTTCACCCGTTCTCTCTGCTTTTAGCCTCATATAAAACTCTGTCTTGCATTCACTCGCCATCGCGCTCACCCCTCCAACACCACCCCCGCCCTTTTACTTTTTCCCTTCCAGTTCATTTCTTTTTTTTGGCCCTCTAGCTTTGGCCGATCTCTGTTGTGTAAAGCAACATGTGTGTTTACATTCTGCACGCTACACTGAACACCTCCTCGTCATCGCTCTCCCTCTCCCTCTCTCTCTCTCTCTCTCTCTCTCTCTCTCTCTCTCTCTCTCTCTCTCTCTCTCTCTCTCTCTCTTGCTCTCTCTCTCTCCCGCTCTCTTGCTTTCTCTCTCTTGCTCTCTCTCTCTCTCTCTCTCTCTCTCTCTCTCTCTCTCTCTTTCTCTCTCTCGCTCTCTCGCTCTCTTGCTTTCTCTCTGTTGCTCTCTCTCTTTTTCTCTCTCTCCCTGTCTTTCTCCCTGTTTTTTCTCTGTACCCCCCCATTCCTCCCATTCTTGCTGTCTCTGTCTCTCTCTCTGTCTCCCTCTCTCTTTCTCCCTCTTCAATGTGATATTTAAGAGTTCAGCCACATTACAAAAATGCCCAAAAGTGCCGTGTGTTCGACCTAACCCTATCCCGTCTTCGTGTGCTCTTCCTTCTCCTAGCTGATATTTAGCATTTGATTTCCAGTTTCCAGTGTGTGTTTCAGCACATAATTCCCAGTGTGTATTTCAGCGTGTGACTCCCGGTGTGTGTCGCTCCCTGAAGCCCCCGTCCAGCAATTTTTATGCCCTCTGATGAGGGGTGGGCCTGGGATGAATAGTCGCAAGATTTTTGAGTAAGGATGCCCTCCCCCTCAACAGACACACATACACACACACTCTCTCTCTCTCACACACACACACTCTCACTTTCTCTCTCTCACACACACACACTCTCACTTTCTCTCTCTCTCACACACACACTCTCACTTTCTCTCTCTCACACACACACATACACATACACTCTCTCTCTCTTTTCCCTCTCTCTCTCTCTCTCTCACACACACACTCTCACTCTCTCTCTCTCACACACACACACACTCACTCTCTCTCTCACACACACACTCTCACTCTGTCACACATACTCTCTCTCTCTCTCTCTCTGGCTGAGGATGCCCCCCTTCCACACTCAAGGCATTTAGCGTTTTGGGGGATTGAGGGGGGCACACTGTGCTCGGATGCCCAAAGGGATCAGGAGCCCCGAGGAGCTGAATGCACTTCTGTTTTGAGCCCAGCTCTGAAAATGTTTTTCCTGGCCGGGCCCACGCACACTTAGGTCCTCTTACAACAAACTAAAAGCTCCTAATTGCCCCCGAGGGAGCACCCAGGCCACAATAGACGTGAGGTGGACAAAAGCCCAGTCCTGGGTCGGGTCAGCCACCCCCCTGCCCCCAACCCCGACTCCTGCCCCCTCCCCAAGGGACGCACTTGAGAGCAGTCTGAGGGCCGTAGGTGTGGTAGAAAACAGACGCAGAGTACATGAGTCAGGTTTTAGTTACTTGTTATAATTTTTTTTTTTCGACCCATAGTCCCTGGCCAGGTAGCTGGAACAATAACTTAATGACAGAAATACATTTGTAAGTGGAGTACAAAATACCAGGTAATTTAAAACCTTAAAGGCATCCAACAAATATGTGTAAAGACTAAAGATTCGTACATGCATTTACTCACAACTGTGATTCATTACAACGTAGTTATGTGATTTACTTATGTAAATGAAGCCATATAAACCATATGGTATATAATATGTGTATACCATAGTAAACTAAGTTGTTTAAATTACATCAAATTACATTAAAGTACATAGTTGTGTTTCTGTTGCTGTCACACTTAATTGTGAGTCGCAATGGGTCTAAAGGTTCATCATCCTGAATATATTGATATTTCCTTGTATTTCATTTAACGAATTTACCCTGAAAGACAAACTGAAGTAAACGCATATAAATACTAAAATGGGTGGTGAGTCTGTATGCGGCTGCCCAAGGAAGACTGTATATCCATGAAGTGTTGATTTTAGCGGTGGAGGATGAACTGGTGACGGGGAACAGGTCAAGCACTATCAACAAAATGGCCGCCTCGGCGAGGCCCCTGCCTCCCTCCCTGCCTCGGCCTGGGCCGCTGCTCCCCAATGCTCTGTGAACGCCAGTGGAAAAGGGCCCTCCTTCATCTGCGCTGTGCAGAAAGCAAATATTGGTGCACATGGCGGCAGATGACGGGGCCGACTGTGCCTTCTTGTGTGGTACGTCACGGGCCATTTAGTCTCTCTCGGCCTGCAGCACCTCCACCCCCCTCCTCCTTCTCCTCCTCCTCCACCTCCACCACCACCATCTCCTCCTCCCCCATCATCGCTATCACATGGTGGTGGTCATACTGGTGCTCTAGCTGTGGCTGTTTGCCGGGCCCACCTGATGGGGGTCTGCTGGGGTCCCTGCCCCGTGACCCAGCGGCCAGTCGTCACACCTGGAGCTGCCAGACCCCGTCACACCGTGCCCCCTTGTTCCTCCTCGCTCCACTGCACGGTGCGGCTGTGGAGGAATGCTGTCTTATGATTCGGCATTGTGCACATACAGTATGTGTGTGTCTGTGTGTGTGTGCAGGTTAACGTGCATGGCATGTGTTACACCCATAACCCTCACCATTGCACAGACACCGAAGTGTGTGATGCCGTGTAGAACTCGACAGTCAGGATACAAGAAGTCCAAAATCTACCGAAGCCCTTCGGGGATTGGGGGGATGGTGGTGGTGGTTCTTATTGTTGTTCAAGTCTTTCCAAAGTCATTTAACAAGCCGAATGTCCGTCCACAGCTAATGAGGACTGCATGTCACAGATGGAGGCGGTCCTCAATTGTTGATGCATTGGGGAGGGGGGTGGGGTTTGGTGGGGGTGGGGGTGGGGTGGGGTTGTGGTGAAATTAATGGACTAGCTTTACTGGCAGACATGTCCTGGCTCAAGGTTAGGAAGCACATGTGAAACATCAATAACAACTCACCACCGCTCTCTACTGTTTTTTCCTCGAACTAGGCCGCTCTGAGGTGTAAGCGCAGCTAAAACATTCATTATTTCTTCAAGGCCCTTTATTAAACCTGGCTCTGATTGTGCTCACTTCAAAAAAACAAAAAAAAGGCAGAAGTAAAAGAGAAAGAGAGGGACAAAGAGGGCCAATGAAAATTACAGAGCGCACAAGACGCTGACAGTGGAGGCTAGTATGTTAAATGGGGTTTGAATCAGCAAGTAAGAGCATGTTGAATTTGACGTGGCCCTGCGGTCGAGGGGGAGCATATTGAGTTGGGTTTGAATCAGGACATTAAGTGTGTATTGAGTTAGGCGGGAGTTGAGAGGGGAGAGCTGAGCTGAGCCGTGCTTGGAGCATAGCACGCTCCAGGCCTGGCCTGCGGCAGTACTGGTCCCGCTGGTCGCTTGGCTGGCTGGCTGGCTGGCTGGCTGGCGCGGCGGCAAACGTCCTCTTGGTTTTAAGTGGGCCAGCGCAGAGCGGAGGACATGGGCTGTGAAGGACCTGCCGCTCTTGATCGCTCACTCGTTTGCTCGCTGCGACTTGGGCGGTCGCTGCAGAACGGGGGCTTTTGTTCGCCTCTTTCATGAGTCCTGGGGAACCCGTAAAAACCCTGCTGGCCGGCCTGCGGCCCCCGTGTTTTACAGAGGGCAGTTACTGCCATGAGCTCCTGCTCTGTATGCGTACACCTACACACACACACACACACACACACACACACACACGTTTGAACTACCTAAAGCCCCCCCCCCCCCCCCCCCCATCACCCTAAAGTCAAACTAGCTACTGCAGAACATCCATCCCTTTACACAAGTTCACTGGAGACGGAGAATATGCTCAATGTTGCTTTACTGGCCCCGGCAGATTATGTTTAAATGTGTGTGTGTGTGTGTGTGTGTGTGTGTGTGTGTGTGTTTGTGTGTGAGCCCATTAGTAACTACAGTGCCCAGCCTAGGAAGCCGCATAGGTGAGGGTTCAGCATGTATCGTCTTTTATGAGGACGTGACCCAGTAAGTGGTTCGTACGCTCGGCACACACAACTTTGTGTGTCCCAAGTGTCAGTGCAGTGATTAGAATCTGTGAGAAAGTGAAAGTGTGTGTGAGGCAGAGTCTATTTTTTGTGGTTACCATCTGTGAGAGAGGGTGTGTGTGTGTGTGTGTGTGTGTGTGTGTTCACGCACACGTGCGCTCCTTCTGGCTCTTTGTTGGGTGGAAAGATGAGCCTGTGATCTATGGGCTGTCGACAGAACACTTCTGACCGTGAGGGAAACCCCTTCCCCTGGCACCGTGGGCCTATTTGGGCCCAGCGTCGCACAAAGGCCGCTCTGTGTGCCAGAACCCCCCCGCGCCCCCCAGACCTCCCTCACAGGCCCCCATGGCCCTGCCGACGCCGGTCACATGACACCCCAGCCTTATCGCAACAAGCCCGTCAACCAACAACTCCATCACGTTAATGCGGCCACATGCAACTCTATCTCTCACTGCAAAAATAATAATAAGAAAAAAAAAACAACATTGCCTCTTTATTCACAGTGTGTGTTCACTGTTGTTGTTCCCCATCGCTGTAAGGTTAAAATCCAAGCAACGTTGCATGTGTCTATATAGAAGATTACTGATTTTTCATCCACGCTTTTTGCTGTTATGACAGATGGGTGTGTTATATTTTGGTGTTCTCATCTCACCCTTTCAATGAATCAGTGGAGCACTGTGTTGTTGCAATGCCTTAATGTATCGCAAGTCTTTGGAGTCGGGCCAGGTTAAAAATGAGGTGTGTTTAAAAAAAAAAAAAAAAACCTAAAGAGAAGATAATGTAACATATCGACAGAGACTGGCTGTGTTCCTTTAAAAAAAGCAATGTATACATTTGTTTTCATTTGCCTTGCAAATGAGCTCGTCGGCGGCGTTAATAACGGGTAATCGTCGTTAGAAGCGGGAAGAAGGGGACGAGCGCTTCCCATCACCCGCGCTCGTTTTAACCGAGCGCCCTCGTTGACTCGCCCGGGCTCCAAATCTCTCGCTCCCTAAGATAAACACCCCCGCTGCCTGTAAACAATGTCCAGACTGTTTTGGCTAAACAAGACACTCCGCTACTCTGGCGTCCGTGGCCCGCGCTCCCTCCGGCTTTGGCCCGCTGCACTTTCTGAATGGACGCATGGTGTGTCTGGGACTGGCACGGCTAAAAGCAGGACCCTTCCCAGCACTTCGTTTTAACACTTTATCCTGCACTTAAGCTGCACTGGCATAATGAATGCGAGAGGGATTTTTCTCTCTCTCTTACTCACTCACTCACTCACTCACTCTCTCTCTCTCTCTCTCTCTCTCTCTCTCTCTCTCTCTCTCTCTCTCTCTCTCTCTCTCTCTCTCTCTCCCCCTCTCTCTCTCTCTATCTCCCCCTCTCTCTCTCTCTATCTCGCGCTCTCTCTCACTCACTCACTCACTCACTCACTCACACTGTCTCTATCTCTCTCTCTCTCTCTCCCTCTTTGGGTAATGGACGGCCCTCTGAATGTTCCTGCAAGAGGCTCAACAGCGGGCATTCTGTCCTGTTTTTGGATTTGAGGCGGGAAGCTCACTTTTTATTACTTGTTTCAAAGTCGTTTTGGAGCAAAAAAAAAAAAAATGGAAAGCACAAGAACGATTTTTTGGTTCAGACTTCGTGGTGCTTTTACGAGCTGTGCTCATGTCATGTTAAACAGTTTGTTTTCATATTGTGCATGATTTTCATGTTATGGTCCCGTTTAATGGGCCAGTGGATGCATAAAAGGCCAGTCACTGCCTAAATGCATTAGCTTCGGCGGGACCGGTTTGTGGAATTGCCTTACAACCTCACTTCTAGAAAAACCCTGGCCTTTTCAAATGTGCTTATGCTGCTTATTTGAGAGCTAAATTGGCTTCAGAGAGCGCAGGGTCTTGCCCAGTCATGTCATATAAAGACTAATATCCTACCTATTTATAGGGACTGTTTCTGCAAAACAAGGTGCTTCTGCACACTAAAGAATGGGTGTGCAAGAAAGTAAAAAACAACTTTGAAAATTAAATGAGAATCAAATAATTGAAATAGAATTTCCCCCATCTGGTGTTTTCTTTTTAATTTTCTGTTTTTGTTTAACATTCACAGGTATTATGATTATGTGGCACAACTGCCAGCTGATTTAGTTTTCATCTTGTGTGGTGATGCCTAGCATTAAAGTTCACCTGAAAAGCATTTGGCAGTCTATTACTTGGCATGGAAATGACCATGGCATTCTTTGTTGAAACCGTAAGTTAGACTGCAGGTGGAGGTTAATGATATGTTTGGGTTCCCTAATGAATTAACGCTTACATTAACACATTTTCATTTGGTGAACTAACAGGGATCATGCTATTACTTAATATGAACAAACCATTTACTACAGCACAAAGTCTAGTCATTATGCAGTGCCGTGGGTAATGCTTCATTAATGTTAACCACTGTATTTGATTAATGTTTGTTTACACAAAAAGTGCACTGTGAACTAAAGCGTCATCATTGCATCCTCAAGTTTTCTTTTCCTGTAATGACTGCTGTGAGTTTGGGATATGGATGAATCGTTGTCTTGCATTATAAAGATACTGTGAAGAGTAAATGTGACTTCTACGTGGCACAAGGGTTTTCTTCTGGGGAACATTCATTATGGAGGACATGTGTTTAAGTTTGCGGACAGTTGCCTTGTGTAAGCTAACGCTTCGCCCAGAGACCTAATGAGACCTGAGCCCTCATAGTGCAACATCAGTCACCCTAATGGAGCAGGAAGGCATTGGGACATCCTCTTAGCGTCGGTGTTTACTGTCCTCTTCACGCTTGCTCGGCCTGCGCCGAAGATGGAGAGAGAGGGGTTTGGAGAGAGAGGGGTTTGGAGAGGCTTTGGGGTTCTCTTGTCCTGTCCCGTTTACCCCGACTCCCAACACCCCCCCACCACCTGGTCAGCCTCCCAGTCCGTCCACCCCACCCTTAACTCTCGTCAAAGAGCTGCTTGGTAACTCCAGTGTACAGGGGGTCCCCCGAGATCTATAAAACCCCTGCAGCTTTCACTTTTTGGGGTGTGAACTACCCTCTCAGGTTCTCTCTGCTACCCCCTCACCCCTGACGCACAAAAAAAAAAAAAAAAAAATCCCCCCACGCTTCAACAGTTGTTTGGCTTAAACGAGGCTGGCGGCCATTAACTGTGTTATGTCAAGTTTATTCGCTGGCAGTTACTCGCTCGATTAAATGTTCCACTCGGTCCCCAGCAGTGGAGGTGGGGGAACCAGGCTGGCTGTCACCCCTCGGCGTGTGTATATGGTGTGTTTTCATGATGTCTGCGGACCACACAGCACTGCTTTGTAGGCCCTGTGGAGATGACCTGTGTCCCAACATACATTGAGAGAGAGGAAATAGTTGGGAACATGAACTACATCAGGGCGGTACATGTACAGGATGAGGATAAGACGATATTTCGTGCATCACTTCAAATCATCTCAAGGCTTTTATTCCGATAGATACACCGACAGTGTATCTATACCCTTCTTCATTTATTTCAAGACATCAGGATGCCTAAAAACCACCCATAGAATTCCTATTAGCAAAACATGCTGATACAGGTGTTTCACTGTATCGCCCCCTCTTACTTAGCAAAGTCCCACTTGAAAAGAATGGACCCTTAGTGAGCAGCGTTCAGCTGATTTTTCTCCCCGGCGAATGCCAGGCCGACATGGCGGCGCCTAAAGTAAACAGGCCCGGTGATGGGGGGCGAGGTGGAGTCATCGGTCTCGGGCCCTGGGTAAACCATCCGTCACGCTATCTGCCCCCAACGCTCGCGCATAAACAGTTTATTTTGTGTTTGCACCGCGCTTCCTGGGCCCGACCGGTGCACCGTGCACTTTTGTCAGCCACTGAGAGAAACCAGATCGTCAGCAGAAGATTGGGCCTGACTGATAAGTGTGAAGGGCCGCCTTCAGTCCAGGCAGGGGGAGGCGGGAGGGAGACGGGAGGGTGGGTGGAAGGACTTGTAAAAGTGCAGGATTAAGGGACACATCCGCCGGGGGCCGCTCCTCCTCTGTGCTCGGAAAGATGCGTTTAGATTAGTTTCAGGGCTGCCTCGCCTGGCTGTGCAATGCGTGTTGGTAAGCATCTTGTCGTACAAAGCTGTCTGTGGTTTGGGCTTGGCGGCAGGCCCCATGCATGTGCTTTGGAGGATGAGCTAAATTACATGCCGACATGTAGTCGCTTGCGCTGAAGGGTTGGCTGGTCTGTGGAGATTCAGTGCTAACCCATTACACTCAGGAGCTTCCTGTTCATATGCTTACACCTATAAATGAATGAATGAAACCTTCCACGTTTCATTGACCCACATGCATATAAATAGCAATAGTTTCAACCAGAAGTGAAAATAGAAACACCCCGGAAAGAAAAACAAAAATCTGTACGAGGAGGGAAAAAAGAGAATTGCAGAGGTTTGTTTCCCCAACGTTTAAACATACCTCAACCTGGCGTTTGTTTTCCTACATCACTACTGTGTCAGGGAGTGCTGTCAAACGTTCACTGGCTCTTCAGGTCTCCGGGCCTCCCATGTTTTTGCGCGGGCCCAGCGCGCAGCAATGTGATAACTTCTACTCTCCAGGCGACGGCCAGAGCAAGAGCAGAATAACACATGCCTATTCTCCCGTGTCACAGCGCCCGTCGAAAAGCACACACGGAGAAAACGCCTGCGTCGGCCGCGCCACCGGCCAGCGCGGTAACAATAGCTGTGCGAAAATATTGCTCTAAAGTCACACATTACTGCATTGTTATTTGTAATGAATGAGGACTTGTCAGACATTCCTGCCTTCCAGAACGGTCAACACAACCTGTGGTTTCCCGTTTCAACGGACTCGGAGCAAAAAAATATGCTTGACGTCTGGGTCGAGACTTTGTACCGAGCTACCGGGTTGCCATGAAAGCAACTTGATAACACTGGTATTGCTGCCTTATTTCATTGGAGCTATAAATGCAGTCATTAATGTCCTTGTGTACATACTATGACTGTCTGTTTGTTCTTATGAGCATATGTGTGTGTGTTTGTGTGTGCATGCTGAGGCAGCATACTGTTGCCTAACTGAACCAGACTGGCCTCTATCAGCTCTCTCTCTCTCTCCTCTTGCTCTCTCTCCCTCTCCCTATCTCCTCTCTCTCTCTCTCAAACACACACACACACACACACACACTGTGTGCTCATCAGTGAGGTTTACTCTATCAGGCCTGACGCGCCCATGCTCTCCTGGCACGCTGTGTTAATGTTGGCTAATCTGACCTTGACAGGTGATTGATAACCCTGCCCAAGTGCGCAGGATCCAAAGGATTAGGGGCCGTTTACCTCTTGGTAGCGTGCGGGGAGCTGCCATGCTCAATTACAGGAATTAATAACCAGCGGACGCCGCTGGGACACTCGTGTTTATGCGTGGCAGAGAGCGAGAGGCTGGATGTGGTCGAGGAGACTAAATGTATGGGTACAAGTATCTCTGCGAGGAGCGTAATAGATCTCCTCTGAAGCAATCTAGCTGTGTCGGGTCACAGTGTGGCACGAAAAGAGGCTAATATATTTAGACTACATATTTACTTAATAAGTGGGTGTGTGACTGTGAGACAGATGTTGAACTGATCACACACACACACACATAGACACACACACGCACACACACACACACACACACACACACCCTGGTACCGGGGGGCATGAGAACAGGATAAACAACGACAGTGTAAGACGGCATGAATGATATGACAGACAAAGAGGAACTCGTTGGGCTCGGGCAGAAACGTTACACCGCACATACAGTCCATCAAAACCTCCCCCGGCTCCCGAACACGCATATGCACTGGATACTGGGTGTGGCCCCGTATCCTTACAAAAGCCAGGAAAAGGGAGAAGGAAGCTATTGCTTACGACCCCCCGATGACCTCCGCTCCTAACCTCCCGGTGACCCCGCTGTGGCTTCGCCCTGCGTGTGTGTCTGTGTTTGTGCTCGGAAGAGTGTGGGAGAGAACGCCTGGTGCCACAGCACTGCCCCTCATGATAGAAGTTGGAGCAGAATGGCTTTGCCGTCACCAAGGCCATCCACTATCTAGCCCTTGTCCTCCCCCACACTACATTGACACCTGGTGAATTTGCTTCTACTGACTGACGACTGCTGAGAAGAAAATCTATTACTCTGCATTGACACAAATATGGATGAGTGTGTGTGTGTGTGTGTGTGTGTGTGTGTGTGTGTGTGTGTGTGTGTGTGTGTACACATACATGGCCTGGTCGCGCTATGAAGTAGGGATCAGAAGTCACCACGAAGGCAGCATTTATAAAAACAGACAGAACGTGCCTTGTGGGGACAAAACACTGCCTCCCCCCCTCCACTACTGAATATGTTGTTTTAGATAAAACTGAACACGTCAAAGCATTTCTTCACTGAAGGCTCGGGGGAACAGGGTTAAGATATGCATGTGTGTCTATGCACAGACGCCTGTGTGTGTGTATGTGTATGTGTGAATGATGTGTTTTCACTTTCGGACTCTCTCTCTCTCTTCTGGCCTCTACGCATTGTCTGTCACCCATCTCTCCAGCTGGGCTGCAGGGAGCCTACTGGGGTCAGGGAGAGGGTAAAACGTAAAGGTGCTTGCCTGCAGGGCAGTGCTGTTCTGGCCCTCTACACACTGAAGAGTTGGAGTGGCGGGTGGATGGGTGGGTGGTGGAGTGGGAAGGCAGTAATCCTAGCCGGGATGAGGGCCTCCCGTCAAGCAGTCAGTCCCAAGCACTGTATCCCTGGATGGGGATTTAGTCCTATTGTCTGACACTGTCAGCCTTCGAGACCCATCTCAAAGCAATATGGCATCTTTTACATGTCCTCTCTCTCTCTGTGGACTGTATTTAGGTTATATATTCATGTGTTATGTATACCGGCCTTTTGATGTTTTTACAGTTCTGGAGCTTCCTGTAGGTGTTTTTTTTTGTGTCTGTAGCAAACTTGGCTAACTGGCTGTGTGTGAAGTGTGCTTTTTGAATCAGAACATTTTTCCACTCTTTTCTCTGGCTGCTGTTGTTGCACTGCTGTTGTTTTGGGCCCCCCTCATTCACATTGTTAATGATTCAGCTGAAAACCGTTTCCTCCCCACACCAGCTGACCTGGAGCACATGCGGACAGTGAAGGTGGACAAGCACCAGCGCTTCTGCCAGGAGAACGGCCTGTTGAGCCATTTTGTGTCGGCGAAAACAGGAGACTCGGTGAGTTTGGCCCGCTCAGTGTTGATGGTTTCACACATGATTTTTGTTTTTTTTCCCCCCATCATTATTGGCATGGCTTGACACTGGATTTTAGTAGCACTGGTGAAAACCACTCAGTCCTTTGGCTTGATCATTTTGATAGTAGTATGCATGTCATGTACACACACACACACACACACCTACCTCTTACATGCACAAACTCATTATCTCCATCTCCTGAAGGTTTGTAAATTCATTTTTAAATACATTTTATTTATGTATTATTATTTATTAATCTCATTTGTATTTCCTTGCTTTGTCTATATTTTAACATATGTATGGTCTTTGCTTTTATGGTTTTGCTTTCTTATTTTAAATCATGCTAATGTTGCACTATGGGCCAACTTTGCACTTTGGGCCAACTCTGTTGTTTTTTTTATGTGCTATAGAAATAAAATTACTTGACCTATGCTTTTGGACCTTATCAACCTTGTTGCTGTGTCCCCTGCAGGTTTTTCTTTGTTTTCAAAGAGTGGCAGCTGAGATTTTAGGTGTGAAGTTGAACAAGGCTGAGATTGAACAGTCCCAGGTGAGTCTTAGCCACGCCCACTACACACTAGCTCACTGTCTCACCTCACCTCTAATACCTCGTACATGTGAAGTCAACGAAGCAGGCACTGCCCATCTCGCCTGTCATTGTCATCCATGTAATTACGTCACCACGTGCATTCTCCCTTTGTTACTCATGTGAAGTGAATGGAGCAGTCACTCGCCAGGTATTCAGGCCACAGTGGCTCAGGAGGTACAAGGAGTCAGCCAGAAATGGAGGATTGCTGGAGTGTGAATGTGAGTGAGTGTGAATGGGTGATTGGTAAGGCATGACTGTAAAGCGCTTTGAATAAAAGGCCTATATAAATGCAGTTTATTCAGAATTGAGTTATGAGGACCACCCTCACAGACTGGAGAGGGCAGCCCTGAACAGGGTCAGTTTTGGCAGGCACAACCTGATACAGGTGAGGTAAGGTCAGGCCAGACAGGTTGGTACTTAAGATGGCACCCGTATTACTGCTGATCTGTACAGAAACTGACTGCAAACAACAAGAGCACTGAGGTCTGTGGTGAACCCTCTGACACTCTCTCTCGCTCTGTCTCTCTGTCTCTGTAGTACTCCTGCTTCACTCCCCCCTTATGTGTGTGTACATGCGCATGTGTCTCCCTACCAGCCCTGCTGTGTGTCAGCTCTCTACAGTTGCAGTCAGGCCGCAGCCTGACCCACCAGGCCTCGGGCACAGCATGCAGTGGAGGCGGGGGTCCCAGGTCAGGCCAGGGCTGGCAGGGGCAGAGGGGAGGGCCAAGAGCAGGCATCGAAAAGGGACCCTCTGATTTATATTATGTGCTTATCTGCAGAGCAAGGAGACCCCTCCCTTCCACCATGCACCCACCGCCTTCCTCCTCCTCCTCCTCCTCCTCCTCCTCCTCCTCCTCCACGTGCCCCTACTAGTTCAGGCTGGCCCGGCAGACAGCGGTGGGATTAGGGGGTGAGGGTCTCCCCCGCAGGCATTAATCCTGCGTCTGATACGACCCACTGGTCACAGGCAGGCTGGGGAGGGAGAGCTGGGAGGCATGGGAGAGACCAGGGCCCTGACCTCCGCTGGGGGGGATCTGCACTGATGGGCTATGTACACACACTCACACACACTCACACACACACACAATAAACATATACACACACACACAATACACACACACATGCACACCTCTCTTGCTTTCACACACTCACTATCTTTCTTAGACATACACAGACATGCCACAGTGGACAGGAGGGGGCATGGCGACCTCTGTCCTCACTCCATCAGCATCTGTGATGGCCGTCTCAAATAAAAGCAAGTGTTTTAATCCCCCCTAAACAGAGAGAGAGTGGAGGGGTTGGGGGTTGCCATCCTGACGGGTCAGACAGGGTAGCAGTCACCTCTGTGTGGGAGAGAGCATACAGCAGGGGCTCACTCCCATAGCCACACTGTCCAGAAACGACCCACAGTGCTTCCCCAGAAGGACAAAGAAGGAACAGCGTGGATATGCTTTTCAGCTGGAGCATTGGTATTTAGCTACACTAGGAAAGACCGCAGTGACTGGAGTGAATAGCAAACCTCTGTGATTACTTCCGACTAGTGGGTTATCTAGGCAGACGTTTCTCCAGGCCCAGAGCACTCTACACCACTCAGCCCTTGACGTCCACATCCACAGTGTATCGTTTCTCTGTGTTTAGCAGGCGAATGATGATGAACAAGGATGTGGAAGGAAGAATGAAACATGTCTGTGTAAGCTAGATTAGAGTGGTGTGTGTGTGTGTGTGTGTGTTTGTGTGTGTGCGTGTTTGTGTGTGGTGAGGTAGGAGGTTGTTTAGCTAAAGACTCATTAAGCGACGTGAAGTTTGGAGAGCTTTACATGGAGGTCCTGACCTCCCCAAGCTGATAGCGTCGGCCTGGGAGCCCACTCCATCACTAGTGTCTGTTGGAGGGGGGGCGGGGGCGGAGGGTTGGGTTAGGGGTGTTAGATAGAGGGGGGCAGCCGATTGGTCCAAGGATGGATGACACGCTCAGACAGACCATTATTCTATCAGCTGCTTCCCATATCCTCATGCACACACACAATCTTTCCAATTTGTTACATTATTAAAATATTACATTACATTTACATTATTATCTTTATTACATTAAAGTTAAATGTTCCCTTTTTTCGCTCCATTATCACATATTGTTGCTTTCTCACAATCAGTTCTTTGCATCTTTTTTTTTTTTGTTTTTTTTTTTTTAAAGTAACCTCTGTCGTTTTGCTTTCACTTTATAAGTGTGTATCTTGTAATTGTCCTCTTTCTCACTCTCACTGGCTTGTTTCCCATGCCTTTTCCTCCTCCATCTGTGTTTCCTCTGCTTAGAGGATTGTTAAGGCCGAGCTGGTGGACTATCCCCATGACGTGGGCAGTATCCCCCAGGAGCACACTCGGAGCAAAGTCTGCTCTGTTCAGTAGCATGAAGTATGTGTGAAAGCAGCTAGCGATACTTGTAGGCTCCCTAAAGACATTCAGTGCAAGTAGCTAGCAATACCTGAAGGTTCCTTATAGACATCCTGTGAAAGCTAGCAGTACCTGTAGGTTCCCCAGAGACATCATGGAAAAACAGCTAGCAATACCTGTAGGCTCCCCAGAGACATCATGCAAAAACAGCTAGCAATACCTGTAGGCTCCCCAGAGACATCATGCAAAAACAGCTAGCAATACCTGTTGGTTCCTTATAGATATCCCGTGAAAGCTAGCAATTCCTGTATGCTTCCACGTAGACATCCCGCAAAAACGGCTAGCAATACCTGTCGGTTCCCCATAGACAGCCTTTCCAAGGTTGCTGTATTGATGTACATTTTAGATACTGATCTTGAGTAGTATAGGTTTAGTAGTAGTAGTTTGTCATTCAGAACGTTTTAATTGCCAGATAGAAAGGATATTGAAGATATTATGTTGTAAAAAAAAAAATGCTTTAACTTTAGCTGACTATTGATCCGATTATGGACTTACGGGTGTACTTAGTGAAAAACTATTACATTTTCTAAATAAGATATTGATGTTCTGTGTAACATTACTTCATTTTGTGTTTCATATACATACAGCAGTAACCAAGTGTATAGACAAGAGACAAGTTCATGTCTGTATAAACACTGAATCATTTACCCATGTGAGTTTGACCCCTGTTTGACACAGGCTCTTGCACAAATTTAAAGGCGAAGACAACATTCCTCCAGCATGTTCAATACATAAATATCAGTCTTTGCATACTCCCTCAGTCACGACATTATTTAATTCAGCCCTTGCAAAATGTGCGTATTTCGTGCTATTAAGATCATGCAAGTGGGTGTAGGCACACAGACTATTTGGACGTAAGTGTTTAGCATGATGCGCGTGAGAAGACGGATGTGGAGGAAGCAGAGGTCTTTGCTCCGTGAGGTATTGCACACACACGCGTGGCACTAATGGAGCTGCAGAGCAGCAGACTGTGAACACACTGTATAAACTGTGGGGAAGGCACAAGATGAATAGTCAATTAGAAGCACAGCTCTCTGATGTCTTTTTTTTTCTCCCTCCTCATATCCCCGTCTGTGTGTGTGTCTGTGTCTGTCTCTGTGTCTAGAGAGTGGTAAAGGCGGACATTGTGAACTACACCCAGGAGCCCATGGCGAGGACCGTCAATCCCCCACGCAGTTCCATGTGCACGATACAGTGACACCCACACCCACCCCCCCCATCCCCCGGGCGCAGCTACTTCTTGCCCTGTCTGCCCTCAGCCCCCTCCAGATCCACATGGTGGCTACGACATCCCCACCCCTGATTCCCCCCTTCTATTCCATCCCGTTCCACTAGAGAGCCCCTTCAGCTAGCAGGCTGCTCTCACAGACTGGCTTAAAGCCACATTAAGTAACGATACACATGCACGCCTGCACACACACATATATATACACACACACACACTGATACAAAGACATAATGATACCTGAGCAGACAACACCCAACTACTCTCCCAGTTTGTTGTCTTTTCAGTCAAGCATATTTTTAACACCGACTTTAGACACACACACACACTTGCACATGCACGCCTGCACACACACACACACACACACACACTCACACACATACTGATACAAAGACATAATGATACTTGAGCAGACAACACCCAACTGCTCTCCCAGTTTGTTGTCTTTTCGGTCAAGCATACTTTTAACACCTATGTTAGACACACGTGCACAAACACACACACACACACACACACACACACACACACACACACACACACATATGCATGTGCCGTCACTTGCGTCCATTCACACAAAAGGCACACCTAAACACACACAAACATTTCTTCATGCACAGATCCAGTCTCCCTCAAACATCAGAGCAACACGTGTGTGAACATGTCTTAAGACACCGGAGACAATAAAACAGTGTTTGATTTCTAAGGAGTCTGATGGAGCTTTGTGGCGAACAGACATCGCTTATGTTCAGGTTTTACTCTGTGGTCTGCAAAATAGCCCCCAAATCTTTTCTAAAAGGGAACAAGGAAACATTTGATTTGTTCTTCAATCCTATCCACCACACACAGTTTATTTATCCCTTAAAAAGCAAGTCTTCTGACTGAGGAAGTAGCAAGTGTTGACTGTACTGTAGTATCTTTATAGGTATACACATCTAATTGAGAGGATGCTGTTTTATTTTGTATGAAAATGTGGTTCCTTTTACAGGAAATGAAGAGCAAATATTATGTATATTTTGCAGATGAATAAGCAGTTTTCTGGTCAAAGCTCATTTGCTATGTTAACACAAGACTACATTGACTCCTTATCCTAAAAACGGTGTGCTGGTTAGCCCTTTACATTTTTTTTGTTGTTGTTTTGGACACCTACCTTTCTTTCTGGCATTATTTCCTTATCAAGACACTTTCCTCTGGCCAGTGCAGAGCTGATGTCAGGGGCCCTGGCTGTCTCGGTGTCTGTGCTTTTCACTGGGGCTTGACAGCAGGACCATAGGCCATCCTTCAGTGCCGCTGGGACTGACAGCATATGTAGGCCGCCCCCGGCCCCGAGCGCTGTTGCTGGGGCTTCCTTAGACTGCGCACCCCACAAGGGTGGGGAGGGGGGAAATGGTTGCTGTGAATGACTCGACTTCTGCCTCAGTGGTAGGCTGCATAGAAAAGCTGGCTGTGCAAACGGAGATCCGCTCCGTTTGTCCTTTCTTGTACATTTGTTTTAAAGTGAAGGAGAATGTGTGAATGTGTGTGTTTTTTTTTATAGTATTTTGCTTTTATTTGCCAATTAGTGCATTTAAAAAATAGCATTTGTTTTAATGCTGGATAGTTCTTTGGTGTTTTTCTTCAGAAGAAAGAGAAATATATATATATATAAAAAATATTTCTATTGTCAGCAGGTATTTCATAAAATCTGCTTGGATGTTAAGTTGTGGTAAAACCAAAATGAATGTTGATTTTTGAGAATGAAAAGTAAGTCTGTATGAGAGAGCCCTGTGGGAAAATAATGAAAATGCGATGAAAGTATTAAACTAGAACCCTATGACTGAGCTAGACTAGTCTTTGCTGGATGTGTGTATAAAAAATGCCACAGACTGGCTTGAGGAAGAAATACATTTTGTTTAACTGTTGTTGACTGAATGAAGAGAAATGTAATGGTTTACATTATATGGGGACGAATCTGATGTTTTACATTACACGGGCATATTTTTCCCTACTGTGACCAATATGTTAGCTGTTTTTCTTTGTTTCGTTTTTTGCTGTGGTCAGTTTAAAACAATGTTACCATTCAAATACTATATATACTGTCCACTCATTGCATGTTGATACATCCATCAGCAGCTTAGGGACCAAAGGAGATGTTACCTCGGTGTACTGCAGTCATAACTCTTAAGGAAGCAGAAATATACTCTATATGGTTGGACAGTTCTGAAATCCACATTGTTCGCCTTACATGTAATGTATACACTTGTACAGTACATCTAAATTATCCTATTTTCTATGGTGCACCCTAAATACATACATAGACATACACACTGTATTACGTTTTTTCTCAGCATTTCATTAAGGAAGCTTTTTTTAAGCAGGGATGCTTCTCTGCTATAACACTTTATCAGTGACACATCATGCAGCAGGAGGATACTTATCAACATCATCATTCATCATTCCTGATGTACACTAAAGGAAAGTCAAAGGTTTTGTGGATGTTCATTAAAATGTTACAGTAGACAAAACCAGTGTGTGTGTTTGTGTATGTACAATTTAAATTATGTAAAGTCATACATAATACATAAATGCCCTCTGTAATGCTCGCAAAACACATGGACCTAGATGTCACAATAATTACATTAACTGTACACAGAATTGTAGCCTATAAGCAACTGATAACAGCGTCGTATCAATATAACCAACTTTTAAAGTTTTGTTTTTATTTTTTGGTCAATCAGTCACTGGAAAGTAAGTTATCTGTGGACAGTTATATTTGAAGATTTGCAAATCTGATAAAATCACTGACCAAATGGCTCGCGCAATCGCGTGAAACCGAGTAGCCTATTGCCTTGCCTGAGATAAAGAATAAGGCCACCAGCGCAGTCATACGTCATAGCGCAATTTTTCATCATGGTTGGGCCCTTTCAAATGGCCTACAGGTATGAATAAAGGGTCAGATAGGCCAGACTATAGAAGATTAAATGGAGGCCTATACGGTGTTTGAAATTTAAGCGCAATACCTGTAATTCCAGCCCACGAGGAGTCTTCTAAACAGAAGGGCGGATGGTGGTAGCTAATGAGGTAGGTTACCATTGTGCCTTAAGCCCCCTTTAAAAAAGGAGCCCTAAAATCCACTCCGGACAGATGATACAAACGCCATTTTAAACTGTTGTAAGCTGTATTAATTAATCACTTAAGCAGTTGTGGTCTTTTGTCGTCTTCGAGCCACGAGTAAGATTCTATTTCAGGCAAGGCTTATCCCACTAAAAGATGGTGTTCGTGGCAAAAGGTTGTGTTTAATGAAAGAGAAACGTGATATTTTAGGCCCTATGGCTTAGTTGCGGCTTGATAAGAAGGGCGTGGTTTTACAGGACAGTGATGTCTACTTGCAATCTCAATTGCACATAAGCAGTGTAGAGTACCTGCAGTAGGTTACTAAAAGCAGGCACTGCTTAGTCACAAAAGCCCACCAAGTGCATCTCAAAACATCTGGACCCCATCCACAGCAAGTGAACACGTGCATGCCGATTCGCTTGAGTGGTCAACAAGAGAGCTCTCTCTCTCTCTCTCTCTCTCTCTCTCTTCTTCGCTGCGTCTCTGTCAAGAGCTGTCACCGACACTGACAGGCGGGACTCGCACTTGGCTTTGCTCCTGTTTGGACAGGTGTTTTAGTAAAGAAAACAACTGCAGCCCGTTTCCAGCTTAAACACCCACAACACTCAAAGTCTGCGAAAAGACGTGAGGAAAGAATAATATATGGCGGAAAATAATGCGGGGAAAAAGGCCGAAACTTTGACAGATGAGCAGAGGTCAGGGGAGCTTTGGATCGAAATTAATTTGTAAGGTTGTCTCGTTAGTTGTGAAATAGTTTGTCAGTAATTTGTTGAAAATTATGGGATCCAGTCATCTGGTCATATCTTTTCTTAATAGTTTTATTTAAAGGATGGATAATAATAATAATAATAATAATAATAGTAATAATAACAACAATAACAATAATAATAATAATAATAATAATAATAATAATGATGATGATGATGATGATGATGATGATGATGATGATATTATTATTATTATTATTATTATTAACAACAACAACAACAACAACAATAATTATAATAATAATAATAATATAACAACAATAATAATAATAATAATAATAATAATAATAATAATAATAATAATAATAGAAGAACAATTATTATTATTATTATTATTATTATTATTAGGCTTTTTTTTTTACAACAGCTGCTATTTCATTTCAAGAAACAATTTCATTACAAATAAAATATCTTATAAAAAAATGTATAAATCAACAAGTTACCTCTGAAAGAACAATAACAGCAACTGAAGTAACCCTTAACCGTAACTGTGACATTAAACTTGAGCCAGGGCTTATGTGCATTGTTAAAGTCCTCTTATGTGACCTGTAATGTGATCCTGTAGACCTTTGAACAGTTATCCATTTTTGAGTCCTCCCTTTAGACTTGGTTGCCGCACATCTCAAAGGAATCTTCCATCGACACCAGAGAGAGAGGGAGAGAGAGAGAGAAAGAAAGAGGGAAAAAGAGAGAACTATCGCTATCCTTCATCTCACTCAAGGTATTTAATCATTAAAAAAGGTGAATGACAACCACATTCACAAGATGAGAAAGCGTTAAAAAAGACAGCGCTAGCATACTTAGCTAGTTTCTTCTGTCTGGGTGGCCTGACCATTTTACACTGTATCTCCTGAGGACTGACGCAGGAGTATGTTTCAGCAGTGTGATGGGGCCTGATACTCCCTTGAGTTTGTGTGGTTTGCACGAGGTGTCTCTGAGGTAGTCGTTCTTCTACCTTCAAACCATCACACTTCTGCCCACAGTCTCCAGAAGCACCTACCCAGCATGCTTCACCTAACACCCCAGTGTAGCAAGACTTCCTGCTGTTTTCTTCTTATATCTGTCACATTCTCTGTCTCTCCTTCCCTCTCTCTCTCTCTGTCTCTCTCTCCGTCTCTCCTTCTGTCTCTCTCTCTCTCTCTGGTTATTCTACTCCATGACCAGAGCCTGGCGTTGACAGCAGAAGCCACACGCAAGGAGAGTGGGAAAAACAGTGAACAGCATGCTTCTAGCCAAGGTCAGCAGGGTGTGGAGAGAGAGAGACAGTCAGAAGGAGCAATAGAGAAAATGGAGACCAAAAATGGTAAGTGCCTGTGCTGTCCTCTCTCTCTCTCTCTCTCTCTCTCTCTCTCTCTCTCTCTCTCTCTCTCTCTCTCTCTCTCTCTTTCTCTCTCTTTTTCTTTTCCTTACTTCTTGGTGTCTGCGCCAGACCCACAGAGCAGCACAGGCAGTGAGCAGGCCAGGCAGCAGTGACGGAGCGCTGCGTTGTGAGCCAGACTAGGAGCAGAAGCAGACCCAGGAGCAGTGAGCTCCCACAGGATCTCCTGATGGGCACCAGTCCTCGCCCTGATCCCAATACCCCCATACGCCCATACCCCTGTCCCCACACACTGGCCCCTGGTCTGCCCACAGCGAGGGAAAAGTTAAGACAGGGCAGGGCAGGGCCGGATGTGGGGGCAAGGGCAGCCCTGGTGCCAGGCCTGAGCAGCCATGGCTACATACCGCTGGGTGCTGGCATGTCCACGTGAGTTAAGCAAAGCCACTAAAGCCACCGCAGGATCTGCCAAGTCTCCTATATGGGTGGTTGGACTTCAGTGGCTAAATATGATGGCTACCATTTGAAGGGGAACATTGGGCAGGGTCTCCCTTTCTCTCTCTCTTTCTATCTTTCTCTCTCTCTCTCTCTGATTGTGTGTGTGTATGTGTGTTAGCACATGTATTTACACGGGTGTGTATGTGTGTTTGTGTTTATAGGCGCATCCGAATGTGCATCCGCTATTGTTTACCATGTTAGAATGCATACACATACATATTTCATACTCCTTCAGCGTATGTGGACGTGTGTGGGTGTGTTTGTGTGTGTGGGTGTAAGCTTGTATGTTTTTTTTAGACCGCTCCGTCTGCTATTCTATAGAAGCACTTTTCTCTGTAGCAGACCCATGTCGGATGAGCTATTCTGGAGATGGGGATGTGGGCACTCAGAGCGCTATATTTATAAGGAGTCTATCCGTTCAGAGGATGGGCAAGCCTGAATCTGCATTCACTCATCATGCCGGCTCAACCCCCGTCTTGACAGTCTGCCCACCCACTCCTCACAAACGGTTCAACTGGTTCATTTTGGTGCTTATGAATACTTTACAGTCTGTTGACGTAAAACAGTAAGAATGCTTGTAGCAGTATTATTTATATAATCGCCTGCAATTAGCTGCTGTTAAAACCTTAACCATGATCTCTGTACTTACATGGACGTACCTTTTTTCTCCTTCCTACACCCCGCTCTCTATCCCTCTCTCTCTTTTTTACTCTCTCTTTCTGTGTTACTCTGAGTGTGTGTGTGTGGATTGGATGCTGTGTGTGTGTGTCAGTTTGAGGGTGGAGGTAAGGTTATGTGTTGGTTGGAGGGTGGGAATGAGTATGTATGTGTGTGTGCGTGTGTGTGTGTGTGTGTGTGTGTGTCAGTTTGAGGGTGGAGGTAAGGTTATGGGTTGGTTGGAGGGTGGGGATGAGTATGTGTGTGTGTGCGTGTGTGTCAGTTTGAGGGTGGAGGTAAGGTTATGTGTTGGTTTGAGGGTGGGGATGAGTATGTGTGTGTGTGTGTCAGTTTGAGGGTGGAGGTAAGGTTATGTGTTGGTTGGATGGTGGGGATGAGTATGTGTGTGTGTGTGTGTGTGTGTGTGTGTGTGTGTGTGTCAGTTTGAGGGTGGAGGTAAGGTTATGTGTTGGTTTGAGGGTGGGAATGAGTATGTGTGTGTGTGCGTGTGTGACACACACAGCTTGTATGACTGCCCCAGAGACAGGTCTGTGATTAATGAAGAAAGTCTTTCATTAGCAGATAAAAGGCAGCTCTTCTTACTGAAGAGCCCCGTGCGGATCAGGTGCTTGATATAGATCATTCTCAGCTTTAATGGGCACCGCAGCTGCGATATTATTAAAGCAAAAATCCCTGTAATTATGAAACCCCCAGCCACTTGTGCCATACACTTCTGTGCACTTCGGTCCTATCTAGAGTGGCATGTCTGAACAATGCAGAGACTCCTGTGTGGAGATCAGACTTGAGTAGCATTGCTTGTTTAGCTGCTTATAGTTGGTAGGCAGACGAGGGAAAAAAAGGGCAGTCTAAAATGTGTGGTTAAAATGTCATGAGTGAGGCAGATTACAAGGTCATTACTCAAATCTGCCTGTCACTATCCTCACTCTTTGTGATTCACCCTCCTTTTGTGCCCAAAATATTACCGACGCAAAACATGATACAGGCCCCCTTTCATCGCCTTTAAGTGCCATTGAGTGCAAGTCAGTGAAAATGAAACCGATGCACCATTTTCATCTTCCCCCTATTCAAAGCGCTAATCACGAAAAGAGATGAGATAGTACAAGAAAGAAAAACACAAGATCAAACACCGTCTTTGAAAAGAATATTAAAAAACAATTAACACCCAACACTAAAGGATTTTGGCTGGATGCTGTTTT
>CM050207.1:18799782-18812282 GCA_027475355.1 Coilia nasus
GTGTTAGTGGTTGGCCAAGGAAAAGTCCTGAAATAAGCCATGTACTCCCGCCATTTTTAGCGCCCTGAATGGGGTGTTAGGGGACAGAGAGCACGAAGCCATAGTCAATGACACAGAACACCGTTGGTGGCTGGATCGCGTGCAGATGGTGCCCTGTCGTGCCCTTCACTCGGTAGTTACACATTCGCTCCGGGGCCGATACCCATTTCAGTCACAGTGGCCGCTTCAGCAGCTATTGTTTTTCTCTGAAGGATATATCAAAATACACTCTGTGTATTTCCGCGATGCCGAAGCTTCCATCGGTGCATTTTTTAAAAATCCTAATATTTTGAAAATGCATATTTATTTAGGGCGATACACACTGTAAAATCCAATACATTACTGAGGTATTGTTCAGAATGCCTCCAGGTGGCTAAAATGAAAATCTAACCCCTCCCTCTGCAAAAAAAGTTGGCACTTCAGTCGTGATCAACATCTCAATAATTCACCAGTCACCGTTGGCCCATTGAAGAGAAAAGAAGAAACAGGAAAAGAAACAGGAGAAAGAAAGAGAGAATGAGAGAGAGAGAGAGAGAAAGATAGAGAGGAGAGGAGAGAAGAGGAGAGAGAAACGGTGTCGCACTCCGTCTGAGTCGATTGGCGGGCGAGAACCTGAGCTGGGCCTCTAACAGGGCGAAGTGTGAATATGACAAAGGCATCCCACCTGACACCACCCCAACAATCAGCCATCTGTCATCATTATAAGTGGCTAGTGAGGTGGCACACTTAAGGGCTGCTATGCATTTTTCATGCTCCACAACCAATTAAGCTGGGCCAATTATCTGATGAATTATTGACTCATATTTGGAAAAACCCCATAATTAATTCACTGGCCCCTCCACCCTCCCACACGCACCCTCCCCATGCTGATCATATTCCTCTGTCAGGGGGTGTCGGGAGTCACCTGTGGATCCCCCCTCTGTCTTTCTCAATGTGGGGTGTTTCTTTACTCATTTAGTCGCTTACTTATTCACCTGCAACATCGAGGGATGGTTATCGGTTTAATCTTTTGGCGGTCGCGAGCGTCCTCCCCCTGCCTTTTTTTTCATGGCCAAGTCGTTCCTTATTCATATCACTGTCGTGTGACAATACTCGAGCCCCACACTCCATGGAGGGATAATCTTCTCCGTGCAAAAAGTCACAAGTCTCAGGTGTGTCGAGAGAGAATGTCACCTGAAACAGTATCGTCGGAACAGATTTAGACCACAGAAAAAAAAAAGTATATTTTCTTGTGGGCTTTGTTTGTCTGACAGGACTTAACACCACTTATGGTTTTTAATACTGGCCCTGGAATTATTCTGCCTCCATTGTGTTCTCATGTAAGAAAATTAAATGGAGCAGTGCGGAAATATGATGAGGCACAATATTCATCAGCTGCAGGAACAGAAATCTCACTACACCGAGGGATCTGGTGACTAATCCCCGAACCAGCACAAAACAGACAAGGACGGGAAGGTGTGTGGTTTGCCCACTGGGACTTGTATTAATATTTCCCCTCTTTTCCAAGAATCACACCTGACTCTGATCTTGTCACACTCCAAGCAGGGCAGGCTGATAACCTTTGGGAGCGCTACATTGTGTAGTAGCACAATTAGTCCGAAAAAATGTGGCAGAAGGAGTTAACTGTGAAAGCACTTTTAGGTCATATTTTTGATTATTATTTTATTATTATTCTTGAGAGCATCATTCTTTTTTGGTGTAGTTTACAAAAGGTTTTACCTAAATTTCCATGCTATCTTTAGCATGTTTAACTTAACAAAACATTTTCTCACTTGATATTTTACCTCAGATGTTTAATCATAACAAAAAATCCTTCAAAATAAAGCCTAAGTATGGTTCATCCTGCAGCAACTGGCCGTTAGTTGCACTGCAGTGGATTCCCATTGAAATCTGGCTCCTGTGTCAACCCCGTGTCTCTGAGGGAGCGGTGAATAAAGGATCGTCTGGCTCTCTCTTCTCTCTGCCTGAGTGGCAGTCATCAGTGGAAGCCCTTGAATATTTGATGAGGAGGGATATTTGCACCCAAAGGCCAGCCTCTTGTTGGGAACACCCAAACCGCCGGCTATTGTTCTCCCTCTCTGGAGTCTCGCTATTGAGAGAGCTGGGGATTGGGTTTAGCTCTTGGGCTCTGAGAGTTTCGCCTGAGAGCGAAACACAATGAAGTCAGACTAACAAAGGTGGCATTGGCCTTTCATCAACACCACCACCACTGCCACCTCCACCACCACCGCCACCACCGCCACCACCTGAGCCCTCGGAGATGGGAATGCACTTGAGTGTTGGGGTGTGTATGTATGTTGGTGTTTGTGTGTGTGTGTGTGTTTGTTTGTGTGTGTGTGTCTTCTGTATGTGTGTATTTTACCTGTGTGTGTGCTTATTTTCTATAGAAGACACTCTCTTCATTTGAAACAGGAAATAAGAAAGAAAAAAAAAAAAGAAAAAAAACATGTATTATAACATATGACAAGAATATGACACAATGTCAGAATAGAGATTATTCAAACATGATCATTGACTGTTTTCTGTTTCTTTTTAAAAGTCTTACAGCAGCGGTAACTTGAAAATGCTAACTAGCCAGCCGTACGAGATTAGAGGATGAGAGAGGAGCTGTTGCATTCTCCCCGGTGGCTAGCATGCCCCTGGCACATATCTCCCCTCATCAACTATCTGAGGTTATTTCAGTTGTCTGCGTCTCAATGACCAGGGTTAAGACTCAGGTGAGGAGAGATGAGAGACGATCCTGTGCCGCTACTTGAAGGGGAGGACACTTGTAACGAGAGCCCCTGTCTCCGAGGCTTACAAGAGGCCTATCATCGCCACGGCGACCTGTCTCGGGTGGTCTGGCATTAGCCCGAAGGACACTCCAACGGAACCCCCAACCACCACCACCACCGCCACATCGCCCTCACCTCAGCGCCCATCCCTTTGAAACCATATGTGCTGAGGAGAGAGGGGAAAAAAGAGAATGTGAGAGGGCTTAGTTGAAGGTGCTCACACAAAATGGGCTGAGTTATGAAAACAAAATTAGCTCCTTTTGTACAGAGGCTGACTGGGTGTTATGTTTGCCCCGGTGTTTCCAGAAGAATGTTTGGCATGCGCTCAACCGCCAATGACGGAAAAAAAAAATCAAAGGCCAGATGTCTTTTTCTCTCATTTTGAAATGAAACAAAATGGAAAAAGACACAAATTAGAATGACCTATTGGTGTTGTTAATGCACTGTAACCTGCCACATGCTTTGTCACATTTCATTAGTCCATTAGGAGCTTTAGACTTATTCACAGCTTCAAGGGAGAGGTACTTCTCAATAACACCTGGCACTGTTGTTGTGGGTGTTGTTTCAGATTAAACATTACAGCCACAATCCCTGGACCTGTTGCTTGGTGACTTACAGATAGAATGAAACAGATATCGCAGGGAAAAAAGAACAGTATCAACACCGTGGAGTGTTTAGGCAATAGTAAAGTCCTTAAGCAGATACATGTCTTCATGTGGGTGTTGGCACCAGACATATCCCTTAATGACGGTGGATTTGACCCATCAAAATGAGGACTGTGTGAATATCATGTGTCACACAGGTGTGCGTGCCTGACTTCAAACCCCGTCTGGTTTTATAAAGCCAAATTTGTGATTTGAAGGTGCGCTGTCAATGGAGAGCACTTTCTGATGGCTTTGGCTCTCTGCCTAAAGGAATCAGTGTGGCTTGTTTCCTTAATGACAGGCTGGCCATCTTCGAAGAGCCTTTTGGCAGAGAGGAGGGAAGCACTGAAAGTGATCCCTGTCTTTTCCCCTTCATTTTGGACCCTTAATCCTAAAACCATCCCAAACCAGCACCATCTGCCCCAGCCCTGTGAGATCATAGCATAAGGTATGAAGCAAAAACTCTCTCTCTCTCTCTCTCTCTCTCTCTCTCTCTCTCTCTCTCTCTCTCTTTCTCTCTCTCTCTCTCTCTCACTCTCACTCACACATTCTCTCTCTCTCTGTCTCGCTCTATCACTTTTTAACTCTCTTCTCTGACTTCTTTAAATATCCAACAGCTCCCTTATTCATGCTGTTACGTCACCCATTCACATAAGATCTCTTCAATAAACCCTTTCTAACCCCTTTCTAAAGGTGTAAATTCAGTTGCTCATTCATGTCACATACATTCTTTTTCATTCTTTTTTGTCTTGCTTTGTCATTGTCGTGGATTGCTGCACATACTTTTGTCCCTCACAAACACATGGACTGAGCTTAACACTGGGCAGTAGGTCAATTCATAATTTACTTTAACTAACTCAGTCTTTGTAATCTTACCACTGGACTGAAAGGAATTACGTTTTTTTTTTGGCTAGAGCAGCATTTAAAAAAAAATCTCACTGCGGTTAATACGACATAAAATATAAGACAGTGGTTTATGAGGGCCCGAGTCATATGACCAGCGCCTGAACTATGATAGCATTGACACGTACGTTGCTATTTATTTTTCCTTCGTCAGGAGCGGCCCACACACACAGCACCGCTCTTTCACACCACCGCTGGCTGAGAGAGAGACCCTGTATCTCCCCATCTCTGGCCCTTCCGCGCGGTCACCCAGGAAACAGACACTCTGCTTTGCTTAACCCTACAGGGAGTGCTGGGCAAACACAGGCGGCCATTTTGGATCTAAGGCAGACAGTGTCTGCTCTTGGCACCATGTTTGTTTGTGCCCTCTGGCTGCCCTGCAGATGAATCCTGAGTGTCTATACGGGCCTGCGAGCAGCATGTGAGACACTCATTCACACCTGTGTTTTAATTATTGACACTAGCATTGCTGCTGTGCACTTACCCAGAGCCCAGCACACACACCGCTGCATCCTCAAAGATCTTGGTGTCATGGAGGGGGGAAGAACAGCAAAACATAAGTCATTTCTTCTAGTTCTAATTTCAGCAATATTTAACCCCCAGTTTGTCTTTGGCATGAATAAGGTCTCTATCTATCTATCTATCTATCTATCTATCTATCTATCTATCTATCTATCTATCTATCTATCTATCTATCTATCTATCTATCTATCTATCTATCTATCTATCTATCTATCTATCTATCTATCTATCTATCTATCTATCTATCTATCTATCTATCTATGTGAATGGATCATTTTAAATATAATTAATCAAGAATAGATCTACAGATGCATGGGATTTAATTTTGTGGGTGCTGCTAGGGCCTACAATTTCATGACAAGCTGGAAGCTCATTTTCTTCAAGTAGTTAGGGTTGCGATGGCCGTGACAATACAGCATAAGTGCCTGCACAAAATCAGCGACAGTTAGAAGGGCCATGGAATAACGGCCATTTCTGTGTGTGTTTCTAAGAGAAAGAAGGACGCTTCCTCAAGTTGACAGTAAAACTCCACTGCCTTAAGGGGAGGGGGGTGAGGGGACATTGTTTGCCAGGCTCTCTGTGTGTTGCTAAGGACTCACTGGCTTTTGAACTTCAGAGGTGTGGAGGCCCCTAACACCTGTGTGGACCCCCCCCTTCTTCCCTTTTCCCTCTCTCCCCCCACTCCTCCTCCTCCTCCTCATTCAGCCACCCCCTCCCTCTGCTCCGGCATGCCAGGATAGCTTTCACCCTGACCCACTCTGGGCCACTCATCAGTGGGAGAGAAGAAAAGGAGCCGGGGCCCGCCGAGAAAAGAAAGTATCCAGGAGACATCTTTGCTCCTGTCAGCGCGGGGTCAAGGGTCAGGGGTTGCCATGGCGGAGGTGTGTCAGGTGTTAAGTGCCGCAGACAGCGGTGGGTGGGTGGTTGGGTGGGTGCGGAGGGGCTTGTTCACTGCCTGCCGGCCCAACCTGCTCACCTGTGGCCAGGTGCTCACACAAAGCCGAGAGGGATGGGGCTTTTAAAGAAGGGCCTGGGCCGCAGACGTGTTAAACTCTGTCCGTCTGTCACCCGTCTGAATGGAAGAGGCCGCTCGTGTTTTGGGAGGCTTTGGAGGTGAAGGCATGTGGGGAAAAAGTGTTGGAGAGCATGCTTGTACCAAGCTGAGTGTTTTTGTTTGTGTGTCAGTGTGTGTGTGTTTTTTGTGTCAGTGTGTGTGTGTCAGTGTGTGTGTGTGTCAGAGAGAGAGAGTTTGTCTGTGTGTGTCAGAGAGAGAGAGTTTGTGTGTGTGTGTGTGTGTCTGTGTGCCAGAGAGAGTTTTGTGTGAGTGTGTGTGTGTGTGTGTGTGCAAGCGTGTATGTGTGTGTCAGAGAGAGAGAGTGTGTGCGTGTGTGTGTGTGTGTGTGTGTGTGTGCGTGTGTGTCAGAGAGAGAGAGTTTGTGTGTGTGTGTGTGTCAGAGAGAGAGAAAGTTTGTATGTGTGTGTGTGTGTATGTGTGACTTCATTTGTTAAAAAGCTGAAAGAGAAAGAAAGCAAGAAAGAAAGAAAGAAAGAAAGAGAAAGACAGAGAAAGAAAAGAATGTGCCTTGAAATAAAAAATAAAACACTAAACCACTCTGAGCAGAGCAGAGAAAAAAACACACTGTGTCAAGCTTAGTGCAGTCTGCAGCTGTCTGACACTGAGCACCTAAGCGCAGGCTTAATGGCCGCCCGGTGTCTGTGTCTGTGTGTTCCTCCCGAGCGCGGTTAGCTAATACGCCCAGCACAGCCATAAATCAGCCTCTGTTTGCCGTCCCCAGCCCCCCGGAGGTGACAGAGCGGCGTTAATTATAACCCTAATGAACTCACTCTTGCTCCCCATCACTGCCTATGAAATCCACATGAAACATTCAACAAAAAATGATCCCTCTCAGAAACGCTAAACCCCCACCAATGTACAACAGGCCCCTGACACCCCCCCCCCCCCCCCCCCCACCAACACACACACACACACACTCACACAGACAGACACACACAAACACACACACTCTCATCACCCAGAAGCATGCAAGCGTACAGTATCCCCAAACCCACGACACAGGAGCTGATGGCAAGGGCGCAAACTCATTTCATTAGCGTTGGCGTGTTTCCTTAAGCCGCTGACATGGAGGGACAGTGCTAATGATGATCCCTGCATGGCAGCACCAGCAGCAGCAGCAGCAGCAGCATCAGCAGCAGGGCCATGGGCAGGGCAGCAGGGCAGCAGGGGAGGAGGGGAGCATGGGTGGGGTGGTGGGTGGAGCTGGAGGGAGATCTTCCCCCAGCAAGGACGTACGGACGGACGGACGGACGGACGGACGGGTGTACCCTGGTGTACCCTGTCACCTGCATTGTGTCCGCACCACGCCGCGCTCTTTATCCCCATGCACTTTACTTATTAATGCCCGCCAACAATGCCTTTGTGTTCGTGTTTAGGCTTGTTTGTGTTGGCTCTCTGTGTGCGTGTCTGTGTGTGTGTGTGTGTGTGTGTGTATGTGTGTGTTTGTGTGGCTGTGTGTTTGTGTGTGTGTTTGTGTGTGTGTGTGCGTGTGTATGCGTGTGTGTGTGTGTGTAGGTGTGTGTGTATGCATGTGTGTGTGTTTGTGTGTGTGTGTGTGTGTGTGTGGGTGTGTGTGAGTGTGCGTGTGTGTGTGTGTGTGTGTATCAGTGGATGGAGTTGCGCACTGTTTAAGTGGAAAGGTAGCACTTCAGTGGAGTCATTGTCTGTGCTGACACTCTGGAGGACGAGTAGATGTCTTGGCTTTGACCCCACATGAGACCTTGACCTTCGCAGGCCTCATGAAAGGCCTTCTCACAGCTCACAGCAACAACACTGGGCCTCAGCCCTGACATTTTTATTTATTTCCAAAAGAGATGTGGAGCGACTGTGTGTAGATTGTTGTGAGCATTTGTGGACTTTTTTTTTAAGCTTGCATGCTGCAGATTAATTTGAAAAGAATTTTAAAAAATCAGGGGACAAAGCATTCTAACACATAATTATTAGATATCTGCACAAATAATCCCTGTGTAACAAAAAATTTAATAATTATGAATAAATAATACTGAATAATTTATGAATAAGTAATAACGCATGAAGTAATTATGAATATGTATTAATTGATAATTGATAAGATGTTTTCAAAGGGGCTATTATAATTATGTTTAAAAAAATCTGGATGATATAAGGTCATCAATAGTCAAGCATCTTAATTTCAATATACAGTACATTGTGTGGAGAATTTACAATATTTTGTGTGTGGTGTGAGATTATTCCATTTTTGTTTTAAATAACAACATCAGCTAGGGTTTTACTTTATTTGAAGAAACATTTTCATTTACTTATTATTATTAATATTATTTTAATAAAACAATACTAGTGTGTTTAATGTTTTTAGCTTTAAACTGGCACACCAGTTAAGTCTACTTTAATCAGGATATTTTGGTATAGAAGAGCATTTCCCCTCTACTTTTGAGGTGAATTTCCTAGCCGAAATAACTGGCAATACATATTTACAATGAATGAATGCATTCTTTGCTTGACCTTTGAGACATATGGTAGGCATTGAAGGCATAATATTTTTATGCTTCAAATGATATTAAGTTTGATGGTTTATTTTTCCTCAGTAACATCACAATATACGCAATAACGGTAAGGATAGGGCAGATAAGTAGCTTTTTAACTGAATGATTTCAAAATGAAGTTCTCTAGACATGATATTTCATTGCCAGATGTTTAATGGCCATTATTTCAAAATTACGTTTTTGTTGTGTACATTTCAGACATGATATTCAATGTGCAGTAATGTACAGCCACCTCATTTGTCATATTGTTTTCAAATGAAATGCTATGTAGGCCGAATCAGTTTATTTTTGATCACTTTAATTATGGTAGATAGCTCAAATAAATATGTCATATTAAAAGTCTTTTCAGAAACTATTTTTGACCACAAAGTATTTTCAGCCTCTCACAGTTCATATCCATGTAGTTAGGTTACTATAAGTAAACTAAGTAGTTTACTAAGTTGAATAGTTTTACAATGCAATTATTATTTGGAATGCCATATGTAGATTATCATTTGTATTGCTGTATAAGAGTTTGTTTTGTAAATACATGTCCAATATTCATATTTTTGGTGTTACAGTGCAGCTAAAAATCTTTCTAATTTGAATTCCATTCTTTTTCGACTAACAGCATTTGTTGGTCCACATTCACCCACCACCTATTAATATTATTATAATTAACAGAAAATATGTTTTTTAAACAGGCTTTTAGGTTAAGATAGTGGACTGGTAGTAAGTAGCAATAATTGAGTTGAATTGAAAGAAGAGGCAGGGTTTTGCATGAATGGCAACTATACACAGGTCTTTAAAAACAAACTCTCTATTACACTACCGAACCATAAGAGAATGATCTAGAAACCTACAAGCCTCTCCCTGTCTTCCTGTCGCGTTTAGCCAGCGTGTGTGGATGTTCCCTCAGCCACAGGTGAAGCCTCACCCCCATCTGGTTCCATTTTGATGCGGGGCAACCGCACTTAAACGCTCCCAGTGAGCCGCCACTCGCACCGAGGCCTTGCTTAAGTGAGCCGCTATTGTTCCTGTGATTGTGGGCAATCCCCGCCACCCAGCCCCTCCCCAAGTGCACCCTCCCGTCTCTTTAAGTTCTTCCAACCAGGAAATGGTTAAACGGGGCTAATTACTCTGAATTAGCCCGGGCGAGCGGCCCTGTCTGTCCATCTCGCCGCTGATCTGACAGGGGTCGCGACCCGGGGGGGGTACAGGTATCAATTATGGAGCCCTTCGCAGTTAGCCTTTGTAGAAACATTAGACGTGCCCAATCCCTTGCTTACACACACCTATAGTGATTCACAGTCTTCCTCTCTTTCTAGTTTTCTCTGGTACGCTTTTATGTGCTCTGCTGTGATGCAGTGCTCCTTGCAAAAAGCCGAGCTCTGCGCCCTGACCTGATTGGAGCGGAATGCCAAGTCATCATCCCTACTGTTTGAAACTCGTAAAACACACAGGATCCTGTGCAGCTTATGTGCACAAGGCGAACATGTAAAGATTTCTGTTGGCCCCGCTCGTAATGAAAATACCTCTCCGATGCCTTGTGAGAAATCAGTCATCAGCCATAGTTTGTTGTCTTTCTGGGATATGGAGTGATGGAGGGAGGTATTTCTTCTGACGCTTGTCTCGGGGAGAGAGAGAGAGAGAGATGGGGGAAGAGCTCGGCCAATGGTCTGGCAGCGAAGCAGGCGAGCGTTAGCGCACTCATTAGCGGCGTAATTGGGCTGTCACTCCCAGCACATGTCGCTCATATGTAACTTTTATGCAAAAGTGGACCACCAAGAAGGAGAGGAGGAGAAAGGAAAATGTGTGTGTGTGTGTGTGTGTGTGTGTCAGTTCATGAGTGAGTGCGAGAGAGAAAGAGAGAGAGAGAGAGAGAGAGAGAGAGGAAGAAAGAGACAGAGGGGCAGAGAGAAAGAGGGAGCAAGGGAGAGAGAGAGATGGAGTGGGATAGAGCCATAGAGAGTGAGTAAGAGAGAGAGAGAGAGAGAGAGAGAGAGAGAGGGAGAGAGAGAAAGACAGAGAGAGAGAGAAAGAGAGAAAGTTTCTTTGCAAACACAGTGGTAATGCTCCCTCTGCTGTAATCCTTCGGTAAACACAGTCCAGAGGGACTAGTGTGTGTGTGTGTGTGTGTGTGTATGTGCGTGCCCGTGTGTGTGCACATTCATGTGTGTTTAGTGTATGTCACTTCATCATGAAGATGACTAAGTAATAAAACGAAAACAAGACCACATCTTTATGATGGTTGTTTCATTTCCCCTTACGCTCATTTTACGCAATTTCTGAGGGACTAGTGGGACCAGTGTGTGTGTGTGTGTGTGTGTGTGTGTGTGTGTGTAGCCAATTTCAAAAACCTCTGGACTTGCATGGCCTGTGTTGAGCCAAAAGAATTACGTCTGTACACACCACAGCCACCCAGTGTGTGGATGAGCGAAAAAAAGTGAAGAAAAAAGTGTCTGCTTTGCATTCTACACCATTTTCACTTTCAGAATATAGCTCCATCGAGTAAAAAATATGTCTAATGAGAAGTTAAGCTATGAGTATAAAAACGATGTCTCTGATCAGTGGTGTAGTAGTAAAGAAGAAATGTTTGTGAACTATATATGCACAGTGGTACAGCTATGGGTAAACCACGCATTTGCTTAAAGGAGCAATTCGGTGTAAAATGAAAATTGGCATGTTAAAACATCATACTGAGTTGGTATGTTTGCTGAGGAGCAAAATTGAGTTAGCTTGTAGCATTCAGAACTTAACTATTTTTCACCGTTTGTCCCAGCAGCCTAACAATGCAAGTGTTAGGCGCCCTTAGAAGAAGCACGAAGATTATGCTATTATTAAACCATTAAAAGAGCTAAAAAAAAACTCCACAATCCATCGGTAGTACAACAAAGGCACTGGCATTCAAAACAAGGTGCTGAGAACTTTGTAAGTGTCCAAAACATTTATTAATAAAACAGTTTTAACAGGCAGTACCTTGCTGTAGTTTCTCATCGCCGCCATGATGACAGTCCACACAAGTCGATTGACGAACACGGACCAGCGGAAAGAATAGGAGGAGAGGTAGTACAGTCGACTTGTTTGGACTTTCATTATGGCGGCGACAAGAAACTACAGCAAGGTACTGCCTGTCAAAACTGTTTTATTAATAAACATTGTGTACACTTATAAAGTTCTCACTGTCTTGTTTTGAATGCCAGGGCCTTTGTTGTACTACCGATGGAGTGTGGAGTTTCTTTAAGCTGTTTTAATGGTTTAATAATAGAGTAATCTTCATGCTTCGTCTTAGGGCGCCTGCCACTTCCATTGTTAGCCTTCTGGGACAAACGGTACAAAATACTTAAGTTCTGAATGCAACAGGCTAAGTTAATTTTGCTCCTCGGCAAACATACCAACTCGGTATGATGTTTTAACATGCCAATTTTCATTTTACACCGAATTTCTCCTTTAACACTACTGACAGAACAGAAAGGTGTTCAAATGCTGTTTGTAGTTTTAAAAGCTGCATAAATGGCTTAACAAAAACAAAATTCCCTCTACATATCTAAAGGATATTTATTTGTCACATGCATAGAGATTCTGGGTAAAGTATGCAGTGAAATTGCAGTTGGTCAGCCTGTGCCCTATATATCTTTGGTGACAAGGTACTGGTGGGTGCAGGAAGAGTGACCCTGATGAAGCACTCAGTAAAACATCAGTAAACCCTCTCCGGTGTGTGGTGGGGACTCCTTGTTTTATAATGCATAAACAGCGTTTATGAATGCTTACACTACACATTATACCTCTGACTCGGACAGAGGTCCTGCAGTGTTGACAATGGGGAACACAGTAAAAAGACTTAGACTACTAGTGTTTACAACCTTGACAATGACTAATCACCAGTTAGGAGTAAAAAAAAACCGCTAGTGTTAAATAATTATAGCTATATGCAATTCTCCAGCGCATGTTAAAAACACACAAAAGTGTACCCTGCATTTTGGTATAGCCTTGTGATATATTTTTGCTAAATTAGCAAACTAGCCTACTTCAAAATGGGGTC